>CP092726.1:22569162-23769162 GCA_030273425.1 Microplitis manilae
AGTGTTGAGTACTTCCTATTTGATGTTGAATAAATTTTTAATTTAATGAATAAATTTTTATTTATGAAATTTTTTTTTATA
Source organism: Microplitis manilae (assembly GCA_030273425.1). Taxonomy (NCBI): domain Eukaryota; kingdom Metazoa; phylum Arthropoda; class Insecta; order Hymenoptera; family Braconidae; genus Microplitis; species Microplitis manilae. The sequence goes on from CP092726.1 coordinate 22,569,244, forward strand.
TATTTCAGACCAATACATCATGAGAAATTAGAAATGACTAATTAATTATAAACAAATATAAAGCTTAACAAAAACGCTATTTTAAAATATTTTTTAAACCGTTATCAAAGTAAAAATTGATGAAAACATTTTATTTTTAGTTGAGAAATTAATTTTCTTTTATTTAATATTTAAATACTTTTTTATTTTTTTTCGTTATTGACTTTCCGAACAGTCTTATCTATGTATTACTTCATTATCGACAATCTTTTTAATCTGTGGATTATTGAGTATAGATGCCTTTGAATATAGAAGACTTCGAGTAAACATAATATTGATGAGATGATTACAAATATATAATGGAGTACAATTGTCCTTGAATATAGTTGTCACTGAGTATAAATGTCGTCTGTGTGCTCGAGTAAAGAAATTTTGAGTAGAGTTGAGTATTCGCCGTTAAAAATAGCATTTCCATAAGTTGACAGCAACTGGTCGCTAACTTACTGAGAAGGTTTGTGGCAAAAGTTTGCATTCTAGTTGATGTAAAGTTGCCTTCAATTTTCTCAGAAAGTTGGCAATAGGTTGTCAACTTATGGAAATTCCAATTTTTGCGGCAAACTTGGCAGCAAGTTGTTGCCAGCTTGGCTATCACTGGAACTTGACCTTAGTAACTGTATTGTCGTGGATTTTTTCTGTGGTTTCCCCATGCTACTACACTCTGACATCAAAACAAGAGATGTAGGGCATCCTGTTAATGTCGGAATACATCAGGGACAAGTCGGTCCACATCCGCGCAAACAGGGTATAAGGAATAATGAGCTGAAATTAAAAGCAATTATCTAAAGATATATTCTATAAAAAACTAATAAGTTTTATAGTAAAGGAAAAAATAAAGAAATACATATTTATCACTCCTCGTCAAAAATAAAATTTGATTTAGACTCGGTCGTCTTAAATCGTGACTAAGTAAGACCAAATCTAAATCAAGTTTCATTTTTGACCCGGGACGGGTTAAATTTACAATAAGAAAAATAGTTACAGTAACATTTATTCAACAATTAGTATATTTAATTTGTTTACCGATGAAAGGTCATATTAAATAGATGTATGACCTAGTAGATCTTATCACTGTCATTAAATAAGTATACATGTAAGCATGTTTCGTTTTCTTGCTTACAATGTATTGACTTTATTATTTTTGTAAAACGCATCATCAAATGTTTCATTTGATGACAGGGAAAAATATCCCCTTTATGATAGAAAATTTGTATTATATATTATCATAAAATGACTTCATTCACTTAGTGTAGAACATTGAATACTTTTCATGTTTAGTAGTCGAATTGACACTAGGAAGTGAAATGAAGATTGTTTCATTAATTTTCTTGTCCATTTGTGTGATTTCAACCTGTTGGAAAATAAAAACTCAAAATTTTGATAAATATTCAGTCTTCAATGACATTGTGGTGAGTCGATTAGGAAAATATCTTTAACGTTCATCATTCTTATCAAAAACATTTTAAAGGTTCAAATATTGAAGGAATGTTATCCCGACACTGAAAATATAATTGTTAGTAATCCAGCTGGGACTTTCATTGAATCCGTGACTAATTTACGTCCAATAGTTACAATATTGTTTAATTTACGTTATAATTTAACCATTGAAGTTGATACTCCTTATATATTTCACAATAAAATTGATACATACATCTCTATCGTAGACTCATATGGACATTTCAATACTACGCATTCGTCATTTTATAGTAATATTATCGACTATGCAGATATAACAGCTGAACTATCTGTTATTTTATACACGATGGAAAATGGTTGCGTGGATGCCAAGAATATTTTACGTATAATGGACACTCTACAAGCAATAAATACGATATTCTTTTGTTATAATTCACTAAACGAATTGATGATATACACTTATAATCGATACTTGAATTATGCTCCCGACGATTGGAATCAAGTTGAAATTTATAATAATCAGTGGACTCTTTACAAAAGACCTTATCGCAAAGGTAAAACTAATTTCGGAATTTTGAAACTTAATTATTTATTTAACCTCAGTCATTGATCTTTATTTCATCAGTCTCTGGTCTTGATTTTTTTTTTAAGTTCCCTGATTAAAAAACTGAATTCGATCGAATTAAACAGAATTAAATTTTCAATTCTATTTAATTCAGATACATTTTGTTAATTCGGTACCTAATTTAAAAATGAATTCTGTCTAATTCGGCAGGAAAACCAGAATTTGTCCAAATTAAAACGAATTTAAATAATTCTATTCGGTTTAATTCTGATTAATTAGAAAATAATTAATGATCCTTAAGTTAGCAGACAAATAAACATTTTTGGTTTTTTTTTTCAAACAAATCAATTAGAAAAAAAAAAAACTAAAAAATTGCACATGTAGAAAATTAAAAAAACTACAGGTGCAATTTTTTTAAATATTTTTTTTTTTTATTATTTATCCTTTAAGAAAAAAATTCGAAAATTATTAGACGTCGGCTAATTTCAGTATCATAAATAATTCTCCAATTTCTGGTTCTAAATCCGAATGGAACTGAATTAAAACGAATTTGAAATTTTTAAATCGGTTTTATTCTGTTTAATTCAAATTCAAATTTTCAATTCAGTTAAATTCTGTTTTGCAGAATTCGACAGAATATAACAGAATTAAAATTTTGAATGCAGTTGATTAATCAGGGTTGTGTATTAAATACAAGTTTGAGTATTAATTAACTGATTACGTTGACTCTAATTATTCTTTAACAATTCGATTTCGTTTTAATTCTGGAGCTTTGCTTCAGAATTTCAATTTTTTAAGACCAAATTTGTTACCACAAATTTAAAACTGTACTGGACAGATAATTTCGGACATCATAACAAATAAGGAAGAGAAATTGAGGATAACTTAGTGATTTTTTTTTCGCAGTACAGAAGTAGATTTTGCAGTAATTTTTTTTTTTTGACGAACGTTAGGAATTTTAAGTACTTACATTAACCCGACGCTGTAAATTCATATTCTTCAAAGATCAGAAACTGGGTTATTAGTCTTTGATTCGAATAATTGATATTATAATGAAAAAATTATTTAATTCAAACAGATAATTTATGTAGTGGGTTAAGTTTCGACCGAACGAAAAAAGTGGATGGTTATACTTTAATTGCGCGAATACTGACAATAGAAGAAAAAAAAGCATATTTAAATGAAAACAAAGATTTATTGATAACTCAGGAAAATTATGCAAACTTTGTTAAGAAATATGATGCTAATTTAATAAGTGCGATAATTACTACTTTGAACGTGTCATTTGTATACAGTGAGAAACTAGATCGACTCGTAGGCGAGTTATACATATTCTTCGGTGATCTATTTTTTTACGAATACCATGTCGATGAGGTTTATAAAATTCAAAGTTCTTTATCGGTATTTACATCGTATGATCCAGTACACATTGTTACACATAATCGTGGAGTTTTATCACCAATTGAAAAAATATATCATTTTTATGGAGTTACAACCGTTGTATCTATGATTATTATCTTATCAATCACATTTGTTGTTATATTTTTATGGGAAGGAAAAAAATTGTCATTTGCATCTTTTGAAATTCTTCGTCTTCTAGTCAATGTGGCCCTTAAAACTCAAATGGAAAGATTGTCAAAGCGGATATTTTTTTCAGTGATATTTTTATATTTTCTGATAATACAAGCAACCTTTCAAGGACGTTTAGCAGGATTTTTAACTAAAATAGAGAATCAGAAAAGTATTGAGACTCTCGAAGAACTCGAAGACTCACCATATACAGTAATTTATGCCGATGAACTTTCAGACTTGTATATTAACGGTCCATTAAGAGATAAGAAGACAATAATTGGTGATAATTTTGTATGTGAAGATGTCATAAAAAATAACGAGTCAGTAGTTTGTATTGATGATTTGAAAAAAAATTTAAATGCTATAACTCTATTCAACTTATCTTATTCAAAGCAACCAATTCTTAGCCGATATGGCTTTTTACAATATCGAAAAAATTTTCCTTTGGCGTCACGAGTTGACAATATACTATTGAGGTTAACGGAAGCTGGGTTGTTACAAAAGTGGAGCGAAGAAGCCGTAGCTCAGAACATTTTTAAAATGAAAGTACTTGCAGCAAGATCGTCTTTTCACTATCGACCAATCGTCATTAATGATTTAAAATTCATTTTTGTGACTCTAATCATTGGATGTACTTGCGCAATTATTTGTTTTGCCGCTGAAATGCTTATCATATTATTCAAAAGTATTAAACAAAGGCGGCCTAAAAAGTATTATCCATCTATGAAATTAATGGTGGCGATCGGTTTCATCGCTGTCCAATACAGAAGAATAACCAATCGATTGCATATGTAGTTTGGATGGATATAAAAATATTTTTTTCGGTCCAAAATTTGAAATGTTCGTAGTATTTGGGGTGATCACTTCATCTTAAATTGTTCTGAAATACTGTAGATAAACATTTACAATAAAATTTTTTTTTTTTTCTTTAAAAGTGGTGACTTATTTAGGCCTACTCTTTTCCATGGACTCCCACGAATTCATTCGACGATTGAAATATTTAATTTGTTTATCAATGAAAGCTCATACTAGACAGGTGAACATCCTAATAGATGTTATCACTTTCGTTAATTAAGTATAGATATTTTTTCTTCTTGCTTACAATGTGTTGACTTTATTACTTTTGAAAAATTCAACGTCAAACGTTCTATTTGATGACAGGGTAAAATATCCCCTTCATAATAGAAACTAGTATTGTATACTATCATACAACAACTTCATTCACTTATTGTAGAACATTAAATACTTTTCATGTTTAGTAGTCGAATCAAAGCTAGAAAGTGAAATGAAGATTGTTTCATTAATTTTCTTGTCTATTTGTGTGGTTTCAACCTGTTGGAAAATAAAAACTCAAAATTTCGATAAATATCCGGTCTTTAATGACATTGTGGTGAGTTAATTAGGAAATTGAACGAATTTTAAATATCGTTAACGTTAACCATTTTTATTAATCATATTTCAAAGGTTCAAATGTTGAAAGAATGTTTTCCAGACACTGAAAATATAATTATTAGTGATCCAGCGGGGGCTTTCGTCGAATCCGTAAATAGTTTACGTCCAATAGTCAAAATGTTGTTTAATTTACCTTTTGATAATACTTTGTATGATTTTCATTATGTAATTCATAATAAAATCGACACATATATTTCGATCGTAGACACGTGTGGACAGTTTAACACCACGTATTTGTCATTTTCGCAAAATATTATTAATTCGGCAGATATGACAGCTGAATTATCTGTTATTTTATACACGATGGAAAATGGTTGCATGGATGCCAAGAGTATCTTACTTCTGATGGACGAAATAAAGGCAATAAATTCAATATTCTTTTGTTACAATCGACTAAACGAATTAATGATATACACTTATAATCCTTATAAAAATTATGCTCCCGACGATTGGAATCAAGTTAAAATTTATGATAATCAGTGGACTCTTTACAATAGGCCTTATCGTAAAGGTAAAATAAATTCCATAAATTTTGAATCTTAATTATTAAATAAACTTCAGTCTTTGATCTTTAATTCTTTCTTATAATCTGTGATTATAAATATGTTTTTATTATTTCTTAAAAATTTGAATTTTTTTTAAGTCCTCAGTCTTTGATCCGAAATTCTACTGCGTATGACCAAATTAGATATCACGGTTTCAGAACCTTACTGTACGGATAATTTCAAACATAACGTATGATTAAATTTGATTTGCTCAATCAATATATTTTTATTTAAAAATCATATTTTGCACAATTGCGAAGCAATGAGATGTGTTTTGCTAACACTCAGTTCCAGCTGATTCACACACATAAAAATGATATTTACACTCATTCAAATATTCTCAACTAGAACAAAATTCGTATCATTTGAAAGATAATTTATTAATAGATAAAACGAACTCAATTTCAAGTCACTTTTTTTAAAAATATTGATTGATAAGAAATAAAAGTTCAAAAATTCTTGATGTCCGTCAGTACTCTGATTAAAAACAACAGTTCAAAATCATTAGAAATGATTCAAAAATACTATATAGATATAAATTCATCATTGAGTAAATCGTTTTATTTTATTTTTTGTTAAATTTTACACTTGAATTATAAAATAGAACCTCTTTGAAAATCACTATCCAACTCTTCATGATTTAATTATAATTAATCAAAATTTTAAATTGGCAATTCATGAAAAAATTCAGCTGCTATTATTTTTGATCATTATTATTATTTTATTATTTTTTTCAAATATTTTTTTGCTTATAAGAGAGTTATCTATTGATCACTTTTTGGATGAGCAAGTCAATTGTGCACGTTAGGATTTTTTCATTTTTGAATTTTGGGTTGGTTTAAACTGTCGTTCCGGACATAGGGTTCAACTTTTGCACTTTTTTAAGCTTCTGTACTACAAAAAACCTTTTATTCTTGACGAACTCTTGATACTTTATTAGGAACATCAACTAGACACTAATTTTAGTAGACACAATCTTCAAAGATCAGATACTTGATCATTAATCTTAGATTCAAATAAGTGATTTTATAATATAAATATTGATTAATTTAAACAGAAAATTTATGTAGTGGTCTGAGTTTTGACAGAACAAGAAAATTGGATGGTTATACTTTACAAACTCGATTACGAATTAAAGAAGAAAAAAAATCATTTTTTGACAAACATGAAAATTCGATGATAACCAATAAAAATTATACAGACTTTGTTAAAAAATATGACGCTAATTTGATAAGTGCTGTTGTTAATTCTTTGAATGTTTCGTTCGTTTATAACGAGAGCTTTAACAGAAATTATGGCTTGTTTTACATTTTTTTCTGCGATTTGTATTTTTATGAGGAACATGTTTTTGATATCTATAGATTTGATTGTTCTCTGTCTGTTTTTACATCGTATGATTCAGTACACATTGTTACACATAATCGTGGGGTTTTGTCACCGATTGAAAAAATATATAATTTTTATGGAGTTACAACTGTTGTATCTATGATTGTTATTCTATCAATCACATTTGTTGTTATATTTTTATGGGAAGGAAAAAAATTATCATTTGCATCGTTTGAAATTCTTCGTCTTCTAGTCAATGTGGCCCTTAAAACCCAAATGGAAAGATTGTCAAAGCGGATATTTTTTTCAGTGATATTTTTATATTTTCTGATAATACAAGCAACCTTTCAAGGACGTTTAGCAGGATTTTTAACTAAAATAGAGAATCAGAAAAGTATTGAGACTCTCGAAGAACTCGAAGACTCACCATATACAGTAATTTATGCCGATGAACTTTCAGACTTGTATATTAACGGTCCATTAAGAGAAAAGAAGACAATAATTGGTGATAATTTTGTATGTGAAGATGTCATAAAAAATAACGAGTCAGTAGTCTGTATTGATGATTTGAAAAAAAATTTAAATGCTATAACTCTATTCAATTTATCTTATTCAAAGCAACCAATTCTTAGCCGATATGGCTTTTTACAATATCGAAAAAATTTTCCTTTGGCGTCACGAGTTGACAATATACTATTGAGGTTAACGGAAGCTGGGTTGTTACAAAAGTGGAGCGAAGAAGCCGTAGCTCAGAACATTTTTAAAATGAAAGTACTTGCAGCAAGATCGTCTTTTCACTATCGACCAATCGTCATTAATGATTTAAAATTCATTTTTGTGATTCTAATCATTGGATGTACTTGCGCAATTATTTGTTTTGCAGCTGAAATGCTTATCATATTATTCAAAAGTGTTAAACAAAAGCGGCCTAAAAAGTATTATCCATCTATGAAATTAACGATGGCGATCGGGCTTGTCGCCATCCAATACAGAAGAATAACCAATCGATTGCATATGTAATAAAGTCAATGTAAAAAAAAATTCTTTGAACCAATTATATTTTATTTCATAATATAACAATTTTTATGTGTGCAATAAAATTAGATTTGTCTGATGAATTAAAAAATTTGCCTCAGTTTTAAGAACAGTTGTCACTTTTTTCCTTTTTGTGCTCGTGTGGACGTACAGTACCTTTGTTATACTTGTACAGTAAATAGAAACTCGTCCACATTTTTCTCTTGGACAAATGAAAATTTTAAAAAAGTATAAAAGTTTATTACTAAATTATTGCAGTATGAAATTATACAAAAAATTAATAAACTAAAGTAAATCCAACGGTAATCAATCGTACATAGAAAACATTTTAATTCTAATGTATAGAATTTTTTTCATATGTAGAGTACTTTGAGTAATTCATTGATATTCTTGAGCGATATATATTGATTGTTTGTTATAGTAAATACGGAGAGTTTTTTCGGGATTCATTTGAAATGGACGAATGTATACTTTCATACTATCAGAAACAACATTTTTCATATTAAGATCAATTAGATTATGTCTGTTTTGATATATATCATCATCCTCTGTAATACGTTGAGTAACGATTAATTTATTATTTTCCCAATAAACTGCAACTAATTTGTTAATATCAAAATTAGTAATATTAAAAATTAATTCATCATTTTCTCCTGCTGTCATATACAAAGCAGGTAAAGCTTGATTCTGAGGTAATAATCGAATATTCGAATTCATAACGGGCTCTCTGTCTTGATAAGCATATATATATTCATCTTTATGATATATATTAATACTCTTAGTTGAGTTAACGGTCGAGAGGTCAATAATTATTTTTCTATCATCAGGCTCTATTTTTTGAAGACGATAATCAGGGTATATTTTTTTAGCTCCAGAAAATAAATTTTCATAAGATACATCAATCTGTTTGACTATTGTTTTTCTGTTTGCATAATATACTTCAATTACTGAATTATGTATAAATTCATTTCGATTTATAAATGATCTCTCCCCATCATTTATCGTCATATAAAATTCTAACCATTTACCATTTGAGTTGTGAGTATCATAACCAAATGCTTTATAATTGAGTAATGATTTTTCATTATCTGGTTTATTGTATAAACATGAATACTTAGTATCCCTAGAATCAATTAGTGTATTACTGTTATTGTTTATTTAAAATTATAAACAAATTCATTTTCACAATATGAATTTTCACACGGAGAAAAATGTCAAGTAAATATGCCTATGCAGCACAGTAATATTTACATTACTCTATAGTTTGTGTCCTGCCGCTCTTATACACAAACTATAGAGCAATGTAATTATTACTGTGCTGCATAGGCATATTTACTTGACATTTCTCTCCGTGTAGATTCCATATCCAAAGATTACTTACACAAAAAAGAAAACGATATGGAGAAAAATGTTGACTCAAAACCTACCAATTTTTATTACATCAAGGAGAAAAAAAACAGTAACCATTTCTGCGCAGAACAATAATCTAGTCAATAAGCGTGTTTGGGCGAAAGATTAAGTATAATAAAAGCATATTTTACTATAGTTATATTTATCAATTGACTGGATTACTGTTCTGCGCAGCAATGGTTACTGTTCTTTTCTCTCCGTGTGTCGACTAAACTCGAAAAAGGAAGTGCTGCATCCAAAAAATTATTATACTCATATGAAAAATAATTATGCTGCATCATTATGCTTACTACGTGCGAGAAATTTATCGATATGCTTCAATAACAATTACTTTCATACATTATAATAATTGTGCTGCAGCATAATAATTTGTTTGATGCTTCACTTCTTGTTTCAAGTTTGGTCGACAACATAATAAAAATTGGTAGGCTTGCAGCCAACATCTTTCTTTGTGAAGAAATATTATAATTTTATACAGTAACGCGGCGCTTGGAATTGAAAGTTTGAAATATTTGATAAAATTCTGCAAAAATTGGAGATTCAAATAATAATTACATTGAATATATTTCTTAGCAGAAGGTTTTATAGTTTAAAACGTACTATTGCCTAATGAAATTTTAGTAAAATCCTGAAGTTCTTATTTGAAGCTGTAATTTTTCAAGTTTTCCATTCGAAGCGTCACGCTACTATACGCAGTAAAAAATATTGTGTTAAAGCAACATAGTTGTGTTTGAGACGGTTCACACATCATCCGTGTTATTTTTTAAAACAGACTATCTGAACACTATGAATTTGAACACTAAATTAAATTCAAAATTTCAACGCAAAGTAGAGCTCTTAATAAATGTTATTGATATCTATTTTTGTACTAGGTAACATATTTCAAGTGTAGAATAGTAGATCGATTTTAAATTTAAAATTAACACAGTGAAATGTGATAATTTAACACAAAATCAACACAAAAAATTGAACACGGACTGTTTTTAACACAGACACACAATATTTTTGATAATACATGTGAAATTTTGATTTTTTCCGTATGCTGAGAAATGATTTGAATTTAATGGCATTTCTTCCTTACCTTAAATTGTGTGTTAAAGCGTTGATCGAACAGTTGGACCAATTTCTATTGAGTTTTTCTTTATTTACCGACAAAACTGATTTATGAATCACACAATGATTACTTATGTCTTCATCATGAAGCACACCGAATCTGAATTTTATGGACAACCATAATTATTATTAAAGAATTAATATTCTATAATTAACAAAAAGATTTAACATACGAGTGAGCTAGTTCATGAGTGGCTACATTTATGTCATTGATATGATTTTCTTCACAGAATATTATAGATCGATCTAATTGTTTCTTATTCATATTTTCTTTACACGCTCCTCCATTCACAGCTAAACCAAAAGTTATAGAATCCGGACTATCTCCCACATACTTTTTGCTAAAAATAAACAAATTTCATCATTATCTACACGATTAAACATTTGTCTACTAAAAAATAACTTATTTTCAAATCTTACAAAATTTACTTACTGGTAGAAAAAATATTTAGTGGATTAAAAATTTGAAAAATAACTTTTTTTATAAATATACTTACGTTGTTATTATAACAAATATATCATAACTCTCTTTTGGAATAATTAATTGTTTACTATACAAGTACTCAGAAACATTGAGAGATACTTTTTCGTAACTAAGCCTAGGTGTTTCTTCAGATTGATAATTATCTCTATTCATACGATGAAGAACTTTTGAATCCTTATTATTATACAAATAACATATTTTGATTAAATTTATTAATTACACACTGTAAAAAGTTTGCGGAGTGAATCCGAAGTATTCCACTCCGAAAAGGAGTTTTGGAAAATATTAATTATATAAAAAAATTACTAATGCATAGTAAGGCTTGATCATTTATTTTCAGACATTTGAATTGAGTACGGAAATAGTTACGAGCTCTCTTTTTATATATTTACGAGATATAGCTTCATTGAGTCAGAAACTGTCATGATACAGAAATTAGCCAACGTTTAATAATTTTTGGATTCATTTTCAACGATAAATTATGAAAAAAAAAATATTTAAAAAAATAGCACCTATACACGGAAAAAATGACTCTGTCAAAATAACAGTTAAAACTGTCAAATCGACAGATTTGCCGCTGTCAACCCAAAACTGTCAATTTAACAAATTTGGAAATGTTATTTTCACATTGTGCAAACTGTCAATTTGACAGTTTTTCGGTGTAATAATCACATTCAAAAAATGCAAAATTCAGTAAAAAAAAAAGTGTGGAATTTATATTAAAGCAATAATTGAAATTGTTTTTAATGAGTAAAAATTATACATTTCGTAAAATGTAAACAGTACATCCAAAAATATTCTAAAAATCGAAGTTTTAATTAAAAAAATTAGGTATTTATGTAAAATAATTGTTCAAATCTGCAAACAATAGAAAGTAAAAACCATTGAGATACATATAGGGGGGGCAAAACGGGGTACCCCCAAAATTTTATAAAAAAAAAAATTTTTTTTTTTTCGTCTAATTTCTATAAATCCGATATATTTGTGTACTTTTACCCTTACGCATGACACCTGGGGCAATATGGACCAGCCGGAAATTCGAAGAAAATGATTTTTTTTAATTTTTATCGTCAAACTCAAAAAAATTCAATATATTAATCCATTTTTCAGCTGATTTTTTATAGCTGGGGGAAAATGAGCCACTAACAATATCCAAAAATAATGATTTATTTTTTTAACTGATTAAATTATTTAAATAATGCAAGATAATTTGTAATCTGTAAAAAATTAAAAACCACGTTCTTTGGGTTCAAAATAATTCATAGGAATGAAATTTGGTTTGTAAATTTTATATAACTTTATAATCAACTTTTTACAAATTATTTTTGTGAATTTGACAGTTTTTATCTGTAAATTTGACATATTAGAGTTATGTTGGTTTCACAGATTATATCTGTTAATTTAACAGTTTTTCTTTGTAAATCTAACAAATTCTATCCATGTCATTTTGACATTCCCATATCTGTCATTTCCACATATTATTTTTTTCCGTGTAGTTTTCAAAATTTTCTCCAAGTGCATATTTTTAGTTTTTATTTTTTTGTAACTGATTTGTTGAAAAAAAAATTCGAAAATTGTTAATTGACTGTTAACCAGAATTATCAAACTGTCATATTTCTCACATCCACTATACCACAAAATAAAATAAAAACCCGTCACTCTTCTCAAAAAAAAAAACATCTCTATTTACTTCATATATAAAGCGACTTTTTGTTAAAAACTCCAGAATACCGAGTGGTGGAGGAATTCGGATTGAAATAAAATCCTTATTCACTCCAGATTCACTTCCGATTTTTTACAATTTAACAAACAGAAAAAAAAAATAAATTACTTGAGCTATCATAAAACCAGCGATATTTATTTCAACCTCTGGATTTTTCACCGGTCGATATATCATATTAACCATACTCCAAAATGTTAATAAATAAGGAAATAATTGTTGTTTTTCATGGTATTTAATGTACACTCCATAATCGATTATTAATAATAATTCTGGATATACTTTATCAGGAATCCATTGAAGATTTTCGTGTTTATATTCGTGAGATGAATTTTTGTCAAACACTGAAATTAAGTTTTATTTTAGCAATAATATCTATTTTAATCAGTAAACTTACTCTTAATAGTTCCGTTGATTTCGTCAGAACCTCGAGCCAAATAATAGTTTTTATTAGAGTCATCAAAATTATGTCGCAACGACTCAATCGTTAAATGTTCATTTCCTATGTAACCGAACTAATAAGCAATAAAAATAATCAATAATTGACGATAATATATATTAATAAATATGGTTAATGAATAAAATAATGATTTATATCATGAAGATAAATAAAAATTATTTTACTTCTATTTTTTTTGTTCCATCAAAATAAGTCTTGACGTATATCGACGTTAGGGCATTTTCATCTTCATATAATTGCCATTGTCTTCTCACAAACTCCTAAATTATTAATATAAATACAAGTTAATACTATTTTGTAGCTACAACAATTTGGAAAAAATAATGTAGGTCTAATGACATCTCAAATTTAAAAATTATATTTTAAATAGAAAAGGCACTTTTTGAACTAAAAATAAAAATTCTGGACTAAGTATCTTCAGCAAGGCCCCTAGCTGCTAGTGTCTTTTTCTGTCTTTCGCAAGATTGTGTACCAAAAAACCTATGTCAAGATTTGTGTATGTCTTGCTCATATCGTAGGCAAGAATATTAAAGATATCTTTAACACGTGCAATGAAAAAGTGTCTGATGCATTTTTTGCACCAGTAACTTACAGTAGGTACTTTCGTATGGCTTGCGCAAGATCTGCTCAAGGCTCAAGGTCAATTTTGAGTCTTGCGCAGATCTTGAGAAAGCCATGCGCAACTATTTTCAACTAAAGTCTTCCTCTAGAATTGAGTTATAATCTGGTACGAATTTTTTGCGTAAGGCTTTCACAAGGCTTGTAATTTGAATCTGGTCACAAGTATCTGCAGAAAGACACATGTAAAAAAAGACACTAGCATCTAAGGAAACTCGAAAGAAGACTTGCTCAAGATTTGAAAAAGATTGTTATAAGGGTAAAGATTGTTGATCTACAGATCTACATTATTTTTTCTCGGGAAAATTAAAAAAAATAACTAAAAATTTTATAACTTACATGTGTTTTGACTTTAAGACGCAAAAAATTATACTCAGTATCCAAATAATAAACAGGAGTGTTAGATGTCACTAATGAATTTTTTGATGGAGTCAAATTTAAATCTATTTTTTTACCGAAAATAGTCAGTGAAAACGAAACTCTATAATTGATTGATCGTTTTTGTAAATGTGGCCATTCTATATTAATGATATCACATTTTTTTTCTAAAACATCATAATGAATACTTTGTTTTAGATAATTCTAATATATCACGGGTCAAAAAGAAAACTTGGTTTAGACTTGGTTGCCTTATATCGTAACTAAATCTAAATCAAGTTTTGTTTTTGGCCAGGGTATACTCCATAATTTTTAAATTTACCTTCACAATTATTGTCGTCAAATATTTGCTGGCGTTCATCTAATGTCATCAATTTTTCCATCTAATTTAAATAATTATTTATTGACAAGTTTTTTAGCAAAATCAATAATTATCGAATTTCGTATAATATTAGCTATCGCAGGGTAATTTATCATCAAAAATACTTACCTTTGATATCGTCAACACAAACGACGCAGTATTCAATAAGATCCATGATATTATAATTATTTTAACAGAATAATAATTTGGAAATAATTTAAATTTTCTGAAATCTATAATAGTATTAAGAAAAAAAAAAAATTAATACAGTGAAATCTAATTTTTAATTTATTATTTTACATACTCATGCTGTTACCAGAGTTAGTCTTTGATTAACTTTTTTAATTAAATTGACACATCGACAAAGTTTCAAAATGTAACATTGGCAATGGAAAAAACCCCTTATCAATTGTTGCTATAAAAAAAAAAAAAAATAAAAAACTTATATTAAGAAGTAATAAATAGCAATGTGATATAAATTTCGATATAAAAAAAAAGTGACGTAATCATATATATATATTTACTTTATTTATTAGAACTTAACTATCAGGATACTTGTACATCAAGTATCTGCAGTCAACTTGACGTCAAATTTGGGTCGTAGATTCTAATTGCGATCAACCACAGATAACAACAGTTTCTCCGCAACTAAGTTACGGAAAAACAGTTTTGATCAATGTGCTGTCAAGTTGAAGGTAACATTGGACTTGAGAAAGTTGTCAACAATCTGCAGCCGCAATGTGAAGGCAATTTGACAAAGAAAGTTTCCGTTAAACTGTTGGCAACTTACTCGGCCAATATTGCATTTAACTTGACGACAAGTTGTCGTCAAGTTTCAGCTGCAAGTTTACGTCGTTGTGAACGAAATGGGTTGACCATTGAGCCAGATATTCAGAATCATAGGCCGGTCTTCATTATCTTTAAATGATAACTCTAGCAGGAAACTAGAGAATCGACAGAAAAATATCAATCCAAAACAGAAATTCTTTTACATTAGTATATTTTCTTCCCAACAGATGTCTCTAGTTTACCCATTAGCCAATTAAATTATTCTGTTAACCAATTAACACCACAAAACTCTTTCTTGACTAATAAGTCTCAAATGCTATTCAATAATTACTGCAGTTGCCTATCAAAATTTTTCCAAATATTCCGCAATATCTCTGACCCACTTGAATACAGTTTAAAAAATACCTCAAGTTCTCACTGCAGTCATTAAACTGAATTAAAAAAAAAAGTAATCTCTAACTGTATAACAGCAATCCACATTTTATCAATAATTCAGATAGACGCGGCCTTATTCAATTCTCCGAATTAAACTAAACAAAAACTAATCCTACAACCCAGACTGAACTATCTCTTCTATCCTCAATAAAATTTTTTTATTTAAAATATTTTTTGCTACTCATCGTAACTATAAAACTCATAACTTCATAACTTCTTAGAGCATAATACCGCGGGCTTATTTCATCACCAACTCTCAGAATAAATTCACAATCACTGACACATCAAGTACCCTAGATCCTTTAGTACTTTCCCAAGTATTTAACGCTTCTTCTCTCTCAGTCTTTCCTTCGGCCTTCTTCTTATCTCATTCTTTATCATATAAAATATTATATAGTTAAGTATAGCATCATCTACACCCAGACCTCGCTTCAATCCAATGCCACAGACATCAAATATGTCCGCTATGTCTCGCTATCAGCGACCAGATCCTCTATAAGATTATTCATATCAATCCATCCTCAAAACACATGCCCGTCATCTTAAGCTCTTAATTAACGTATAATGCATTCACTATAATCTTAAAACTATTTTCAAGAGCTCCGTAAACTTTAGATGAGCAACATTACGATAAATTTTCTCGGATAATAACCTAAATATCAACAAAGCAGCTGGGGACTAAATGAACGAATCAACCGGATCGAGTCTCATGTTCCAGAAGCAGAAGCTAATCTACGCATATCCTGTCACGATTATTAATCTCCTATAAGTGCTTATGAATGTTGAAGCAATCGCATTGCATTGGAAGAATAAATTCAATAGTCCGCTGCGGAGATAAATGAAATTTCAATACCGCAGGATCGAAAGGCTCTTACGACTGGACGTTGGTCACATCAATGATAGTACCAGCAGTCTATCATTATCGTCATTATCATCATCATAATCATGATCACCGTACACCAGCATATATTATACTTCAATGTATCTGAATATCAAGACCTGGTAGTATATATTATGAATCGGCATGTAACAACCGGGTGTATCATCGTCATCGATTCGAGATGATTAGCGATAATATAAAGGGTAGGATCACGTATCAGTAAATTTGTGCGCCATCTACTATAGAGTACAAGACTACTAGTACACTACTACAACTATTACTACTACTAGGACATTAAACTCATCTATAACGATAATACTGATGGACTCAAGTCTCAGATCTTGGGATACATCTAGAGTTAGTGCACTTTGGATTTACTCCCTTGTAAGCTGGTGCTTCTGATGGTGCTGCAGTACTGCATCGGCATCGATAGAGGAGTAGAGAGCACGATTTCACCTAATTGAAGTAACCACAGGGCGCAACGTTCACTCGTACCCGAGAGACATGCTGATGCCTGATGGCGTATACTATATATTCTTATTTTTCTTTTTCTTTTGCTTCTTCTTCTTCTTCTTCTTCTTCTTGATTCCTCATTCCTCTGGTTCACTCTCTCATACTTACCATCCAAGAGGCAATTCCATCAAATGATCAAAATGACTGCCTCCCGTTTCTATACACATATACATTTTCAGCCCTTACATTGCCGTTCGCACGTGCCGGCATCAGAGGAGTCAGAAAAGTATTGAAGTAACCGAGCACAGAACCGAAGTTAAAGTTACTCCCTATACTGCAGTAAATGTTTTACGTACAGATCTATACATGTACATGAAACTGATCATTAAATTGCTTTTACCGTCGAGCAATTCAATCGAACTACACTAATTACATTGACCTCTTCTTCAGTTATTGAATAACCGAATGACATTTCCGGTATTAAATTTTAAAATATATATTTTAAATCAATCAGTTATTGCATTAGCTTATTTTAGTTACACGTACATGGTAATTGACGGAATCAATTATGAAAACGAGATTAAAAAATTTTTTCGCTTAAAATCTTGAGTCTTAATGAAAAAAAGTAACTTGGTAATTCGAAATTGTGAAGACATATTTATTATATTACAAATATTCACACCACACCACGAACTCAAAATTTTTACAGTGCATAGCTCATTAACATGCTATATAGTAATTAATAAAAAAAAAAAAACTTAAAAATCGAACAGCTTCCGCCATCATGAATAGTTTCAAGTTTGAAGCTTACGTATCTTTTTGATATAAAAATTTAAATATTTATCATCAATTAACATATAGATCATTAATATGTATTTTTTACAATTATTAAAATATCAAAGAATTGACAATATCGAGCGTTCCCGGATTCTCAGTATCAAACAACAATGCTAACAATCGGGCTATTATTCGAGCACAGCGCCATTGAAAAAAAAAAATTTCAAGAATTATTTTGGAGCACATTTCATTCAAAAGTACTTTATATCCCTATT
The DNA here is from genome assembly GCA_030273425.1 of Microplitis manilae. Classification (NCBI taxonomy): domain Eukaryota; kingdom Metazoa; phylum Arthropoda; class Insecta; order Hymenoptera; family Braconidae; genus Microplitis; species Microplitis manilae. Next base: position 22,587,344 of record CP092726.1, read on the forward strand.
CAATAACAATCGATCATGTCGAATAAATTAAACGAACTTTTTGAAGAATTCGAAGAATAAGTAGACATTTATAGAAATGTATGATGGGTTAAAAAGAAACTATGACACAAGTAAATCATCCCACGCGTATCGCGATGGGCGGCCCACACCAACTTGGTCAACGGAGTCGAGTGTTTATATATTAAAGCTTAGCATATACATTCTTATATATACATACAACAAGACACGGCCACTTTAATATAAATAATGGTGCTAGATATTATATGTGGTGAGACATCAGGGGGTGTGCAACACTAGGACCCGCAGGAGAGATACAATCGCTCCGGGACAAAATCTAGTTGTCTCCATGCAGCCGTATGTATAAAATGTTTATATATATATATATATCTTGTATATATATATCGAGCACACCACTCGAGTGTGACGATGATAGTTGTGTTTTAAAACTTTTTGACCACACGCCTTCACCAATTTTGTTGTTACCCGCAGACTCACAACAAAGAAAAGCTATTTAACGTTACTTTAGAAATATATATTGATATATATCTATTTTTTCCTTTTACACCCTTAACACCTGTATATTCTATCTCTAGCAATACTTAAAATATTATATTTTCTCATTCACTAAATTATTTATGTCTCAGCTTTCTCAGTCGTATAAATCCTCAGTTACATCGTCAACCTCCACTTATTAACCCTCGTGAAACGTATATATATATAATAAATATATGAATCACATTGTGTATGAGTAAACTAACACCCCATGGGGTGATTTTGTGAGGGCTTTTAAAGTACGATAGAATACACACCTTTCAAGATAAATTCCCGTGGTTTTTGTGACAATGTTTTTATTACATTTTTTTTTTCTTAAGTACACATGCTTATGTATAAATATCAAGCCCACACGTAGTCACGTACTGTTATATTGTTTGTGTATATGGTACGAAAATCTATTTCAAACGTTTCTGATTATTCCCCAGGGTGTGCTTAATACAACAATAGCTGTACCATTTTTAAACGTTTATTCGTCATGGTTATTTATTATCTTTTTCTTGCTGACATTTTTTGTAGGCACATTTTATGGCGAGAGTGTGATAATAGAGTAACGATGACCATGGAGACAACTAGACAATACTTAATTTTTAACAAACTCAAAGCCGTCAAGTCTTTATTTTATTCTAGTTTAAAAAAAAAACGGACCTTGAAGGCTTAAAGTTCAAATTTTTTTTTAATTGTAATTGAATTATTTGAAGCAAAAAGGTCAGTAAATTTTTTTTTGGCGCTAAATGATAATTAAAAATTTTTTTCAAAATTTGAATATCAAATAATCCGTTAAAGATCACTGTCCACAAAAAAAATCTGAAAACCGCCTGATCCTGCGGTTCAGGCCCAAAACTTCCCGTTCAGGGAGCTCGGAAACATTATTACTTGTAAATTTTTGAGCTATTCGAGCTTGAAAATTTGTTAGGCCGGTAAAACATACCTTCACTGAAAAGTTATAATTTTTGTTCGACGATATCATTGGAATGAATGAACCGATTTGAACGTTCTCGATGGTAATTGAAAGAGCTCAACAAGATTTAAAACTGATTACATTTTGAGATGAATCGGGCAAGTGGCTTAAAAGCTATACGCAAAAAACTAAAAACAAAATGAAAATTTTATTCTTATTCTTCGTATAACTTGTAAATTACATGACCGATATACCTCAAAATCTAATGAATTTTAAGTTTTGGTGAGGCCTTACGATTGCCACCAAGTATGTTCAAATCGGTTGATTCGTTCCAAAAATATAGTCGGACAAAAAAAGTTACACACACACGCATATACACGGACGTCCATTCGGGAATAGTCAAGATAGCTTCCTAGGACCTCAAAATGTCGACAGCTGATGAAAACTCGATTTTTGAAAATCGGACCTAAACCAATAACTTGCCTTTTTTTGAAAATTTTCAATTTTCTTAGCGGAGTTAAAAAAGTTATCTTGCGTTAAGAAAATATTTTGAAAGACACACGTTTTTGGAAACCGTAAAGATTTTATTGAGCCAAGAGAATTTTTCTTGTTCAGAAGAGATTTCTATACTATATCCAAGGAAATTGCAGTTTTCAAAAAAATTTTCTTGAATCTAAAATAATTACTTCCAGTCAAGATTTTTTTTTCTGTGCAGCGAAAGTTTTTTAAGCGACTTTTTATTTGACTTTATTGCGCCAAACTATTAAATTGTACCAACACCTTTTTTGTACAAAGAAAATTAATTTAAAAAATGACAAGACAAGTTATATATCGTGTAGAATATATTTATTTATTAGTATCACTAAAAGTCTCACCGTAAATTTAGTATCTTTAGAGTTTTATAAATTGCAATATTACGTGTCCGATAAACTGATAATGCACTTAATGACTTGTACAATAATTTAACGATGAACTTTTGTTAGCGATTTCATCGGCAATTCATTCATATATTTATATATATATATATACATACTTTTATTTTGTTTCATAACATATATAAATAGTCCAATAGCGTGTTTAGATATTAAAAATATATATATATATATATATATATATATATATATATATATATATATATATTTTCGTTTGTGATAAATGAAAAATAACTTGTTTGTATATATTATTAACCTGCAGCCATTAAGATAAATATAAAAATACTTAATGAAATTTTTTTTTATTATCTAATACTACTGAAGATGCTACTGATGATGTTATGTGTTGAGATGGGCATATCACAGTACTAAAATGAGAACGACGAAAAGATAATGAAGACTCAAGGACTTGGTTCTTTTTTTCGATGCTATATAATGAGAATATTCTCAAGCAGCTGAGGATGCTGGAGAAAGCCAGTATATGATGTTCTCAACGAGCTAATCTTACCGGCGGGGCCAGTTGGTGCCACAAGAGTATAAGCATTCTGAAAATAAGAGTATCATCATCATCACCATCATCATCATCATCATCATGTCAAGTGTAGCTTGCAAGAGTAAATTTTTACAGAGATTAACTTATACCAGAGCCACTGTTTTTTCGTAGGACGATAAGACGAGATACAAGTGGCACGTGTCGTCTATTCCCGGGTAGTCGAAAAAAATTACGTTAAGAAATTTTAAGATGCAGGTAATAAAACGCTTCCTTTGATACAACTATTTTCCCATAAGATCAAAGACGGTTTTTTTAATGTATTAAGGATCAAATTGAGTTGTCGACTTTTCGAGTTTGCTGGTTTTTCAAGTAGCGCTTCTTTTGTAAGAAATAAAACATTTCCCACGTAGCAGACATGGCTCCCATGAGACTATTATAACGTATTTATATACATTTCTTATCATATACGTAACATTTTTTTTAGTTGGGTGTGTTATGGATTTATGAGTGTCGAGTGTCGTTTTTGTGATCTCGTAGATTCAATCTTTCGTTATCTAATTATCCTACGGCAGTTATTGCGTTGTATATATTTCCTAAATGGTTTTATTCAAATTTATATTTTGCGTTTTAAAATAAACAATTTTTTTTTTATCAATCAGTTTTAAAGCACGGTGGGCAACATGGCCACTTACGGCAGTGAGCCCAAAGTTTTATCATTTAGTGAGAAATTTGAAAATTGGGGTGCGTTTTTACCAAAATTTCTCTTAATGGTATTTTGAGATTTTTTTTTTGCAATAAAATTCAAATTTTTTTAAAAATTACTTTGATGAGGAATCGAACCCACGACTTTCTGATTAATAAGCGAATGCTCGATTTTAATAATTGTAATTACACTGCAAAAAAAACGGGGTAGGCCCAAACGGTGTAGGTGTTAAAATTTTCGATGTAGATATTTTTTATGGTGTTAGAAAAAATTCCCGGTGTTTAAATATTTTACACTGAATATTTTTCTATACGTGGATTTTTTTTTACACCAATTTAACACCGGTATTTTAACACCAACATATTACACCGCCTGCGGTGTTATTTCATTTTAACACCACGTGGTGTTAAATTGAGTTCATTTTTAACACCGCTCTTTATATAGTGTATGAAAAAACTTTTTCGTTTTAAATATATTTCAAAAAAATCTATAAGTACTCGAAATAAAAAAAAATAAATTAATGGATAGTTTGAAGAAATTCAAATTTCAATATTTCTACCGGAAATAATGATATATTTATAATCATAGTTATCTTAAGAAAATCAAACAACCATTTCCTTTCAACCGGATCCATATAAAATCATGAGATGATCGAATAAAATAAAAATAAAAAACTGACTCCGGATATTAATAAATTTTTTAGTTTAAATTAACGTAAAAATGCATTGTAAAATTATATTATTCCATATGCACAGTACTTAGCCATGCACAAGTGCAGTTATTAACATTGAAAGATATCTCAATCAAATCGAGAATTGACGTGTCTGGTAATATTAAATGAAAACTAATTAAACATTCGACTGGGTTTCAATTTATATCCAACAATTACAATCGATTATCAGAAAATCTCTTCGAGAGAACCGACTAATCAAATCAATCAGGTCAATTGTTAATTCATAATAACCTTCTTGATTAAATCCATCATCTACTTGCTTCGTTATATTGAATCTCCAATTCACCCCCTCTACTTTATTTAAATTAAACTAAATGGTATTAAATGTAATTACATTTATGATTAGGTAGCTATCGATAGGTATTGGTAAAAGGATTAATACGAAGCTTAAATCTGAAATTAGATATTTAGAGAGACCGGGGTAAAATGAGACACTTTTTTTGAGAGAAAAAAAAATTTTCAAGCACTAGGTATCTGAATTTTTTTTTTTTTTTATTAAGAAATCAAAAAAGCTAATTTTGAGGTAAAATTGACACTTATAAGATTCATTAATTAAATTATTAAAATTAACTTTAATTATCGTAGATCAAGTACAAGAAAATAAAACAAAGAACAATTTTTTTTTTTTTAATAATGACCAATTTTACCCCAGATTCTCGTTGCTCTAGATTTCGATGAAATAATTCTAAAAGTTTTTAAGTGACGTCCAGACGGGCGGATCAATTTGCCTCATTTTTGACAACTGAAGAAAACCATTTTTTTGCAAAAAAATTTTCATCTAAAAAATGGTGTCCATTTTGCACCGATCTTCTTTACGCATAAAATATCGCAAAAATCGTTAACTGAATTAAAAAGCTATGAAAATATTCATCGTGGGTGGCAATAATGGCTCTCGAATTCAGCCAACCATTCGAGTTCGAGTCCGACGATGATGATCGAAGAATTTGGTAGTGACTCGTTCACTCATTCCTGATGTCTATTGTCCATATAATTTTTTTATCTGTATTCTTATTTATTTCTTTTTTTATGATCGATCAGCAGTAACACGCGCGTGTCACGATTTGTCTCTCACGCATTATAATCACTAGCCTGAGGCTTTAACTTTTTTTTACTTTATCTTCCAGCTCATTGTTAATCTTTTTTCTTTATTCTTTAACTCATATCCATACCCGTGCATTTAAAACTAACGATGATCCGACAGAGTCCATCAAAAGAGAGAAGGAAAATCTGATAACTGATCTTTATCAACCGTAACGCGTTCGCATATACGTCATATGTATCTTCAAGAGCTTTAACTAAAAAATAGTCCTTTAAAAAATGCTACACCATCATCTTATTCGAAAGATCTTGATCAATAATCAGCTACCATACTATAAAAAAAGTGTTATGGCGTCACAAAAACTATCTTGCGGGCGTTCAAATGGACATGAGTCAAAGGATTTGTTGTTCACAATTTTTAGTTTTGATTCCATTTATTTTTTTTTTTACTAATTTTACCCCCGAATTTTTTTTTGTATTAAAAATATATATTTTATTTATGACTCGTGAATTTGGGGGAGGGTCGCGCGAAAAAGAGATGCTCTGTTGAACTTTAATCCGCTGGATCTTTTATTTTATACTCATATTTTAAAAAAACAATTTTTGGGCCAAATGAGACAACACAAAATTTTGTTTTGAAAAAATTTAAAAAAGGAAGTGATTAACGTATTAAATTAAAAAAAAAATGATCTACAATAAATATACGGAGATCGAAAGCGTAAAAAAAAATTAACGAGCAAATTTGAAAAATAAAATTTAAGCGGTTCAAATTTAAAAAAAATAATAGACACCGTAGAAGTAGGGATCCAAAAATTATTTTGGATATTTTCAAATATTTTTATTCAAAAACGTCCTATTTTAGAGGAGCCTTATAAAAAAAAAGTAGAATATCTCTTTTGCATGGATGTTTTTTAATTCTAATATAAGCATTCAAAATTTCCGGACAAAACAACCGATCAAAATTTTCAAAATATCTTTAAAATTATCCTTTTCTTTTTTATTTTTTTTTGTTTCTCCTTTCGAAAAGCTTCTCATTATGAAAAAAAATGAAATAACAAAAATTCAATGGCATCATATCATATTAGAATTTTTTTCAAAATTGTTCTATTGTCGAAACACTAATTTTTAAATTTTTTAAAACCGAATAAATAAATCATTTTTTCAATAAAATTTTTGTGTGCAGTTTTGCCCGACTTTCTTCAACTAAACTCGCCAACTATAAATACAATTTTTTTTTAATTGTCCTCTAAAATAAGTCTTTCCTTTGCACAAAAAAAAGAAAACCATCTCTGACATTCGTCATCCTAAACGAGCTGAATGTTTGAACAAACGGATCTCGATCCGACGGTTCATCCGATAAAATCATCTCGAATCGCTTATGATTTAGTCAAAAAACCAAAGAAACAAAAAATCGCATGTTTTTACGCATGCTTGAAACAATCGATTGCCAGTCTAGTCTAGTCGCGAGTAATGTACAGTAGTGCAGATAGATGTATAATCCAAGTCCAGCTTTGGTCCATCCGTCGCATATCATACACTCTCGTAACACGTCTATCAGATATTCTGTCGTGGAAAAAACCGCATCAATTACACAGTTATTTTTCGAGACCACCAGAAAACAGGATCCTACAGTCCATATATATTTATATATTTTTCTTTTTTGTTAATTTAGTATCCATCCATACACTTTTATTTGTTTCAAATTTCAAATGCGACAGCATCGTAACCGCAGCGTACATTTTAATACAAATTGTTTGGTTACGGTCTTTATTATGAAAAATACCACATGTCGAATAAATAGACACGAGGCTCATCATTACCGTGTCTCTGGAGAATCAACCAACTTACCCAAATGTCATGCAGTCATGTACACTCGTGTAGTTAATATTAAAAATTATACCAAAGCTTAACTGACCCTTAATTAAGGACCATTCTGAATTTTAATATCTAATATTAACTATAAATTACACATATTACTTAATATGTCTCAATTTTCATTTAATTCTATATTTATATTTAACCTTTATTTTAGTTACTCTATATCACGAAAGAGGCATAAAGTCCACCTGATAAACTTTTATTCCTTTTTTTACCCCTCGTCACAGTCATCTCTCTCTCTCTATATATATGTATATATATTATATATGTACATGTATAGTAGGAACAATGCAGCAGTAGCAATAGCAGCCTCATCAGCCTGATAACCCACGAGAAACGCGTGTCGCCCACTCACTGTGATTGCTACAATATCCCAAACCTCTTCCCTCATTCTATGTCCTCTGTATGCCCTAGTTGGTTGTAGTTGTTGGAGTCAGTAGTAGTAGTAGTAGTTTGGTTCATGTCTCACCCTCTTGCCAACGCCCTCGGGAGTCCTCGTAGCCGGGACGCCAATCCGTTCACCAGCAGTCTCGACCGACGACCAACCATCCCTTGATTTAACCCTCCTACAAGTAACACCTCTACGAGCAACAGACTCTCTGATTCTCTATTAAACGGATAAGGATAACTGGAGAATAGCAAAATCCTTGTTTTCCTATTACGTCAAACTGTATTCGAGTTTTATTTAATTACTGGTCATTGTCGTTATTAAGATAAGACTGTGGTCAGAGTAATAGCAACTCTTGGTATAGGAGAGTTAATACTTGAGCCAAACGATTTGATAATAATTAGTTAGTTAATGAAGAGTTGTTTCAGAGTATTGTCAATAAAGGTTAATTGGTTTTTGGTTGTTTGATTAAATTTAATTACTAGTGATCACGGATCGTTTGAATTAATCCAATTAATGGGACGTATTTCCTGCTGTTGTCCTTTGGGATGAATTTCAGGCGAATGGTCATCAATTGACTTTTTTACCTTTTTTTATTTTTTGTATTTCAATGTTAGCCAATTGGTGAGATTGCTATTGCGGCTGGCTAAGTTTACACGGGGACATATTAATATTTTTTTATTGTTTCGTGATCGGGTGAGTAGAATAATGAAAATTGGATCGAGTCACTTTCTGAGGATTAGGTTAAAACACGCGTGCGTGATCCACCCTTGACATTACGCTGCGATACGTGTGTACTATATTATTGTTATTACCCTCTCGATTTCACTTGGATTATCAGCAGTTATGGTTGCATATTAAATACAGATGACGTACGTAATCCCCCTGTTAGTTGTGGTTATATGTATCAATATATTTAATTTATCTTATATATTTGCTAGACAACCATTGGAAATTATTCATCAAATAATTTTTTAATTAAATTATATTTATGGTTGTCTTATGGTTTTTTTGAAACCTTATAAATAATCGATTTGATCGACGGGAGTAGAAAAAAATTTCTTGCGATTTTTAAGATTTGCATTTAAATATATCGAGGTCAATTGACGTTTACTAAAAAATCTAGGATCAGGGTTGCAAACAAAAATTTAATTATTTACGTGATTAATTTATTACTTAGAATTTTTAATTACTTGCATGTGTGTGATATAAAAAAATAAAAAAATAATTGAATATTTAAAGTTTTAAAAAGTTGTTGAATTTAGTAATAATTTTTTTTTTAATTAATTTAATTCAGACAGGGAAAAATATGCAGATGGAATTAGAATTTTTTAAGAGGGACCTCTAATGTAAAATTTTGAAAAAATCAATTTTTTTTTGTATATATCGATAGTCTATTCTTTCAAAAATAACACTAGAATTTAAAGTGCATATCTTGAATAGTTTTTTTGAGTTACAGCCATCTGAAAAGTAGCCGCTTATCGGTTCGCGAAAATACATTTTTCATAATTGCTGGTTATAACTCGAAGACAAATCACGCGATCGATTAAATTTGAATTGCAGCTTCTTTTTCATATATTTCTCCATACCATGAACTCCCAGTTTTCCAATTGAATAGAAATTGTAATTTTGGCAGGCCAAAAATCATCAAATTTTCGCGCGAAATTTGAAATTTTTTTTAAAAACTCCGCCAATTTTTAAATTTAAATTTTTTTCTTAGCCCGAGGATCATAGTACGAAAAATACCTTTTAGTTTAAAAAAATTTTTGGTTTTTTTGAATTCAGGCATTGTAAAAATCACTGCAGCAGTAGGACTTTTTTTTTACCCTTGGGAGATTGTGAATAATTTGCTGAATTTTAAATTTTTTGATCCAAAAATTTTACCATGTACTTCTTATACATCCACAAATATACCCTTAAAATATAAAAACATTCCATGAAGTAGTTTTCTTTAAAAAAAATTCTCAAAAATCATCTTTTTCCGGCAGTGATACTAGCGGTCCCCCTTAAAGTTTCCAAAAACAAATTTTCGCCGCTTATCTTCTAACAAAAATTTACCTAGCCATAAAAATTAATGAAAAGTCACACCATGCGCTTAATTAATTAAACAATAAAATTTACATTACCATACAAATAATAAACAATTAAAATAAACGCTAGAGATTTATTTCCATAATAAATTTTTACCCTCCATTATAGAATAATAAAAATACTATTTATAATTCCCCATTTTATTAATCTATTTTTCAACACTGAGTACTCATTTAGATATCACTAAGATATTTTCCACACATTCATCCATACATTTATATACACACATTAAGTATCAAGAGTCGAAACGTAAGGGATAGGAGTTAAAACGCGATCCAATTTCTCAGGCCATTGAATGCGGCGACTACCATCTGTCTAACGCGGGTGCGCGTTCGTTTATATACACACTCAGTACAACTTTATACTTTTTTTTTTTTTTTTTTTTTTACAGACGAACCGTGAAATGCGCAAACAGAAGGCACGCGGACTACTCCTTTACATTTTAATCAAATCATTTATATATATATCTATAAAACTATATAATACCAATCGCGTTTTATTTTCATTTTCATGATAAATTTTCCAATTCTTTAAGATTTAATTAACATTTTTTTTCTGTCTATTGACCTGCTCACAAGTCATTCCACAATTTTTTTTTACCCTTTTTATATTTAATTATTACTTTTATTTCATTCGTTACAATCATTTAATATATATATATTATATATTTATATATTGTTGAGACTTAATTGCTCGTCCTTTTACGGGGCACGAGTATGTGCACGATCCATGGACGTATAAGTGAGTCTTGAGATTTAATATTACACTATTACAATTATACAATAACACCATGATGTATAATATATATATAGTACATAATATATAATAGTACAAGTTATCTTTAAAATTAGTAGACTCCGGTGGGTAATTGTCGATACAATTAATAGTTATTTTAAAAGATCGCGCGAGATTCTCGAGTACACGAGTACATGAGTTGTTACTTTGAATTTTTATCATCATCACCAGGCGTAAAGAAAGTATTCCTTTTTCCGTTAATATAATGTAATATATATATATACATGAGTATGAACGCCTTATAAAGACTAACATTTAAACTTTCAGTATTTTAACATTTATTTATTTTTTTATTGTTATGTACCGTGACTGAAGTATGATTAGAGAGATTATTATTATATATTTTTTAGTCGAACCCCTTTTTTATATGTATTGATGAGGGAAAATATATATTAAAAGCGGTTCTTATAACTTCGTGTAATAGAATTATTTTTTAGTGTAATGCCGTGGGAATTCTTGAGAAAAAGGTAAATTAGTATATTGAATATTAAATTTTAGTAAAAATTTATTGTTTTTTTTTCTTTATTATTTTACATATTTTATTGTGTGGAATTGGAGATTAATTGCTGCAATTTTTTTGTTAATTGATCTTTGCTATTATTTTTTAATTATTATTAAAGAGTGATTACGATTCTGCGATTTTTAAAAATATGTGTAATGTAATTTTGTTTGAGTGTTCAAAAATGGGGAATTTATGTGGGAATAATATTATTAATTGTTACATTTATTTTTTTGGATTAATGTCTCAATATAGCAGAAGTTTTAAATTTATTTAATTGAATATTTCGATATTAAAAATTATGGTCGACAGTTAAAGTACGTGGGAGTTGGAAAATTTAAATGAATAATTGGTAATTAAAAATTTTATTTAATGAATGATTTATTCTCAATTGAGTCATGGAAGAGAGCGACGAATGAGGAAGAACCGCGATTTTTTTTTTTATTATAAATTTTAGAGGAACCTAATTAATATTAATAAAAATTACACTTATAGTTTTTAAATTTTCTACACGTGCATTTTTTTATTTTTTTGTTGAAAAAAAAAATTCGAAAATTTTTAAATGTCTAACTTCAGAATCATATATATTTTTTTTAAATATTGAGTTTATTTTTCCTCATAATTTTTTTTTTTTATTCACAAATTGAATTAAATACCCGCACAAAAAAAGCCTTTAATTAAATTTCATTATTTATAAAATATAGTAGTATATAGATTTATGAAAAATCAACGGTCCTATTTTCTGATCATAGTTTTGCACGACTGTTTATTTTAAAATTTTTTTTTGTAGTTAAAATTATAACTGAATTTACTATCGTGAGTTTTTAGTAGAAAACACAGCAAGAATGAGCTAATTCATTGCTTCAATTAGATAATAATTAGTCATGCATTATCATTTAACACGGGGCCGCGCGAACGCAGTCCCGACTATCAAAAATTACGCGCACGATGTATCCACATTAGGGATACTCGCGGGGGTCAATTCAACCGTAGTGCAATGGAAGAACTTCGCCCCGGAGGAACTGCCTTCTTGATCGCAGTCTCCTCTACGCCAAGTAAGTATGAAATTGCGTCACTTTAAATCAGATTTAACACTTCTACAATAAGTATCTAAAGAGAGACAATAAACTATAGTCCGAGCCATCTGGCGATTGCTCTCCGTACTCATGTTAAGGTCATAAATAATCGTTTGTTCAACGTCATAACAATTGAATTTATCTATTTATATTTATAATTCGCTTGATTAGAAATTTGTAATAGAGTTTACATCAGACATTAGTGATAAGTAATGATATGATAAGACATTTCGCAGTGTTATGTACATCTATGAACTCTGTGTTATTATATTGTGAGTTTAACCTCATATTTTAATGATTCGCTGTAAGATTTTAATTACTAATTTATTAATTTTATATCATTATATCATTTTATTTATTAATTTTATATCATTTTTCTATCATCTTTCGTTTCCTATCCATAAATTATCGGTGAAAAAGTAGTTTTATTAATTTTTAATTAATAAAAATTAATTTTTATGCTGGTAATTAACTTGAATTTTTTGTAAATGTATTAATTAGTACAAAAAAAAATATAAATTATTTCACAATTTATTTAATGAAGACAGAAAATTTTTTAGGCAAATTGTGAAATTCGGTGCAAAATGGGACACTGTATTTTTGGAAAATTGGGGTAATATGAAACACCATTTTTGATGAAAGAAAAAAATCTTGTTTGTTTAAAAATCATAAGTTGTGATTTGTAGACAGGGTGGGGTAAGTTGGTCAGTCAGTATCAGCGGCGGTCAATTTGAAATTTCCAGTAAAATTTGTTTTTTAATTTTTCCAAGTGTTTATTTGAATTTTTTTTATTGAAAAGTGAAAATGCTTCTTTTGGTAACAAATTTGTTATGAATCCAAAATCTTAAATTTAGAAATTAATTAAAATAAAATTGGAAGCTGTATATAAGAATTGAAAGTAATATATGTATATATAAGAATCTGGTGGTTAGAATTGACTGAAAAGTAGAAAAATAATAAAAAAAAAGTTTAAAAAATGATTTCGATCAATTCTCAGAATGCTGACACACACTCGGACAGAGAACGTATTTTCTCGTGAAAGCATTCAGCAATTCGCAAGAGTATATCGCCATCTCGACGCTCTCTGGGTGAATGTCTATCACAAGATGTATAAAGAGTAGAGGGAGAGAAAGGAAACAGTGAAGGGATAAATGTGGAATTGACATTGAGGGCGAGAGTCACATGGGATAGAGCGAATAAGACTCGGATAAGGGAAAGAAGGGAGCAGAGATATCCGAGGGTTCTGTTCGGGATGAAATTCAGGGGTGAAGAGATGGATAAAGTGAGGTCGATAAAGTAGCGATCGTGCACAGGACTCAATTACACGCTCCGACGAATTCTCTCTTTCTCTCCACTCAGCCTAAACTCTCTTTTTATCCATAGACTGTTCATTTTACTTCTCTCTTTTCGTCCTTTTTCTCTCCCTTTATTTCTCTCTTTTACCCTTCCTATTATTTTTATCTTTTCAAGCCCTTCATTCTAAATCTTCTTGCATCCTTTACGTCGACGATCAACTATGATGAAAGTCTTGGGAATTTTCTTTTTAAAGTTTTTTTTTCTCTCTAGACAAGAGTTTATTTTTTGAAATATTTTTTTTCCATTTTACTTTTTTTTTATTGAAAATGTAACCGGATATTCGAGTGAGCTTATAAGTGTTCCATTACGGCAAGCTAATAAAATAATAACTGATTTTTAAAAATTTCCTCTGTATACGAATGATACTTATACGCAAATTTGTTATTCAATTCAATTGAATTAATGAAAATTCAAAATTTAATTTCTGAATCTATTGATAGTCAATTTCCGGTCTCCATAAAATTCATTTTTTTTACTTAAAATGATTAGTGGTATGAATGATATGATCATCTTTATCAATATTCAATATTCAGTTTCCGCTGTGGTTTGGAAAAAATTTATTCTATTGGATGTATGTCGATTTTATTCGTGACCAACTAAATATTCTACTTTAGGCATTAATTTTTCAGTGAGAATAAGAAATCCGCTTGATCCTAGTTTTTTTTTCACATTCTTAAATTAACTTACAGGAGAAAAATTTATAAAATATTAGATTGTATTATAGTCCGTGTAAAAACAAGTTATGGAAATATGTTAAGCATAAGGAACTTTTAAATTTGAGATGATTCGATACTTTGACAGCCTAGTTTTTAAACTTTCAAAAATTAAAATCAGCGGGCAAAAAGACACAATTTGAATCTTCTACACAAAAAAAAAGGATTTCTTGCGACAAGAAATTCTCTTTTTCTGTGTAGGCACAAAATGTCTGTAGACTCTAACTCAAAGTTATATACTTTAGTTTATTCTTTCGATTTATATAGATCTGAGGAGACGAAAGTTAAAAAAAAACTAAAATTATAAAATTGTGAAAATTCAGCATCTATTTTTAAAAAAAAATTCAGGTCTACGGAAATCTACAGGAGAATGAATTTGAGTAGATCGATATGGTTCCGCGCGTTTTCATCTCGCGACAAAGAATCCTGCGGCAAAATATCTCCCGACAAAATTTAAATGTTTATTTGCACTATTCACAATTAATTTGGGTGATTGTTTTTCAGGAAAATTGTGGGAATTTTTAAATAAAAAATAACTATCTATGTAGAGTGTTAGTTTTTCAGGAAAATTGTAGAAATTTTATCGAAAGATAATTTGTCGGGGGTATTATGTCCGGAGATATTTTGTCGAAGGATATTTTGTCGCGGGATGAAAACGCGCGTTACCGATCGATATAGATCTATAGTAATCCCTATAGATTTAAAGTTTGAAAAATTTGATCTTTCTTCGATTCAAATTATTTTTTTCCTACACGATCGGTAAAAGTTCAGACAAAGTTAAAAAAATTCTTAACCAACCGATGTTTCTATTTTCGAATTTTTAAAAGTTACAAAAACCTTCAACGTTAAATTCCAAACTTTTCTAAATTTCAAAGTTCCTTGAACGCGGAACATTTTTAGATTTCTCTTACGACAGATACTTTTCACCTGGATTTAAAATAGTAATTAAACATTTTTTTTTACTTGACAGTTGTAAAGTCGTGAAAATAATTAAAATCCCAATTATATGTTCATCTATAAGAACAGTGACAAAAATAAAAATTTAATTTATAAAACTTCTCTTAGCCGCGACATTTTACTAAATTCTCATTTCTCTTATTTCACCATCTGGATTTTTTTAAAAATATAAATCTTTAAAATAATCAGTATCACAATGACGATTTTACTGACACAATTTTCTTACCAAAGTTCAGTCGTTACCTCCGTAATAAATTTTTAAATTACATTATCCGTAAAAATAAAAAAATTCAATACTTATCTCGAGTATTTTTATTGAATAATTAATTAACACGGATTATTTAAGAGAATAACTAAAAAAAAATATAATATTGTTAGAGTCGCGTCATAATGATAATATATAGATGTAAATTTCAAAAATAAAACTCTTGAAATGTAATAATAATTGGTACCTACATATAATTTACCAGTTAATATCACATTTTCACGGATATTATCAATATCTTGGGGAAAGATCTTCATAATGATAATATATATACGATCGGATCTTCGTGTTAAAAAATATGTAGAATAAAAAAGGCATCAGCCCAAAAGCGATTTAGTAAATAATAAGCAGCAACAAGCAAGACTAACGTCCTATTGGTATGTTATGTATACGCTTTCGCTTCTTCTTACATATATTATATATCCATATACATGTACATATATATATATCGTCATATAAAAATGAGGATAAGATCTCTCGTCATCGAAGAATCACCTGGCGATCTTATTGTCTGATTCTGACATTTCATTTTGCTGTATCAAGTAATATAGATAATCATTTGATTACATTATATTCTCCTTGAGGATAATTTACTCACGAGTAGTTGTTACAAAAGGGCGTTATCAATCATATTCCGCCGCCGCCGTTAGTTTTTTTTTTTTAACAAGATTGACGAGACGATTTGACTGTTTATATTTTATTGTATATGTATATATATACATATTCATGTCTAACTTCATTTATATCGTAATTCTAATTTTTAAAATATATATATGTATATTTAATATGTAAAAATAAAGTAACGATCATGAGATAATTTATTTCTTTTTTAGATGACAGGTTTATAAAGAGTCATGATTAGATGGTATATAACATAATCATTTTTTTTTATTAAATTCGAATACTATAGTATAAATATATATATAAAAATTAAAAAAATAAAGTATTAGTAAAAATAATATTTTTTTTAATTTCAATATTAGCAATAATTTAATTAACATTCAAAAAAAAATTTTGGTCAAAATTACTCAAAAAAATTTGATATGAGGACTTTTAGCGAGTATCTAAATTTTTACCTTCAATCTGAATAGACAAATAGATGTATTGATATCAATGCACTGTAAAAAATTGAGAGTGAATTCGGAGTAATTACGGATTTTACTTAAGTCCGAATTAACTCCGGAGTTCCAAAAAAAAATTATTCTGCATACGGAATAATTTTACGGAGAAAAATGAAGACAAAAATTGTACAAATTTTATTATGCTGTCGACCAAACTTGTAACAGGAAGTTGAGTCGCCAAAAAATTATTACGCTGCACTATAATTATTATCGTGAACCTCCAAAAATTAATTGCTATTCATTAATAAGATATGATAAGTGTATAATATTTTTTTGTATAGCGTATCAAAATAATTTTTTGGCAACTCAAAACTTCCTGTTTCAAGTTTGGTCGACAGCATAATAAAAATTTGTACATTTCTCGAGTGATTTCAGAGTGATCTAGATTTTATAGGTCTTTATTCACACCCATTTGGAATTTACACATTTAAATACACTCTTTTTGAAGTGAATTATACTACGATTCGGAGTTTCAATTTAATTAACTCCCCTTCAGAGTGAATTTCACTTCAAGGAAATGAAATAAACACACAGTCATCTAATCCACATTGACTCCGGATTAAATCTGTGTTCACTCCGCAAATTTTTTATAGTGTGTAGATCTAAAATTTGAAAAATTTGGAAGTGTCTTAATTTTATTCTGGACGGGATTTGGTATTCTCACTGACCTTAAATCCGATCTCGTTAGATCTTAAAACCAGATTTTGCATAATTTCTTATACGAATATATAAGTAATACATTACAGGCTGATGTATACGTATTATATACACTCTCAATTAGTAACGATAGGTGAGAAAATTAATTATCCCGGCAATCCGGTGACTACTACCTAAGCCAAAGATTAATTAAATCTTAGTCCGTTCCTGTTCTTGCAATCGTTATACTCCATTTCATAACGACGGTTTCAGGTTTAAAGAGGGCACTTGATGAATACTAGAAATTACCCAGTTGCTCCTTAATTACTATCGTTGCGCGGGTGCTCTTCACCTCCTTCGTCCTCATAATCTCTACATACATGCATTACACACATCCAGATTTAAACCACTGCACATTACGTTTCACGATAAATTAATTTATCATATGCACTCATCTTTTCACCTTCTAGTACCACCTGGAGTTAAATCCACCTACTTTAATTCAAGATTAACATAGCGATATAGTTGCAAAAAAAGGTCACACCCGATATAATTTCCAACTCTTTATCATTTCCGATTTTAATTAAAATAATAAAAAAGGCTGAGTGTTACTATTAAATATAAACCAGAGACAGATAATGTAATAAGTACAGATAATTCACGTGTGCATGTGTGAAATATTGTAACTAATTTTAATTTTAAATTTAAATGAAATAGACTTTATTAATTTACCGAGGAAAAATTAATAATTTAAACTGTCATTAAGTGGGAAAAATTTATAAATTAATGTGACTTAAATATTTTATTTTGATATTATTTTTGTAATATTTAAATATATAAAAGAGCCTAAGTCGCTAATTCTTTTTTGTGGCTTTTGAGCACCAGGTTCAAGTTGTTTTAATTTATCTCGAACAAAGCCATGATAATTTTGCTCTAATTCCCGTATGAAAAAAGTATATATATATAAATATGACCATGACAAAAATTTTTTACGGTCCATCGTACCCCAATTTCCCCTAAATTATTGCAACTTATTTTTCTAAAGCGTTCAATAATTAATTATGTCAATAATAGACATACTGTAATTATTATAAATTACCAAGCGACATCTTTACAACTCCAATCACGCGGTTTTATTAAACTGAACCTCAATAAATAATTCGGGTAAAAAAAAACCGCAGCACAATTGAAAAATGAAAAGTAATTTAAATCCGCAACATACAAATATAACTTTCAAGCTGATTAAAAAATAATTAAACACCCGAAAAACAGCTCGATCGTTAATACTCATTCCGTGTTTCCTATTACTTAAGAGAGAATAATATAAGCCTCTGGACTGAAAGGATGAACCTCCTTAGAGCTTAACCTTCTCATGAAAATCACCCGGACAATAATGTATCTCACGTGGCGCACCGAGCTAATTGAATGCTACCACGGTAGTTGGTTAGTTTCTTAGCTCTCCATCTGGACGTCACGGGTTTAAACTTGAATTTAAGTTTAAATGTGTGTGCTATACTACTCCTTGGACCCGTTGGAGATGGTGTTGGATATCTCATCCTTATCCTCATCCTCATCCGTACACACCATATTGAATTCAACAAGGGAATAGCTCGTAAGGTTTTGTATAAACCAAGACAAGAGACTGAGGGTGTAGGATCCAGCCGAGTATCCTCGTTGTCTTGGTGTATCAACTCTCTACTCTTTGCTCTCTACCAGCTCCCAGTTCCCAGTTGGATGAGGACAATAATTAACCTGCGGTTAGTTTACGTCGCCCCCTGGTGTTCACTTGCCACGAGAAAGACCCCAGGATATCTTTTTAAGTGAATGAGAGTAAGAGAAAGATAATAATAACAATAATATAAATTTTTACTGTACACTGCATCAGTTTTTTTTCTGGTTTCGCTTTGCCATATTGGAATATGTCCCAAGACCGCACTGTGAGATGCATAAATATTAACTGTCTGTATACTGTGTAACCAAGTGAGGGGTCACACCTTCTTATAATTATTAATGCGACAAATGACCGCACATCGTCTCTACACAAAACTAACATATCATTCTCTTTTATACTAATGTTAATATAATCTTTGTTTTATTTTTTGGGCGGCCAAAAAAATTTATATGCCATTTAAATTTTACACGCATATATAGAGAGACTGGGACAAAATTAGACACCTTTTTTTTTTATATAAATGTTAAGTTAGGGTTTGTAAAAAACGGGGTAAGAAGATCAGGCCACGGTCATTTAAATAAATTATTTTATTGAGAACTAAAAAAAGTGGAATATGAGGTAAAATGGCCACTATTAACAAAGAAAATCTGAGAAAGTTGACACACACACACGGCTTGACTTCCGACCGGAAATAGAATAATTTCCTAGGATCTCAAAATGCTGAGATCTAATGAAAATCGAACCAAAACCAATAATTTCCTTTTTTTAATTTTAAATTTTCACGGCGGGAAGTTCAAAAACAGTATAATTTAAATTTGCTATACTTAATCTACGACAATGACCTCATTTTGATAATTAAATTAATAAATCAAAAAAGTTTCGTAATGGCCCATTTTACCTCAGTCAGTGCTTTCCAGTTTTCAATAAAAAAAATTTAATAATGAATATTAGCAAAAATAAATTATTTTTTTCTTGAAAATTTTAAATTTGCGTTGTCCAGGTTGGTCAACTTACCCCACCCTTTCCAAAACCCGCAATTAGACTTATTTAAGAAAAAAATTTTTTGTCTCTCATGATGTCTCATCTTACCCTGGACCTGCAATAAATATGACGTCTCATTTTGCCCCAAGTTTCTTGGCGCATAAATAATATATATAATATATATGAAAAAAAAATATTTCAAATAGATTAGTAGCCGAATTCCAGAAGCCCAAACATTCCACACTCATTTTTATATCTTTGCTGCTCATATATTTATAATTTTTTTTTATACTTCGATTATAAATGTATTTTTTTTTTTTCTAATTTAATTAACACTTTGAAGAGATTAGTTTTATGCTACTGCGAGAGAATATGGTTGAATATATATTTATATAAGAGACTGGGTGTAATAAAATATGTGTTGCTTCTTATTCTATGAAAGGAGAAAATGATACACGTTGAGTATCGGTGTCCTGATCGTTGTATTATATAGCACCCGGGTTCGTCGTCAATTGATTTGTGGATCGGAGAATAGAAGTTTGTATTGTATTGTTTGTGTGTGCATGTGTTGTGTGGATGTGTGTGTATATGTGAAGAAGTGTGGGCGGAGTTGGATTTCAAGATGAGATAAATAGAGTTACGTTGATGGTGAAGATTATTATTTTTGGGTTTAAGACACCTGCTATACGTCTTCACCTACTGAAATTTTTTATGTTCAAATTTTTTTACTCCTCAACAATCAATAGACGTGAAATACTTCAGTATATATAAATATATATTATATATTCATAAAAAAAAATTTTTTATGGATTTCTTAATAAATTTTTTTATAATCACCAAATTTCGTTACATGTGAGACAAAAATCCTTGAGAACAAAATTAAGCGTCACTTGTTCAAATCATCAAGTGGTTGTTTTGATGAATTTTTTTGATTACATATTTATTATTATATTTATATTTAGATTTAATTGTAAGATAAATATACACAGGTGGGGCTAAAATATTTTTTTCTTCACTTTTTAAACCGTAAAGAACACAAAAGTTTAGATTTCGCAATAATTATTTATTTTTGTCGATTGGTCATTTTGTTCATTGTCTGAAAAAATTTAAAAATTTGCTACGAACTCAATTTGAAATTTGAAATTTGAAATTCATAATGAAGTCACTGGAAAATTAAAAAAATTTGTTAGTATTTTTTTTATTCTTCACTCTACCGTAGGATGAGTTCTCAAAAAAAAAAAAAAAAGTATGAAGACACAAAAGACCAAAATAGAGTCCTACTGCATATTTATCAATCGTAAAATATCATTTGACATAATGATTTTCAAATATGATGTGATAAGATCTGAGTTTTCTAATGTTAGTCAAATTTTTAATTTAAATATTAGTTTATATTTTTTATGCTTCAATTTAAGTATTATTATGTCTTTTGTGACATGAATATAAAGAGCAATAATTTTACACTATTTTGGAAATATCAAAGACGTAATTTGTGAGTAAAATATTTATTTAGTATAATGAGGGGACTGCTACCTTTTGAAATTACAAAAAATAATATTTTTCTCATATTTTCTTTCAGAAAATATATAGATGAATATTTTTTAGATTAAAAAAAATAATAATTGTCCGTCACACTCTTCTCGGAAAAAATACAATTTAAAGTTCTGTCAAAAAAAAACCGGAAGTAAATTTTGATGAACTCCGTGGTGTTAAAAGACTTCTTTACAAATTTTTCAGTTCAATCGGAAGTCTCTTATTTACATATACAGGAAAAGTGTACCGGAAGTCAACACAAGTGTACATTCAATCTTTATTTAATTAAACGATTAGACTAAACTTGAAACATATTTTTTAAAAAAATTGAATATCTCTAGTTCGGCTGCTTAATTTACCTCACGAAAAATTAATTCTTTTATTCAAAAAATTTAAAAAAAAAAATTGTGTCGCTAATTTTTTATGAGCGCGTATTTTTCATGAAAATTAAATACTACCCAATAACTAAATAACAAATATCAGCGAAATGCTTACAAAAGGATTAATAAAAACGGGGTGAGAAACGATTTGGTGCGATCGAGTCGACTAGTGTCCACGGGGGGTAAACGCCAAAAGAGAAAGCAGCTGACAGCAACCAAATATTAAATATATATATATATAGAAATAAAAATATGAAGAGTCGGATAAGAAATGATAGTCATATACATGAGTATATATAGTATAGAATTGAGGCTAAAGTTAACCATTACATCAATACAATACACACGAAAGCCATACGTCAGGGTCCCATAGCGTCATACAATCCAAACGAGTCGAATGTTGTGAATGGTTTTTGAAGAATAGCCCGAGTGTGCCGTGGCCGAGGGCCATTAACCAACCTCATCGTTAAATCATCTTTGCTGTCATCGTCTTAGTTATATTATATATCCACCCCACATATCTATGTGCGATACTTAAGCATCAGCCATTAATATCATCGCTTTTCAAATAACAGCCAATTGCACATTCTTCATGATTATCATACTCCTTCTATTCACGAACACCCTTACATAAATTTTCAAATATACATGGAGAAATTATTCTTGTTTGAAATGCTGGGTGTCATAGTAAAGTCGGACTATGCTGGCCACCTGATGGAAATTTAAATAAATACATGCGAAAATTACTATGGGCATAGTAATTTTTGCATGTGTTTATTGCAATTTCTGCAGGTGGTCAAGATGGTCCGGCTTTACTACCCTCAGAAAATTGTGTTTATTATGCTAAATTTTAATTCCAATCATCTGAAATGGTTAGAACGTTTTTCAATGCAAAAATAGGTAGTGTTATAATTTTTTTTATTAGAATTGATAATTATTGGATGATAACTTCTGTAATAAATTTCGTAATAGTTACTAAGGATGGTAATATTTACTATCAGGATGATAACAGTTACTATCAGGATGGTAATATTTACTATTAGGACGATAATATTTACTTTTGCAATAAATTTCGTAATAGTTACTAAGGATGGTAATCTTTACTATCAGGATGATAACAGTTACTATCAGGATGGTAACAGTTACTGTCAGGATAGGTACACAGCATCAGTATGATAATAGTTACTATCAGGATAGTAATATTTACTATTAGGACGATAATATTTACTTTTGCAATAAATTTCGTAATAGTTACTATTAGAATGGTAATATTTACTATCAGGATGATAACAGTTACTGTCAGGATGGCAATAGTTACTGTCAGGATGGTAACACAGCATCAGGATGATAATAGTTACTATGAGGATGGTAATATTTACTATCAGAATGATAATATTTACTTCTGCAATAAATTTCGTAACAGTTACTATCAGGATGGTAACAATTATTATAAATATGGTGAATATTACAATATAGATGATTTATACACTCATCTAGATAATATTTACTACTATCTGATTGATGGTAGAAATTTTTACCATAACTAGATAGTAACTCCTATTATTTAATTTTCTGAGTGTATGACACCATATCATTTCAAAAAAGAATAACTTTTCCATGTACACTGTCAAAAGAGTGGTGTTAAAAATAGACTCGATTTAACACGAGGTGTAAAATTTAAATAACACAGGTGTAGGCGGTGTTAACTTTCGTGATCGAGTAAGTAAAAATATTCACAGAATAAAATATTTTAAACACCAAAAAATATTTAACACCGGTAAAGAATATTTACACCGGTAGTGGTGTTATTTTAACCCAGCTTTCGGTGTTGAAATTTAACACCGAAAATCTTAACACCTACATCACTTGGACTTACCCCGTTTTTTACAGTGTATTTATATAAAAAATAAATAAAAATATATTTGTATAAAAAAATGTACAACAAACTTGTTCAACTGGTCAATTAATAAATACACAGTGATATTTTTATAAATAAATAAATAAATAAATAACAATAACCGAAAATCGGTGTGTGGCTTTAGATTAGTCCAAAGTTTGTGGTTGGGTTGAGACACTCCGCGGGGGGTTTTTAAAAAGTATAAGAGAGAAGACAAGTGACAAAAGTTAATAAAAAAGAGAGAGAGTTTTTCAGGGCTTGCCACATTCCATCCCCACTTTTTTTAGGATCTTAAATCTCGTGTATTCTTATTTTCTCTTATACTTAGACGTTTTTTTATTTTTTATTAACCATCATCAGAAAAATGAAATAAAGAATAAGAAGAGTAGGAGCGAGAGTAGAAGGGGAGGGTTCAAAGGCATACTCTGACACTCTGGTACCGGTATCATCGGAGTTAGCTTAAGGTTTTACTTTAGCTTTTATATCCCTCAACTCACTATAATACGTTTCTTACTTCTTCAGCAATGTGTATGTATACCGATAAGATCATATTCTGCTGGTCTCTGGAGTTTTAAATAAGAAGGAGAGAGAAAGAGAGACCCCACTGAGTGAGGCACGGCGGTGGGTATTCCGGGTACAACCTGCCACTCGTCAGCAGCCCACCCTCATATAAACCTGGGCCTTGAGCTACCAGTCCTGTGTAAGTTTATAATACTGCCTATCATATATACATATGATGCTTACATCCTACACAATATATGAAAGCATATATATGTATATGTATGTACATGTATATTCTTTCATTTGTTGGCTGGTTTTCTCTCCTCTAAACGAGAATATAATATAAATAATGCGACTAACATATATCTCTTCGTCAACTCACGAGTTGAGAACTCACGATCTGTTCACCTGTGATGTTGATATACACAAATAAAAAATAATACTTGAGAGCTCCTGACAGTGGATTCTAATAGGCTTGAAGCTTGGATGTGATGATGCTATATAAAAGCTACTTGCATAAATTACCGGATGAGAGATTTTATATTTAATGGTGTATTAAATATGTGGAGGGAATTTTTAAGTGAATATTCGATGAAGAAATTTTTTGTTAAAGTATGCACTTTAGCTGCTTAATTTTGAAAACAAACCGCGAACTATTCATTTTTGTCCTAAATTAGGATAATGAGTAATGGCATAATGATTTATTAAGACCGGATATTTTCACTGAATAATTTGCTGAGGACGCGGATTGAATTCGGAGTGAATGTCAAGCGAATTACTGTTTACTTGTTTTAACCCCCTTGGGGTGAAATTTACTCCAGACAGGAGTTTATTTTTGTATTAAAACTCTAAATCGGAGTGAATAAGGATTTAAATAGGCAGATAACTTTTAAATCATTCCGTTAAAAAAACAAACTCCTTATTTACTTCGTATACCGAATGATTTTTTTTAAGCTCTGCATTGCAGTAAAAAATTTGCGGAGTAATCAGGAATTTACTTATCAATTTACTCTGTAGAGTCATTTTTTTTTTCACTTCGTGATAAAGTAAATTTGAATTTAACTCAAAATTCCCGCCCGTTTTTTTAAATTTAGTAACTCGACCGCAGTTTCAAGGAATACAATAACTCTCGTCTCAAGTTTAATTGACATCAATTTTTGTGTAAAAATTTGAAAAATTTTTTAACCGAATCAATGACTCCCAAATATAAGAAGTGTTTTCCGAATTTATGGATCACAAGTTTTGTATGAATGTAAATTTAATATTAAAAAATATTATTCACTGAAAATGAGCCCCAACAAATGAATAATTTACAAAAATAGTATATTGTGTGACAAGGGATGAAACAAGACGATTTCAGACTAGGGTGAGGTTGGCTGCCCGAGCCGCAGGCGAGGGCTGACATCACCCGCAGTCTGAAATCGTGTTTTATCCTGAGTCACACACTATATTTTTCATGATTACCTGTATCGGAACTTGAAGATTCAGTGTCAGCAGCTAGTAAGAAACAAGTTAATTTCAAGCCAATGATGAGGAGAACTGTTAGAGAATGAGCACTATGTGATTTACAGTCACTTATTAAATAGTAAATAGTACAAAAATATTATTTTCACTCATTTTTTAGTAATTTTATTTGGTTAATTAAAACTGTCACTTAAAAAATGAAATGAGTAAGCTGAAGTGACAAGTAAACAAATGAGAGTAATAGGGCTGCAAATGAACATTAAATATATCTAGCACAGGGCAGAAACAATTGTGTTTCTTCCCAAGGGAAGAAACACGCATGTTTCTGCCCGCTGTGAAGGGATTTGTGAATTACGAATTCGCTAGCAGTTGTTTGCAGCATCGGCTTGAAATTAGCTTGTTTCGACGGGCTGTAGAAACACTGAAACTTCAAGTTTCGATGCTGGTATCATGAAAAGATATTTACAAGTTGGAAAAATTTATTGACTAATAAACTTTTGAAATTAATAAACCGAAATATTTTGTTCAGATTTACTAGCACTTATAATTAAAAAAAATCAACAAGACAAGAATTAAAAGACAATTTTTTTCCAAAAGATATATAGTAATTCAAACTATAATCACCTGAAAAATAAATAAAACCGTGTTAACGCGTATTAAATATTATTATTAATAAATCACGAAATTTATTTTGATTAAAAAATAAGCCTGGTAAATATTTAACACATAAAGTTTGTCTTGTTTGTCGTTATTTATCGCGGGATCAGGATACTTCTTGATGAAGCTCTACACTACACTAGCTCACTACACTCTACACTCCGTAGCTCCAGGCAGTTTTATTATTATTTGTATTATGTATATTTATATATATACATAAACTTATAACAAGACATTTCACGGATGTGTGTACAATCAGAGTGTCTTACATTAGTAGCTCTTGGAGATCGGACACGCTCGGGAGGTCGCAGCCGGATTCAACTATTTTTTTTATTCTTCCTCATTTACTTCTCATTTTTATTTATTTATTTATGTTGCTCCTTTTTTTATTTTTTTATCAGCTCACTCACTCACTCACTCTCTCACTCTTTCTGTCTTATTTTTTACAATATGGATATTGTATCTTGTTTTTCAAGTTCGCGCGTAAGCCACGACCAAAAAACTTGGAATACATTAATAATTTCCAGGAGCTATCCCCGGGGTCTCGCCGAAATTAATTCTACCGCGTGTTTAACGAGCGTCCTTCTGAATTTATGCTCGACGCCTCTCCATCGACGCTGTGAGTCTTTTTCTCGATATATATTATAGTTTCTCTCATCATATATACTCGTCTTTTTTTATTTTATTTTTATTATTATTATTTGTATTAGTATTTATCATTTTTTTTTTCATTGAATATATATATATATATATATATATATATATATATATATATATATATATATATATATATATATGAATATAACTACTGGACAGTAACCAGTTTTCATTTAATTCTTTCGTGATATTAAAGTTAAATTGATGAAGTGAATACTGTTGAGAAGTCTAATAAAATTCGTTTGCCTGGGCTATAAACTTTTTTTTTAATCTTTTCGAAAACTTGTTAATACAATGTTAATGTACTTTACATCTAATAATTCAAATCATTTTTTTTTTTTATTATAAATAAATACAACTTTATTTATTTTTTAAATTAATTGAGTATTTTAAGGCAAATTATAAGAAAAAAAAAAAAATTATCATAATAATTCTTTAAAATTTATGGCAATTTAGTAATGTATTGAATCTATTACCAATTTGCTGAGGAATACTTTCAATTTCGAAAGAATATTTGCGTTGAAATTAATTTTAATGAGAGGATGTGATGACATTTTTTTGTAAAGTGTTTACTTAGAGTCGCTAAATAGAAAAAATTTTAATTATTGCTCAATTTTCGTGGTAAAGTTTTGAATTAATGTAATATTGAAAAAAAGTAATTAACAGAACGCGCGAATTAATTGCAGGGTTGAAGGTTCGAATCCAGATCAGTGTTACATTTTATTTATAATAAACTAGTGGTACCTTTATTTACTTCGTTAAGCGCAAGTTGAACTTTATCAATGAATAGGTTTTGAAAAAACGTAATTGTTTTCCAAAAATTTTTCGACCTCATTTGTTAATGTCAGCATTATCCAAAAATATTTTTTGAATTTTCGCGGTTAATGCCGACAAATAAAAGTTTCATTATCTATTTATATCAATAGTATGATGCATTTAAAAATTGTTTGAGTTTAAAAAAAAAATAAGATTTTGAAAGTAGAAAATTCATTTTGAAAATTTTCATCAGAGTTCGATGAATTCTGAGATAAGTTTCATATGTATATATTTAGATGTTTTCGCGTATAGAGTGAACATACGCAAAAAAAAAGATTTTTTGGCGCGAAAATTTTTAATCGTTCCAAGAAAATTTTTACAGTATAAATTGGAATCAAGAACTTTCTTGGGGTAAGAAAAAATTTTATTGGAGCAAGAAGAAAATTTTTGCGCCAAGAAATCCTTCTACTCTGTACACAGTACATGTACATGTACAAAAAATGTCACTTTATATATTAGTATAGAATTTTCTATAAATAGAAGATAAATATGATTGATTTTTAATTGAAAAAATAATTACAGCCCATGTCACTTATCAGACATTGAGCATATTCAGCTTCGATAAAAACTAATGACTTATGTAAAAAAAGGGCGAAAAGTGACAGGAAATTTGAATAATTTTGTAAATTTTTTAAAATTTACTGTACTATTTTCTCAGTACGACAAATTTTATAGCATGCATTTTATTTTTATATATTCAGTATTTTTTTACAATTAACACGGACATAATAATTTCAGATTAAAAAAAAAAATGATATAATTTTTTGTAGCCTGTAAATTACAAGTTTGCTCTCAATCACATAAAAATGAAATAATGTGCACATAGCTTATTATTTTATAATTAAATAAAAATAAAAATAATTGAGCAACTTATTGATCTACATAATTTTAATCCGCATTATCTACATACCATTAGCTGTAGATGATGATTAAAAAAAAAGGAGCATGCATATAAAAAAAAATAATAATAATAATAAAAAACTGTCTCAAAACGCACGTCGTCCGATGTACGTGCGAGGTCATGTATCTCACGGCAGGGCAATAATTCCAGCGTTATATCACCTATCGACCTAAGTATTAGGCGGCAATATAATGACGTATCTGAAGCGTCGGTAGGAGGAGCGATCACCAGGTTCTGTTGCTGCGTTATATCTTGCGCTCGGCTGTATGCTGTGTGTAAGATGCCGCTCAACTCGATCGCGGAACGCACGATTACACGCTATTGAGAACTAATTCAAATCAATTTACTTTGGCTGCTGCTCTCTATACTTCATCATCCATCCATCCAACCGACCAACCATCCATCCATCTACCCATATATACATTTATATAAATATATCCAACTCAGTACACTGTACATCCAATTCGATTTTAAATTCAACTCAATTTCTCAATAATTAATTTAATTGTATAAAAATATCTTTATAATTTTATTATTTAAATTCAATATTCTGTCGATTAATAAAGATTTATTCTCTTTCGCAAGCTTCAAAAAAATATTTATTATATACGATGTAAAAAAAAGCGGTGTTAAAAATCGACTCAATTTAACACCACGCTGTAAAAAATAATTACATCGGCGGCGGTGTTATTTTAACACCGCTTTCGGTGTTGAAATTTAACACCGAGAATTTTAACACCTACACCACATGGACTTTTGGTCAAATCGGTGGTTAAATCGGTGTGAAAAAAAATATGATACTGAAGTTAGCTAATATCTAATAAGTTTTGGATTTTTGAAAAACGATAAATTATTAAAAAAAAAAAATATTTTGAAAAATTGCACCTGTAATTTTTTAAATTTTCTACATGTGCATATTTTTATTTTTTTTTATTTTTTAAATTAAGCTGTCGAAAAAAAAATCAAAAAATTGTAAGCTGGCTGCTAACTTTAAGATCATAAAAAAAATTCCCCGGATAGAAATTAGAAAAAAAAATATATTTGGGGAAGAAGGGGCAAAACGGGCTGCCCTGTCATGGCAAAACGACGTATCTCGAGATACGCTGTTTTGTCGTAACAAAGCTAAAACGGTTCATTAAGTGTCACTTAATGATAGGATATCATCAAAATTTTATTAATTTTATTAATTATGCCAATAATATTAATCAAATGTGCGAATAAAAGAAATGAAAAAAAAACATATCTTTTTTGCATTGGAAATTAAAAAAAAAGAAAATAGAGATGAAATTTTTTTAAGCCCTCAGAGATACGACATTTTTCAGGCCTAACACAAAAATTACAAATTGTTACGACAAAACGCCGTAACCCGAAAATTTTTTACAATCGATTCTTCGAGTTACAGCGTTTTGTCATAACAATTTCATCTATTTATCAAAATAAGCATTAGTTTGCTATGATACAAAAAACGTATCTCGAGTTACAACGTTTCGTCATAACAGAAATTAATTTTTCTGTCAAATTGGACTCAAATTCTGTTAAAACTTTAAACGCAATTTTCTCGAAACTATAATTTTTCAGATACGTCGTTTTGCCATGACAGGGCAGCGGGGTACTTAAAGAAATACCAAGTTTTCGAGGACTCAAATTCACTGAATCTTTTTTTTTTTAATGACATTCAAAGTAAATAGAAAAAATTTTTAGTTACCGTCAAAAAAAAAAATTTTTTCATTTTCGCGAGCAAAATGTACCCTCTTAAAAAAGTAAAAAAAAATTTCTGGATTTTAAATGAATTTGATAGTTAAACTTTTTTTTGCACACAATTATATTTACAAAAGGGATTTTGGAATGTATAAAAACCATTTGAAATATATACTTTTTTTTTACGAAATTTTGGGGTAGCCCGTTTTGCCTCCCCTTCGCCTACATATAAAAAAATGTAAAAATATAATGAATATTATCTGGAGATTTCAATTTTGCTATGCACTTATTTAAATAATTATTTATGCTATCTGTAATTTATATGAAAATTATACAGTTTTACACCTACCATTTCAATCACCAATAATTTAATTAATTAATAAAATCACGGATTAATAACTGTAGTGATCAAGCAAGTAGAAATATTCACAAAGTTAAATATTTTAACACCGAAAAATATTTGAACACCAGGAAATTTTTTTAACACTGCTTTCGGTGTTAAAAATTAACACCGAAAATTTTAACACCTACACCGCCTGGCCTTACTCCGATTTTTTTACAGTGTATATATATATCGGTGTAGATAAATGTCTTTAGAGAATAAACTTAATCCAATTGATTAAAATCAAAGCTAGTTTGAGGGAGTTGTATATTTTTAGGGGGATAAAATTCGTAGCACACGACAATTCAAGGGGTGAAACGTCAACGGATGACCCTTCTTTGTCTCGCTGATATTTTGGTAACAGTTAAATTCTTCACGGAGATTGAGATCCTGGGTAAAGTGAGAGAGAAAGTCCCTTAAATATATATATTGAGATAGTCACGTATATATGTATAGATGTATATAATATAGTTTAGTAATGTGTATAGAAACTGTGGCTATTTACTCCCTCTTATGCACCTCAACCCCCATATTATTTAGTTGGATGCGCGCGCCAAAGCCGTAAATCAAGGATTTAAAGCGGAAGCGTGTAATTCACAGGAGTTTTGACCGTAAAATAGTTAATCCTTTGTGACGTTAAATCAGCAATTGTCAAAACAAAAAATTTTTTATGCTTCATTAAATGAATATTTATTAGTATATACGTACTTAGATTTTTTATTTGTATTTTTATTGATTCAAATTATTTTTTTAGAAAATATTAATCGCTTACTCAGGAGACCGGGGGTGAAAATCAGATATCGGGTGGAAAATAAAGATGAAAATGATAAAAAGTTGAGATGAGAGTTTTGTAATATTTTTTAGTATTGATCGAGTTTGTTTGGATGGTGGCGCAGGTGACGCTTTTAAAACTTTTTCTGAATTGTCAATTTTACTTCCCGCTTATATATATAATACATGGTATTATAAAAATTCAGTATTAAAAAAGCTAAACTTGA
Organism: Microplitis manilae; assembly: GCA_030273425.1. Classification (NCBI taxonomy): domain Eukaryota; kingdom Metazoa; phylum Arthropoda; class Insecta; order Hymenoptera; family Braconidae; genus Microplitis; species Microplitis manilae. The sequence goes on from CP092726.1 coordinate 22,619,008, forward strand.
GAGGAGGATTGCTTTAAAGTTTTTTTATTTTTAGATGTACGTTTGTATAAATCATCCGGGGTGGAAAAAAATTACTGGGCTTTATGCGAAAAGTGTCTTGTGAAAATTTAGATATATTTAAATTTCCCGGTTGAATTATTCTGCAAAGAAATTTTTATTATCAAATAATAATAAAAAATTTATTGTTTGAAAAAAAAAAGGTTTTAAAATTGAAAATTATTCAAATTCTACTTCTTCATTGAACATTTATAAAATTAAAGTTAAAACTTTTTACAAATAAGTCATTTTTTAATTAACGCAATTTTTAGTCCTGAGAAAAAAATTTAATGAATTTTTTTTTCTTTAATTTTTTATTTTTCCTTTAAAAAAAATTTTAACAGCTCTTAAAAAATTTTCGAAATTCTGAAAATTATTCCAATTTCGTGTACAAAAATTAATCGAGTATCATTTTGCCCCGCCTTTTTTTATTAAAAATTATTTATTTAATAAAATATGTTGAGTGTTTTTAAAAAAAACAATAAAATATGAATAATTTCTCAGAATATGGCGAGCGAATAATCAGTGACGATTAGCGAATTATCAACTGTTATACGTTTCGTAATTTATATAAATTACTTTCACCAGTTCTTATCATTACGCTTAACATTGTCAATACATATAATCTTCTCGCCATTAAATATTATCTTTGTAACTCTACTTGTGATTAAGTTTACATAAATTAAATCGGTTAACCAATCCAGTGAAACCAAATATTTATCGTCAGTGTACACCATATCTCGTCAGCCATATTGTAAAATCGAAAAAATATAATAAAAATAAATAGCTGAAGTAAATTTATAATAATTTAAATATTGCTAAATAAATGAAGTAAATGCAAATATGAAATTTTTAAAAAATTTTCAATAAGCTTAACAGTAACTCAATATGGATGTGAATAATGGGTCATATGATTACAAGCCTCAACTAAATCGACTTTAATAATAAGATTAGTGAGTCGAGAGAACTCAGATGTTATTCAGATTTGAACCCCACAGGACATTTGGTATGCTGGTCGACATGACAACATGCTGCGTTATCAGAATAGCCTAGTATAGCCTTTACAACCAATATCAGGGCTAATGCGACGCGTTAACATTCGTGAGGGCGCGTCGAGCGTCGCATACTCGCAAGCTGTGACCGGACTGTTTGCTTTCTCGCATGCCACTACAATACACACAGATACAAATAAAAGGGAATCCCATAGCCCAAAGATGAACATATGTAATATATGTATGTATATGATACTATACAAGACTCTATTAGATATATAGACACATATATGGTTTGTCTACTTTGACATTGCCAGTGTGTTATTTGTTCTACTGTACTCCTACTGTACGAGCTTGCATCTCTGTTGTTGAATTTCTACCTAGAGGCCTCATCACAAATGTGCTTCTTTCAGTTCACTCATATCACATATGTTGCGCAGAATCGGAGGGGATTTCAAGCTGTTTTCAAGTATATCTCAATCTCTATTGTTCTATTGCTCAATTTTGTTGTATCATGTGGTGATCTATGTGTACATAAATATATATATGATTGTTGATTGACTTTTTCGGGTGTCTAACTTCTTTGGGGTACAATGGGTGTCTTAAAAGTCATCATTTAGTCCTGATATATTTATTTATTGATAGATTATTTGTAATGAAATAAAATTAATGTTACATATTGTAAAAAATCGGGAGTAAATATAGAGTGATTATGAGTTTTATTTAAATCCGAAATCATTCGGAAGTCCGAAATTTAAGAAAAAAATTATTCCATATGCAGAGTAAGAAGGGAGTTTGTTTTTCCAGGGTGATTTTGGAGGGAACTAGATTTCATTTAAATCCATATTCACTCTGATTCGGAGTTCTAGTATTAAAATAAACTCCTTCTTGGAGTGAATTTCACTCCGAACTGGAGTTTCAATATTAACTCCCCTTTGGAGTAAATTTGACTCTGAGGGGAGTAAAGAAATAAACAGTCATCCGTTCCACGTTTACTCCGAATTGAATCCATGTTAACTCGACAAATTTTCACAATGTATAGAAACTTTGGTATTCAGTACTTGGACTAAATAAATAAGCAAATTTTCTAAATATGCAAAATTTCGTTCGATACTTTTCAATTTCTTCAGACAATTATTTAAAAAAAAATTAGCGGGATTATTTTGAAAAATTTTGAATTCTGTTACCTTATTTTTAATAAGTGTTAGAGTAATACCCGCAATATTTTTACGAAAATACTTTCAAAGTTTTTAATTAAATTTCCGAAAATTATTTGAATTTTATCCATCATTTGAAAAACAAAAAAATTTTATGATCACTTTTCTCAAATTTATTTTTAAGTCAAAAATTTAGAGAACGTTTTTACCAAAATTTTAATAAAAAATCGTTTCAATTTCTGTACCAACTATTAATCAGCGCATTGTCAGCGAACAAAATTTTGATTAATTGAGAAAATTTTTGGATAACATTAATCACAATAAATTAACTGTTTCATCGGAAGCAAAAATATTTAAAAAATAACAAAGGCCAATTTATTTAAACAAAACGCGTACAGTTATTTCGATTCATTTTTAAGTATTAAAAAAATAAAAATAAATAATTATAGTTCAATGAACACTTTAAGGAAATATTAAGTCATATATATGAAGAATATCCATATATAAGAGAGAACGATGATCATCAGTAGTGGATAAGAAGGAGGAGCACAAAGAAGGAAAAATAAGTGATGAAGAAGTTGAAGCTCAGCAAAAAGATATTTAGTGGCTCAGGAAATCTATATCTTCTACTGTTCATTTTATTTTTTATTATTATTATTATCATTATCATTATTATATTCTTAATATTTTTTTTTAGCATTTGATCATCTCTCTTCTCTCGCGGAGTCTTTCGTTGGCTCTTTTCGCCGTGACTTTAGCTCACCGCCCTGTAATCATTGGGAGTCAGTGGCGGCGGCCGCTAATTATGTTTCATAACACTTCTTACCCCTACCTAATATCTACTCCCTTAAGGGCACCTCATCATTTATTTACATCATATTTATCCCGGGGGATACCGTGGCGTGTTCCCAACTGCACTTTCAAGCTACATAAGTATTTTCTATACAGATTATATTCTTTTCTTCACTTATACTCCTTCCTTACATACTATAGAGTCCAGTATATTTATCTATATAGATATATATACAAAGCTATACCATTTTCGAGATGACTTGTTAGCAAAAACACTGAAACATGTTTCGAAATTTATAGAAAATCGATTAACAAAAAATACCATTATCCTATCGTTAAATATTTTCTTGTAGATGATAAAAATACCGGAAATTTATAGCGATTAGAAATTACTAATTTTTATAGTTTTCAAACTTTTTTCACTGACTTAACGTAATTTTGAAAAAATTCAACGATTTATCTTTTGTTTATGAATTTTTTAGTATCAAAGTAAAACTTTGTATTAAAATGGATGTATTATATATTAAAACCCAATATTTTAGTAATTCAAAATATGTCATTTGAAATTTATTTCGATTTCATACGGATTAATTCCCATTTTCTCGTCTTGCTTTTTGATATAATTGTTTTTAAATATTTAAGTGATTCATTTTTAATTAATATTCTTTAATAAATGTTTATATATTTTACACTATAATTAATAATATAAAATCTCTAATTTCCACGTTTTCTCACGACTTTTTTTCTATACTTGATCGATATAAAAAAAAATTTATTTATTTATTTAAATTAAATTGTTCTTAATCAACTGCGTCAATAATTATAATTAAATTTAATTAAGTTGATTGACTATATTTCTTCAACAAGTGGCAATTATATTTAAGTACATCTAAACACTTATTCAGAGAGATTGTCATAAGGAAAAATATTCAAAATTAATTATTCAGAATTTCTTTTTTTTTTATAATTTTTAGAAATCAACATTTATACCCACATGATTGTTATTTTGTAAATATTAAAATTGTTTTATATCCGGTAAGGCCATACTTTGGACAAAAAATTTTCAAATTTTTAAAATGTCAAAGATTTTACTTGAATACCCATAAAATGTTCCGGCTCGAAGGACCAAAATAAATTTGAAATATTATGGATTATAAAAAAAAATAATCGTAATAATGTAGAGGCGTATTATCAGTCAAGTTATCGCTAATTTACCTAAAAAATATGGTTTTCTTGTAATTTCTACCCTGTACAAGTAAAATGTCAATACTTCAGGCCGTCAGAACTTTTTATTGATTCATTTTGAATAATTTGGAAAAAAAATACGGAAAAATCATTAATTTTCGAATGTTCCACTATAAAAAAAAATGTTAACTATGATTCTAAAAAATGGTTGCAAATTTTTGGACCATTAAAATAAAATAGTTTTGTTAAAATTCGCTAAACATAGATATGGGTGTACTAGAGATTGTACACCGAAATTCAATTAGGAGCGAAGGATCAACACAGCTCGATTAATTCAACGGCACACGTTAGATTTCAAAGGAGTTACAGTCTTGAATATGTAATACTACTATATCTATAAATATATATAGATATACAATTGTGGTTGGAGACGTGAGAGCCACGACGGATTTCAGGGATTACCAAAGTAGCGCCGAAGTAACTGGGCTCGAGTTTCGAGTGCCAACTGTGATGTTCTCGTCTCCCTCAAACCGTCAACTATATATACTCACTTTATTTCACAAAGTTTCCGTTTAGGCCAGTAAATTTGTGGCACTTTTGCGGCCAAACAATTAAGTGGTCTTAAGTGCGAACCACCCTTGTCCTTTTACTTCCTACCAGCTTTCGGTTAATTCCTTTTTTTCTACTTCTCTCAATAATATATTTTTTTCCAAGCTAAACTTCCAAATTAACGACCATTAATAATATAATTAATTGCTCTAATTTATTTAATCACTTTTTTTATAACCCAAAAAAAAAAAAAATAATAAATCTAAATAATTGTACGTTTGATGCTAAAGAGAAACGGCTTTTCTGATATTTTTGTCAATAAATCTATGATTGTTCACAAACGTGCAGCTCGTAAAATTAGCGGTAGACTTGCAGGTATATTTATAATTCTGTATGAAACACTGGAATAACAGTGTGATGGAAAGAGTGTGAGCGATTTACTGCGATTTTATTCACGCGGCCTCAAACACTCCCAACTCTCCCGTACTCGGTAACGATCGATCCATCATTAGAGTTTTGACGGGTTCGTTTGGTAAGTCGATCTCTCGACGTGCATATTTTTTTTTTTGATATATATATAGAAACTCTTATGTATACTGCAAACTATTGTTTTATTTTTTTTAGTTTTTTATCTGGACAATGTCACTATTGATATTTTTAAGCAGCCGTATTTGAGTATTTATTTTTTAAATTTAATTTATATTATATAATAAGTCAATTTCATAAAAAGTTTTAAATGAAAAATTGAATAAATTAATTTTTATTTTAAAAAAAATAGAATTTACTTAAATTTTGCTTTTATGTCAATTTGAAGTATAGAGAAAAAAATAATTTTTTGGCGCAAGAAATATTTTGCACTAGGGGAGAGAGGGGGAAAATGGGCTGACATTTATATGACATATAAGTCCTCATTTCTTAAGGGGCCCATTTTGCTCCCCTTCCCTTACATGCAGAGAAATTCTTAGTGAAAATTACCCTAAAAATTTGATACTGTGAGGGCTGTGGTTCATATATAAATTTTTTCCATGTACATTATAAAATATACTACTCGATAGCATTTAAAAAGAGTATAATTTCTTCTCAGAATATATAGTAAAAATTTAGTTACTGGCTAGATGTCACAGTACCAACCTTTAGGGGTAATTTTTACTCAAAAATTCTCTACATGTTTAAATTGAAGTCAAAAATTTTCTTCGAAAAATTTCTTGGGACAAAAAAAAATTTTCTTGGGGGTGAGTAAAAATTCTTTGCGTCAAGAAATATTTTTTTTCTGCGTACCAATTATTTTCTTGTCGTTGCTCTAGTTTCCAAAAATAAATTAAAACCCCAAAAAAAAAAAAATTTCAAACAAAATAAAAAGTAAAATCTTTTGATCATATGTGTGACTAAATTGGTCCATTTAAAATAAGGTTGAAGCTTGCTCTTGGACATCTGGAGCTCACCGAAAGTGTGTCTTGAAAGCGAACTTATAAAATCACCTACTAGTTATGTATATAATAATAATATTATAATATCAGATAAACTAAAACTACTCTTTGGACTACTATACGACGCAAAATTTTAAAGCTTTGCACCCTCTCTTTCTCAATAACATCCTAAAACATATCCAACCTCTTGTCTGGCATATTATATTATTATTTCGCTATAGTACAAAGCGGCCGCCATCAAAGGTTTCAGTATGTTTGGACTGTTGGTCTGTCACGCGAGCCTGTTTAGCTCACCGCTTTGCTCGTTTAGTCTCATTTCTTACTTCTTTTTATCCCATTACAAAATATATATCTAAACGAGACTGTTGGCACGCGTGTCGATTCCTCATTTCCTCTATATTTGTTTCGTCTCTCGTTTATTCACTTGCGACGTTAAAACCAACCCCTCGAGGGTTTTATATTCATAAATGCCCAGGCGTTTACCTGATCCACCACCTTTCACTCTGTTACACATTCAAACAGACGTCAATCATTTCTTCAATAAGCTGTATTCATTGTTACACCTATTTCGTATATACATCACTGTTATTTTGTTATTACACTAAAAGATAAATCCAAAGTGATTTTTTGCGTGTGCCGAAAAATTATTAAATGTAATTTGTCATAATTTTTTAAAGTGATTTGTTGGTCACATTCAACTTCATTTTTACAATAGTATATTTATTCCTATTCCATATAATTCGTTATCGATAATAATAGGATTCATTTTCAGACATCAATATTCAATTATAGTCTAATATATCGTTATTCAAATTATAATTAAGTATAGAGGAAACAGGGTACACACCATTTCAAAAAAAGTTTGGAAAATTTTATTACTAAATTTTGCTCACAGGACACTATTCAAATTATAGGATGTCACTGATGTAGCCAAGCGAGACACTAAAAGACACGGTAGTGTTAAAAGGTTAATAATTTATCAAAATAATAAATTATATGAAATATCGTAAGCTTATGACAGTGTGCACTGAAAAAGAAATTAAATTTTGTTGATACATTTTCGTTGTAAATCTATAATAGTGTATTACACACCTAGTGAAGAAAGTAGGACATTATAACACGTGTGTGTAATTGCCTGCCCTAACCCAAGGAGGGTGGCAAACTCGATGATTGCGGGAGGTCCTACTTTATGTATACTACACTCACAGAAGGATTTCTTACTATTTAAGGAATGATTTCTTAATATTTAAGAAATCATGTCTTAACAAATAATTTCTTAAATACTAAGAAATCTTTTTAAATGTTAAGAAATCCTTCTATCAGTGTATTCTTCACGATCTGTATCTAAAAGTCTAAATTTCGGCCTCTGCTTGTGAGAAGATTGGCGCATGCGCTAATTTTCATCTTTTGTATTCTCATAATAGAAAAGAACGACTTTCTTCTTTGCAAACAGACAGGAATTTAAACTTTCGGTGCAGGTATGGTGGAAATTTACTATTTTCTCCTAGTGTGTGGCAGGGGAGAAAAGATAATTTTAGATAGTGAGGTTATGACTGCTCGAGCCGAAGGCCAAGGCTGCCATCGCATGAAATTTGAAATCGCTATCAGAATAGGAAGTCAAAAAAATTGCAGGTGAGTTTGACAAAAAAGACTATTAATTATTCTCTAACCTTAGAAATATTGAAACTGCATTTATTGGGAATTTGATGATTATAAAAATGAGCGCAATTAATTAATATCAATCTTTTAAAATTCAATGTTTAAGCTTACAAATTTACAGTTTTTCTAAGAGAAGCTTTCAAAGTGCCGCGTCAGAATTAATTTCAAATGATTCAATTGTCTAGCCTATAACATATTTTATTAAAATTCACGATTGATATCAAGTTTAGAAAAAACGATCTTGGCGACTCATTCTTACAAATTTTATTTCACCTATTATTTTATTAAAATAAAAATTTGTTTTTTCTTATAGAACATCAAAGCCACAAGATAGTAGGTGCAGCAGTTATGGATAAGTGCCGCGTAACCGCGCGGCGATTTGTCCGGATCAGCGTCAAGCTAAGCAGATTATCCGAGTCCCCTTCTAAACGAGGTAGCGTGCAGTGACATCAAAGAAGAATACAGCATTCGACACGGGAGTTCGGTTTGTCTGGTCCATCGGGAGCTGTATTTGTAAACGAGTAAGTGTATTATCGCTTAAAAAAAATACATATATATACATATAGGTTTACACATACTTGCAGTTATAGTGTACAGTATAGTCTGTTAGGTATTTCACAGCTATTTGTCTATTGTATGTATAATACGTATCTATATATATCTATATATATGTGTACGTACGTATAGGTAAAAAAAAATCCCACGAGTTCACTCCCTTATTCGTTGTATTATATACCGTAAACGACATCAGATCATCGGATATCGTTCACTCTTCTCATCGATATAAATCCCCTTCTACGAATTGTCCTCGTTCAATCTTGACACTTGAGAAAAAGAAACAAGTGTGTTCACAAGAAGTCAAAAGCAATCAAGATGAATCTAAACTTTTTCTGACGTCAAAAAGAAAAGACCAGTTAACTCATATATACATATATATACAAATTCTATAACCGTCACAAAGTCGATTCTTATCCTCTACTCTATCCAGATTATAATAATACATATGTATACTTATATATACATAACGCACATACATCATATCTATTTGAAAAACAAATATTTTTTTTTCTTTAAAATTAAGTATATAAGTGGATGTATGATGATGAACTACTGCTGTGATATAAGTATCTAGTTCTTTTGTTGAATGAGAAAAACCCTTTTAAGATTAACCTTCACCGTATGGGACCATATTGTATTTTTTTTTTTTTTCCACTTAATTTTATTTATTTACAACAAAATTGAGTCTTCCATTCACCGAAATTTTAAATACAATAATATATATACACATATATTTTTAAAAATAAATTCCGTCAATAATTCATATGATTGACGTAAAATTTTTTTTTTTTAATGAATCAGAATTTATCAAATTTTTCACAATAAATTTAAAAATTAATCATGATCACGGCGCAAAAAACAACAAAAAAATTTCAAAAACCGTGACCTTGATTCGAACCCATAACCTCTATGTTGCATCACAATCCAACCTAAAAAAAACCTTTTACTGTAATTCATTTAATGAATTATTTTCGCGCAAACTTTTAAAGTATACTTTTTAAAATCCACTATTAGCTCTAATAAATATGAAAATATTTAAGCTAAAAATTTTTATAAAAACAACTCGTATAAACTTTAAAAGCCTAATTAACTCAAGAAACTAGCTCGTAAAAGTTGTCCGAGATCCGAGACTTACTCAGGCGTTTCTTAACGGTTGTATGAAAATTCAAAAATATATATAACACATACATATACACAAGTATATTAATCATAGATCTCAAGTTTAGCGTGAATTAACGTCAAAGATGAGCCGGTTGGTCGCACTTCCGGTCGTTTACTATTTCTACAGTAGTAACTTATTTAGATTCCTTATATTTTTTATATACCTACATATCAACATTTTTTTCCGAGTTTATTATAACGCCATTTGAACCACATTTATTACCATTACTGTTGCAAATTATGATCAGGTAGGATGTGACTATTAACGTGAGCAGACGCGGCGTAGATATGTTTTTAATACGACGCTCCGGAGACCACTTCAAAGCGACGTGACATAAACAGACACTGAAACTACGCTATATCTTTATGTATATACTTTAAGCCAACTCGCTGATGTGCAGACAGCAGTCTCCATCTTCTCCATATATATTTATCTGTCATATCTTCTGTGTGATGATGCTGTTGCTCCGAGCTGGCTCTTCTTGATTCGCGTAAAGGAAATTTCTAGTTCACGTGTCTATAATAATAATTGTCAGCAGTGCGATGTTACCTCTTTCAGATACCAGGCACAGACATCCGACAAATATTACTCATAAAACAAATTTTTTATTCAAATAGTTTTAAAATTGATCACTTACTCGGAAACTAATAATTGTCTACTTAAAAATAACACACAAATTGCTGATAGTTGTAACTATTGAGTAGACTATTTGCTGGCAATTTATCAAATATACATCTTTTACTTTGTTGCCTCATGACTTCCTCATTACAGTTAATTACGGGCTTAATTTGGAGTATTAGATCCAGATATTTTTGATGAATGAAGGAAAATGTAAATAGAGATTTAATATTCTGTCTGGGCTGGTGAATAATGAATATATTGGTGGAGCCTTTGACTAAGAAACAAAGAAAGGAACAAAAGAAGTCTGGTTAAATAAAATGAAAATTACGATGAGAACGAGAGAGTTTTTTTGTTGAGATGAGAGCTGGGCATTTACTATTTTAGCCCCTCGAGAATATGCAGTAATAACGATGAGAACAATAAAAACCTTGGAGAAGTCTTTGTGAGGAAGTGTAACGTTGGGCGCCAGTATCACAACATGCGCAGAGCGAGCTAGTTTACAAATATATATAATATATTATACGAGGATGAACAAAGGCGTTGGAAAACCAGGATAAAAGACCTGGAATAATAATGGCGACGTAATCGCGCAGTGGTCGTTGCTACTTGAACTGATAGGTGTCGACTGTCATATAAAACCTGGGGAGGGGTGAAGAGAAACGAGATATTTAGTATTAAAAAACGTGATACTCAAAAATATATATGAAGCACAAGTACAGAAAAGTATTGTCTCTTGTGAATTTGTATTTTCTCAGTACTTTTTTCTGACATTCTGTGGCTGTCCCCACCCACATTATCTGTATTATAAAAAGAAAAACCCCTATCGTCTATCCACTACTACTTTACATCGTCCATCTTTCTCCCACTACTGGCACTCGTTAATACAATATCGTACTCCACCCACCCAATGCCAGCCGCCCCCGCTGTCCGCCTGCACGTTCATCCCGCCCCCGCCCATTCTCACACTCCGAAGAGCGCGAGACTCATCCGCGGACTGCGTTTAAAGTCCGACGGTAAAACAATAAATTGCTACCTCTTACAAACGTGGTGGATCGTGGATTACGAGATGTTTCTTTTGCTCTGGTGTGTAACACTAGAGTAAGAGCGAGATGACATTCTGCCGAGGGCTAATATAAAGTAAGGGGAAAGCGGTCTGCTCCGCTGTCAGCAATTGCCCCCCACTACGATAACCGAGGTAGCAGCTCCCAGTGGTAGCTCCCTCTTCAGCACATCCCTTTGGTAAGAAAAAATGGCAGCTGCCCGGTCTCGCTTAGGTTTAGATGGCGCGTACGAGACCATAATATTGAGTATATAACATCACTCCCTCTCCCTCTCTTTCCCTTGTTCGGTCTCTCGGTTCTTTTTTAGGTTTTTTAAAAGAGAGAGAATCTCTTGTACTCCCGTGCATCACACTTATAACTGTGGCTCACACCACGGGCTTCATCTGACGACTACGACGACGAGGAGTACGACGACGCGGAGACTAAGAAGAGAAAGGTGATGTGTATATAAAAAAAAAAAGGTGTTGCCTCGGTGTATATAGCCAGTAACCAGTGGTGTGAGGGAGATAGAAAAAGAGACGAGGGTCGCCACCCGTGAACGTTCGCACGTACACGCCGTGCCTTGCAACGGGGTGGCATTGGTTTTGGTGGTGGTAAACGACGACTACGACGACGATGAAGATAATGGGTTTGTGTTGAAGAAAGATAGTGCCAGCAAAAGAGAATGTACTGGAGGCGTTGTGACAGGCTGCGGATCAAGCAATAACGACCGCTCGCTCACAGAAATATCTTTTTTGTGGGCGTGCCTTGACGTGCAGGAACTCCGGGGGCGGGGCCAGACCCCGCCACGCCCCTCGGGTTAGTACGCGGGTAATACGTTCTCGTTGATGTCGTCGAGTAGCTTTAAGAGTGGGAAAGAAGGGTAGGACGCGGGGGGCGGTTGTGAATGCGAGCCATCCCGTCGCGGCGCAGGTCAGTCTGTCAGGCAACCGGTCTGTTACTCGGTCCAAACCGATCGTCTGTCCGCGCGTTCACGGTTCGATCCACCCCATTCACACTCACGATTTTTCAAAAACATCTTGGTCTTTCTGCTACTTGATGTCTGACCGGTGTGATAGGTACACATGCACACATCCACACATACTTACACACACATACATCCATGTGTTCATAACGCGGTTACATCCTTTTGATCATCTCACTTTGTCTCAGTAACTCGTGGAGTACAACTGCGGCATCAGTGCTTAAGAGTAACGTTCAAGTGCTAACGTGGATCAATTGTCAGTTTGTGTTTTTTTTTAAATATTCTATTAACAATCGGGGATGTTGAGCTTCTGGGTGGTGATCGGTAATCATAAACGATCTCCATTGTTTTGTTTGTGCTTATGACCCAACAGACCGTCACTTATTATCAACAATTTGATATCAGATTACAGGCAGCAGCTACTGTTGCTCCAATATCTAGTGTCTTTAAATTGGAAATATTTCCGGGACCAGCATATGTTTGGTGGAAGTGTATGACTACTCTGCTTTTCATATTTATTTATTTATTTATTTATTGAATACTCTGGGACGGGAGCAGCAAAGCTGGACAGGATTGGATGAGGTTGTGACGGTACTGATTAAAGTAAAACTTGTTGGTTAATATAATAATAACCAGTGCGGCTGGGTTTGACGGAAGTGGGTGTAGGTAATGTTGCTGGAGTCGCGAGGTCTTGCTGCAAGGAAGAGAAACGGACTGACCCTGACTACGTACGGCGGGGTGGGTGCCGGCAGCGAGGAGGACGAGGAGGACACATCACAGTCACTTCTCGGGGGTGGCGCCGACGGCGGGAAAATGCCGCGATGCGGCGAGTCCGAGGTGACCACTGCTGTATCATCAACACCTGGAGTTATTCCTGACAGATGTACAACAAGAAGCGAGGACGGTGCCGAGGGTGATGACAGCTCTAGTCCATCACCGAACAGCAGCCTTCTTAATAATTTAAATAATAATAATAGTAGTAGTAGTAGTAATTGTAATTCAAATCGACAATGCGCCACGGACTTCAGTATAGCAGCCATAATGGCGCGGGATTCACGGCAACAGCAACAACAGGCCCATCAGCATCAGCAACAACAGTCCAGGCATTCTCTCCAACAGTCCATCAGCAGTGGGAAATTACATCAGCTCGGTAAGTTATTTCTTTCTCGTTAAAAAACGCTGAGTTATGTGTCACCACAAAATTATCCTCAGAGAATAATCCATCATTAACCACAGGCTTATAAAATATGACATTTCCTGATGCCATTCTTGACAGAGAAATTAGTTCAGAATATTTCAATTTTGAGTCTGTTCCAACAGAGCTGTGAATACCTGAATTATAAGCCGTAGTAAAACAGTAATAAGGGAAACTATATAACTTTTAAAAGTTATCTATCAAATAGAACCGTAGCTTAAAGCTGCAAATACCTTCTTCATCGTCCACTTGTCTTCGAGACATATATTCAAACCACACATGATGTAAAATGACAGCGCTAATGAACCGTCTTGGTATAACGTATATATAAGAAACGTGTGCCAAAGAGGCTACGTGCCAACCCGCATCTCTGTCTTATTAAACTCCACTAGTTCCTTAATATTCATTATTTTTATTCTACTCTTTGGTCTTTTTCGGCCACACACTATCCTGAACACCGATAGTTAACCGATTACACACCACCGCAGCTATCACATACGATAATAACGGCAGTATATTGGCGACGAATATGCGGGAATGAAAATTGCTTCTGTTAAATCAGTAATAGTTAAAAGCTATTATCTTTATTACTAAATATATAACTACCTACATAGCATAGAACATAGAACACTTATACACACACATCTATCAGACATATCAACGACAATCTATTGGAATTAATGTTGACAGCACACTTATCATATTAATCGCTAATAGACTTATTTTCTGTCTTTATAAATTACAATAAAATATCATAAATTACTAAACGCAATCAACGACTTAATTATTTTCTAAACTTAACGAAACGTCGTACAGATGAGCTGGAAAAGACATCTGGTGGACAAGCTAACAAGTCGGGAAACAGCTCGATGTGATTTTTTATCTCACTATCGGAAGACGTTATCGTTAATGTTAATAGCAAATCTGAAAGCCTAGCTGATGATTTTATTATCGACTACCGTGCTGCCATTAAAGTACATATGAGTTATTTTAAATAAATACACATATGTACTGCCATATTTGTAAGCTGTATCTGTAAACCAGAAACTACAAGAGTATTAATATTTATATTCAATAGCAATAACATATATATGCACTTGTAATAAGCCATGCAGTATTTAACTTTTATAGCAGTATCCAGCTAAGTACTGCCTTACTCTCTGTAAAAACGGTATTGCATATCAGAATAATGGCAAGGGCAAATTACAGAATAGAAAACTGCCACGTGGATGGTTGGCTATTATCCTACTCGTTTTCCGTTCGTTTCTATATAATTTAAACTCGATAACCTTCTATTCCTTTTCGCGGATCGCCATCACGACTAAGTGCAGCACGCGAACTTGCTTACAACTTCTTGATATACCCAGTTATCAGTTACTCAATAAATATATAAGAGCATAATACACACAACAGTTGAACGGAAAAACAGTATCATTGTTTCAGTGATGGATGTCAATGATGAAAATGACTCGTTTCTTGACTTTTGTATCAACTGTTTCTCATAGCAATCACTATCAACCGGCAATTAGGTGCATGCGTCTATAAAACATACAAATGATTTGGTCAATGATGACGATGATGAGGATACTTGTGCTGGTGGTCTTCCTGTATACACAGACTCGACAAATGACTCTTATGAAACAGCATTGTGTGTATGACATACATTATTTTTGAATGAATTATTAGCTGATGCACTTGTGACCTGGACAATAGTACTCCAAGCATCATCAACACTTTTTAAAATAAAACGCTGAGTCATCTGTAGGCTGTACTCTGGACTTTAAAATTTAAAGTCATTCTCTGGAGGCCAGCAGTTTCAAGCAGGTTTATTTGTCGTTAGGTATTGCATTGAACATAGCATATCCGATTTTTATAGGCCTTTGGAATGCAAGAATATGGAATTTATTGAAGACTGGCCAATAGGGTGGGTCAAAAAAATCGAATAATTTATTTTTGACTTTATACTCTGAAAAATAGGTTCGTAGACACCTAAAAAGAATTCTCTCCAAGTATGAGCTCTTAATTATAACGGGAAGGTCCTCCGCTTTGCGAGTTTCTATTTTTTTCGAATAATCAGATAAAAAAATTTATATCTCGTTTCCAACTCCTTGGAAAAATATTCCGTGACATAGACTTTGTAAGAAATTGAATGCTCTACAAAAAAGGTCTCTTATGATTTTTTCAAAAACCCAAACTATTAAAAGATATTCATAGTTGAAGTTTGGCTATTTTAAGGAAAATATTCGTTTTTATTATGAATTTTATTAGTTGATGAAAAAAAATTATTTTGAATTGCGGAACTCATGATTTTGTAGGAAATTTACTGCTCTACAAAAATGGTCTCTTATGATTTTTCGATTAAGTGAAGCCGTTACGAGATATCCATCGTCAAACATTAACGAATATCAATATTTCCAGTTTTTGATCAATAATTCGATAAATTTAAATTTAAATTATTAGTTTCAGGAAAATTTACATAAATTTGAGTTTCGATGGATAAAGAAATGTTATAAACAATTTTTTTAATATTGTTTTCAGTCTTGAGCTTGTTCGATTGCATTAAAACAAGAAATTAGAGCATTTTTTTCGACATATAGCCAATGATTACGATAAGAAACGAAGAACAATTCCAGTATTTATTGCAAGTTGTCAAAGAACATCAAAAAACATATCCAAATTGTAATAAAGGAAATTATTTATAGTAATAGCGTACTGTTATGTTAAAAATATTGACAATTATATTGCAATTGATAATTCAATAAAAAAATTTATCTGTAAAAAAGTTAAATACTGGTTGTTTTTTACTCGATTCAATACTTTTCATATTAAATTTGACAAAGGAATGTGTCATTCACTTTCAATTAAACTAATCATTGGCTATATGTCGAAAAAAATGCTCTAATTTCTTGTTTTAATGCAATCAAACAAGCTCAAGACTGAAAACAATATTAAAAAAATTGTTTATAACTTTTTTTTATCCATCGAAACTCAAATTTATGTAAATTTTCCTGAAACTAATAATTTAAATTTAAATTTATCGAATTATTGATCAAAAACTGGAAATATTGATATTTGTTAATGTTTGACGATGGATATCTCGTAACGGCTTCACTTAATCGAAAAATCATAAGAGACCATTTTTGTAGAGCAGTAAATTTCCTACAAAATCATGAGTTCCGCAATTCAAAATAATTTTTTTTCATCAACTTATAAAATTCATAATAAAAACGAATATTTTCCTTAAAATAGCCAAACTTCAACTATGAATATCTTTTAATAGTTTGGGTTTTTGAAAAAATCATAAGAGACCTTTTTTGTAGAGCATTCAA
This sequence comes from Microplitis manilae, assembly GCA_030273425.1. Classification (NCBI taxonomy): domain Eukaryota; kingdom Metazoa; phylum Arthropoda; class Insecta; order Hymenoptera; family Braconidae; genus Microplitis; species Microplitis manilae. Next base: position 22,635,695 of record CP092726.1, read on the forward strand.
TTTCTTACAAAGTCTATGTCACGGAATATTTTTCCAAGGAGTTGGAAGCGAGATATAAATTTTTTTATCTGATTATTCGAAAAAAATAGAAACCCACAAAGCGGAGGACCTTCCCGTTATAATTAAGAGCTCATACTTGGAGAGAATTCTTTTTAGGTGTCTACGAACCTATTTTTCAGAGTATAAAGTCAAAAATAAATTATTCGATTTTTTTGACCCACCCTACTGGCCAAAGTAGCCGTCATCGTACTGGTAAAATCCAGCAGGAATCCCATCGATCATTTAGCCATGTTTAGAAAAAATATAAAGCAATTTAGCTGGTTTAGCAGATGAAACTCTTGGCAAGTTTCCTTGAGTTTCCTTCAGCTTAACAGTTGCAGTTTTTGGCAACCGGCTGAAGAATTGAAATCCACGTTGGATAGGTTGTTGGGTAAACAGATTTACTGTAGTAGTGTCTAGAATAATCTGAGAGCCAGTTGAGTGTCCAGCATCAGAGACGATGGCTTGATGCCACGTGACTCTGCGGTCTTGGCTAAGCTGCTAGGGTGTTTTATTACTTTGGTCCACCGGCGGTCAATCATTCTTACGACCACACCATCTGTTTTAAGTCTAATCATGAGCAACTCTTCAGTCGACTAGTCCACTAATCTTTTTAATTCCGTCAACTTTATTACTTGTTGCAGTTTTATTAATCAGGAATATGCTTCTCTAGATTCTTTACTGCTCATCATATTCACTTACTATATTTACAGCATACTTGTAGCCTTCTTAAATATTTTTTTCTTTCGGCACTCCTGCTATTCAGTTGCATCTTTCATGATGACATTCTTATGCGCCTTCTGAATCTTGTCGTAAATAACAGCCCACGCATTTTCACACAGTACCTTTTCACTCTTCTTCGTCTTCTTCTACTTATGCTGCGACTGTTATTTATTCATCATCTCTCATTCTAAATAAGTTGGTTTAGTTGGCCATCTTTGTCATCATCTTAACTCTTTTGATAGTCATTTTTTACTTTTCGGATTTTGTCCTTTACTTTTCGTCAGTCGTTTAACACTAGCGTTGACGCTGTTGAATAAAAATACATTGAACATATATCTGTGTATACATAATATTTATAGAAGATATAGACCACACACGAGTAAGAAAATGAAGAAGCAATCTAAGGATAGACACTTCTCTCGCCAATTAAGAGATACTTCAGTGTTGCAAATTTAGAATCAACTTTTGTTTTATTGGAATACTTTGTCATTATTTACATTCAGTGCTTCACTTTTTTTACCTTTACTTTCTTCCATATACTAAGATAATTTTGCACACCTCGAACGCAAAAATTTTGGTACCTTTTTCACAAAAAATTTATGGAAATACTATTCATCGCACTATAAAAAAATATGGAATTGGGTTGAAAATTGGGGTTGAATTCGGAGTAATAGCCGATTTAATTCAAATCCGTATTCACTCTGCAAATTTTTTATAGTGCATGACTTTTTCCAAAAACTGAATATCTGTGAAATATTTGGATTTGAAAATTGGCTAGGATCACCTAGACCCCATGTGATCGGTAAGATTTAAAATTTGTGGACTTGGTCACTAAATCTTGAATATTTATTAATTTGAGAAGAAAGTGGGCAAAATGAATCACTCTAAAATTTGATAAAAATTTTTTTATATTCTAAAGTTGTTTTTAATTGTCATTTACGACTTTTATAATCATTCCCGGGTCATTATTCCTAGCCTCATCGAACCCAAGTAAGCCTCAATCCAGCCTCACTGAGTAAAAAAAGCATTTCGAGCCTGAAATGGGGATCAAAGAGCCTCAAATAATAGTAATCGAATTTAAATTGCATAGTCGAGCCTAGGTTCATATGAGGCTCATCGAGGTTTGTTGAGAATCTTTGAGCATCATTTGAGGTTCATTGAGGTTCTGTAAGCATTATTTGAGGCTCATTGAGGCTCAAAATGCATTTTTTACTTAGTGAGGCTGGATTGAGGCTTACTTGGGTTCGATGAGGCTAGATATTATGACCCAGGTTTTTGTATATTTTTGAGAATCAAAAATTTTTTTGAATACAAATCAATTTTACTGCAATTTTTTTTTTACTTAGATTCGGTACAAACAATTTTATACTCCCCTGATTGAAAGAAACGATTCAAAACGATTTGCAATGTTAAACGCCCATAAGAAGGGTGATTCAAAAGTATTCAAAAGCATTAAAAAGTATTTTTAATTTTGTTTTTCTAATCGTTTCTCTTAATAAGGCTCATTTCTGTTTTTTTAATTTTCTTTTTATTGGGTAGTCCATTTTTGCCCACCCATGGAACATTTTTTTTCGTAGCAACTGGAAATTTGGTTCAATTGCTTCGAATAGTCAAAAAAAGTTATACCGTATTCAAATGCACAAAAATCCATTATTTCCATAGCGATCCCATTTTCCCCGCCCTTTCCATATGTGATACAGTAAAAACATTTATCTTTCTAAGTACGTTCTCGTTGAATTTTATTGAAAATCACTTCAACAAGTGGTATAATTTTTTTCCAAAATTAGGTCTTTCCACCGTTACCTAATTTTTTTTTGTAATTTTCACCATGAAAATCATGGCATGTCTATTATATATTTTTCGTCGGTAATTTTTAAAAAGAAATTTCGAAAGTAAAAATCAACATATGCTACTGTGGAGACAATTGGTCACGCGTATGTGTAAAAGAAATTTTTCTTGGGTTGTATCCATCGTCGATGGATGTCACCAAGTAGATGGCACGTGTGACACATAAGTTATGTATGCAACATATGGGACATTTTAAATAGGTACTACGGAAAATGAATTTAAGTATATAATAATATATTAAATTCAATGCCAGAAGTCCTTTAATATATATCCATTGCACTACTTATATATATGTATGTATGTATAATAAAAATAATAATGTATGAGAGTAAGACAAAGTGGACCGACGGCTTCTTGACCTATTGCTTCTTGGCATAGCCAATCATTTAATGGATATTATTTACGTAACGGCGGAATACTTTGCATTGATAAAATAATATATATATAGATATTCATATTAAAATTGTCATATGTAGACATATGTGTATATAAAGCTGTGTTTCATCGAGAAAAACAGATGGCAGTTAATTTGGAAATAATTTATATTTAATTAATATGTTTTAGTTTTAATTTTGATAAAAATATTGAGAAATTTCGATTTTTTTTTTTTTCGTAATATTTGAGTAAATGTGATGAAAAAAATTTATTATTAGTTAAAATATTTGAACTTTAACAAGAATAAACTTTATGTTTAACATTATTATCAAAAATTAATTATTAATTTACAAATAACATTAATTCACAAAAGATAAATCTCGGAATTGAGGTCAAATTTCGGAGCCATTGTGAATATTTTACTTAATGTTTAAATTACGGATAAAGTTATGGAATTAAATAAAAATTGATAAGAGATAATTTTATAGAGAATTTAATTTGCGACAAGAAAGTATTCATTATATTTGGACGTACAATCGATATTTGGCCTGTAAAATATATTTTAATATAAAAAAACTATATTTATAAAAAATAATATTTAATTTACTTGTATTTAAATTTAAATTGCAGATGAAGTTAGGGATATAGACGAAAATTTATGAGGAACATTTTTATAGAGAATTAAATTTGCTAAAAAAAAGTACTCATTGCATTTGGACGTACAATCGATATTTAATTAATTAAAGTCATTTAAATGCTAAATAGATCATTTTTGCCATATATATATTCAAAATTTATGAAAATAGGTGATTTTTTGGAATTGAACCAAATTGAAAATTTTTTGAAAAAAAGTACAGGTGTGATGTATATTTTCTACGCAGAAAAAGTCTTTCTTGTCTCATGAAAATCTTTTCTCACCCTAAGAAAATTGACGACAGTGAAGTTACCTGACGTTTAATAAGTTTAGGATTTTTTTAAAGCAATAAATTTAAAAAAAAAAATAATTTGAAAAATTGCACTTCTAGATTTTTTAATTTTCTACATGTGCATATTTTTAGTTTTTTTTTTTTTTTTTCAAATTGAATCATTGAAAAAAAAAGTCCAAAAATCACAAAATATTTCTTGAATCAATTAAACATTTTCTTGAGGCGAATAAAAATTTTTTACGTCATAAAATCCTTTTTTTTGCGTAATAGTAAATATAGTACACGTAGTAAAATAAAATTACAAAGTATATAATTTATAAAATTATTTAAATTTAAAATCGATGCAAGTATGTAATTTATTTCTCATTATTTAGCAACGTGCGTTAGATAGTGACGTTAAAAAATAGCTGCTAAAGAGGGGGTGTTTAAAAAAAAATATATTTTAAAATCACGTGAATTTTTAACGATTCATTTGTATGCATATATTTATATATATATGTGCACGTATATTAAAATCATTAAAACATGTTCATTGAATGGAGTCATGTTGCTTTACGCATAAACTTATTATAGGTAAGTTAACGATAATAAAAGCACGCATAATAACCGGTGTTAGTTAAGCCGCAGTGCGGCATATCTCGTCTCAATAACTCTCTCTTATTATTTCCCTATAGTTTTCTAAGGCTCAGGTGCAGTGTTATTAATTTACCGTCAAAGTATTGAGATGTTAAATTCATTTTATGTCTTAAGTGTAGTCAGTCGTCCTTTTTTTTCTAAATAAAATTATTTTTATGTAAAAAAATCCTTTTTTTTTTTTAAGAAAAATATTTATGTAATTATAAATGTAACTTGATATTAAAAATATTTAATTAAAATTTTTATTAATTATATAAATTTTAATTACTGTGTCGATATTGAAGGAAGTTTTCATTTTAGACGTGAATTGAAATGTGGATCAAATCCGGAGTAAATTCGAAATGCGAAGTGAATGTAGCTGTTATTAGCCAAATTTTAAAACCACATTTGAGTTAAACTCACCCTCGGACTCTCTAAATATGAAAAAGTGAAAATAAGTGAATATTCACTAATTCCAAGTGCAAACCTAACCTCTAATTTCAAAAAGTGGTTCGGTTGGCGCCCAGAATCAGTGAATATTCACTTACTTCACTTATTCATGTTTAGAGAAAAGGCTTACACCCTTTTTGTTCCAAAATGCAAGAAACAATTAAGCGACTATTTAAATAAACAATATAAGTAAATAAAATAAAAATAATAATTAAAATGCATAATGAAGCAGAATAAAAATAAGTTTTTTACAATACGTCAATCAGAAAAGTACTTGGAATAAATTTACCAATTAAGCTCGTTTACTCGTCGCGGCTCGACGACTTTAAACTAATGAGAGTAAAACAACAACTGTCGTAAAGTAAAAGCCGCAGCGTAAATGAATAATTAAATGTTTTTATCTGAAAACACCGCACCAGAGCTATTACACTCCGAACACAACACTTTTTTCGCAACAAACTATCTACCAGTAACTGTTAGGCGTAGGTGTTATTACATCTTTTGCCAGCTTGCTGTCTCTCCTCAATATTTCTTTCTCACCTCAACCCAATATCCGTACTCAGTGCTCCATAACTAAACATTATCTTCTTCTTGTCTCTCCTCTCTCCTCTCTCTTACCCTCTTACTCTCACTCACTAATATTTCTCTCGTTCACTCGTATCGCGCCGAGCAATTAGTCCCGGCGAGCCTAATTGCGTTCGAAGCGCTTTGAAGGTGGTTGAAAAAAAATAAAAAAATAAAAAAGTAACCGAGTCCATCGAAACATCACATCGAGAGTGAGAAGGAATTTGAAAGACTTAACTCTTTTAGATCCCATCTTTCTCTCTTATTTTTTTTCATCTCTTCGAACGGTAGCCTTCAATTCGATTCGCATTTGCTCGTATATTTCCTTTCAAATTTTTTTTATTACTTTATTATTATTTTTTATTTTATTTTTAATCTTTTATATATTATTTTCTTTTGCTACTTATACTTAAATTACCGTACGGTAATTTAAGAAGATTATTCTCAAGTAGTTATATTAAATAAGTTATGTTATAAATATATACATATGCATGTATATATGTTAGATATATATGAGAGACACTAATTAGGAGTGAGCCGTTGATATGTAACTGAGGCATGAATGAAATCTGGGTGTGTGTTTACTTGGCGCGTGTGACACACACGACGTCATATATATATGTATATATATGAATGTACTATTTCTGATGATAAAACGGATGGCAGCAGTGGAGAGTAGAGGGTTAGGAAGCTTGGGGTATATTTTTGTGAATGAAAAAAAGATGTCATGTTAATAAAAACAAATAAAAATACATGAAAACAAATAAAAAAAAATGTTATAAAAATTGGGGTCTTATTGCAACGGCTTGACGACATGTGGGTGGATATGTGAGAGACCACACTCTCTTAGTATTTTTTTTTTGCTCTTACATCAGTTCGAGTCTTAATGTTTCTTACACACTCATCTCGCGCCGACAATGTTTTTTTTTGTCGGTTCATTATCGCGGCTGGGTCGCGCATGGTCGCATTCAAAATATTGCTCATAAAATTTAAACCCAAAAAGAGGGAAGCTTTAGTTTTTAAAGTAAAAAATTTTTTAGGCTAAATATTGCTGCTTTTAATTATTTTTGGTGATAATTTATATAAATATGAAATTTTTTTATTTTTTAGCCAGTTTATATATATTTTTATAACTGTGTAAATTTACCCGATTTATTTCTTAAGATGTCCATCTTGCCCATTTTTCAAAAAATTTCAAATCTGACAAATTCACTCTTTTTTTTTTAATAAAAAATTTATTCCATTTTTGGAAATTTTCTATATTTTAAGTACTAAAATTATCCTAAATTTTTATTAGAAATCAAAAAATATTTTGACCCAAAAATTTTTAAAAAATTGGGCAAAATGGCCACTGTCAAGTTTTCAGTAGAATTTTTTTTTAAATGTTCTGTCATGATTTTTAGTCAATTCATTTTTGGATGGATCAAAAAATTCTAGGATGACCATTTTACCCTATAGTTAATTAGCCGACTATTAATTAATTTGTATTTATTTTTTTTTTTATAGAAAGGGAAGCAAGTGGATCAGGAATCAGTAGGATACCTCCCCCTTCCCAAGATTCCGTGGACATAGACGACGAAGTAGAAACCGACGATGCCGGAAGTACCAGTGGAAAAACGGCATCACCTTCGACCAACCCTCTTTTGCAAGAACACTCGAATTGCGAGGAGCTGAGGCACGTCGTCTGTCATCTGGAAACAAAAGAACTCTGGGACAAATTCAACGAACTCGGAACTGAGATGATAATAACTAAAACCGGCAGGTAATCAATCTTTTAACCCTTTTATCAAATTAAAATGCCAATAAGTAAGTCCTTCTAATATATATAAATGAACTCTTAAATAAATAAATATAATTTCTTTATCCGAGCCGTAACGAACCCGAAGCAATAAAATATATCACGTAGATCGATTAAGTTATATCAACCCTTTAGTCCCGAGGGTCAATTGTTCCCCAGATTTTACTAATCGCAAGCACCAGTAGATTCGGTATATAGTAGATACTACATCAATGTCTCTACTCAGCCGATGTCAACGTCAACAAGCGGCGACTCTTTCTCATTAACAGCCTTGATCCGTGAATTTCTCTCTTTCCCTTCTCCTTTTACACTATCCAGCTGAGCGACCAGAAACAACTACACCAGAGACTCTCCTTCTCCTATCCACAGGGGTCGAGATAAAGAGCAAACTGTTTGCTAGATACTACACACAAGTTAAAACCCATCTGAAAATTCAATCACGACCATACACTTTTATTAGTCTGCTCTATCATTTTTATTTATTTAAATTAAGTAAATTATTTTATTAAGGTCTTGGGGGCTTCGGACACTTGTTGTGATCTAGACACTAATCAATTATAATAACAATTTTAAGATTCTAGCTGACAGAGTTTACTTGTAGAGGAGCAAGGAGGGCACAGTGGGTCCCTTAAGGAAAATAATTATAATATCATTAATTTTTTTAACGCGTTTACTTCTTTTTAGACCCTTGATATTTACTTTCACTTTATAATGCGGCGTCTATTAAAATTTAAAAATCGAAAATTAGGGGCAGAGTGGGCCCTCCAAAAAATTTCGGATTTGATATTAAAACGACGGAGAAGACAACATTCAGAGAAGGGAAAAGGGGAAAGTAAATAAAAACAATTAGTGAATGATACTGCTTGCATTTTTTGTAGTAAATTATACTCGGAATCTTTCGAGCCATAGATTCAATGTGGCCACGATTCATGTACCGGTGTTCACAACAAAGTTGTGCGAAGCTCACTTGTGATATTTGCAAAGAACTATGAAACAATTGTATTTTATTAATATAAAAAATGATTTTAATAGTCTGCTGCTTTACAACTTTCAAACGTAATCTTATTATCTTTAACTTTCTTAATTAATTATATTTAATGAACAGTTTTGGTGTCTATTTTAGCCTTCATTACATGAGAAATTTCAATAAGCTTATCCGTCCGAATTTATTGACGTATAAAAAATTTTGAGTGGCTCACTGTGCCCCCAGATTTTTCAAGTTTTAAAAATTTTAAGGGGCTCACGCCCCCCCCCCCTTCCCTATGTGTGTAATTTTTTCTACACTCACGACGTATGTTAAAATAAGATATAAATAAGTATAAACCGTTTATTTTACACACGTCTTTTGACGAATACTTTTTCACTGTGATAAATATGATCAATCCTTGAAAATCGATAAAATTTTTACAGACTTACAAACGAATGCACAGATTAACTCTTATTATAAATACACTGACGCGCATATCGATTCTAGAATGTCTAAACCAATATGGTGCTCTAGCCGAGGGTTAACTCGTTTTTTTTACAGTGTACAGAATATCATATGCTACAGTAATATAATAATTCTAAAAAAATGTAGGTAGCATAGTAATAAAGACTAACAATGTGAACAAGTAAAAACTACGCAGCGTAAGCGCAAGTCGACGCGGACGACGCGCGCCTAATTGTCCGCTGCACCCTAACTTTTCCTCAAGAGTTAGCATCGACTAGCTGAAGGAGTACTCAGGAGTCAAGAAAGACAATAGGGGAGGGTGGGGCAGAGCGGCCCCCCTAAGCCCATTATAACTTGTTGTGGTTTTCAACCATCAGATCACTTTCCTTTTGTTCTATTTCGAACGAATTGGCGGACATTTTGCCGAAGTTCACAAAAAAAAAAAATTTTTTTTGTGGGGCAGAGCGGCCCCCCTCCAAAAAATGATAATTTTTTTTTTTTTTTTTTTAAATTGTTTTTATCATTAAGAATGTATTTTTTTCTCTTGACAACTATTTTTAGTATTATGTTACTAAAAAAAATTTTTTAAACTTCAGCTAATAACTTCACCTCAGCTTTCAGTCCAGAGCAGGAAGTTGAATTAGTTAATTATTTAAAAGATATAGAGGCTAGATTATTTGGATTGTCCAGTTTCGAAGTGAGAGTTCTTGCATATCAGCTTGCTGAAAAGAATCACATTAAGCACTCGTTTGTAAATGGGATAGCTGGAAAAGATTGGTTACGTGGATTTTTTAAACGTGATCCATCTTTATCTCTTCGAAAACTTGAGAGTACTTTGTTAATTGTTATTGAATAAAAAAAAAAAATCTATACTTCTTCTTCGTCATTATTTTTAACCCAAAAAACGTGTTTTTTTTGGTTTTTTGGATTATAGATAATTTTTTTTTTATTTCAAAAAACTTATCAACTAAAAAAAAAACCTATTTTCGAATATTTTTAGTCACTAAATTTTCCCCAGGCACAGAGAATCAACCGAAAAATACGAAAAAATCATATTTTCAGAATTTCCAGCTGGTCCATTTTGCCCCAGGTGTCATGCGTAGGGCGAAAAATCTGGAAATACAATTATTTTTTTTTTTAATGACAATAAAAATATGAAAAAATCACTTTTTAAAAATTTTCGGCTTGTCCATTTTGCCCCAGGTGTCATGGGTAGGGCTGAAAATGCGCAAATATATCTGATTTATAGTAATTAGACAAAAAAAAAAAAATTTTTTTTTCATCAAAATTTTAGGGGGGCCGCTCTGCCCCAGGGGGCCGCTCTGCCCCACCCTCCCCTAAGAAGAACAAGAAGAAAATGATCAAGACACAAAAAGTAAAAGAAAGACAAAGAAAGTCACTTCACCCGGTTGAACACTTACTCGGGCGTCAGTAATTAGATCTACGTCCCAAGTTTCTATCTTTTCACCCGTCAACTTAAACCTTCATTAGCTGAACAATATAACAAAATTTATTTTCTCTGCAGAGCTTAATCTCCGGACTAAATATTTTTTATTCAACCAAAGAAAGATCAAAGTGTTGATTTAAAAATAATCCGTTAATAAAAAGCATTAACTATTTACGAAATCTTTGACACATCAATCTTAATTGCAGATTAATCTCATATATATTTATTTGTCACTGTTGTCGCGTTAAATTAATTAACAAAGAACAGTTTGATAAATAAAAATAATTATTCACATATGTAGTGAGGATGCATTCATCGGATGAATGCACTTATAAATATAAATATAAATATATACATATAACGATTGAGTATAAGAAATAAGAAGGACAGAAAAGAGGGACGAAGACGAACGAAAAGATAAGATCGGCGGGTTGTCCACCATATATACATTTTTAGTGGTCAACCAGCAGGAGTCCAGACACGGTATTAATGTTATTTTCATTCCTTGGAGGCAAAACATTTACGTTTTAAATTGTATACACACATATTTATAAATACATGTATGTATAACTAGCCACCAGAAGTCGTAAGTGGGCAAGCGGTGGCGAGAAGTCTGATTGTGATCATGTATTAAAAAAATATTTCTTTTTTTACACAATAATATGTTTGTCGTGATGTAGGTGTGGTTAATGTCAACCAATTGATTACGGCACACGTGTGCTACATTGTCGCTTTCATATATGTACATATGTATATATATGTGTTCAAACTTTGGCTGGTTTAGTAACAAGTTAACCAGTAGTCCTTAGCAGCAAGATCTTATCAGCGCTTGTGTTTCAATGTCTTTGAACAATTAGTCATTGGTAGATCGGGGTTAGTTGGTTTTATTTGATTCCGAGGGATTTATCATATTATTGTATGGCGGATGTGAGATATATGTGTAACGGTAAAGTATATGGTTTGATTTAATTTTGTTGCAGGAGGATGTTTCCGACCTGTCGGGTGTCTTTCAACGGGCTGAGGCCTGACGGACGCTATGCTGTGCTGATGGACATTGTGCCGGTTGATAAAAAAAGGTATAGATACGCCTACCATAGAAGTTCGTGGTTGGTGGCTGGAAAAGCAGACCCTCCAGCACCGGCGAGACTTTATGTACATCCGGATTCACCCTTTACTGGCGAACAATTGAGGAAACAAATTGTGTCCTTTGAAAAAGTTAAGCTTACTAACAACGAAATGGATCGACATGGGCATGTAAGTTTTCTTTTTACTAATTAATTATTGTTTTGAAATTTTTCTACTTTCAAATTTTAATAGAACACAATTATCACCATATTTTTGTGCAAATTTGATAACAAATAAATTTTTATTTAAATTGTACTGAAGAAAATAATTCGACGGAAGACTTTCGCGGGTCATCTGAAATTTCTATTTAAAAATTTGCGATACATTTTTAGAAATAATTAAATTAACATCGGTTTCCGAAATCAGACAGTCTGGAGAGTGTCAAAATTAAGTTGATTAAATTAATAATGTTAACAAGTGAGGCATTTAATATTCTCATCACATTGATAATACACTAAAATTTAGTGTCGTCTGCCCGTTAAATCATCCGATATAAATTGTCCGACTCGGATTAATAAATTGTTAAAGATCCACTTAAATATTTACGAGGTTATTTTCGGAGCATTGTCTCATATATACATACGTAAATGTATATTCTCAATTTTACAATACTCCATTATTCACCCGAAACGTTTAAACAATTTCCAATAATAAATTTTATTACTAAATCATAAAATTCTTTTTCATTTTCCATTTTAAGAATTGCCGATTTAATTGTTAAAATATTATCACAAAATTTTAATTTATCATACTATTTTGACATTTTAACCAATAAACTATCTTTATAACAACATATACGTTAACTTAAAGACAATAATAATGACAAAGAGAAAATATTTATTGTTTGGAAATTTTCTAAAATATTCTCAAAGAGAAATCTTTTCTTAGTGTAATTGAATAAACATTTTGTTTGATTTAGCAGACGTTTATTCCTCGTTCATATATATATATATATATATATATATATATATATATATATATATATATATATATATATATATATATATATATATATATATTAGGGATACGAATAAAAGCAACTTTGAGTAAACTGAATACCCTCATGAAAAAAATTTATAAAAAAAATATAAAATATATATTATATATATTTTTAGTCTAAGAAAAAAAATATAAATATATATAAAATATGTATAAAAAGTATACTTTTGATAGTTAACTTTTGACCAATTTTTATATAGATTTTATATATTTTAAATATATTTAATATATACCCGTATAAAAAAACAATATATGGTTAAAATATATAAAATCATATATGTTTGCAACAAAAAAATATATGATATATTATATTGTATATTATATAAAATCATATAGCGATTTTGGCCGATTTAATATAAAATTATATACAGTAGCAAATATATGTATTCCATATATAGAACTTATATGTTTTTTATATTGAACCATATATGCATCTACAGTTACCATCATATATTGTATTGATATATTTTCTTTTATATTCATTTCATATAAAATCTTTATATGAAATGAAATATATGGTAGCATATAATTAATATTATATATGGCACCATATATTTTCTTTGTTATATTTAAGCATATATTTATTTCAGTGTATGTATATGTATATGGCTATATATATTCGCGTCAAATTAACTAATTTCGAAAATTTTATCTGCAATTTTAAGAATATATTAAAATTTAAATCTAATTTAATCGGAGTTGGTCATAAGAATAAGAAACTTTTTTTTTCCATACACAATATAAATATATGTTTTTATATATGATCAGAATATATTTTTCGTATATGATAGAAATATATATTTTTATGTATGATAAAAATATAGTTTTCGTATATGACAAGAATATATATTTTCATATATGATAAAAATATATTTTTTGTATATGATTGACATATATATTTTATACATGCTAAACATATACGGACTCGTATATGTTGAATATTATATTTTTTAATATAAAAAAAATATATCAGAAAATATAGTTAAATTGACCACATATATTTTCTGATATTTATCATATATTTTTACATATATGTTATTTTCATACAGGTATATTAGAATATATAAAAAAAAAATATATTAAATATATTTTTTATAATTTTAAATATATGTATATATATAAATATATTTTTTTTTATACTAAAAATATACATTTTTTATATTTTAAAATATATTATTCTTATATATTTTTTTATGGGGTAAAACAAAAATAAAAAGAATAAATTTGTTAAAAAGAGGGTAGTTTATTTGTTGAGGTTTAACAGCAATGCGTTTATCGTATTATTAAAGCATCGATGTAAATTAAAGATGATTTTTGAAATTAAACAGCTGGTATTAAATTCAATGCACAAGTACCAGCCACGTATACACCTGGTGAAGCGACCGGACTCAGGTGCCAAGGACCCAATAGAGGATCTTGAACGCGAGCCACACAAGACCTTCGTATTCCCGGAGGCCATTTTCACCGCCGTCACCGCCTATCAGAATCAGCTCGTAAGTCTCATTTTTATTTACACGCTATTCATTTTTATTTTTATTTCACATGTCTCCTGTCTCTTTGCTACCGTATCTTTTATTATATTTTTATTTTCTCTCGTCCTTAATTTTTATTTTATTCCGTCTATTAAAACTCCTGCAAGTTTATTAACTGCTTCCTTATAAATCCACAACTTGCATCAATAAATACTCAAAGGACATGTGCATATTTATGTGGCTTTTTGACGCATATACTAAAGCTATAAAGATATAATTGTTGATTACCAACTTATAATTAGTGAGCTTTTAAAAAATTTATTAAAGTACCCATAGTTCGGTTTCATAAATTTCATACTTTATATACATCAGGATCACATCATTCGTTAAAAAAGAAATTTATACTTACGTCTGACACATGGAATTAATCGAAATATTAAAACCCAAAAATCAATTCTTTGCGTAATTTATAAATATATTTAATTATTGAAAATTAAATACATGCTGTACCTGAAAGTCAAACTTCTCCACTTACTTCAGCATTCTTTTAACCCATACATATACCTATAGCCTTCACACAAGATGAAACGAGAGAATTAATTCGCCTCGGTCACTCCAGGCAAGACGTTGACGAAAGAGTTATATGCTCCTGCTTGAATTTTTATTAAATATATTTTTGATCCTTCATTTAATATATATTTCTCTTTTCATACATACATGCCCATACACAGACATACCACATATATATGTAACACATTTATATTCTTTGGTCATTTTTAATTCCTCTTCCGACTCCAAGACGTTTAAATTGATTTTTTGCGATAATCTTTAAATGCATGCGATTTATCTTTTACGGTTTGTTATTTATTATAATTATTACCATTATTATTATTATTTAAACGATAAATAATTTTTTATTACTCATTATCATTCAAAAATTGAAAACTTACAACTATTTTATTTATTCAAATTTTCCAGACATTTAAAAAGAATTTCTCTTTGCAAACAAATCAATTAAAAAAAAAAATAAAAATATGCACATGTAGAGAATTAAAAAAGCTACAAGTGCAATTTTTTCAAAAATTTTTTTTCGCATAATTTAGCAATTTTTTAAAAATCCAAAAACTAGACATCGGGTCTTCTATGACAGTAAAGTTAACAGACATTTGAAATTTAAATGAATTTTTTTAATAGATACATAATAAAAAAAAATATTTGAAAAAAATGCACATGTAGAAAATTTGATGAACTATAAGTGCAATTTTTCAAAAATTTTTTTTGGTATTTATTTTTTTGTTAAAAACAATCTAAATATTATTAGGTGTCTGCTAACTTTATTGTCATGTAACTTCGGTATCATTTTTTCTCTGTGTATATATATATGTATATATATATTTATATAAAAATAAATGTATATCATATTTTTTAAAGTCCTTCCGTCTCTACATATGTAGTTTTTTTTTTTTTTGAAACTTAGACAGCAGGGCTCCAAATTACCATATTTCATGATGGTCGTTTAGAATGGTAGCATCTTGGGTGGTCTGATGCACATCACTAATGTTGCATTCTCAGCGACGTATGTCATATTTATTAAAAAATATGTTAAGAATGTAATACCCAGCAAACACATGCTGGGTAATTTTCATTCTAAAATTCCACGTTATTAATTTTCCAAAGGATTTACTTTATACTCTTATCTAAAACCGTACAGATACCTATACATACATGTGTATATGAGTATAAATATCTAAATATATATACGAACATAAATAAAAAATAATAAATTTACGACTTTTCATTCAACGCGATAAAAAAAAGAAATAGGTGAAAATATATTGAAAATACGAATGGTCTAACGGGTGGTCTTACTTCCTCTGACGCGAGTTTCGTGACGTTTATACGACGACAACAGCCCTAGCTGTTGATGATGATGATGAGGTGCGAAGAGATGCCTCAGCAATTACCCAGGGTTTCTTGGTTGGACTTACTCATTCTCGCGCCACTTTCTTCCTCACTTTTCACGTCTGTTCACTACTCCTTACTGTCATTATCGTCTTCTTACTCTCTTTAATATTCAGTTTATCTTATTTATAACTATCCATACAACTATTAATTATATTTTACACCAACAGAAAAAATAGCGTTTAGAATCATCGTATTTCTTTCCTCAAAAAATTGTGCTACTGAAAATTTTCAATTTAATATACATTTTTGGTTTTTAAATGTAAAGGTTTCATTCAAAATGATTTTTCTAATCGAAGAAAATTTGCATTTAGTTTTTCATTTGCATTTCTTTTTTTCTCTTTCGAAATTTTATTAACAAATTTCGATTTTTTTCTGTTAACGAATTTATTCTTCAAGTCCAATTTGAAATTAGTAATTAATTTAATACTCGAGAAATTTTTTTTTAAATCAATTTTTTTATTACACGCTGAAAAAATTTGCCGTATACATGTTTATTTCCCTTGGAGTAAAATTTACTCCAAAGGGGAGTTTATTTTAATATTGAAACTCCAGTTCGGAGTGAAATTAACTTCTATATAAAGGGAGTTTATGCAGAAGTGAATGCGAATTTAAATAAAATCTACATCACTCCGTTGGAAAAACAAACTCCCTACTTAGTCCGTATGCGAAATGATTTTTCAAAAACTCCATAACTCGGAGTGACGGAGTCAATTCAGATTTAAATGAAATCCGTAATTAATTTGAATTCACTCCCGATTTTTTACAGTGCACAGGTAATTTAATATTGAAAATTATCTAAAAATTTAAAAAAATTGCGAGTTAATATTTACAGAACTATAAAATTAGTTCAATTTTCAAATTTTTAATTTGCCTTACTGTAGCTTTGATCAAATTAGACCACCATAAATTTATATAGATCCAAGTAATGAAAAATTAGATCAATGTCATCCAACCTGAAAAAATTAGCAGATTGAATCTGGAGTGAATGTGGAACAGGTGGCTATTTAATTCCCTCGGACTGAAATTTACTCCGGAGGGGATTTTATTTAAATGTAAAAATTTCGAATTGGAATGAATGCGGATTTAAATAAAATCCAGACCTTTCCGCTGAAAAAGGGAGTTTCTTTTTCAGCGGAATTCATTCCGTCACTCGAATTTAAATTTAAATAAAACCTCGTAACCACAAAATTATAATTTTTTCAAAAGTGGATCAAAACATCTACTCTTAATGGAAATATTTTAAATTCAAAATTCTCTCGAATATTCTATTATAATTATTAAAATTTGAAGCTTTTTTTGCGCAATAGCAGTACCAAAGAATGGTTTTCACTCATAATTTTAATTATGAAAAAAAATTAGTTACCAGGTTTACCCCGAAAGGGGACGAAAGTCTATAATCGCTCCGAATTCGCCCCCGATTTTTTACAGTGTGAGTTTTTTTGGGTAAAAAATAATTTTAAAAAATTAACAAGATATATGTCTATACTATTGGAGTAGTATATGATTAATTATTTGACTTACGTTCAGTCAAATTCTTTAATAAAAAAACCGAAAATTGATTGAAAAAATAAAAAATATATAAAAATAAATATTGAAGTATTAAAAAGACAAATGACATTTTCCAACATATGTGAGCGTTGTTTGTCAACCTAAATAACTGGCTAGACGTCTGTCAAAGTCAACATATCCGCGTCTGAAAAATATTTCTGTTAATGACATTTACACTTAACAATCTGCCTAATTCATCTCAAAATTATTTACTTGGTATTTTTTACAATAGTCCATAAATATATACAAATTACTAAATTCTCCATACATCTATATATATTTATACGTATATATAAATACCTAAAATAGATTGATGGAATAATCCTCTCAGAATTTTGACATGATCGCCGGCAGCAATTCGCACGTCGGCATTTCTTATGTCTGTTCACTCGCCGAAACGATCAAGTGCCCAGTCGTTTAACAGGGTATTTTTTTTTCTTTCATTCCACTTCCCTTGAGCTACTCATATATAGAATAGAAAGAGAGTGCAGAGTGTAAGGAGACAAGAGACTGAGTCCTAAAAAAAAATGAAAAACCCATAAGAATAAAATATAAAAATAAATAAATAAAAAAAACAAAAAGAGAAAGGTTCGTTGCAGTAACTTTTTGCTTCCTTCCTCTACTCATGTTCAACACACGCACACACATTTACTGAATCTCATAACGACCTTTTGCGACCGACAATAATCCTTCTTTCTTGCTCGCGCCACGTCATAATTCATAACTTAACTGCTCTCTCCTTCTGGACCATATTTTAAACTTACAATACTTAACTCTTTATATTCATTCCCCATATTATTGTTAATATTACAAAGCTCCTTATTGTTAGCTTACCCATCCTTAGTATTTTATTATTTTATTTATAATTAATTACATCGGTTATTATTAACGAATTGCAATTAAAAAAAAAATTGAAAATTTATAATCAATTAAATTTTTAAAAGATATTTTCATGTCTGGCTGTCAAAAATTTTTTCAATTTTTTGAGGATAATTGTCGAAGAAATTTAATAAAATTTATGGATGTCAATTCGTTGATACTAAATTTACCAGACGTCTAATAGTTTTTGAAATTTAAAAAAAATGATGAATAATAAAAATAAAAATATTTCAGGAAATTGCACCTATAGTTTTTTTAATTTTCTACATGTGCATATTTTTATATTTTTTTTTTTTGTCTCTGATTAGTAAAAAAAATATTCAAAAATTTTAAATTGCCTGCTAATAATTTTTGGAACTTTTTCGAAACGATAAATTATGAAAAATAAATATTTAAAAAAATTGCACTTATAGTTTTTTGAATTTTCTACAAGTGCATATTTTTAGTTATTTTTTTTTTTGCAATTTCTTTGTTGAAAAAAAAATCCAAAAATTGTTAATGGTCTGTTAATTTCCGAATCATAATAAAATCCATTACGATTTTAATTTTTATGACATTTATGACTTGGAAATTTAAATTTGTGTAAAAATAAAGTATATAAATATATTAAATTATAATGATATTCATTTATATTCTAAATTTATGACCGATTTGAACTCGTTAATAATCTCAATTAATTTGCTTTAAATATAAAGGAAAATTTTTAATAATGCGTGTTTTTAGTTACGTCATAATGCATATAAATGTATATATATATACATATACTAAGTTATCTTATGATATAAAAATCTATCAAAAATAGATTTCGTAAGACTTCGCAATTCAGTTGAATCCAAAACTAAAATTACAGAGTAGACTTTCGAGTGGTGATTGTTGAGATAACCAATGGTTGATGGACAAATGGTCTTAAGTAGACATTCAAATATATATAGATATATACGTACGCATAGCATTAAAGATGACAAAGAGGCGCTACAGGTGATTCATTTTGTGCAACCACAAGGCGATTCGCCAAAAAGTATCAATTTAAAAGGTTGACTAAGGAGGCTTTGGCCCGCAGCCAAGTTATCTCTAATTGTCCGGCCGGTATTTTGGAAAAGAAATTCACTTTATTAAATAAATTTTACGCGTATATATTTGTTAATTTAATTTTATGTCTCACTCTATTAATTATCAATGAGTAGTTTAGTAGATCTTGATAAATTTCATAAATTAAATTCAAATAATTGTCATACATTTTTCTAATAGTCGAGGTCTAGGTTCCAGTCTTTGAGCAAATTATTCAACCCTAGTCGCTTTTTGCACGACTTTCCCCTAAACAATTACAGCCTAATTAATCGGGTATATTTTTAAAAAATACTTATTAATATTTCATTCATGATTTCTTTGTACAGAGAAGGATCATCTTGCGACGGAAATAAATATAAAGGTGTAAAAATTTATCAGATTTAATAGGCAAGAAATTAGCATTTCTATTGGATATCAATCGAAAGTAGAAAGCTGTCACCCGTTCTCTTTAAAAAATGATAAAGCATAAAAAATGTGGGGCGCATTAGCAAACCTTAGGTAGTAATACATAACTTGTGGTACGTCACCGGTGCGTGTTGGCGCACGTGAAAAGGGGACTTAAAGGAGGAGCCGATGGTTTTAGTGGCTGCAGGCGTCGGCGGTCCAACGAAAGAAAACATAAATAATCGAGTTCAAATGAGACAGGAGGCACTTTTTGAACCACACAAGAAGGCTACCCTGTATTAACCGATATACACAAGAAAAAGAGTATTAAACTTCTGATACACGACCTTACACACAACAGCACAACACGTATCATAAAGCGTAACACTAAAATATCATATATATATATATATATAGTCAGCATCTTTATCCTTATGTTCAGCTGTAACGTATTTCTGTAACCTCCCTCATTCGTAAACTCAACTAATTCGACAGCTAATCACACGTCATCTATTTCCGTCATTGCGCCCCCACGTTAGAACATATTTTAAAGTTCATATGTAAATAATGACTAAAGAGTAATTTAAGACCGAAAAAAATAGAAAAAAAAGTTAACAAGTATATGTGCTACATAAAACGCAGTATCATTGCTACATTAGTAGTCATATATAGGGGTAGGAGGGACAAAAAGAGGTAAATCTTTTTTTTTAATGATATTCAAAATTGATAGAAAAAGTTTGTGGGCAAAATGGGGTACAATCTGAAAAAGGTGACTAAAAAATTTCTGGATATTAAATAAATTTGATTAAATTATGTTTTTATATGTGAGGGAAGGGAGCAAAATAGGCCCTAAAATTTTGAGTGCCTCAATAGTTTTTGTCATACATTTTGACACTTAATTTTTGAAAAAAAAAAAAACCAAAATAATGCCCAATTATATTTACATATACAGTCGAGTCGCGTTATAAGTCCTATAAGTGTCTCTCTCATATTAACGCGAGTCTGGTTAAAAAAAAAGATACACGCCGGACTTATAACACGACTTCGACTGTAATAGTATATTGTGTGACAAGGGATGAAACAAGACGATTTCAGACTAGGGTGAGGTTGGCTGCCCGAGCCGCAGGCGAGGGCTGACATCACCCGCAGTCTGAAATCGTGTTTTATCCTGAGTCACACACTATATTTTTCATGATTACCTGTATCGGAACTTGAAGATTCAGTGTCAGCAGCCAGTAAGAAACAAGTTAATTTCAAGCCAATGATGCGGAGAACTGTTAGAGAATGAGCATTATGTGATTTACAGTCACTTACACTGTAAAAAATCGGGAGTGAATCCGGAGTGAATTCGGAGTGAAATTAAATCCGAATTCACTCCGCTTTTACTCCGCCTCTCGGAGTTCCGGAGTCTTACAAAAAATCACTCCGCGTGCGGAGTGAATGGGGAGTTTTTTTTTGGCGGAGTGATTGCGGAGTGACGCGGATTTTATTTCACTCCCAATTCACTCCGGTCCGGAGTTTTAATACTTAAATAAATTTATTTTAATTTATATTAAACCGTTAAACAGTGTGTGTTTCGGGTGTGCAAATGTGTGCGTGCAGGAGTGTGTGAGCCTGTGCAAATATGTGCATGTATGTAAATATGTGCGTGTGTGCAAATATGTGCGTGTGTCCGTATGTCTGTGCAAATGAGTGCATGTGTACGCGTGTGTGTATGTGTGCGAATGGGTGCGTGCGCGTATGTGCGAGTGCGTAATTGTGTGTGTTTGTGTGAGTCCGAATATATGTGTGGGTGTGTGCGTGCGTATAAGCTGATCAGTAATTTTATACGCGAGTTTTTACTTCGCTTATATTAAGTGGAGTTACATTTTACTAATTATATCCTTAAAACTCCTTTCCGGAGTGAAATCCCCTCCGGAGGAATTAAATTAATAAAAAATTATCCACTCCGCGAAAACTCCCCTTCGGAGTAAATTTCACTCCAAGCGGAGTGAATAATTAAAAATTCATTCACTCCGCATTCACTCCGGATTTAATCCGCATTCACTCCGCGAATTTTTTACAGTGTATTAAATAGTAAATAGTACAAAAATATTATTTTCAATCATTTTTTAGTAATTTTATTTGGTTAATTAAAACTGTCACTTAAAAAATGAAATGAGTAAGCTGAAGTGACAAGTAAACAAATGAGAGTAAAAGAGCTGCAAATGAACATTAAATATATCTAGCACAGGGCAGAAACAATTGTGTTTCTTCCCAAGGGAAGAAACACGCATGTTTCTGCCCGCTGTGAAGGGATTTGTGAATTACGAATTCGCTAGCAGTTGTTTGCAGCATCGGCTTGAAATTAGCTTGTTTCGACGGGCTGTAGAAACACTGAAACTTCAAGTTTCGATGCTGGTATCATGAAAAAGTAATTTTTGAATGTTTAAAAAAATCATTTTTTTTTTTTATAAAATTTTGGGGATACCCCGTTTTACCCCTTCATCATCTATATGTATATATATAAAGGATTCCTGACATAAACAAAATTTTTCATTATGAAGTCAAAAATTTTCTGAGGACTAGAAGAATTTATTTCAAAAAAATTTTTGTTTTTAATTTATGATGCAAAAAATTTCTTGGAGTTAGTAAAAATTTTTGGCGCCAAAAAATACTTATTTTTTTGTGCACACACATGCACATAAATATTTACTATAATATGAATGAAACAAAAAAAATTGATATGACGTTTTTAAGGATTTACTAAAAGTGCACTAACTTGAGCACATATATTAAGATATTCTATAGCTTTTATAGGTTTTATTTGTATTATTGTGGCCACCGTGGTTGAAAACTCTGAAACGACTTATGCCGGTGGCCGTTGGAAACTTACTCCCTCAATGAGCATGTCTCTATTAAATCTATTATTAGAAACCTCACTAGTGCAATTCTCTTTATTCTACTCTCTGTTGTAGTACTGTTATTATTATTATTATATAGACGTATGTGTGCATATTTATATGTATATGTAAATGTTTAGCAAGTTTACGAGGCATATCCCTTGCATTTAATTTCAATTAAATCACACAACTTCATTTACATTATTATTTTGCAGGAAACATTTCACTTTTTACGTTTGCTTTCATTTATTTTTACGAGCTAAAGCTGCGATAAAAATTATTTTGTTAAATATGAGGTATTTTGAAAATAATTGCGAAATTGGGTTAAGTAAATTATTTTAATAAAAATGTGTAATAAATATCAATAAATGCATCATAATTTTATCAGTATTTTTCATATTTTTTAAAACATAAATTTCGGCCTTATAATTTTTCCAAAATTTAAATCTACAATAATATCACTAAATCTAATAAATATATTTTGATCGTAGTCATAGATCCAAACATTTTTCATATTTTTTACTACAAATTTCTCAAATTTTTTTCAAATCAAAATTTTGATTTTTTACACTTTGATAATTTTAAAAGTATTTTCAAAATTTAATGCTTATATCAACAATATATAAATATACCCGTGTAAAAAAATCGTTGAAAAAAGTTGAAAAAGCGTTGACGTTTCTAAGCTTCAAAACGTGACCTAATGATAGACTTTTTGAAAATTTCTGAAAATACAATAAATAAAATTATTGACGTCATACTGTACAAATTAATGTTTTTGGACTTTTCTGTAAGCTATTTTTAACTCTCCATAAAAATTGCCAGGTTCCATAATTTTTTTTAGTGCAAAATATTTTTATGCAGAAAAAGTTGATTTTGAACTATTTCTTAACGTATTTTTTTTTTCATCCATATCTTAATAATATCAAGGTATTCCTTGATTTTTCTCTTCAATTTTCAAAAGTTTGTTCAAAAAAAGGTCGTCACATTTTGTAGTGTATAATAGCCACCTTTTATCAAAAATTTTTTTTAACCACGTACAATCAAAAAATATGTGTAAGCAATATTATCGTAACCATAAAAAGTATACATAATAACGGCCTATTTTTTGACAGTACACGATTGAAAGGGTGTGTAAATCTACTCAATTTTTTTTTCTTCCTTACATATTTTGAATCTTCACATCCATATATATCTTTTTTACCATAAATCTATGCACTCACATCTTGCAATCATCAAAGACAAGAGCATTTAGTTTAAAAGTACAGTCTGAGTCTCTGACTGTTGGCGGTCCAGTTTAAAGTTGTGTTTTAAACGTCTTAACTCATGGTTACATTTCGCTGTTCGATCGTAAATGCCCAAAAGTTGTTATATGCGTATGGTGTGTGGTTCTTCGTCTTTATCAAATGTCATTGTCGCCGAGGTGCCCACGTGAATATAATTTCCGATGGTTTTCATGCGTAAATAATAATATAAATATATGTACATATATATATTTAAGTATTAACATACATTTATTATTATAAACTATACATCCATACATTTAAAAGTTATAAACTCGTGGATGCGAGTCGTAAGGCAAGTGGGCCAGATGTGTTGGCTAATGATGTCAGCGGAATCGTAACTAAAACCTCCGGCGGTATACTGAATTTTGTGTGCTTTACTTCGGGTCTTTGAAGGAAAGAGTCTTATTACCCAGATCCAGACGACTACGACTACAACGTTGAGGGTAAAATGCTGCACGTGCTCAGTTTATGTTCCTAGTCTACTCTGTAGAATGAGAGAGACTGAGAAAGTGATATAGGTTTAGTGAAGCCGCGAAACCAGAGGGTAATTGGACCACCCATAAAATGCATTTCTCTTCCTCATTTACCACATTTTCCTTCCGACACATTTCTAACACCATCAAGACCAGCACGACGGAAAAAGGAAATTAACCAGCTTAAAAGAGCGTACTTAGTTAAAATAACAAATTCTCGTGTGATTGGAAATTTTTAGATACTTTGTCACGAGAATCTTTACTGCTGTTTTTATAAGAAACTGTTACTAATTTTGATCTGGACCATGTGTTTAACATTCAAGTTTATCCAAAATGATGTTAATTTGGTAGGACATTAATTTAACTGTAGAGTTTCTAATACTGAATGCGAGAAGTCGCGCCATCTAGCGAATCTTTTTGTACTAAATGACGCTTGGAAAATTGGGAAATGAGTAATGATTATTTTGATTGCTCGCGTATATATTTTATGTCATATATTGAATTTTTTGATGATTTAGATTTTTTTCACTAGTAAAAAATTACGGCGGGAATTTGAAAAAAATAAAAATTTCAATTGCGATTTTATTTAACTGATTTTTAATTTGATTTTTTTTTTCTTCAATGACATCAAAATTTTTGGTCAAATATTGATAAGTTGGCATTTTAACGAAAATTTGACGAAATTCTTTGATATGTATGATGGAGTTTTTTCATGTGAGAACGCGTGGCCATCTAGCGGACATTTAAAAATTAAACAACAGGTGATGCCAAAAATTTCATACTTTTTAAATTTCCCGCTATAAAAATTGAAAATTTTCAAAAAAAATGCTGTATTGGTTAGTGTCCGATGTTCAAAAATTTGAGTTTGAAAATGGCGGGAAGTTTTGGAGTTCGCGTACACGGTCCACTGTTTTTCAGATTTTTTGCTCAATTTATTCAAAACTATGTTCAGAAATTAAAAAAAAAATGAAATTATGATTTAGTAAAACTTTAAAGAGAAATTAGTAAATTAAAAATGTTATCAAATTTATTTTCCGAAGAGGCCGTTAAGATTAACTTGAAACTAAGGACAAGATCCGTCTACAATGTAATATCTTATAGAACAGGAGCTGTCAAAAGAGACATGCCACCGTATTCCGCCTTTGGGTTTTATTTATCCATCTTGACACTTCTGGATGATTACATCAGAGCAAATGATTAATGAAACCCGAGCAGAGGTGAACACACATCTCAAGATCACACAATTAGTCAAACATGTCTCCATATCTGGATAATCTTAAAATAACTAATTATATATATGTATTAGTTTTATCTTAGCTCAAGTTTAAAACACTTACTATGTCCTTTATTTCTCAACACCACAAATTCTCATCCTACTGTCAAAAATTTTGGTGTAAAAATGGCCCCCGATAACTACACGGCCATGTGATGTGAAATAATGGTGTAAAAAGTCCTTGGTGTAATTTTAATACGGTGTAATTCACTTGAAGTACACCACCCCGTGTTACTTGTACACTGTAAGAAGAGTGGTGTTAAAAATGGACTCAATTTAACACCACGTGGTGTTAAAATGAATAAACACTGGTGTAGGTGATGTAATTTGATGGTGTTAAATCGGTGTGAACAAAAAATCTACGTCTAAAAATTAAAAAAACATATTTTCAACACTGAAATAATGGTGTAAAAAGTCCTCGGTGTAAATAATCCATCGGTGTAATTTAACTACGGTGTAATCCACTTTTGTTACACCATATCGTATTACTTGTACACTGTAAAAAGAGTAGTGTTAAAAATGAACTCAATATAACACCACGTGGTGTTAAAATGAAACAACATTGGTGTAGGTGGTGTAATTTGATGGTGTTAAATATCGGTGTTAAAAAAATCCATGTATAGAAATCATAAAAAAATATTTTAACACCAGGAAATTTTTTTAACACCTACACCACCCGGACTTACACCATTTTTTTCACAGCGTAATAATTTTGATTAACGAGCAACAAAAAGCAACACTACCTAAATTTAACACAAAATTTGGTGTACTTTCACACCAAAATTTTTACACCATATTTACACTACACTGAGTTAAAAAATTTGATAGCATATTTCATATTCATACCAGATATCTCCATAAAAAACCATTAAAAAATAATTTCAATGTAAATTGAATTTCCCCAAGACGGGACAATTCAATCTGTCAGTGGTGCTTACGAATTAACACGTGTCTCGCCCACGCATTATGTTTACTAACACAAGCACACATGAGTACAGTGAGCCTCTGGCGGCCGGTTTAGTGACTCAAGGCCACCTGTACATCCGCCGTGCGTGTTGGGTGGGCTTGTGGGGTAACGCGAAACACCGTGGGGTCCCTTGTCGTGCTCTATAGACTTAGGGTAAGTTTGCGAACAGTCTTCGAGAGCTGGTTATATTGTTAATATATACATATATATAAAATAAACCAAGAAACTCACTGGACTCTCCTATTAATTTCACATATACGGCTGCTTTGGTATACGTTTTAAAAGCTCTCATACACATAATATATTTATTTGTCGTAATATAGGGGATATTGGACGTCGTATAACTCGACACCGCAACACTAACACCAACACCAACGCATTGCTATCACACTATATAAAATAACGAGTACTGGTGTAAAGAGAACACGTTAAAGCCTTTGTCAAGGTCTCCAGCTTCTACAAGATCCTTTACTTTCCTATAAACTTCAAGTAATACTACACTGATTGTATAAATAAATATAAAAAAAAACATATATATATATAAATATATAAGTAATCAGAGATTGATAACGTTAATTAAATTGTATATCATCTGGTTTCACATCAAGTATTTAAGTATTAAGATAAAATAAAAGTATATAAATTTAAGATAAGAAAAAAAAATATATAAATAGATACATATATGTATGTATATAAAAAAGATATAAAGGGGTTTAACTAGAGTGTAATCGTGATTACGATATATCTACGACAGGACTAAAGAGATTTGTTGCACTTGGTAATAATTGAAACGATCGTCGAGCAATCTCAATTCACCCTATTTTATTTATATATATATGTCTATGTCTATGTATCAGGACTGGTAGATCTTGGTATCCTCATTTCCACTTTGTGATTTTGTTTTGCTATATCGTGTTGTGTATCCCTACCTCTAATTTTACGAGCCGTTGACTTCCGATCGATTTTGGGGATGAGTTCAAATGTTAGTGAGTATGAGTGTAGGGTGAGTAGATATATATATATATATAGGAATGAAGAAAGACAATATAAAAGTATATATAATGAATATAGGTGTTAGTGTGGGTGTATAATAGGCTTCTATGAGGCGTCGGGTCGTCGTTTTCAACGATACGGATCGTTGACGCTGTCGCGACGCTGCTCGACACAATCCCGGGACGAATTGCCATTCGACGCGCTACCCGACGATAACGAGGACCCTACAAGGACGAGAAATCAGTTTCATCTTTTTATATACATGTATATGTATATGTATATGTATTTTATATCGGTATATACTTGGAATAGACATTCGCGAGAAAATTGTACGGGTAATAAAACGCGAAGATTTTATTCCGACTTCAATTTCATTCTCCCTTTATTTTTAAATTTTTATTATTATTATTATTATTATTAGTATTAGTATTTTCTTTACAGTATACGAGGTAGTTGCTAATGTCAATCAATCTTTTTACTGCTTTCAGATAACGAAACTGAAGATAGACAGTAATCCGTTTGCAAAAGGCTTCCGGGACTCTTCACGTCTTACGGATTTCGAGAGGTGAGTCTTAGTCTCATTATTGATAGAATTATTTTTTTTTTTATGTTTTCAATTTTGTTTTTAAAAAATTAAATTAACTTTTTTTACTTTTGTGTTTTCACAGAAAAAATTTTGAGAAAAAAATTAAATAACAAATTTGATATTTAAATTTTTTTGAATTTTCGCGCAATTTTTTTGATGTTTATAAATTTAAAAAATTTATCACTTTCTCATTGTTTAGTCAATTGATAAAATACTTATGATAATTTTTTTGATAAAAAAAAATAAATTTAAAATTATGATGAATAATAAAAAACTGAAAACCAAAAACATAATCGAGCAGTTTTCCTTTCAGGGAAACAATGGAGTCAATGTTAGCAGAGCAGCAGTCAATGAGATTTCCCCACCGATTTCCATTTGAAATGGAGCAGCTACAAAGTGGCGCGAATAATTTAAGCCTTGAAGAGAAAGCTTTGTGGGCAGCGCGGTCACAAATTTTATTACGAGCAGCAGCGGCCGCGGCGGTGGGTCCATATGCGCAGTTAGTCAGTCCAGCTCTTGTGTACCCAAGTGCCTCGACAGTTGCGGGATCCAGTCATCAGCAGCAGCAGCATCAACAACAGCAACAGCAGCAGCAGCAACAACAACTGGGTCATCTCTGGTGGGCATCATCACTCGGACCAACACTTTTCGCGGCCGCGCATCATCACCAGCAGCAGCAATTGGCTGCTTCGAGTTCCCAACAAAGTCCGCCCTCTGGTCCAGCGGCACCGCGGCCTATATATCCCTCAGCACTTGCACTAGCTCATCATAGATTTTCTCCATATCCAACTGCCATTTCCGGTCGTAAGCCCACTGTTACTTCAGCACCTTCACCTTCAGCTTCTAGAAGAGCTACACCTTCACCTACTGACAGTCTTTATCGTGAAGCACAGGATTTATCACCCTCGTAGTCATCGACTAATTCATTATCATTCTTATCATCATCATCATTATCATAAGTTCTGTGTTTCCTAATAGACTTAAAAAAAAAAAAAAAAAAAAAACTGACACCAAGTGTGAGAAAAAATAAATTTGTTTTGTTAATTAAAATATTTTTATTTATAATAATATCAAGACGTTAATTAATAAATGTGCAAATAAAAAAATGGTCGAAGAAATGTAAAATAATCTGTATATTATTATATTTAATATCAATGGTGATTTATTAAGTTACATATTATTGTTATCGTTATTTATGTTTTTCCTTTATTATGTATTATTGATATTATTATTATTATTATTTTAAGATAACGAATGTTATCGACGTACTGAGGATTGTTGGTAATAAATGCGGATATAATCTCTAGAGAAGATAATTTATGTAGATTACTAACAATTCTCAGCCGTTATATATATAAATAATTATTGCTATGATGGAAATAGAGAGTAGAGTCGAATGTTATTGATAAATAAATTAATTAATTGATTGAATGATTAATTATGTATTGTTAAAAAAAAAAAAAAGTAAACTGCTTGTGTTAAAGAAAACTGTATTAGCTATTTTAAAGGAACGCTATTATGCAAGCTGTTTTACCCTGTAAATAAAATCCCGTGGAAAAAAATAAACAACAAAAACTCTTGTACTGAGCATATATTTTTTTATTAATTATGATATTTTTTTTTTACCTGTTCCTTTAGTTTAAGGTAATTTTAAAATGCTGCAAAATTGTTGGGGTAAGAGTAGAATTTGCTATTATGAGGGAGGGCAAAATATGAACGCGGGAATGAAAAATTTTTTTTGATTCTGCAGTTAACGGACAGTTAATTATTTTTTGATTTTTTTTTAATACATTATCTATAAAAAAAAAAAATTAAAAATATGCACATGTAGAAAATTCAAAAAACTATAAGTGCGATTTTTTCAAATATTTTTTTTTTGTCATTTATCATTCTTAACATAAATCCAAAAATTATTAGATGTCTAATAATTTTTTTATTTTTTCATAAATGACAAATTTATGAAAAAAAAATATTTTAGAGAAATGCACTTATAGATTTTTTAATTTTCTACGTGTGCATATTTTTAATTTTTTTTTTTTTACATTAAATTTATGGAAAAAAGAAAAGTGAAACTCTAAAGGGGAGTTTATTTTAATATTAGGACTTCGAATCAGAGTGAACGTGGATGTAACTAAAATCCAAATCACTTCGATGAAATAAAAAACTCTACTTACCCCTATGCAGTGATTTTTTTTTAACCGGAACTCCGAGTGAATTTAGATTTGAATAAAATCTGACTCAAAATTCACTCCAATTTTTTGATATAATTTTTTTGATACTAGTTAAATTTTTAGTAAAAGAAAAAATAAAAATTTTAATTTACATGCACATTATAGTTATTCTATTTGATATCAGTACATAAAAGTGCATGTAAAACTTATCAATAATTAATTCAAATTACCCAGTAGAGAACATTATAGTTCATATATATATATTTATACATAAATTGCAAGTCCCTACGGAGCGTTGAGTGATTCTTTCCTTTCTGCAGGGTAGCAAACATAACACATGCATACACCCTCATATATATATACATATATAACACAGAACAATACAAGGGTAAATGTTAGCGGAACAATTTGGCCCAAGTTACAGGATATTTGCGTTACCGCTCTTCTACTAAATCACGCGATCCGTTGTCTGTAATTATGATTCGTTGAATAAAATGTCAAGGAAACGGGCTAAAATGAACTTTTTTTTTAAGCTACAAAAAATTTTTATTTTTTTTCTAATTTTTTTTTACCTGAGATAAAATGTACCCAGAAAAAACCAAAGTTTGCCCGAATTTTTTTACACTCAAACACCGGCCCATTTTACCCCCCAATCAGCTTGTTCCAATTTTCAATGAAATAATAATTTTAAAAAAAAAAAAAAAATTTGTCTCTTAACCCGAACACTTTACTAAAAAATACACCGTCCCATTTTGCCTCAGTTTTTCCCATATATAAATTTTAAAGCGACATACAAAATAAAAAAATAAATATCAATAATCAAATAGTCATTTCCGTTTGATGATTATAATAATTAACATTTTTTTGACGTTTTAATTTTTACCTTCAGTATCAATATTTTACAAAAAAAATAATAATAATATCCGCTAAGCTATTGAGGAAACTAATTTGCCAAAAAAAAAAAAAATCTAGAGTTCATGTCACCATCATAAAATTACTTATGAAAGAAGTCTATAGTCTTCGGTGTTTTGTCTGCAGTATGTAGTAAAAAAAAAAAACTAAAATACATAATTTCTTAGATGCATGTATGTACATCATCAAATTGTATAGATGATGATTCGTGTGAAACTTCCGGCAAGAAAAGGTGTCGAGTCACAGAGTATTAGTTGCAATGGAGTAAGAGTCACGCAGTACGCAGTTAATATTGGTATCTATGCATAACAGCTTTGAAGCCAGCTTACAAACAATAATAACAATAACAATAACACCAATACCAGCATGAATACCAACATGTATCTGTAGTGTATGTAATACATCTCCATGTATTTTCATCCATAGGTAACATGAAAACATGTGCGTGCGTGAAATGTTCAGTTATTAGTTACTAGTTTCTAAGTTTAACAGAAACTTACTGCTGATGAACTTCGCAGGTTTTGCTGTAAGTTGGTCATCATTATGTACGTGAATTAACTCGCGAGCTGCAGACGTTAAATATCGGATATAAAATCAAACTTCAAGACTTAACAGGTTAAATTAAAATTGCTACAACGGTGGAAGGCCAAGTCAATTGCCCTGTGCAATATTGTAATGTTGAAGAGCAAAAAGATCATGTGCATTGTACATTAGTATGAAATATAACTGTGCCAAGGTTAATGACAAACAACATTGAAAATAATATCCAAAGAAATTTTCAGACGAGAAAAGTTTTCTGTGAAGATAGAAAAAGTTTAGTTGTGTAAATGATTTATTTCATGGAATGGTAATTTTAAATTTTCATGATTTTTAGATGAAGTTGGTGTGGAAAATACATCATGGATAGAAATATGTGAATAGAAATTGTTTTTTTATTTTTATCTTCTTTAGTATTTTTATTAGCTGTTAAGCACGAGAAGATTCAAAGTAATTTAATGATAAACAAATTTATTTAAATTTCAAAAATCATATATTTGGAAAAGAACCCATTTTTGCTACAGCCATGGACAATAGTCTCTATTCTCCATGGCCGCATTCACAAAAAATTTATATCCGACAGCCTCATTTATGGCTCAGAATTGAATATGTCGCACAAAATGAGGCCTTTAACCTCTTTTTCATATTCAAGACTAAATTCAAAAATATATTTATATTCAAAAATGAATAGTTGGTTTGTTATCACTTTTTGGAAAAATTTTTGAACTTTAGTCTTACTATTTTTGGAAAATGTTTTCCGAAGTTTGATTTTAAAATTTGCCAATTTTTTGAAAAAACTTCAGAAAATAGGAACGAGCGAAAAATCTCCAGATATTTCTAGTCTTAAATTTGAAAAAATTCAACTGAAGAGTCAAATTTGGAAATTCACTCTGCACAATTTTATTTTCGAACAAAAAGTATTCTAAGATCTAAGCTTATTTCAAAATTTTTCAGTTCAAATCTAGAAGCCTTTATTAAATCAAAATTTGAATCAACATTTTTATAACTTACCCTCTTTTAGATTTGATCTGCATAGATCTTACTGTCCCATTATTCAGATCAGATTTACAAAAGTTATAAAATTTGATCTTACATTCATACAAGTTTTTTCCATACGTCAATTGCCCTGTAATTTTTAAGAGCAGAAAGTTCATCACATTGCATACCTTGTAAATATAAAATATAAGTATGTCAAGGTTAATTGACTTAGTGAACATTAAAAATAAAATTAAAGAAAAAATGATTAAACACGGAAAATTAAGTAGCGGCTTTTTGAAGCGAAATGAAGGCATTATAAAGTCATTAGGATTAAAACTCCTCCTTCTCCATATACATTTCTTACTCGGTCGTCTTAATAAATTTTGTTAGCTTCTCTGCCTTCCACATCTCACCAAATCAGGCTTGCAACCTGAGTTACAATTTAAAGAGACTAATGCTGATGAAGTTCGTAAAATCTTAACCTCTTTAAGCACTGATGCAGTTGGAGCCGATGGAATATCTAGGAAGATGCTGTTGGCTATCTTACCTACGGTCCTGGATCACATAACGTGCATCTTCAATGCGTCTTTAAGTGGCAATACTTTTCCTGATGCTTGGAAAAGGGCTATAATAGTGCCAATCAACAAGGTCTCGACACCCTCAACACCTAATGACTATCGGCCGATTGCTTTGCTACCTATTTTGGGTAAAGTATTGGAAAGGGTTGTTTTTAATCAGATATCGCTGTACCTTGATGAACATAATCTACTTGATCCACTACAATGTGGCTTCCGCACTGGGCATAGCACTCAAACAGCCTTGCTAAAACTGCTTAATGACGTGAGATATAACATGGATAAGCGTATGGTTACCATTCTGGTTCTCTTTGATTTTTCCAAGGCCTTTGACACAGTTGTTCCTACACTGCTAATACGCAAGCTCATAAAAATTGGATTCTCTTCGTCTGCTGCCTGCTGGATTGTTTCCTATGTCTCTGGTAGAGAGCAAGCTGTAAAGCATGATGGTGGTGAACTTACTGACTGGATTCGTACTAATATTGGTGTTCCACAGGGTTCAATCCTTGGACCTTTGCTATTTTCACTCTTCATTAATGATATTGGCTCTTGTATTCATTGGTGTAAAAGACTGCTGTATGCGGATGATCTGCAGATCTATCTACCGTGTTACCCACGGGATATGGATGATTGTATAGCTAAGATCAATGAAGACATTGCTCGTATTAATCAGTGGGCCATCTCGAATGAACTTAAATTAAATCTGGGCAAGACTAAAGCCATAATCCTCGGGTCCAGACCTTTTATCAACTCTATTGACACCTCTGCTTTCAAACTTGGCTGTGACGGTATCCATGTTGAGTTCGTTTCATCGGTGCGTAACCTGGGAGTCATCCTGGATTCTAAACTTACCTTTGCAGATCATGTGAAGCATGTGGCTGCCAAGATTAACTCTGCGCTTTATGGTTTATATGGCTTGCGTACTTTCACTGATGTGAATACTCGCAAGAACCTGGTAAATGCCTTAGTTCTGCCACACGTCAACTACTGTTCAGCTGTCCTGCATGGCATTGGGTCGGTATTGGACACCAAA
The DNA here is from genome assembly GCA_030273425.1 of Microplitis manilae. NCBI lineage: Eukaryota > Metazoa > Arthropoda > Insecta > Hymenoptera > Braconidae > Microplitis > Microplitis manilae. Next base: position 22,670,015 of record CP092726.1, read on the forward strand.
CTCCAGAGATTGGTCAACAAGGGTGTTAGATTTGTTCTGGGACTTCCGTGGGACTCTCCTATTACTCAAGCTAGAGTTGATCTCGGCTGGCTATCAGTTGGACAAGCAAGATCTCGTTCCTTAATCATTGCGGTTAGGAATGCTTGTCTATACCGTCGCCCACCATATCTGACTGACCTGCTACTTGCTCATGTTCCTGCTAGACCACTACGTAGCCAACTTTCAGCATCTACTCTTGTTGTACCCAATCATCGAACTGATGCCTACAGAGCTGCCTTTTCCATTGCTGGACCTTATCTGTGGAATGATCTTCCTGACTCTCTGAAACTCATTCAGAGCACATCGGCATTCAAGACCGCTCTACATCACTGGCTTTTACAGCAAGAAGCCGGTGGATAGCCTGTGATAAACTCGTTACATCTCAATTTGAAAATTTAAATCACTAAGTGATGTCTTAACTAATTCTTTGTTAACCTATATTATATATACACACTGTATTAACTGCTTTATAATTTTTGATTATTTCTTATTTGTTGCTAAATTTTTGTACTATTTTGTTCAACCCTATGAACAATAAACTGTTATCTAATCTAATCTAATCTAATCTTACACAGTATTTACTGTAATTTATGTGCTAATACATCGCAATATTTTATATGAATAAACAAAACATTAACGGCCTCACTGATGCGTACGGAAATAAACTCAGCAATAGCCTTTTTTTACCTTCCACTTACACATCAAAGCCCAAGAACAGGAACAAAGAATCTAAAGATCACAGTTAGTTCTCGATTTGACCGCGGCGCTGTATTTTTATTCTAGCCCAATATGGTAATAGGTTAGCTAAGCTTTAATAACAAGTTAGTTAACTGATGCCCAGATCCATCTACTGATTCTCGATACGTTGATGCTCATCCAGCGTGTCTGTTAAATCTTTAATTACCCAAGTGTTCTAGGTGTACGTCAGGTCAGGTACTGAGGAAAAAGGAGAACATGATGAGTAGTCTTGCATTAGCCTTAGAAGCACCAAGAAAAAGAACAAGACTTGGGTAAGAGTAAGACGAACTTGTTCGCTTGTTCTAGACGTCAGCCGGCAACGTAACGCCCACTTCCGCCGATAGAGGTACTTTATTCTTGCAAGTGGAAAGGACTTGAGATTATTTAAGATATTCATTGTTGTTTACTTTTAGAGCCGTGGATTAGTCTATTGTCGTTTTGTAATAGTGTACACACAGGTAATTTTACGGTTGTGATTATACAGAAGCTCTAGGCAACCGTGAAACTATTTAATGATCTAAAAAAAATACTACTTCAACATTTTTACTACATTTTTAATAAAATTAAATATAAATATACTCTAGGATATGTAATTAAAAATTTCTCTATTAATGCTGATTTTTATCATAATTTTATATTGTTATTATATGAATCATATATGAACATTTATGATTATATATGAATCATATATGAGTGATAACTGTTCACTTATGACTGATATATAATTATATATGAACATATAAATCATACATCGACACATATGAACATATATGTTAATATATGATGCTTATGATTACATATGTTCATATATGGCATATATAGTGATATATGAGCATAGATGTTTGCATGTGATGCTTAGATAAATGGGATCAAAACCCTTCGTTTCATATATGATTACATATAACCATATATAAATTATATATGAACGCATCTTAACTATATCTTCATATATGATGTTTAGATGAATTATACAAGAACATTTACTTTCATACATGTTTATATATGTTCATATATGAGTCATTAGTGTTTATATATGGCTCATATATAATTATATATAAATCATATACCGACACATATAAATATACATGTTTGTATGTGATGCTTGAATGAATGGGATGAAAAACATATCTTTTCATATGAGTATCTAAGCATCACATATGAAGACATAGTTCAAATGCGTTCATATATGATATATATGGTTTTATATATGAATATATATAACCATATATAAATCATATATGAACGCACCTGAACTATATCTTCGTATGTGATATTAAGATGAATTATACAAGAATATTTACTTTCATATATGTTCGTATATGATCATATACGAACAGTATGTCGTCAGATATAAATATATATGTTCATATCTGCTGCTTAGATAAATTAGACAAGAACGATTATTCTCATACATGTTCGTACATAGTCATATAGCATCATATATATGATTCATATAGCATTATATATATGATAATATATGAAAATTTTTCCACTAGTAGCTATTTGTATAGTTATTTTTCTATAAATTTATGTAAAAATTACTGTAAAATATTCTAAGCGTAATTAATTAAGTTGAAGTTGATATTGAGGTTGAGGTTGAGGTTTAGGTTAAAGTAAAACAGAGTAATTTAAGATTATGATAATTAAAATTACGAGGTGTGTAAAAGTGCTTATAAGAGGATTGAGAGCAGTGTGTGGAGTTAAATACTGAAGGTATATAATAGTTGTGGTGTTACATTAGCTAGATGTAGACTAGCATTAATTATGTCTGCTTCACAGGTGCCAACAACTCGATTATCAGCAAGCGATCCGATCTGATCGTACTGGGGTTTGGATTGTTGTGTGTGCCGACTGCTCGAGATATACTACATTTATATACATATATGTATATATATAATATATATATGTTACATTAGACGTGTAGAGGAATAGAGTAGAGAAAAGAGTGTTGTTTGAGTATAGCAGAGGAGGCTTTACATGCGATTTTAAGTATGTAATGTGTGGATATTTATGTATGTTAGTATGTATTTTAGATGTGAATACATATATTTATGTATCGCGTGGGCGAAGCTAATATTTTGTTATTTGTTACTTAAACTCACGCATCAGTAGAGCCATAGAAACAAGTGTGTGGTCATGATGGTGGTTTATGAGAGGGTTACTTACTTTTTGTGCATTCTCGACCATTTATTTAGTTTTTGTTGCTCGGAATTAGAGACGTTAAAATAATGTCGTTGGATTACGACAGTATCGCGTGTGATAACGCTAGTATTTTTACTTCTATTTTCATAATAATCAACAGTAATTATCGCGTTGAAGTATGAATTTTTTTTATTTACGTGCTTTTATCTTTATTTTATGCGATGGGCTGGATGGTAATTTTTAAAAGTATGTTTTTATGGCTAATTTTTAATGTATGATATTTTCTTATGCTGTATTTTAAGCTTAAAGGATGTGAGAATCATAATTATTATAATTTCTTTTGAATTACCATGGAGCTGTAGTTTTGCTCAGGAAGCTTTATTGTAGATTTGATAACGAAAAAATTTGCTGATAAATCATTTTTATGGTATCCGGTAAAAAAACCCTCTCAGTTCTTTTACTGTACATGGAAAAAAGAGCTGTGGAAAAATTACAGTTTTCAGTGCGAAAACAGAATCCTTGTATAAAAACTTCAAATATACTGTAATTAAAACTATTTTTAGTAATTGAAAAAAGATGGATTTTTCCAGGCAAAAATTTTTATTCATCCCATGAAATTTTTTGCATTTGGCATTGAAAACGAAAATTTTCGGAAATTTTCAGAAGTCATCCACAAGAAATATACGTGAGATAAACCTCATATTGGTCTCATCGATAAGAAATATACACATGAGGTTAACCTCATGTGCGCCTAAAAGTTGCAAAAGTCGCACAAAATGAGACTAACCTCATCTCAGATTTATATGAATTTTAAATGGAGAGGACAAATTGAGGCAAACCTCAAAATCTTTCATTTGAGGTCTAAAACCGGAATTATTTTTCGACTCGGGCCGTGAGCCATGGAAAAATTTTTAGGGGCAGACCAAATTTGTAGGCCTAAAAAAATTTTTCTTTTTATTTCAGAATGTAACATTTTTTTCGCGTGACCCTGGTGGATCTGGATTACGGTAAATCACGGTAATAACCGTAATTTGTCGTAATTTACGGTATTCTAAAGAATTACGAAATTTCACAGCAGAAGTGTAGTATTTTTGCCATAAATTTGCAATAAGACTGCAGTATTTTTAGCATACATTTGCAGTAAGAAAACGGGAGCTTACTGCAAAATTGCGGCATGCCTACGGTATTTTACCGTAAAGTAAAGTATTGCATTGTAAAAACTGCAAAATTACAGCATATCGACGCTCTAATTAGCAAAGTGTCTGACTGATTATTTTTCGTAGGTGATTGTGTGCAATTTTCAGATACCAATAGTCAGAGAAAAAATCATTCGGGCAACCTTGACAAAAATACTATACATATACTAGATATAGAATTGATTTTTAGATGAAAAGAAATTTTTAACTTCCTTTTTTTCGCATAAATGAACGATTTTCTGAAATGGAGTTAGACCATTTGCTAATTAGAACGTCGATATGGTGCTTACTGTCAAAATGCCGAAAATTACGGTAAATCGCTGCATTTTACTGCAAAATTTTGCAAATTACGGCACGTTTACCGCATGGATATTGTAAATTACGGCAAATACGGTAAATTACCGTAATGCGCATCTACCAGAGCAAGAAATACTGCTTTTCTGAGATATAGATATCAAATTTAACAGTTTTTTATGTATTTCAAATTGAATGAAACTTTACCATGTATGAAATGCTATGAAGAACTGAAAAATTCTTACATGAAACTGGTATAATTACAATACGTCTCAGAAATAATGCAATTTTTACAGTTTTTGAAGTAGAACACTTTGCTGCTATTTGAAACTGTTTTTCACTATCCTTTTTTCCGTCTACTGTTTCAGCCACAGAATCTCGCTTGGTTCGAACCCAGCTCATGGTAAATTTTCATCAAATTTTTTTTTCTTCCATGTTCTATTATTCCTTAAAAAATTAATTTATTTACAAAAAAAATAATAAAATTTATGAACTAAATGAAAATTATTCCACTGTAAAATTAAAATAATACAAGTATTGATTTAGTCGTTGATATATTTATACATATATGTTAAATTACGCAAAACTGAAGTTTTGTGTATGGATGAGAGAATTGAAGAGGAAGCAGAGTAGAGAAAAGTAGAGAGAGAATATTCTGTATAGACATTGCACAGCTGCGAATATCGCACGGATTTACAAATTACATGCATACACATATATCTATATATCTATATATGTGTATAGCAATTTAATACAACGTTACACATATGGAGTATAGAAGCATAGATTTGAAAATACACGTAGCTTACCAGAGCACGTATTAATTGATCGAATTAATTTGCGAACGTGTTGGGTACGTTCGGCTTCCACAATTCGAAATACATTGTACCTTGTTCACCAATTACTGTGCAACTAACACTCTTAAACACATACATGTACACACATATTGTATGTACAATATATATATGTACACATAAAAAGGCAGATATATAACCCCCTCCTCCTACCGAAATAACACACCCTAAATTTTGTTCGCTGATTTTACGCGACGGTTTTAATCCAATACGATGCCCCTTACAGCTCGTTGCACACTATTATTATTTCCGCAGTGATTCTTGAATTAATTTAAATTTTAAATATATTTAATGTACATTATAAGCATGTAAAATATTATTTCGAATTGAAATTTAATATTTTAATAATTAAAAAGAATTGTTTTAATAATTAATTAATACGTACCTTGTTTCTGTACGTGCAATGGTTTTGTGTGCTAAATATATGTGCAGAATGACATGTTTTTAAGTCGCTAGATCGGCGACAATGGACCACTTTGTTCTCTAAAGTATAATTTTAAAATAAAAGTCAACTCTAATTTCGCTTTTGTCGATTTGATTTACTGCTGAGTTTTGGCTTAAATATTTTTGCCAGCTTATTTTTACTTTACTCTTTGTTTTATATATATTATTTTGACTTTTTTAGTCTACATATATACCAAGGCTTGTAATAATAAAGTTTATTAGAGTTTTTATTTAGCATTTATTTTGGAGTAGCGGAGATTGAGGTACGTTGGAACGAAATTATTTAAAAAAATTACTGTTATTTAATTTATATGTATATTTATTTATATATCACTTTGATTGCATACACTGTAAAAAAATTGAGGATTTAATTCGGAGTAAAATTCACTCCGAAGGGGTTTATTATAATTTTGAAGCTCCGGTTCAAAATGAAATTAACTCCTAAAAAAAAATTTTGTTTTTTAAATTTAAAATTTCGAATCAGTGATTTCATATTTAAATAAACTCCAGGTTACTCCGCTGCAAAATCCGTATGCGGAGTAATTTTTTCTAAAACTCCGTAATTTCGAGTGACGGACTAAATGTTAAAAAAAATTCATAATCACTTTGAATTCAAACCCGATTTTTAATTACATAATTTTTTTTCCAACAAAAAAATTTTTCATTTTCTATATATCTAAGCTACCCTCCCCCTCCTCTCCCTATTACAGTCGAGTTGCGTTATAAGTCCGCTTAGTGTCTCTTATATTAACGCGAGTCTGGTTAACAGAAAAAGATAGAAGCCGGACTTATAACGCGACTCGACTGTACTTTACATTACTTTAATTAATTATAGTTTCAAAATAAATAAATTCTATACAAAATGGTTTCTCCCATATTTTTGCTGTGACCCATTTTGCCCCAGGTACTTCATATCATTTTGAAATAGAGTCTTAGCTTGATCCTTAACTGAAAGTAATTTTCTAATGCATTAAATTCTGTATAAGAAATAAAATAAATGATTTTTAAATTTAAAAAAATAAACTTGTGGGAAAAATATCATGTCCAAACACTTAAAGTTAAAAAAGAATAAAAGCCTGATGTATTAAACATAAAAAATATAGACAGACATTGAGGACTTACCGATCTCTATACGGGTGATATCTCTTGCTGAGAATTGTTAAAGATTTCAAAGGAAAAGGACTTATGGATATCATCAATGTGTCTATAATAATGCATTTTTTTTGTTCCTTGTATCCATAAGTATATAAATAAAATGTATACCACACTTCTGTGTAATACTCATGTTGAGCGGCATCAATGTCACACGTACTAACCGATCGATCAATCGTTTTTGAGTGGATAACAGTTTTTTTTTTTTTTTTTTTTATAATATTGTTGATTACATGAGTATAAGATGAGAAGCTTTAGAAATCTGCGGGTAACCATCATTTTCATTTTTTAAAAAATTTTTTTTAAATAGTCTTAATGGTTATTTATCGTTGTTTAATAAAGTCTAATAGACAAATATATAACAAAACAATTTAGGGACAACGGAAGTTAAAATTTTTTTCTCATTCAAAAATGTACATTTCCATAAAATTTATATTATTCAAATTTCTTATTTAATGTAAATGATGGTAGGAAAAAATTATGGTTGGAAAACTGTCACTGGAAAAATGAAAAAAATGTCACAGAAAAAATTCAAGGAAATTTGTGTCCTAAAAAAATTAAATAATAAATTTGAAAGCGTTGATACATTTTTTATGAATTTCTTCAAATGAATAAACTGTTTTTTATGTCGAGTGATATAACTTGTAGTCCATTCAAAATTACAAGCGCTTTTACATTTAATAATGTCAAAAAAATTCATCGAAAATTTGACTGAATAATTTTTATAAAATTGACATCGTTTTGCATTACTAGTAAATAGGCATCAGAAATAAATTATAATTATTTTTCCCATTAAAAAAAAAATTAAATCTAATTTATTAATTCAAAAATAAAACTTTTAAATCCTCATGACACTGACCCAATAAACGAGTAGTCTTTTCATGCCACTCTACTAATAATTTCACGGTTTTCAAAAATCTGTAATCCCAAAGTCTGAGGTAAAGTAACTTTCAAACACACTCTTCTTCCCGCTTTATTTCACCTAAAATTTACACACATCAAAAATCTTGTTTTCTGCTTACATATCTTTCATTTTCTACACTGAGAGAAAAGTGCTTAGTAGCCTTAACTAATCAGCGTCAGATATGAAAATATAGTGTCTCTAACCAATTTTTATTGTTACTGGAACTATGCACTAGTGTGAATCAGCACGAAAAAATAGTTACATTAACTAAACTTATGAAACTATTTTTGCCCCATTATGGTCACTACAAAACTTTAATCTACTTAAATCAAGCTTAGTAGTGAACTCAATATTACTTTTACTATTGACTCAATTAAAAAAAATAGATACATTAACTATGTAATCTTAGTGACTGGTAGATAGTTGGTAGAAATAATTTTAATAGTTGACACAACTAAGAATTTAGTTGTCGTCTCATACAATATCATTTATTTAGTTCCTTTTACTACTGACAAAAGTATCAACCGTACTATTTCATCTTAGTTCTCTAAACAATCGATTTCTAGTTCATTTAATAATTATAGAATATTTCTGCTGACTAATAATCAAATGTAAAAAAAAAAAATTAAAAGAAAATATAGTTATAATTACCATTAATATTTAGTTTCCCTGGCTATAAATTGCATTCTTAATGCCAAGTGTGCGTATTGTAAAACATAAGCCAAAGAAGCATATCAAACATTTTTTTTTTTTTGCTTATCAATTCCGAATCGTTAAAAATGTGAAGATCGATTAAAAAAGTGAAAAAAAAATTTTTTTTATTCTAAAAAGCGCGTAAAAATTTTTTGTTGCCAATCAATTCTGGATTTTTATTAAAGTGAAAATCAACCAAGATAATATATATCTTTTCTCCCAATAAATTTTCTTTTTTAGCTTAAACAACTTTTTTTTTATTTTTTTGTTGAAGCGTACAAAAATTTTCACGTTAAAAAAATAGTAGTTATTTCAAGAAAGTTTATTTTCTTCAAACTAAAAATTTTATTGTTACTAAAAACTAACATATATATCTTGCTACAAAAAATATCTCCTATATTAACAAAATAAAACTCTTTAAACAAGTAAAAATTGTTTGATTTAAACGTAAGAATATGTTGACGAAAAAAATATTTTGATTCAAGATAATAAAATTCAAGATAATTTTTTACTGTAAAAAAATTTTGATTTTCCGCATTGATCAAAAAAATCATCTAAAATCTAGAATATTTTTTTGACTTAAGTTAACTGTTTTTCTTGTGTAGAGCAACTCAAATTTGAAAGCCGTGTTTAAAAGTCTTCATAACGTGCAAATAAATAACCTTATGAGTTAAAGAGAAACCCTTTATAGCAAAATAATCAGACAAGATGTTTGAATCGAAGCAGTTTTACAATTTTCATATTATAAAATAATTCCAGCTATTAATATTAATCCTACATATATTTTTGAATTATCTGCTGTTTTCGAAAATTATAAATACACAGAAAAAACAGATAATTTGAATCCAGAAATTGTTTTTGACCGATTCGGGAAATCAAAATTTTCTTGTCCTAAATAAATAATTATCTTAAAATTTTTATTTTTAATTCAAACATTTTTTCTCAAGTTAAAATATTCTTATGCTTAAAGCGAAGAATTTTTACTTGCTACAAAAAATTTTATTTCACAATATTAGATATTTTTTGAAGCAAGATATATGAGTTTTTGTAGCAATCTGCACTTTTTTGTTTGAAGAATATAAAACTTATCGGAAGGAGAACTATTATTTAACGCAAGAATTTTTTATGCTCCAAACAAAACAAAAAAGTTGCTTTAACTAAGAGATAAAAGTCACCAGAACAAAGCAACAGCAGTGGGAGTAGTTTGGTGATCGCCACTAGATCGCGCCCACCTTTTGTATAGTGTCCCTGGTAAGAATCTTATTTCAGAAGTATTATATTCAAAGCTTGAGAACAATTCTGGCATAAATATTTCTCTGTTATTCGACAGAGTGACAAGTATCATTTTTGATTGTAATATAGTATATACTAAATTACATTAAGACATTAATGGTTAACATTAATGTTTTCTAAAAATAATTTTTGTTGTGATAAAAAAACATGAAGTACATTCAATGTGATAAAAAAAATTTCTGAATTTATCAAGTAAATGTTGGCTAGTAAAGAAAAAAGAATTCAGTAACAATGAATCAAAATCTGCAATACAGATCAGTAAATAATTTTGTTTCTTGCAATACTAAATCATGGAAATGGTAACTATGAATGTTTAGTTACAATAAGTCAAATCAGTACATTCTCAGAAAGTTCGATTTTCTAGTGTGTACATCTAGACACAAATACTTATTCCTACCATTATAAATAATCTGAAGAACTAAGTGTACATTATTAACGACACATTAATCTTATTGTTTATTAGACTAAGAATAAATTATTTATTACAATATAAATTATAGTTATGTTAACTTTATCTTAGTATATGTAACTAAAAATAGTAAGAATGACTATGTAGTCGTAGATCACTTTACTATGGTGATTTACTAACTGAAACTGATTTAGTTTAGCTGAGTCGTCTGTGAACTACGATTTCTTAGTTCAGAAAACCGATTTTTTCTCTCAGTGTACGTGGCTGTGAAAATATTTTGAGCAACCATTCATTTCGGTACTTTTTGAATTCAAAAAAAAAAAAATTCATACATATGCGCATCCTATATTTTTATTTTACAAAACAGTATGATGTACGACAAAAAAAATATATATATATAATTCAGTTGACATGTTATGGTTCTTCAATTATGCTACTGTTATATTCCTTAAAGACGCTAAAAAAATCTATATATATTTAAAAGAATTGTGTAACGATAATAACATAAAGAACTAAAATCGATATCTGTGAAGTTTCGACAGCAAATCTCTTGTTCATCCTTCAACTTTTTGTCAAGAGTGTTTTTATCCTGTTAAACTGTCATGATCGATGGTAAAAAGATGAGTGAGGAGTTTTTGTCGTGGTTTGTTTTGTTGTCAATCAAAAAAAAAAATATATATATATATAAATATATATAATAGTATGACCTATTAATATTTGCACATTAGAAAATTTTTAAGGTAAAAAAAGATAAAAAAGAGAAAAAAGTCGAAGGAAAATAAATATAAGAATGAAAAATATATATAAGAAGTAATATATTGAATAAAAATGTGTAAAAATATATGACAATAAGAAGTCAAAATATACATTACATGGAAAAGTAAATTCTTTGTATAGATAAATAGTAAAGTTTGTTGAATGACAATAGACATGGTGGATGTTGTCTAAATAGGTTGGAAATCGTTGGTGGCCGTGGTGGCAAACGAGTAGTGGACAAAATACGTGTGGTGTCCGTGACGAAACGCGCGACTGCAGGTGGCCCACAGATGCCAGGGATTACGGGGTTTTATATACCCCAGCGGGATATTGATCCTATTGTGCTGAGCGTCGAGCCAACAGCGAGAACGACACTGTGAGATGTGTGAGAAGTGAGAAAGATATGTATATATATGTATATGTATATGTATATATGTAAAGGTGAAGGTGGTTATAGGTATAGGTAAAGGTATGGATATGTGTGGTTAGATAGAGAAAGAAACAAACCAAGATGATGATCGGAGTTAAGTATACGAGTGAGGAGGATGACAAATAAAATAATAAAAGGTTATAAAAAGATGTGGATGGTTGCAACTAACCACGCAAACCTATTCTGATTTTTCATGCATCTTTACACGCGTGATCACCAATTAATTTACTATTAATTTATACTCATGATGGTTTTTATTTTTAAAACGTTTTTTTTTTTTAGGAACTGAAAATAAATTTCTGTCTCCAATTAGAGGATAATTTATGAAAAAATTGACCTAATTAGTAGAAATTTAATTAATGATTTGCTACAATTTTTGTGAAAACTTGAGTCATTGTCAGACGAAAATATTATTGGGTCAAAAGTTCATTTACGGATGATTATTTGGAATTTATTTTTGTTTGAGAATATGAATTTGAAATGAGAACTTATTTTGATGAAGAATATGTCAATGGTAATTAATATTTTTAATGAGATCATCATGTATGTGATTAATTTTTGACTCGGGAAACTTTCAACTAGAAGGTATAAATTTATTTTTTATAAATTTTGCATTCACTGGTGATATTTAAGAGCTCGATAGCTTAATAATCAAATGTATTTACTGAAAAAAATTACATTGAATTAAAGCCGATGGTTATTTGAAGTTAAGTGTGATTTCATGATTAGCTTGACCTTTTAAGTTAGAGGTTTTATTTAAAAAAAAAATCAACGATAATTTTATTGGAATGTTTCATATTTATATGCATACATGACATCAAATTCTTGAAATTGATGATAATTTTTCTGAACTAAAAAAAAACCTCAAAAATACTTTTGATTTTTTTTTTCCTTATAATCATATATTTCATTGATTATATATTAGTTATCTTCAACTTTAATATTAATTTAAAAAACCACCCCTATTTCTAACTGCCATGACATTTTTTTTTGTAGCTTTGAAATCATGCCATTTGAAGTCAAAGTCACAAGAAAGAATTTGCGAGGAAATTTTAAGCTGTTCAATTTCTGACTAAGTCTTGTATTCAAATAAAATTGATGTATTTCATCACAATTCTTTATCAGAACAAATTTCGCATAAATTAATTCCGAGATTTAATTTCGAGTCTTGAAACCTTTGAACAAAGACTTAATTTACATTTTATACAAGAGATAATCATGATTGGGTTTAAATGATTTAAAAAGGAAGCTGCTCATTCACTCGGAATCACGACATCACGTCGACTAGATGAACAAGTTACGGTTCTTTGAGTTGCTTTCGTGTCTGAAAGCTTTTGTCTTTTTATCTAATCTATCATTTCACTCTTCCAACACTTGGAAAAAAAAAACCTTTCGATAACCTAAATATAACATCCATTTAACGTCAATCAAACAGCACCCGACCGGGAAAATATTTTATTATGACAAAGACAAAATTTCGATTTAAATGAGAGTGACAAATAAATGGTTCTGTCGATAGGTATGTATATATTTGTATATAGTTCACAGCAGATCGAATAAACAACACAAAACGGGATTCCGTAAATTCCAATCCTGTTGGGGCCGTTACACTTGGAGAAGCACGAGCCGTCAGGAAACGAGGCAATTTGCCTGTCGCAGACGAGAAAACGAGCAAACCTTTTTTGCTCTGACTTCAACTGCTCGACTCTTTACTAGTCTTATTGCTCTGAGAAGCATGTTCGATTCTTTTAGTCTCGAATTGCACGGGCGTATCACGATGGCACGCAACTTTACGAATTATCTCGTATGTATACACAATACTAAGGTGCAGTGGGAGTTGGTAATTTCCGATCAACAAAAAAAAACAAACCCAAGAAATCTATCGAGAAAGCCAAAGGGCCTGAGAAGTCAATCTTGTGCAAACACGATAACGGGACTATTTATTTTTTTTTTCATCACTTTTATTGAATACTCAAATAAATAATAAATGTATTTTATAACGACAGCATTTTCAGTTAAGAGAAATTTTTTAAATTCTCATAAGAAATTCTTTAAAAAATTTCAGAAAAAATGATGAAAATCTATTAGAATAATTTTTGAATTCAAATCAGCGAAAATTTTACGGATCGATAGAAATTTTTAGAATTTTAATTTCTTAGACTGCCGCTAGGTGGCGAGTGGATAAAATTTTTGCTCGCGGTGAGAAACTTAATATAAAGTTATTATATTCGTATGATTTGAATAGATCAAATTTCAGTCTAGGTTTTTTTCAAATTGTTACCACACTCAAATTATATTTATATATTGCGAATATAGCGACTATTCAAAGCATAAACATGAAAAATTATAAAGCCATACGTAATTTGACTTTATTAATAAAGAATTAACTTTTCAAACTGAACTAAATAGATCAAACTTTGTAATAAGCAAAATTTCTAATTGAAATAAAATTTGGTAATTCGTGAGTTCTTGTTTTTTACGATGCTAATTTTTCAAAGTTCACATTATGTATAAAAGAATTTTGATTTACTCGTTTTTGAGAACAACTATTTAAGAACGACTATTTATTTTACTTTAGTTCTCTTTCGTTTATAGGCAAAGTTTTGAAGAAATGACTTCGATCATCTTTTATGACAAAGCGTTGAAATCTCTAAAAATTTTGATTTCTGTAATCATAAGTTCTGAGCTGAACTATTTATTCAAAAATACCAAATTAAAATTTGAACTCTGTGACTGCGAGTTAAATTTGACAATTCTCGATACAATTTTTCAAATTTAATAACCACTTTCTTTTATCGCGCCTTAGAAATAAAAAAAAGAGTAATTAAGACTCAATATAATTACAAAATAATTCATTTGCGGCCAATTGCCTTTGAGTAAATCGAAACAGCTTTAATTAATGTCCCTAAATATTTGTATACTAAAAAAATATAAAACAAAACTTTAAATAATGAGCCTCGAATGTTATTTTCTTAAGCATTTGGAATAATAGAAAATAATACATTATACCGGCAGTAAACGTAAATCGTAAAGGCGTAGTAGAGAAGAGTAAATGTCTGGTGTTTTGTTACACAGCTACTTCGAGTATAATTAACTCAAACGGACGGCGCTCCAGTTGCTTCCGTTCACCGAATATTCCAACTTGGATATTTCTTAATTGTACCACCCCGTCGAGAGACACGCCAAAGGGTAGAAAGACACGATTACACTCTTAATGGTTTCCTACTCAATTATCTCGCAATCGCATTCTCTTTCAGCTTTTCCAAGATTGGTTTTTACACTCACCCCATTTCCTTTTCTTCAGTTTCCACTTAAATCCCCAATTCACAATCTACCGCACCGCTATATCTTTTTCCCATAAACAAAATTATTTCTCGCGGAGAAAATTTTAGTATATTATCTGCGATACTAACATTTTTATTTCAACTATTTGAAATAATGATGAATGTTACTATAAACTTATCTCCAAGCAGGACTTAGATCCTTAGGATTTCGATGAACATAATCACAGCAACAAATTGACAATACAAGTAATTGATCTCTGCTCTAAGAGACCGAAACAGAAGACCTAAAAATTGTTATCGGTATCAACCAGAAATAAGATGTCGGCGATCAGTAAAAGGCCCGTCTTTGCGCTTTTACTAAATAAAAAGGTTTATTATATAGAAAAGGATGAGAATAATGAGGATGAGGATCAGAAGAGTGAGAAGAGGGCAGCAAACGGGCGGATGTGTCTGAGGTAATTGAGGCTACGGGTCATCCGGGTCGAAGGAGTCACGAGTCACGAGCGAGCGGTTGCGAACAATGCCTTCACCCTTTGACTTTCTTTCTCTCCTTTAACTTCTTCCACTTCTTAACTCCTTTTTTAACTCTTTCAATTCCTTTTCCCTCTGAGTCAAACTTATTTTATAACTTTTATTTTAAAATCCCTCCACCTCTTTTCACTTCTTCCTCTTGGTTTCCTTCTTCCTCTTCATAAGCTTCTTAGCTCTTCAAACTTTAAATACATCTACCGATCATTACAATCGGCAAACTTGTTACAAACCCTTTCAAATATATATACATACACATATATATGTACACAAGTAAGAGAGTAAAGTTGGTAAAGATCAAGAACTCTCTTTATAACTCTCTTTTGATATCAAACCTCAACTCGGTACCTTATTAGATTATTTTGATCCGCGGTTTTGATTACCATTGAAACAAACGATTATTTATGGCGTCGGATAATATTATTATGAAACCAAGGGTTCTCTTTAAACTTATACTTTTACTCTTATTATTATTATTTTCTTATGTCTCTGATGACCTGAGATACACATGGATTATTTGTATCGAATGCTTTTAAGAGACTCGTGTCGGCCTTAGGGAATTTTAACCAAAAAAATATTAAACGTTGAGTAGGTATATCAATGGGAATGTGATATACATTCGAAACAATACTTGTGTACTGCATACTATACAAAATTTTTGGTATTTTTTATACAAAAATTATAGAAAAATTAATATGCAGACAGCAATCTGTCAAAAAATTTTCATATATGGTTCATATACAGATTTTGTGAGAGTAAATGTTCTTGTTTAATTTATCTAAGCATCATATATGAACATATATGTTCATATTGTTTCACGTATGGTTCATATATGCACATATATAATTATGTGTGGATTAGATACGAACACTTATGGAGTAAGAATGTTTTCGTCCGGTTCATCTGAATATCATATATTAACATATATGTTCATATGTGTCCAAATATGGTTTATATATGATTATATATGAATATTATGAAAGAAAATGTTCTAGTTCGATTTTCCTAAGCGTCATGTATGAACACGTGTTCATATGTGTCCACATATGGCTCATATATACTCATATAAGGTTTTATACTAACCAAATATGAACATTTATAATTCATACGAACATATATGATCATATACGAACCTTTATGAAGTACGAATGTTTTTGTCTGATCCATCTAAGCATCACATATGAAATTTGTCCATATGTGTCCACATATGGTTTATATACGCTCGTATATGATTTTATATGTCATGTGTGAACAATTAATCTATATATGATCATATATGAAAGAAAATGTTCTTGTTCGATTTTTCTAAGCGTCATATATGAACATATATGTTTATATGCATCCACATGTGGCTTATATATACTCATATAAGATTTTAGATTAATCATATATGAACATTTATGATTCATATATGATCACATTCGAATATTATGAGAGTAAATGTTCTTGTTAGATATTTCTAACATGCAGCATAATTGTCCCGCTGTTACTTAAATAACTTTGCGGTGATTTTACATGTAATGTTTAATAAAAATTGCGAACAATGTATGTTAACTATTCTGACATACTCTTTATCGTTTAGTTGCGGTCTTTGAATCCGATTTAAGATTTTTTATTCAGGAAAGATCTCCCACGCTGTATCGCAATGTATTCCATGTCTGACAAGCAATCGAAGACAAATTAGCGTTGCGTGATGCGCGTTCGATAGCGGAACAAACAATCTTGTACCCTAGTCTCTGGTTTTAGACATGCACTTTGATTTGTGTTTCAACTCGACGTTTTGCAGTGGAAACCTTTTTATGTCGTGTTAGTTATGTCACGAAGAATTACTGGGACAATAAAGTCTTTTAGAACGAAGGACGTTTGCTTGTTTTATACATTTATTTTTTTTAATAATTTATTTCTTGAAATGCTGGTTCAGATCATGCGATTCCATGTTTTTTGTATTTTTGCAAGCTTCGCATTAAAGAAAATTGACGACATCTAATGGTCGACATCTGTATTATATAATAAAATCATCAGATATATCTCCTATATATATAATCAAAATATATATACACTAAAAAAATTGGTGTTAATATATACAACGAAATTAGACTTTTTCTGCCTAATTTTTCTTTTCCTGTTTTTGATCATCTGTGTCAACACCAAAAAAAAATTAGCACTACTTCCGGTCTTATTCTAACACCATTCTCAGACTTGAATTTAACACCTGGACAGCGTGGACTTACACCGTATTTTTTCACACTGATAACTAAAATTAAATCACGAAAAATTTTAAATAGAATTAGCGCGCGAAATTTGAATTTGCAAAAATATATACAAAAGACATTTGAGATATATTAGCGACGAAAGGTAAAATTTAAAAGTGTAAAGTTAAAAGTGCAAGACAGATCGCGTGTCTCAGGTTATTATTACGCCATTAAAAATCCTTCTTGTAGTAAGGTGCGAGGATTCGCGGCGCTTTGAGATGTTAAAGGATATATGTCTACCTCAATAACGTACATAAATACGTTGTATACATATATATACCATATATCCACGTATGTTAGTATGAACGAGTTTCAGGTATATAAAAGTTAAATAGCGATATATACATACAGGGTCCCTCAGCAAAGGAAATAGCCTGAAGCGTCAGCGATTCACTGGCACCAACAGCCACAAGGATCATGCGGTAGGTGAACGACGATGCGGTAGCTGGCTTAATGCTCGTACACTTAAGTCAATGGATACACGGTAGTGATTGTGCTGGTTCTGGTGCTGATTCTGATGCTGATGTTAATACTGGAGCTGGATCTGGAGCTGATTCTGAAGCTGATGGTGATGGTGGCGGCGATCTTGTTGGATCTCTTGACGATATGCCCACCGGAAGTCTGAGACAAGTCCGACGAGAGAAACTGGCCAACGGGTACATCAACACCTTTAATGTTAGTCGCTACTGTCTGACTCTCAAATCACTTTTATTTAATAGCTCATCATCATTTTTTTTTCTTCACATATTTTAGCTGGGGTTTGCTTGTAATTACACGTGATTTTTTTGTTGCTGTTGTTCTTTATATCAAGTCACGTCATTAATGACTATTAAAAATAATTTAAAAAACGTTAATTTACGTTTGGTTATTTTATAATTTAGTATTAAGGTGTATCTCAAGGTATATAGAGAGAGAATTTGAAAAAAAAAAATGCTGCAGGTTGCTACAGAGACAAATGAGTTTTATCACGACGGGATCTAAAAGCCCGAAGGTTGACCGCCCTGACTAATTTCAAAAAAACACGGACTATCTACTCTTATGGCATTTCGGCTTTCATATATGTATGTATATGTATATACATATGTATATGTATTTTTATCTCTTGATGATCTTTACACTCATGTTGATACATCAGACTAATTTGTAAAAGATCGACATGACTAATTTTTTTATCAAGAACTAAATAAAAAGGAATGACGTACTAAAAAATATTATAAAAAGTTACTAATCTGTCGTCAAGTATCTAATGGAATTTTTGGTTATCTAAAGTGTTAGGTTGATTTTTAAATTTATGTTAATCCGTTGTAGTATTTAAAATATGTCATGTTTTTTTTCGGCTAATTTAACTTGGATTTTTTAAATTAGTTTTGATTTATTCGGGTACAATATTCTGTGGCTAGAGATGGAGGATATTGAGTAATTTTGAATATGTGTCGAGGAATACGGGGCGAAGTAAGACACCATGGATTTGTGGGGAAAAGTTGGATGGTATTTTTGAGAAAATGAAAAATTTTTTATTGAAAATTTTTATTTAATGTCTGGCAGAATGTGACAGTACTTGGGTCAAAGAATTAACTTGATTTTGACTTTTTTTAATTATTAGACTTGATTTTGACTTATAAGGCTATAAGTCAAACTTGACTTGAATTTAACTTAGTTGACTTCAATTTTTAAGTCAAAAAAGTCAACTAAGTCATTAATTCAAGTTAGCTAAGTCAAGTTTGACATTGATTTGAGTTAAAAATGTAAGTCAAGTGTGACTTGGACTTGGCTTAAAAATTCAAGTCAACTAAGTCAAGTTTGACTTGAACTTAAGTTTTAAATCTACTGTGTAAAAAGTAAAATTTTCACTATTTATACGTGAAATTCACTTCTTTCCAGTGAATTAGTTGACCACTAGGAAAAAAAGTGAAAGTTTAACTATTTCAAGTTTAGAGAGTACTTGAATATATGACTTCAAGTTTTAAGTTAAAAGAGTCATATTGAAATAAAAAAACGTGAGTGTAGACAAAATCGTTATTTTTTTGACCCGAGTATAACTCTTCAAAAATTGAATTAGATCTTTCCCGTATCATTATCTACTAATATGTTAAATTTCATCAAATTCTGAACAAATAATTCTCTAACCGATAGTCGTATGTATCTTAAAATGTCACACGGTTTCATTATTTTTTGTTATGAGCGACATGACCGGTTTATCGCAATTACATCTTACTCGAGAATTATTCTTCATTAGTTTAAGTATTTACCAATAAAGTCATCTGAGGCACTGAAATTTTTGTGCCTCATTATACTTCGGACCAGAATTATTTCCCCGGTTCTTATGACAGCATTCAAATATTTAATGTGCTCAATTATGTTATTAAAATTTAATATAAAAATTGTAACATAATCAGTTCGATGAATTTTTATACATATATATTTTTCACACTTTGAGAATACACTTAAGTTGATCAACCATTTAAAAACTTCAATCAACTTTACAAGCAATCACTCGGGTTCTGCGGATACGAACTCACATTTCGCGAGTTTTTATTTTATAAAACGATAATTATGTTGAAGAAAAGAAAAAAATTATGTTTTTACCAGAATCAAAAATAAAAACTTTTTTCACAGTTTCTCAAGCATTATATATTATTATGTATAATTTAAAAATATAGATACTTATTCTCTATAAATATGTTTTTTTTTTTTATCATTTTTTATCACAAAAGGAATAGCAGAAAGAAAATTGCCACTTTGCAAATAATAACTACAAGCAGGTGGTCGCGCAAATTATCTAATCGTCGACAATTATAAGTAGATTAAACTCACAATATAATTGCATACATCCACACAGAAATATATCTTTAGATATGAGTAAAAAAAACGCATTATTCTACAGAATTTTTTTTTTTTTTTTCAAAAATATTTTTAGACACCGTAGGGGGAAAACAAAACCGTTGAGACAAAATGGATCTTCATGAATCTTTTTTAAATTTACATGAGGGCAACACGGTCATGAGGTAATTCAAAATTTTTTTTGTAAAAATTTTCGGTAACTTTATCTGGATCAAAAAAATAATTTGATTTTGGCATAATTTTGAAAATTGTAAAGCAAGCTTAGCAAAACAAAAGTAAGTAAAGTTTAAGTCAACTGAGTAAAATCCAAGACTTTTAGTAAAAATTACCCAAAAAGTTCGATACTGTGAAGACGTGTAAATATCTGAATTTTTTACATGCACATTGCAAAATATACTACTTGATAGCATGTAAATTGTGCTTAAAATTGAGGATCAAAATTATAATACATGCATATGGGGCATTTTAGACCAAATTGATTTCTTGAAACTTAACCCTCTTTAATTTGGCTGAAAATTTTTTCTCATTTTCTACCCTATCAAAAACTCTCAATTTTTTTTACTCTAATCAAAAATTTAATATTAGTTATCTTTAGCGCTCTCAAAACATTCATAATTTATGATTTCACATTTAAATTTTAATAGACGATTTTACAACTACAATATTCATTTCTTAAAATCAACTTGCTTACAGTATTCAATTAATATTCTAACATTCAGATATCACTCGTCTCTTCATTAATAACATTTGAATTTTAATCGTTTCGTAAAAAGACAATATTTGAAAATATTCATATAACTCAATTCCATGCATAAAGCAAAATTCACCTCACATGTTATCATTTATTCAAAAATGTCAAAATAAAGATTCATAAAATTTTCTATATGTTTACCGAATATAAACCAGTTATATCGAACATCAGCGATTATCATTAATAAAACCAATAATAATCGATTATTTATACTAAAGAGTCTCGGTTTATACTTACCACATATATATTTAACCTCTGTACAACAACGACAAAACTTTTAAATAAAAAATCAGGTTTAAAACAAACCATGCAAAGTTCACTAGAACCCATATTCCTCTTAACGCTCAAAATTTAATGAAAAAATTTTCAAATTATTTTATCATCGACATAATTTCCAAGTTTTCAAATCCGCTTTTTGTTACTCGCTTCAATAATTTCGGGCATGGGGGTAAAGTGGACCCTGTCAATACTAATCAGATTTTTTTCTCAAGGGTCCCACTTTTCCCCCTTATTTTAAGTCAAAAAAATGCAATTAACAAAAAAATTAAATTTTATTGTCTATACATAAAATCGATATCGCAACACAACAAATCTATGTATACATAGATATATATAACAAGTTAGTAACATGGGTGTTGGAAATTTAGAGCCGCGTGTCACCTTCAACCCTTGGATATCTGTCTCTGTTTTTCACGACGTGTGGGAAAAGGCCGGCACGTGCTCAACTCTCTTCTCTACTCTTCTCTCTGCAATACTAGTCTGCTCCTACATTCCCTTTAGTCCTGTTATATAACATCCATATACATATATATTTATATATATATATACATACAATTGTACACAACAATATATCTATAGCACAGGGTTGCCATAGAGATCTGCGGATAGAAAGTGAGAGAATCTTCCGCGCCCGCGCTAACAATAACAATAATAATGATAATCTATGGTATATCTATACATAGACCGCTATATAACAGAGAGTGAGACTAATACATAGGTTGTTACATCAAGTTAAGGGTAAGGGTCGTCAGGGATAACCATTTGAAGATAAATGTAATGTAACGTAACGAGAGAGGCGGGTAAAACATCCTCGAAGCTAGTCATTGGTATGGTTGTCGTCGTCGCTCGTGAAGTTCTGTCGTCAACGCACAGCACAAAACGCCTGGTCTAATATCCATTGTGTGTGTGTGTGAGTGTGTGTGGTAGGACAAACTGACACAGCCCCAACAATTTGTCTAAAAGAGATGCGCCCTGTCACCCCGGTTATCTCTATAATAGTCACCCCTCAGTACATCGAGATGTTAGAGTCTTCCGTTTCTTCACCATAATGTCAAATGCATTGAATTGGTTATTTATTTATTTATTTATGTGTATACTTATGTCTTTACACAGATGACTCGAGAAAATTAAAATTACGAGACATGTTGGTGACAAAATCGCGTGATGAATTTTTTTATCAAGTATATATTTATATTTATTATAAGTGGCCGGTACTTAAACTTATGGTTGAGGTAAAAAAATTATTTGGTGCAATTGGTGTCCGTTGATGAGGATGCAATGGCTGTTACGCCAGACTGCTACTGCTGTTGTTACTCCTCTTTTCCTCTTTTATCTTGCGCACGCGTGTTAATAAACTGGTGTGTATGTGGGTATGTATGCTGGGCAATGTACGCCCATGACGATTGTGCCCGGGAGAAAACGGTAATTCGCGAAACGCGACGGGAATCGATCGTATGCTACATAACACAACACGACTTTAAATTTTATGTACATTTTGTGGATTTTATGTTCAAACGTATGCTGACATACGCCTCTCGCGAATTCTCCAACAGATGGTATGCGTCCCAAATGACACACGTGAGTTTAATGCACGTTTTTCGAAATAATTATCCTGCTTTTCTGGAGAAAACGAAATTATACTTTTTTGCTCCTTTTTTACTTCACAATTTTTTGTGGCTTACTTTTTTATTTGCCGTTGAAAATTATCGTAACTGCCAAAGTTCTCGGAATTCACGAAAATATTAAACAACTTTTTTTCTTCGGGAAAGAAAGTCACATTTTTTTGCAGAAAAAGTTTCATCCAATAACTTTTTATTATTTAATTGTTTTAATGCAAGTTCTTTTCCTATTTAAGTAAAAAGTATTTCGGTAAAAAAAGTATATTTTTAATGTCTGTTAGGTAACAGTTGGTTAAAGAGCATAGAAATCGTAAATTAATTCAAAAGTTAATAAATTATCACTTTGGATTCTTTGGTTATAAATTTAACAAAGAATAAGTACAATAAATAAATCAAAGCTATTCAATTTCTCTGGCTAATTAGGACACAAAAAGACGAATTAGTAACACGCCCTAAATCTATTTAATCCCAGAAGAACGAAGGTAAAAACTAGAGTGGTTTAATTTCTGAATGATCTGTCGACTCTTCTAGAAAACAGTGTACCCAAAATTAATACCCTCTCATTTTTCATAGACCATTTTTTTATCTATTAGTACAATAATATTTTTTAAAAAGAGGCGTTTTGTTAGAACTCGAGATTAAAAATCTGAATCACGGCTGACCCTCGAGCTCAAGAAACGGTTGGGTAAAAAAAATACATTTTGTTGGAAAAAAGTCATTTTTGCCCGAAGATATCTTTAGAACTATCAGACCGATTTGATTCGCAGAAGTTGAAAAGACTTTTGAGACTTAGCTTTCATTAGATTTTGAGCCAAATCAACCCACTGGTTTTCGAATTAGGCAACAAAAACCTAAAAATAACCTGAGCTCCTCATGGTACTTTAGGTTAATCAGTAAAAAATTGTCGATTACATGAACTTTTTCAATTGATGCAAAAACCATGGAAATTTGTTTAATTTTTCCAAAAATACTGTACTACAAAAATTAGTTTACATCCCCCCCCTCCATACACACACGTTTATCTGCAAATAAAACAGCCTCCTAAGATCTCGGAACATTGACATTTAATAAAAATTCCATTTTCGGAATTTGAGCAGAAACCTATAACTTCCCTTTTTTTGAAAATTTTAAATTTCCATAGCGGAAAGTTAAAAATATTTCAAATCTGCTGATTGCTTGTATAGAAAACACGATAATGACTCAGTATCGTCACTCATTTTCAATGCAAAAATAAAATTAAATCAAACGTGACCAAAATGACTTAGATTTGATTGTAATAAATGAATAAATAAAAAAAGGAACAACAAGACTTTAAAAAGTAATACAATACACATTGCACAGATCTATTTTACGCCAGCTGTTGATTTTCCTTCGGCTAATCCGGGTAAAATATATACACGTATATACTTCTGGCAGACTAATCTGGGTTTTCGAGCCTGGCACGTGACCCATAAGGGTAAAACGAAAATGTTTGTGTGCCTCAGGGTGTGACACTGCAGGATAACAAGCAACACTTGACTCCACTTTGTTCGATGAAACGTGTAGTAACTCGATACAATTCTCTCATTTGTCCATACGCGTGTCGATAACACTACAATTTGCCCAATTGTACATCATACTAATTTACAAGAGCATCTACAAAATTGCACATTTCATACCCCAAAAAAAATTACATTTGAAATAAGAAAATAAATATCACAAAAGACAACTATTATTTGTCCGCATCTTCGAACCACTAATTTAATGATATAATGATACAAATAATTTCCTAACCTATTTGTCATTTTCTGAACGCAGCCCTAATTTAACTGAGTTAGGTTATAAGTGATGCAATTTAATGTCTAAAGACGGGACGATGAGACACAATAATAAGTGTCTTACACAATTGTATATCAAGTCCATCATCGTTTTCTTGTCTCATAAGCTATAAGAATAGTAAACAAGACTTTGGTAAAGCCACGGCAAGTTAGCCTAAGGCACGCGTCCTTCGTCACAACTAACAACTAGCGCTCGTGGAATAAAATACAAGCCCGCGAAATTCAAAAAACGAATTATAAAATAAAGTTTAATTGGTATTGTTACGACCGTGTATTGTGAAATATAAATTTTTGGGAAATACCTCGCGTGATGAACTGCAAAATGATATAAAGAAGACCCGGTATCACAGGTGACTAAATAGCTAAGTACCGGTAATTTATATATACTTTTGTGGAAGCCATTGTTAGCATTAATTTGTCCGTTAGAGGGCGAATTCGGCTTATATGGATGCTATGAAACTAAGACGGGCTTATTATTGTGGCCGTTAACAAAATAAACAGAAGGAAGGAAAACACGCAAAGAGTGGGACTATAAAAGAATAAGCGAAGAATAAGAATAAGAAATAATAAATATGAGGACAAAAAGGTGGTCATTTGGGTTAAAGGATAGAAAGATTGAAGAAGGAGAAGGTGAAGAAGAATAAGAAAAAGTGAAAGAGAACGTTGAGGAAGAGAGATAAAATAGCCGCCGAAAATTATAGACAACCAAGCAAATGGGCTTAAAAAATGCTTAACCACAAATCAAGGTGGCTGTCCAGAAAACCATCTGTCGGCTCATCCAAATCATTTAAAACTCAGCCGACGTTACCGCTTCTGTGTACACTTGCTTTTATATTTATTAACTTGTTAATAACGTACATTACTTTGAGAAAATGACTTCAAATTGCTGAGCAACTATCAATTCATTAATTTATTAATAAATAATAATAGTAAAGTGACGTAAGGATAATCAAAAGATTTGATGGCTTGAGGACTAACTCACTTGGACATGATTCAAGCTGTTTCGGACATCTGTAACTCTGTTACTCAGATCTTATTCCCCAAGAATCCTTGAGTCCGCAAGCAAGGATACCGTCCACTTGGATAAATAAATAATTTGGTAAAGTACTAGCCGGGATCAAGGAATAAGAGTATGGAGCCAGAAAGTGAGGGAGTCACTGGTAGATTTACTTGATGGTCCACTGGGACCCGGAATGTTAGGTCCACTTTCTGTTAGATGACCAGAGCTTTTCTCGACTGTAGTTGGTCATAAGCTAACGTGATTTAAAGCCCGTAAAGTGAAATAATCTTTTAAATTCTGATTCAAAAAAATTTAATAAACATATATATCAGGGAAGAAGAAAAAATTCTGCAAAATTAATAAAATCTCTATATCACGTGAACGAAGAACTTGAGCTACTCAACTAAAAGGACCTTTTTTGTAAAGAACCAAATTTCCTAAAAAATTGTCTTCTGCATTTTTACTGTAAATTTCGTTATTTAGTCAATATCAATTAAAAACCCAAATTATTTGAAAAATGATTTTCAGAACCAATAGAGAAAAAACTATTAAAATCTCAGTAAAATTACTAAGGAGACTTTTGAAGAGTATTAAAATGCCTACAAAATGCTGCAAATGGTGACCCGATAACTTGAATTCTAACTAAAAAATTCTAACTTTCCTATGTATTTTAAATGGGAGAACTACAAAGTCAAATGTCAAGCTTAAATGAAAGGTTTAAAATTATAATTAAGGGTTGAAATTTTCAGGGAATTTTTTTTCAATGTCTACAAGAATATTTTGAAGTGGGAGTGAAAAAAAAATAGTCGTTTCAAATGAACTACCCTAATATACATGGTAGTTCAGCTTCACTCCGCGAGATGGTGTTATGCAACTCGCGCCTCTCGCAGTACCTCATTCCTATGCCTGTTTCAGTATATAAAATTTCCAACATATAACTTTTTACGGCATAACTTAATACGGCATGTTAGGTGGGGTATACGATAGACACATAAATCATTCAATTGTAAATATCATCACCTGTACAAAAATCCTATTTACTCATACATAGAACAACGTTTTCACTCTTTGGTATTTGACGACTTAGACAGTGATTGTTTCAATCTAATCCTAAAGTATATATGTATAGCATTTAATAAGCCAGTGGGGTTATAAAAAAGTACATTTGGTAGTATGTTGATCTAAATCTAGAATACGGTCGGCTAAAGTTCAGGACAATCCCTGATGCTGCAGTGCTTAGTTTAAAATCTACGATCAACCAGTTTCACGATGAGATAGAGATAAAGATATCGAGGAGTAAGCAAGATGAGAGGACAAACTCACGAAATTATAGTCCGAGGTATACGGTTGGATGGAAATCGCCCTCTCCGGTTCTGGCTATTCCGGCAGCCGATGTACTGCTGCTACTAATACATAGTCTAGGGTTTATTTCAACGTGAGGGGAAATGAAGAAGAGGATCGGGCTGTGGAACATCAATTTACTCATACCCTCGGTGAAATATTATGCACTCCAGCGGTTATACGCGGATATGGAAAAGCATTTTGTTGATTCAACGAATTCCTGGTTCCATTCCTCAGCTATTTCTTCTCATATAAACCTCCCTCTCTTAGTCCTACAGCACAGCTTCGTGCAATAAGACTGAAATATCGAAATACTTTTTTCTTGCAAACGCGGGCAATCGAGTAAGCAAAAGACAATGGAAATAAACCAATAAAACAGTATAAAAATATAAATAGAGGCAAGGTATATCTGGCATGATTGGGTTTAAGCATAAACTGGGATACCAATAAAAACGGTGTCATCTGGGGATGAGCAGCACGTGCCACTGGAACAACCCGCGCATCATTTTCCTGTATCGCATCAGTATTATATTATATACAGAAGACTATATGTATATATGTATATTTATATACAGCAAGAGGATGTCGACGGGGAGAAATGGATCCTGATATTTATTAGTGAGCCGTGATGGGGCGAGGACCAGAAAGGGCTGGGGGTGGTAGACACCATTTCAGACGGAATAAAAAAATAAAATAACTTGGAAAAGACGACGGCAGTTGAAACGATTGGATACACTAGTATACCAGAGTATTGAAGTTTATACAGATATATATGTAAGTACAACTGGCCACCCTCCAATGTCATATATCTTGATTTACAGGACCCTTCGCATGGGTATCAGGTTCCACACAAATCGGGAAAAACTTTTTCGATTGGCTTGGCTCTTGGGTAATCCGCGGTAAAAGTCATGGGAACACACCGCAACCCCTCTTAATATATATATAAATATATAACATGATAATCGTAGAAAATTACCCACGCATCTGCAATTATGAATCGAGACAGATCGTTAAGGGCCGCATTATTTTCCGTAATCATTTAACTGTAATTTTAAACACGACTTTTCATGCTGATAAATAGGTCGGGAAATCAGCCATATGTCATTTAGTTCACTTTCTCTTCTCGTTGCAGTTAATCCCAAAAATTAGTCAGGGTTGAAACCGGAAATTTTTATAAACCGGACCCAGTTTTTACGGATATTTTTTACTTGACGGGAAGTTGGACGAAAAAGTGTACGGATGTAAAGGAGGATTGTAAAAACGTTGATTTGGAAGAGAGATCCAAACACATCTTTTATAAAAAGGGAACACAAGATCATGGATACACTAGACCACACGGGCGTGGACACGCCTCACTAGAGAGCGCTCTAGTTGCTATTTAGCAGCCCTTACCCAGTGATTTACTAGTGGTTTTGTGAGCATTTGTGCCGTATAGGGTGCTAGGTTCATTTACACGTACATAAATATACACACGCAGACGTGGAACACAAAGTTACCGTAAAATGTTACAGGCTCGCTAAAGTGTCAGTGTAACTCTGCACCACAGGCATTTTAGAAAATCTTTCTATATAGATATACCTCAAGTTCTGTTCCCTTGTATTCGAGAACTAGGCTACGTCCAATAAGAAAAAGTTATATATTTTTCTAAAAATATAAAAATAAACTATAGCCTTTTTAAGGCAAATTACCGGCTATGAAATGTCAAGGAAAAGACCACCCATGAAAGGAACACACCCCGTACTTAGTTACTTGTCACTTTGTCATGTTAATTAACTTATTTTACTCAATATATTTATTTTTAAATAAGAGCTGAGGTAAAAAATTCGAGGCTTACGACAAATTATTATTCTGGAATTATAAATAAAGTAATAAAAGGTTTTATGTTAAATTAAAAAATTATCTCGTCAGTTTAAATTGCGCGTCTCTGTTCTGGTGTATATAATATCAACGGACCGGGAATCAATTTACGATGTAATGCATAGCTACACAGGCTGATTCTGAAACACAGGGTACAGGCTGTAAATAAAATAATATAAAAGTAATATAGTGCGTTTGTGATTAAATAAAAATATTGCGATAGAATATTTTGTCATAAAATTCAGCAGGTCATATGGTGAGTGTAGTATTTTTTAAAAATTATTTTATTGATATATATTAGTCTGATTCAAAAATATCAAGTACTTCCTGATTGCGATTTTCTATTTCCCATTTAAATAACATGGAAAAAAATTTTTGAATTTTATACCTCGGTAATGGCGTATTGTAAAAATAAGCTCAAGGTATATTATAGTAGAAAATTGAACGCTCTACAAAAAAAGTCTCTTATCATTTTTTGATAAATCCATCTGTTCAAAAGTTATCTAAGCTTGAAGTCAAATTTATAGTAATTTTCGAGATCTTTTTACTTTTCCAGCGAAACTATCAAACTTATCACAAAATGTCATAGAATCTTTTTTGTAGACAATTGTATTTCCTACAAATTATCATTGATAAAGTTTTTTCAAATTCCGCATAGTTTTCTAGTTATTTCCATTTTAATGTCAAGCTCTTAAAAAAAAATAGTCTTCTGATCGGTTTCAATCGATTTCATATATATATTGTTATATATATATGTTAGGTGTAAGAGGGTGAGGGTTATACAGGAGTTCTCGAATACCAAGAGAGGTATTGGTGTCTGAGAAAAAGAATCTGCCGACAAAGCCGAAGATTTCCCGGCTAATTACTAGGCGACTAATTGAATGCCGGTCCGCAGAGTTGTTCTCTCTTACTTTATCCACACGGTTATTCGCAAACTCATACCATACTATACCATAGCATATCATCTACTGTCTACATCCATATTGCCGGGTCTTTTAAACACTTGACAGTTTCCTTGTTCCACTCGTACTAAAAAACTGAAGCTTTTAGACTCTGTCTCTGTTACTTTTACTACTGTTTCTTTGGCTCTTACATCTCGGGTGAACCTTCTTATTATTCTTATTATTCTTGTTCTTGTTCATGATGTTCTTGTGCTCGTCGTCGTAGTCTTGGTAGTCTCCGTAGTTGTCTTTCTCTACTCTACCTCTCATTCATATTCATGCAGTGGTAATAGTCTGCCGCCTGCCCGCCGGCATTACTACACTTCTTGCTTGCGTTCGCGCCACCGCAAACCGCCTTGCTTTATTCCCTTTTATACTATACCTTTATATCATTATACTCAAGTTGTTCCGAGTCCTCAGGGACACACTTTTAATGCTACATCTGAATATTTTATTATTTTTTAATATAATTAAATAATATACCTTTGATTGTCATTAAACAATAGTGCCGACAATCTTTCTCTGAACTCGAAACTTTTCATTTTTCTTTTATCTCAATAAATATATACTAAAATTTATGATCTTCATTTGATATCTTCCATAAGAATAAAATATTTAAATATCTTTAATAATTACTTAAAAACTAAATTTTGACACCTTTATTATATAGAAATAAAAATTTGGTCCACTTGTGGAAGGGATTCGCCATCTACCGACGCAATTCATTGACTAAACAAAAGCCCGCGAAATTCAAATTTAATTAATTATTTTTTTTGTATCTACACTGTACAAAGAGCTGTGTTAAAAGTGGAATCAATTTAACACCACGTGGTGTTAAAATTAAATAACACAAGTGTAGGTGGTGTTAAAATACTGGTGTTAAATTGGTGTAAAAAAAATTCCACGTACAGAAATTAGAAAAAAAATATTTTAAACACCAGTAAAAAATATTTACACCGGCAGCGCTTGGTGTTAAAAGTAAACACCAAAAATTTTAACACCTACACCGTCTGGTCTTACCCCGTTTTTTTTACAGTGTATAATTAATAAATTCAATTTAAATAGACAAAATTAATATACAAAAAAAAATATTCCAATTAACAAAGAAAAAAGTCTAATCTAATTTTTATACTGTACTCCAAATTTTTTTTACCCTCATATATAATTTTTTCACTTAAAAATTTCAGTTAATTTTTACCCTCGTAAAAGTATAAAATAATTAAATTATCCATAGGTCAGTTTAAAATTGACCCTAACCAGTCGAAATAATAAAAACCATCTGTACAAGTGTAAAAACGTAAAATATTTTGGTTTATCATGATGACTATGAAAAGAAAATATTAGTATAGCTCTCCAGGAAGTCGTTAAGAACATTCGTCACCGATGATTTTATAAATATAGATTTTTAGTCAATGGATTATGTTTATCCCCAGTGGAAATCACATCTCCATTGATACAACAATCGCGGAAAATCTGTTGGAATAGAGTGACACGCCTCCGCGTGTGTCAACGTTCACTCGAATATAAAAGTCATGATTGCCATGTAAAAGTTTCTTTCAAAAATATATACACATCCATACCACAGTATTATCTATATAAATATATGTATATACATACATCAATGTGTTTTCTCGCAAAAGATGTTACTTTTCACCCGAACTTAAAGCTAAATCTCATGGGTATAAAAATAGTAGGAGGATGTCTTGTATTCTTTTACTAATTCGCCATGAAGTTGACCATGAAAAGATCATTTTTCACCTGATTCAACTGGTCTCTATGAATTTCTCTTGATTCTCAGTGTCAGACACTCTCTAGACAAAACTCTCAAGTGTAACCTTTAAATTTTCTCGTCTTCAGTTAAAGTAAATAACCAGAGATAGTTTTTGTAAAGTAAAACTGACGGTATAAGAAATAATAGTTAAGGTTTTTTGACAGTTTACGATAACTTTTGTCTCTTATTTTTTCTTTTTCTTTTTGTTCATTTACTCAACTTACGAGTTAACGATTTCTCAATGGATAGGGATGGCAATAGAATAAGAAGACGAAAAAAATGGACAGAGAAAGAGAGAAAACGAGTGAAAAGATGTTTGGCCTCTGGGATGACCGATAAAATTGCACAGAAAAGTTATTTTTAAAAGTTGTGTGTATACACGGATTTAAAAATTTAACAAAAATGTCCGTAACGAATTGACGGGTGATTTTTTGTCCTCGTTAACCACAGCCTCGAGTCAACATGACTAACTCAGCGGGTAGAGTATAGTTGTTGGACTCCATTTACTGATCAATTGTTAAATTTTACGTGTTTTTGTGTACCTAAGGTATGGGTGACAATGGAACCTTGACTTTATGTCGACACGATAAATTTTAACGGCACTGAGGAGCTAATGGTACCTCAATATATAGGACAAGGCTGAACTTTTTTTTTTCTGAAGAAGAAGAAGAAATCGGGGAGTTTTAGATGAATCTGCCGAGGCTATCTTTGGCATTTATCTTAATTAGGGAGATGGAAATCTTAATGTTGTCATTAATGTCACTTATGGGATTTTCGTAGATGTCCCTTTATCTATTTCTTGGAAGAAATGAGATAATTATTTTTATAAATGATTATTTGTTTATATTTTTGGAAATTTCAATGACATCGTCGTTAGTAATTTTTTTTTTTTTTAATATGGAGTAGGGGAAAATTTATGACATTTTATTGAAAATATATTGGCAATTTAGTGTATAGATAGAAATTAAAATTAAATTTTTGAATTACACAGTTCAAAAAACTGGGGTAAGTTCATGCGGTGTAAGTGATAAAATTTTCGGTGTTAAATTTCAACACCGAAAGTAGTGTTAAAATAACACCGTTGGTGGTGTAAATATTCTTTAATAATGTTAAAAAAATTTCCTGGTGTTAAAATATTTTTCGGTGTTAAATTTCAACACCGAAAGTAGTGTTAAAATAACACCGTTGGTGGTGTAAATATTCTTTAATAATGTTAAAAAAATTTCCTGGTGTTAGAATATTTTTAGGTGTTAAATTTCAACACCGAAAGTGGTGTAAAATAACACCGCTGGTGGTGTAAATATTCTTTAATGGTGTTAAAAAAATTTCCTGGTGTTAGAATATTTTTAGGTGTTAAATTTCAACACCGAAAGTGGTGTTAAAATAACACCGCTGGTGGTGTAAATATTCTTTAATGGTGTTAAAAAAATTTCCTGGTGTTAAAATATTTTTCAGTGTTGAAAATATTTTTTTAACACTGATTTAACACCACCAAATTACACCGCCTACACCGTTGGTATTTTATTTTAACACCGTGCGGTGTTAAATTGAGTCCATTTTTAACACTGTTCTATTTACAGTATATTAAATATATTTGTATATATTTAATAAAATTGTAAAATTTACTTTATATACAAATTCAAAAATGAAAAATTGATTCCAAATTTTTTTTATGGATTTTTATTTTTACAAAAAATGTTTCAAGCCACAGTGAAAAATATTTAATTTTTTTAAATATTCAAAATAATTTTTTTCCCCCGATTCAAAAAAAAAATTTTGGGAAAATTGCGTTAACTTTATCTAAGAATAATTTTCTAGGACGCAATAGTTGACATTTACACTCATTTTTTATTAAAAATCTGACATATTTTTGTAAAAAAATTCAATTAAAAAACCGTCGTAATAATAAATAATAAATTTAAAAAGATAATTTATATTTTTATTGTTTATTTATGTTTATTTACATTGATTTAAAAAAAGTAATCGGCTCTAATACCCGGAAGATTTTCACCCACAAATAAAACATATTATCTTTTCCTAAAATTCAACAAATACTTATAAGATTAACTTGAACGATAATCACTCTAAATATATTTAAAACCATCGTGTGAAAAAAAATGTATCCCGTGTCGAAATAAATGTCAAAAGTAAAAGAATAACTTTTTAAATCGTCGTGGGTGGAGTCGACAGGTACCCTCAGCACAAAATCCAAAAAGCTAAATTCTAAATCTTACTACACAACAGAGACTATAACTATACATTTAATTCCTTCGGAGAACTAGTCAACAAGGGATGATTGAAGAACTGTTATATACCTCCGAATACCTCACTCTTGTCCTAGACCTCGACCTAGACCAAGACCAAGACCAAGACCTAGAGACACAAAAAAAAATAATAACAATAAAGGTACAAAAAAAATATTTTACCAGGTAAAACGTCAAATGGTGAACGTCATTGGCGGATTAGGTCACGAAGACTGTAAACAGGCGGTCTCAATACTAGTAAATAATATCAGTGTCAACTCCAGATAAAAAGTTGTGTATATTGTAGCCGAATTTTTGAACAGATAAAAAGTATTGGTAGATATGTAAAAAAAAAGCGAGATGCCCTTATTTTATTTTTTGTATGTGATACGACAGGATAGTGATGGTCACTAGTGGTGGTGGTACATTGACAGTTTTGTTGAAAGTTTCAGCCATAAATCCTGTTTATATTGTTGGACTTTCAAGGGGAAACCCGCAATGCCATTGTGACACGCCTTTACACACCGTTGTAAATATTAAACTCTATAGGTTGTAAAATAATATTTTTTTTTTAACTATCTCTTGCACAGAAAATTATTTTAGTTTTTAATAAAAATATTAAAATATCCATGGGAAGAAATATATGTATGTGAATTTTTTAAGAAAAATTATATATAGTGTAAAAAGTTTTCGGAGTGAATGCGGAGTGAATTTCACCCCCAAAAAAAATTTCGGAAAATATTAATTATAAAAAAAAAATGATACTGAAGTTAGCAGATATCTAACAAGCTTTGGATTTTTGGAAAACGATGAATTATTAAAAAAAAAATATTTTGAAAAATTGCACTTGTAGTTTTTTTAATTTTCTACATGTGCATTTTTTTAGTTTTTTTTTTTTTAAATTAAACTTGAAAAAAAAAAATTCAAAAATTGTTGATCGTCTGCTAACTTCTGGATCTTAAAAAAAATACTAATAGTGCACGGAAAAAATGATGCTCAAAATTAGAATAGTTTGTAGTTTATTTTCGACTTAAAATTAGTATATTCGATACTAATATCAAACCAGGATCATTATAAATATTACAAAATGGTTATTATTTATATTAAAATTTGATACACAGAAGAACTAAATTTCTAATTTCGTATATTAAAATTAATATGAAAAAGAATCGATAAATTGCTATCTACAGTTATTACTATTCAAATAAACATAGAAAAATTTTAAAAATGAGGAACCGAAAAATTAGTAAACGTACATATTAATATATAAAGATCTAGTATACGAATTTTTCATTTTATTATTTACCACTTATTCGATATATGTATATAACAAATTAATTTATAATAACGAATAAATAACATTTTATATTAATTATTAGTCAATGGGATAGAATTTATAAAATAAGAGTTAAAAATTTAGGGTATTTTTATGAGCAACAAAATCAGTATCTACACTGATAGAAGGATTTAGTTGTATTTAACAAGATTTGGTTGTATGTACCAAATGATTTAGTAACGAATTTGTAATACTAAATATTTGGTTACAGGAACCAAATCATTTAGTAAAGCTCATTTATTTCCACTAAATAAATATTTTGTAGTATTTAAGAAATGATTTATTGGGGCACAATAAATCATTTATTAGGATTAAAGAACTAATTTTTTTAACTTATTTTAGCGCATAACCTAATTCTTCTACTTAAAATAAATTAAAATAATAATAATAAATAATTTTAAGTAAAAATATATAGTATTATAAAGAAAATAGCCTCATTTTATTATAATTTTTTATTTTAGATAAATAACAAATTTTTCGTCAAATAAATTTTTGAAATTAAAATAAATTGAAATGATAACAATAAATAATTTTAAATAAAAATATAGAGCATTATAAAGAAAATAACCTCATTTTATTATAATTTTTTATTTAAGATAAATAACAAATCTTTAGTTAAATAAGATTTTAAGAGCTCCTCCATTATTTGAAATAATTCATTTTAATCAATTGAAAATAATTGTTTTTAAAATCAATAAATTGATTTGGAAATCACAATAGTAACTCCTATTGAGACGAAACGCACTATACTGTGAAAGCGGCAATATATTCACACACACACGCTACACTGATATTTCCCCACAAATACATACGTAGTTTTTATTCCTAAACAAGCCATCTACCGACAAAACTTACCAAAAAAATATTTAGTACCGATTACCAAATATTTTTTTGATGGAAACAAATATTTATTTTACCATAATAAGATTTAATTGAGATAAAAAAATAATTTATTAAATTATAATAAATTATGGTAATGGGTACAAAATATTTTTTTCTCCCAAATAAGTGACTAAAAATTTGGTTACTAAATCCATTTAGTACTCTGTAATAAATCCTTCTATCAGTGTAGTATACTAGTTTTTCATTTTATTATTTACCACTTATTCGATTTATGTAAATTGTAAATTAATTTATAATGATGAATAAATGATATTTTAAGCTAATAATTGATCAGTGATATCGAATTTATAAAATAAAAGTTTGTAACTTTTGGAATTTTCGGCTGGAAAAATCAGTATCTAAGATACCAATTCTTAATTTGACCAATCATTACTTTTCAATAGATTATGCCATAAATTAATTAACTTTCACCATAAGTCACGTATTATACCTGAAAGTAATAATATTAACTTACTTTTTGAAATAATTGATAGTAGTTTTTAGGAATCTACAAAAATTAGTAAACTACTTTGCATTAAGCACATAATAGTACTAATTATTGATAACAGATTCCACTTTTTACTATTATTTATTAATTTTTAATATTCTGTTTTTTCCATGTGAGATTAGGCCTTTGATATTTTGACATTTTTCCCTTTCCAAATCTTATTACACGATTTTCAATTACAAATTTTTCATTGAAATTCAAAATGTAAATTCAAAACCACTAATTTTTTTTTACATAAAAAATCACCGAAAATTTTTTCTATCCTCGAAAAAAAATAAAAAATTCTGTAGTAAAAATGCCACTGATTTTTTAAAACCACTTTTACGACAATTATATTTTTACGATGATTTTAACGATCTAAAAAATTTTTTTTGACATGGTTATGACGTCATAAAAACGAATGTGTCAATCGGTCCGAGTTTTTCGAGGCAATAATTTTTTCAGAGTTTGGAATTTTAAAGTAAAAAAAAAAATAATAATAAATAAATAAAACACTAAACTAGCTGTGATGTTTATTGTGATTGTGAGCGTCAAAGTATGTGAATATATATTTTCATAAGGTAGTTAAGTAGCTATATGTATCAGAGAGAGGCTTATGGAATCCAAGGATCCAACCTGTTGAGTTTAAATCCCCATAAGCAGCTATAAATCTGTCTATCGCGTTAATCGTATTATTTCGTTTGTATATTTTGTATTTTTGACTTTGTATCTATAACTATATGTATACATATATACATATATATATTATATTTATGTATTTATAAATATATATTTGTAGATGTAAAATGCATAGGCGTTTCTTTTGTATACACAACGAGATGGGGAAAAAATATCTCTTAAGTGTCATCCCACGGTTATGAGTAAACGATAAATTTACCCAAATGAGAAATTCTATTCCAGGGAATTTTTTTGGCTTATTTTCTTTAAAGGTGTGAGCCGTTTCTATATTTTAGATTTAGTGGACATGAAAGATTAATTTTTTTTTATTTAAAATTTTGTCCGGGTTCAGGCGAGACAATAGATCTCATTAGGAAAATACTGGATGTTAAATTATTTTCATTGTGGATATTATTTTTAAAAAGTAAATCTGGGATATAAATTATTGCAGAAAAAAAAAAACGATCTTTTGTTTGTGTTTATTTGTTTTCGGTTGGGGTGAATGTTTTATAAATAGTTTTTATTAGAATGTAAATAAGTAATAAATATTAAATGGGTTTTGAGTTAAAATTAAATATTATGTTTACTTAATACGTCAAATAATAGAGGCTGAGGATTTTTTTGTTGAAAATTAATTACTAAAAAATTAATGAGTATTAAATAATTTTATTAGAGACTCAGTAAATTTATTTAATTGGTTCCTATGCACTGTAAAAAAGAGCCATCCGGCCTTACCCGGAATGGAAAGGTAGATTTCTTATAGATGTGAATACAATATAGCTACAATAGTGTAATTAATACTTTTTTTGTAAGCTTAATTATGAATTTTAAGGAAATGGGTTATGCCTTATTATTTAGAAGTTATTAGATGACTAAGCTGCAAAAATAAGCTCTTTGTATTTTTTGTGAAATTTTCGACATCATCAAATTGTTAGAAAAGATGTTTCAAAAAATCCAGTATTGCAGTGAAAATTAAAGCTAATCGTTCAAATTTTAAGATACTTTTTACAGAATTGAGTTATCATTTTCGGTTCAAAAGTTATTTAAGGATAAAGCCAGAAAATTCATTTTTATGAAAATCAAAAAAAATTTTTAACACTTACAACTTCCAAACTAATCGACCGATTGGGCTCATCTTCGAACTTGATCAAGGTAATCGTCCAATAAATAAGTGTATAAAATTTCATTAAGATCCGTTAAGAATTGCGGGCGCTATCGTGATGACAAGGCACGTTATATTATATATATATATATATATATATATATATATATACATACATATATAAATTTTTGAGCGGATGGTATTTTTCGACTTTACGAAGTAAAATAAGATATATGGTAGCAAAATTTTTTGATAATTCGATCATGAGGGTCTCTGCAATAGGCCGATTTCTAAAGAAATCTACCTAAAAATTCGGATTATAGATTTTATTTAAATCTGGATTTACTCCATCGCGTAAAGTTCCGGAGTCGAAAAAAAATCAGTCTGCATATGGAGTAATTAAGGAGTGATTTGAATTTTATTTAAATCCACATTTACTCCGATTCAATGTTAATATTGAAATAAATTTCCTCGAGAAGGGAATTTTAAACCGCGGGGATTAAATAAAAAAAAGTCATCCGCTTCAAACTCCGGATTTAATCCCCGTTCACTCCGAAAATTTTTTACAGTGTAATAATAATTACGAATTTAATTAATAACTTTTATTTTTAATAAAGAAAAATGTAGGATAGTGGTAGCGTTTTTGTGAGATTTAGGGCCAATTTTGGACACTCAAAATTTTAATAAATTAATTTGCAAAAGATGCAATGACAGTTGATTTTTAAAAGGTACAAATGTACCTTTATCATACTGTTGCAATTAAAATTGTATTTTATAATTTTTCAATAATTGAAATACAGTATCGAATGTCAAAAAATGAAGCAGTGGCCACAAATGGTACGTCTACCCTAATTGTATTTCAAAATGTTCATTTTCAATAATTTTATTTAATTGTCTTTTAAGCATCTTAGACTGAAAAAAATTTGCGTGAATGAGGATTAAGTCCGGAGTGAATGCAAAGTGAATGTAAAGCAGATGACTATTAATTTATTCAATCCCCTTGGAGTAAAATTCACTCCAAAAAAGAAATCATATTTTAATACTAACACTGAATTGGAGTTAATGCAAATTTAAATAAAATTCAAATCACTCCAAACCACTCAGCTGAAAAACAAACTCCGAATTTACCCCGTAGTCGGAGTGTATTTTTCAAAACTCCGAAACTCCAAGTGATGGAGTGAAATTCAGATTCAAATAAAATCCGAATTCACTCCCAATTTTTTACAGTGTAAAAAAGAATCACTAAATTATATAAATACTCATAAATATAAAACAACATATTTTTTAACCCCATATATCTCCCATAAAATATATTTATCTTCAGTGAAATCCTCACATAACTATTTCACTCACTAGCTACAGCACATTACTCAATTCCACCAAAAATTTGCGACTTGTCTTCCATAACCCAAGCGATGAGTTTCTTGAGCATTTTCATCTCGTAATTGGGCTGCATTTCACGCTCAACTCACATATATTTACATTTTATTTTCTCATCTTATTCCACATTCTCGATACAAACATTCACAACTACATATATACATACATATATACATACATATACTTGGTTTTATTTTGCATGCGTTAGTGAAACTGGAAATTCGCGTACACACTTCGTGACACCGTAGTTACTAAGAGATATATATGCATATGTGCTATATAATATGTGAGTAGAGGCATGTGAGGCGCGAAATGCATGCAAGAAGCGACACCAGAAGCAGCCACCCACGGCGAGTCAGCAAAAGCTTTACTTGCAGAAACGGCACCACCACCAGCATCATCATCATCATACACCAGCAGCAGTTCTTTCGTGTTCTCTCCGTAATATTCTCATTTTAAAATTATCCCCTCAAACTTTATTATTTTTTTTTTTTTATTTTTTTATATCAAAGTCATAACACACTCTGATTATTTATTAAACAATTCAACCAATTAATTAAATTTATTTATTGCATTTATCCTCAAGATTTAATTTAACATAAGCAATAAAAATCTCAAATGTGTTAATATATTTTAAAAATTTATATTAATTTTGAATATCTTATAAATTAAAGATCTCAAGGAATGCACGTCGCCTTTTAACCCACCCTATTTTTATCCTTGATCTTGATGACAAAGATTTAATTTAATTTTTTAGGAACATTGGCTCAGAAGTTCTCGGTCTCAACTTCACTTGATAGCTACTTCACAAACTCCCGTCTCTTGGTGTTAGTCACAACTCGATCTTCAAGTCCCAAGAGCTCGACTGCTGGTGTTGGTGCTGGTGCTATATACTGCCTGCTACTTACTGATATTTATTGCGCCCAGAAATGTGTATGGGACTCATAAATCTCCGCATTCACACGGGCTTTATAATTTACATATTCCCGACGTTCTCTCATTCTTACGTTTATTCTTACTCACTTACTCTCATTGTATGTGTGCATACATAAAACATAAATATATGTGTGTGTAGATAAATATAAGACATACGTGGTTAATATCGTCTACACTCCATACAAGTTTAGACTACCTTGTAGTACTTATTTAATATATACCTGTGGGGGAGTTGTGGCTTTTTAAGCTCTTATAGCACCCTTATGACACCATTTTATCACATATTCAACTTGTACTTCAGACGAATGGAGAAGGTGAGATAAGGGGTGACAGTAAAGCAAGAGGCAAATTATTGAAATGAAAAATAGTTTTTTTTGAAAATTTTTAGTTAGTTTGTAGAAAAGCAGGGGTAATTTAAACAGATCGGACAGTGCGGAAAATTTCAAATTTGTAGTAATGGTGTAAAGTGTCACATTTTACCCAACCTTCCTCTAGTCTCAAAATAAGTAAAAAAAAATTGTTTTTTTAGTTTTTTGAAATTTGATTTTTTTTTCTGTATGAAATTTTTTTTACTTATTATTAAATTTAATTATAATATAATTATAATTATAATTTATATACTATTTACACTCATGCGATCACATGCGTAGGTCAGCGCAGTGGATAGCGTCAAAGACTTTGAATCAGAAGGATGCAGGTTCGAGCCCAGCAGTCACCGGGATATTTTCATCAATCAAAATCATGTATACTTCCTCTGAGTGATGATTCTAATACATTGATCACATTTCGGATCTAATTACAAGTGTCTTACTTTTTTTTCACAATATAATATTTTTTTTCACCGATGAAATCAGTGGATTCCCATATTCACTTTTCAATTTAGTGGATTCTCATATTCACTTATCAAATCAGTGAATTTTAATATTCACATATTCATTTAGTGAATAGTCACTAATTCTGCGTGGTACGATTGGCACATTGACAAAAAGTGAATATTCACTTCGAATTAGTGAAAAATCACTAATTCATGTTTAGAGAGTAGAATTTTTTTTTACCCGATTTAACACCGCAAAATTACACTATCTACACCATTGTTATTTAATTTCAACACCACGTGGTCTTAAATTGAGTCCATTTTTAATAACATTATTTTTGCAATATATTGTTTTTCTTTTTTTAAATTTATTACAATATTCAGTTTTTTTCAGTATTTACAATTTTGAACATACATTTTTCATATTACAAATTTATGACCACTGATAATATTCTTGATTAAAAAAAAAAAATAATTTTTTTAATAAACATTCTATTAATAATTATTCCGAACCCTCATCCATTTGAAAAAAAGGCATTTTTCCATTAACGTAAAAAGTTACTAAATTCACCCCTTTATCATAACTCTCCGCCCTATATATATCTATATCCCTAAAACCGTGAGTAATCGTTGAAAAATGTATTACCAACCATTTTTCCCATAATATTATCTCACCCTCAACTCCCACTCCTTTTTTATTTCCCTTTAAAGATCCATCCCATCGACATTTTTCACCGTAAAAACTACCCTTTTAAGTATAACGTGAGAAAATAATTACATCCATCAATTTTACAGGCTGAACTAAAAAAACTTAAATATACTTCTCACACATTAACATCTAATCATCAAATCTACACAATAGTTGCCCATTTTCTTAGACTATAAGCAGCCGGTGAAAGAAAATCGGGAAACCAGAAGACAAAGGACTTTAAAGACCAAAGAAGGTAAATGCGAGATTAAAAGTAAAAAAAGGATAAGAAGAAAAAAGTTTTAAAAGGCATATAAGGATAATGCATAAGAAAAGATCAAAAGCCTGAAATGTTTAACGGGGGCGGGGTGTATAGACACCTTGGCATCTTTAACCAAGAAAGCCTTTACTATATACCTCGACTCGTAAAATGGAAATCAATTACATCTACACTTAGCCACTTAAACTGGTTTCGCCATGGTCCCAAAGCTTGACCGG
The DNA here is from genome assembly GCA_030273425.1 of Microplitis manilae. Lineage (NCBI taxonomy): Eukaryota > Metazoa > Arthropoda > Insecta > Hymenoptera > Braconidae > Microplitis > Microplitis manilae. The sequence goes on from CP092726.1 coordinate 22,712,684, forward strand.
CTCGTGATCAAGTGAAGGGAATAATCCTTAGACGAGTACCAAGAGGACGAGAACGAGAGGACGTAACAGATGAGATGAGATGAGATGAGAGTATTCTGATGTTCGTTGATATGTTCTCGTCTCAAAGTTAAATTCTATGGAAGCTGATGTGTTCTGCTCTCAAAATAAATGCAGACAAATGTGACGCATCTTATATTTATATATATGTACATACATATATATAGAGTGTATCCAGTAAATATGAATGATATGCGAATAACTTTTTTATGAAAGGTATTGTTTATATGTATATATGTATGTATGGATATATATGTATGTATAGAGAGTAAAGTGTATGGAGTAAGAGAGAGTGTAGATGATGTGATGCTTGAGGATATCGTCGATTTGCCGGTGAGCACTGCTGGAGGCTTTTTAGTTCGAAGAGAGACTGGTTGATGTTGGTCCTTTCTTGCTTCAACATAAACTTTTATTTTGTTTTCTTATTCACTCTTTTTAGTTGATGGTTTGCGGCGAGCCGCAGATCATTCGTATCAACATAATTACAAGCTCCAGGAGCCGCCTCTCTGTTTCTCTCACCTCGCTCCACCCATCACAACATCGCACACGCTCATATATATGACCTAACACGCTTCTTGCTATATATATAGATTTATCATCATATTGGTTCATGTGCTGGACGGGGTGTGATGGCTAAAAAATTATTTATAGTTGTTAAAGTTTTATTTTTTGGAAAATTACAATTATATTTTCAAAAAGTTTTTATTAGAAATTACATATTTTTTATTTATTTATATATTGGGATTGCGAGCCAAAAAAAAATATTTCACTGCGGAAAAAATTTTACTCACCTCAAAAAAATTTTCGCTTGTCTCAAAAAATTTTTCGAATAAAAAATTTTAAATAAAAATTTTCGTGGGTTGAGAAAAAAATTTTTGCCGCAAAAAAAAAAATTGGGTGTCAAGAAATTTTTGTCTTCAATTTATAATGCAAGAAAATTTTTTTTCCGTGTAGATAATAACTATAAGATAGATACTTTAGATTGTGATTATAAATATGACAAGTTAATGTTAATGCATTAGTGGGATGATGAAATAATAAAATATTATGATTGATTACTGGTATGATAAAACAGGAATTAAAACGGTGTACATTAGCAGTGTAGTGATGAAAAGTAATGGACCATTAAGGGGATCATGTATGATCGCTATTAGAAAATATTTTCAAAGATAAATCTCAAGATTCATTGAAAATTTTATTTTTTTTTTGTGGATGTTGAAAAATAAAAAATTAATGCACTGTAAAATATTGGGAGTGATTAGGGACGTTAAATAAATTCTAGTTTAATTTACTGCACAAATTTTTCCCAGTGTCTATAGTACAGATTTGATGTATGTAAAAAAAATATTAAAATTTTTTTAGATAATTTTTAAACATTAAAACCATAAATTAAATTAACTTTAATAAAAATATTCAGATAATTAAATTAAAAATTAACACTGACAAAAAAAGCATAAACCATTTTAACACCAGGTGAAAATAAAATTTGTCTGAAATAATTTATGTTTCAGAATTTCCGACGCTTTCCAACTGTTTCATCCATATAAATTATGTTTATATTTTTACTATCCTTTTTTTCACACTTATAAATTTATTTCTCCAGCCTTTCGGTTAATATTACCATGAGGTCACGTCATCGCTCTACCAAACGCACACCAATACCAGGAAAAATAAATGAGAAAAATATCCAATAGAGAATTAATAAAAAGGAACCAACTTTTATTATTGTTGAGAAATATTTTTCGGGTCTCCTTACATATAAATATATGTATATATATATTGTTGAAGTATTATATACCTCTAAGTTGGAACGTGCTCCCGGGGTTCAGGCCAGAGGGCTCGAGGTGTTAGTCACGGTAAGAGAGCTGACTTTAAAATGGTTCCGCGTCTAAAAATAATTGCGCGCTGACAGGCCGTGAAATGAATTTATTTAATTTCAGATAGGTATAACAGAATTACACGGCAGTTGGAGGTGCGATGAAGCTTGGGTGGCGATTGCAGAGACTTCCTTACACTTTTATACTCTACTCTACACTGTTAAATATTCATATTGTTATTTTACAATAAACGTCTTGGGAACTGTAACACTAATATTTACACGGAAAGAAATAACTAGTACTGGTTACTGTTCTGCTTAGCAATCGACGAAAAATACACTTTAATATGACTGATTGATATTAGAACAGGAGTAAGTCATTGCTTAACACGGACTATTACTTTTTAAACAGTAACCAATCCTGTGCTACGCAGTACATAAAATATATGACTGAAACTGTTGAAATAGTCTTCGTTGATAGTTCAAAAGTATACAAACCTCTTAGTCTTAACACAGCTCTTATTGCTCTACAGAATTCAAGAACTTACTATTTAGTGACAGAAATGGTTACTTAGATCTCATTAGTCTCAGAACAGCACTCAATCCTGTTCTGACATGGTTACTAACTTCATGTGTCTGTAGGGTCAAGAATAGTAAAGACTCATATAAAGTTAGTAACTGTTCATGATAAGATATAGGAAAAGTTATTGTTGCTTAAAACTCTGTGGTGTCATAGTAAAGCTGGATCATGTTGGTAACCTAATGGAAATTAAAATAAATATACTCTCTGAACATGAATAAGTGAAATAAGTGAATATTCACTAATTCTGAGTGCCAATCGAAACACTTTTTGGAATTAGTGGTTCTATTAGCACTTTGAATTAGTGAATATTCACTTATTTTATTTATTCATGTTTAGAGAGCATGCAAAAATTACTACAGTGAAAATATTGCTGTAATAGCAATACTGTTAGGTTATGGTAGCCATCTAAAGTTTGGAAAATCGTAGATTGTTAATATACTCTCTTTAACCCTTAACGGCCACATGGGGTGATTAATCACCCCAGGCTTAAAAAAAGTGAAATTATAGATTTTAAACCTTTCAAATAAATAGAATAACAAAAGTGGAATTAGAGGTCTTGAACCCCTACGTGGGCATTGTGTGGCCTGGGTGAGATGTGGCCGTTAAGGGTTAATTTGAAATAATGAAAGTAGTGACTTCACAGCTAAATACTCTCTAAACTTAAAATAGTGAACTATCACTAATTCACAGTGCATATTCACTATTTGCCACAGCTAAAAGTCGACCACTTGGAATTAGTGCATATACACTCATTTACCCAGTGAACTGATGCTTTTATGAAAACAACGAAATTCGCTGTAATTATTAGCAGTAAATAGTTTTAATGATAATTACTTATTAAAAAGTAATGTTTTAAATCTACTGTGTAAAAAGTAAAATTTTCACTATTTATACATGGAATTCACTTTTTTCCAGTGAATTAGTTGATCACTAGGAAAAACAGTGAAAATTTTACTATTTCAAATTTAGAGAGTAGTGATTACCCTGATTAAAGAAAACGATTCACTCAATGGTGAATGTATATCCATGTAGTAGTAACATTGAATCGTTTTGAATCATTTCTAATCATTTTGAATCGTTTCTTTTGATCAGGGCATAACATGATTTTCAATAATTCGATTTTAGAGAGTAGCAATACTTTATTTGCGTAAAGGCTAGATTGCTATTTTACCCTTACAATGTTTTGTTAAATCAACTATCTATACAGATGGTTGCTACAGTAATACGTATTGCTATATTAACAATTTGAATTGCTATAATAGCAATCTATAGGAATTGTTAAAACAGCAATACCAAGTATGGAGAACATAACCAAAGAATATGGTTAAATTGACAATACTTCTATTTAAAATTGAAGATACACGGAAAGAAATTTCCTTTAAAAATTACCGTTAAATTCACTATAATCGTGGGACATAATGCAGTGCTTTTATTTATTACCATTTTCAAAATAAAAATTAGGAAAAAATTCATTTATTTTGTGGTAAACTTCATAAAATTTACCGAAAACAGAATAAAATTTACGGTAGACTACGGTAAAATTTGCTGAAAAAAGGTTAAAAATTATCTGACTTACCGACAAATGATTAGGTCGTGCCATTCGTCCCACGATTACAGTGAATTTAACGGTAATTTTTAAAGGAAATTTCTTCCCGTGTAGTCAATGCAGCAATCTAATATTGCCAAGTTAACGATACATTTTCTTATAATACCTATCTATCATTAGCAATATTTCAGATGGTTACGATAACCAAATTTACTTTTCTTCAGTGTACAGTGCTCTGTCTACAGTCTATAGTTAACTTACCGCGTAATTCGCCAATAAAAAAATCCTGCAACGGAAGACTTTTAATAAAATTTATTTTCATTTATTGTTAATAATAAATAATTTCGTTTTATTAAATAGATAATTTTTTTAATGAAAATTTATTTATTTTTACTACAGTCTGAATTCGCGCTGTCGATTCTACAATGATATTTATATTTATTTATTTATTTACAATTATTGTTAATATTGTTTATCATTACAGTTAGACGAATTGTTGTTTAGTTGGTATTTAATACTATCGTGGTATCGTACAGCCGTTTAACTGGTGATATTTATAAGTAAAACAATTTACAATATTTTTTTTTTTTTATAATTAATTTAACATCTATAGCAAACATATTTTTCACTTGTATTAAATTAAATCTAATGTATTAAATTAAATGAATAAAAATCACTGGTCTCAATTAATAACATAATTGATTTTATTTTACGAAGAAATTAAAATTAATTTTTTTTAGTATACTAAGTACATTAATGGGGAAGTGTCTCTACTTTTTTTTTTTATCATCATTCATCATTAAAATTATTTAATAATTAAAACATAATTTTTATTTAATTCATTTTAGAATAGGCGGACGCAACTGTGGCAGCTGGACTTTAAATGTCATTTTCAGGTGAAGTTATAGAAATAGACGAAAATTTATAAGGACCATTTTTGTAGAGAATTTAATTTTCTACAAAAAAGTATTCTTTGCATTTAGTCGTAAAACTGATATTTAGGCCGCAATAGTTGTTTAAATGAAATAAAGCAGTATTCAAAATTTTTCAAATAATTTTATTTTTGTCTTTAAATTAAAATTTTGGGTAAAGTTATTAAAATACATAAAAATTTATAAGGAACAATTTTGTAGAGAATTAAATTTCCTACAAAAAAGTATTCTATACATTTAGTGATAATTTGTAATTAACAGTCACAATTAGCCCTTATAAAATTAAGACACTTCCCAGATATTTAAAACCCCATTTATTTACACATGTAATTGTAAATTTAATTGAAAATAAAATATCGAAATGATTTTTTATGTGCTCTGTACACTATACACCAACATTATACACAATTAAAAATAATAATAATAATTAATAATTAATAGCAACAATTAATAATGAAGAATAAAATTTAAATCAACATGCGCGATATTTTATTTCTTTGGTTTATAAATATAACAATGTGATAAATATTCCAAAAATTGAATAATCGCAAAAAATTAAAATTTAAAAAATAAACAATTAGTAATTTAATAAAAGGAAATATCAATTAATTAATATTTAATATTATTAAATAATTAAAATATTTATGAAGGGGTTTGTTAGTAAGAAATGGCGTCTAACGACAAGATTAAAAATAAAAAAAATGAAAAGGTGGGTAATAAAAAAGTAGTAGGAGGTAGCAGTGAATTGTGGGGATCGCTAATTGGGGGTGGCCGGGCGTGCGCGAAGTGGCGGTGGCGTAGAAGTTGGGGTTGGATAGGGCGCGTACCTGACCCCTACGGACGAGGGAGATGCTCGTCGGGAGATGATTGCTACGGGTGAGGGTTGCCAGGACCAGGAGAGAGGGGGGTAGGGGAATGAGGGTGTGTTGGGGTAAGGTGAGGATGTGGTAGTACGCGAGCCGTAGAGCAGCGCTGCTGAGGGTGCCAACCAGGATGCCAGTGGATGCTGATGCCCTCCCTCGTGTTGCTGATGGTGTTGCTGCGATGGTGGTTGTTGCTGTTGCTGAATACTCAATGCACTCCCACCGGGTGATGTTAAGGCTAAATGCTCATATAGACGGACTGGTGGTACGCCACAACGGACCAATTGCTGCTCCATTAGTTCCATCGGATCTCTGTAACAAGATTATTTATTTTTATATTAGAAATCGGATTATTGATTTTTTTTCTGCAGTACAGTGAAAGTTTATTATATAAAGGCACACCCTTAGTTTTGTAGTTTAAGGGTGTGCATTTTAATTAAGGGAATTTCTTAAAATTATTAAAATTTCATACAACAAATTTTCAAAAAAACATTTGAAATACACACCCTTAATTTATGGTGTGCATTTTTTTAAGGAAATTAATAAAGTCCTAAGTACACACCTTTCATTTTTTGATTTCAGGGTGTGCAATTCTTTATAAAAAGTTAAAATAAATCATAAAATTCTACATAAAACATTTCAAAAATGAATTTAAAATGCACACCCTTGATTTTTTATTGAGGGTGTGCATTTTACTTGAGGAAATTTTTAAAAATTATTGAAATTTTGTGTGAGTTTCAAAAAAAAAAATTCAAATACACACCCTTAATTTTTTTTATTAATGGTGTGCATTTTACTTGAGAAAGATAATAAATTTAAATGAATACAATTTTTAGGTACACAACCTTTACTTTTTGATTTCAGGGTGTGCAATTTTTGGTAGAAACTCTAAAAAAATTACAAAATATCATGTATAAAAATTCTGAAGACGAATTTCAAAGTACACACCCTTGTTTTTTTATTGAGGGTGTGCATTTTATTTGAAAAAGTCAAAATTGGAGAAAAAAAATTTGTTTCTCGGGTTTGACAGAAAATATTTATAAAAAAAGTTTCGAAAGTGATAAATTGCTTGACAAAAAAAAATCTGATAAGACAATTACTCAACAATCAAACTAATTACATTGATAAATTACATCTTGTAACAACAACTGTCTGCGTAATTTACAAATTACGAAATTCACCGGAAATGCTAATAAACAAACCTCTATAATAAAAAAAAAAAAAAAAAAGTATCTATAAGCATAAAAAAGTACGAAATAATGATGAATGATTTTCTCGTTGATTTGCACATATCCGCAAGCTTAATTAGGGTCAATCACGGTACCGATTGTGAATCGATTTCACGGTTGATTACAATCGACGAGAACACATCAGCACAAGTACAGTGTACGCTGACTGGCGAATTATTATTCCTCTAGACTGCAAAGTTAATCGCCGCGGGTATGCCTTCGTAATTAACGCAATCGCACAGACTGCACACCACACACCACTATCAATATAATATCCATTACATCATAAATATATACACAAATATTACCTCAGCCAAATGGAGTATCATTACACAGATACTCCATTACAGATAAATGATAAATAACAAAACATTAATCGAGATAAAATATTTTCACAACGGCAGACCCATTTCCTACTTTTCTTCCAAGTGTGTGGTCACTTTATAAAAGGATTTTATTAAATATATCTATAAGCTCATTATTAAATTTATCACTATATTAAAATAATAATTCCAAGAATTTAAACTTTATTTTTTTTTTTTTTTTTACTAAGAATCGATTTAAATTTTGAAACCAAAGTCTCGATCTTACTTTCGGTGTTGGGTTTGTCTTGACAAAGAACTCTTTGGATTTTTATTTTCATTGGATTTGAATGATGGAAACCAGTAGATGAGAATTGAGTTTTAAGAATAAATAAAACGAAGTGTAAAAAAAAAAGAGAACAATGGATCCGGTGTGCCAAGTTAACGCGTCTCGGTTACAACTTGGGTGTACTGCTTAGCATGTAACTTGATATCAATCTCCCTTTACTTCTTTATATATTTATACATATATATAAGAATGGAATGGATGTGTATAGAGACCTAAACCTTATGACTTTCAAGTCCACATGTGCCTCCGAACTCAATCTGAAGAACATTGAGGTATAAATTTCTACAAGGGTGTGCATGTGTGTGCTCATGTGTGCGTGTGTGAGATGTATAAGAAACAAGAGGGAAAAAAAGTTAAAAAATGTAAAAGAGGAAGGAAGGGATTAGGGTTGGTGTGCCTGGGGCTAATCGTTCTTCGAGTGAACGTGCCGGACCACACACCGTCGTGTCCACTGGTTCTACATGTCCTTACTCGATCTCTTTTCTCACACGTTCCGGTGAAATATCACTGTTGTCGAGCTTCCAAAGTCTATTAGTCGAGCTATTGGCACCCAAAGTCATTCAATTGATTTTCTTTATTCTTCATCTGAGGGTTTTGTTACTTTTTTTATCACTTTTGTTTGCTTTGATAATAGATTTGAATTACTAGGGATAGATGGGGCAAAACGGCCCACCTAAGCCGGTTATTACTTTTTTTTTTGTAATAAATTCCGCCACTCTTACTAAAAAAAAAAATTTATTGTAATTTTTTCATCACTATTGCAATACAATTGAATTTGAATTTAAAATTGCCGCCAAAATAAAGGAGCAAATAATGGACTTTATTCGGAAGCTAAGAAATTATGGATCCAATGTAAAAATTGTAAGAAATGGCCTCATGATTCCTGTGCAGGTTTAGATAAAGATTATTCCAATGATATTTGAATACTGTAAAAATTAGTCGAATTGAAAAATTTCTAGGCCCATTTTCCCCAGGCATAGAGAATCAGTCGAAAAATGAAGTATATTGTTTTTTATAATTTGACGTTAAAAATATGACAAATTTTTTTTTTTCAGAATTTTCCGCTGGTTCAAAAAAAAAACAAAAATTTTTTTGATCAAATTTTTGGAAGGGGCCTTTTTACCCCACCCTCTCTTACACAGAAAAAAAATTCAATTTTTTTGGATAAAGTAGAAATCTTCTCTGACTGAAAAATTTATTGGCTCAAAAAAAAATTTTAACGTTTTCCAAAAATGTGTCTTCCAAAATATTTTTTTGACTCAAAATGATTAAACTTTTTTTTTTTTTTGAATAAAACTACTGTATAATTAATAAATTATAACTGTAACTAAAATTATTTTTGAGGAAATGAATTACGAGAAAATTATAACATCAGAGTAAAATTATATTGTGTGTCTATATAAATATATATGAATATAGATGTGGGATCATGAAGTGAAGAGTAGATGAGAGCAAACGGAAATGACGTAGCTCTGATGCATTATAATAGACTAATCCGGCCCTTGAATGCCATTGTAGCCTTGAATTATCTTTTAATGTTTTCATAAAACTTCTTTATATATAAATGTATGTATATATATATATATATATATACATACAATAATAATATATTATAATTACGATCATTCATGAAATCGAGTCTCACACGCGGCATTGCTGTTTATTACCATTTATTTATTCGTACCATTAAAACCGCGCGTACGTTCAAATCTCCTTACTTCTCAGCGATCATTAAAATCATGTATTATTATATTCATATGTAATTTTATTTTTTTTTAATTAAAGATTTTCATAATTGACGTTTTGTAGTACTGATTGAAAAGTTAAGAAAATATTTCACCCCGTTATAAATATTTATATGACGAACTATAGGCTTATATATTATTATTATATAAGTATTTAATTACTTACATAATTTAAAAAAAATTAACACGTTTTTACATTAAAAAGTTTGATCATTTTTTTTTTCATTCCATGGATTTGAATTTATGAATTTTTCAAAATTTAACATCTTTTAAAAAATCGTTTAGGAAAAATATATAGGGAAGAAAGGGGAAAAATTACACCACTTTTCAAGGGAAATGTTTATCTAGTCTCTAGAAAAATATGGGGTGAGTTGGTCACCCTTAATAGACTTAGGGACTATTATAGAATTTTCACCAAAAAATTGCCATGAAAATTCCAAGGATCCGATTATGAAGTTTTTTCGGAGACGACACTTCAATTATTGTCTGAAAAATATGAGAAATTCTGTATACAGTCACCAGATAAGGTAATTCCAATTATATATTGATGCAGTAACAGGTACATAGTCGCGGATAGATCGCAGATTAAGATCTTGTCGCATTTCGGGGCATTTTTCACTAGTTAGACAAAACTCTGGTTTTTTTGAAAAATATAATGATTTGAAAAATTGAAATTTTAGATAAAAAGAAAATTTTTAACGAGTCATATTTTAGATAAGGACTCTGTAGGGTTAAAGAAAATATTTTGTGAAACTTTTTTCTATCATTTTTGGGAGGGGACCTGTCGTCTCGGAAAAAAAATTTTTTTCGTCAATTATAGCAAAATTTTGATAAAATTTGTTCGAAGTAGATCAAAGCTAGATGATAGTAAAATTTTCTATAAAAAAAAAAAAAAGTAACAATTTGAATGCATGCAAATTAAATTTTAAAAATAATTCTCCTACAATCCTATCCCTAAAATTACAGCAAAGTCTACTAATGTCTATTATTATAAAATACTTTAGGAATAGCATTGCGTGTTAAGTCCTACAAATAATATACCATTTAGTTACAATGTATGTATTCTAATCTATACTTTGTATCCCATAGAATTCTCTTCTCACCTCCACAAACTACAGATATTTAAATTCGAAAGCTAAAAAAAAAAGAACGGAAGTCGAATGTTTAATTTTAAAATATTAAATTTAAAAATAAAATGTTGAAGGGGTATTGATATTCGGACACTCAGGTGTTCCTCGCGTGGATCATGTCGTCGGGTTTGAAATTACTTTGAATTAAAAATGTAAAAAGTAAAAATAAATAATAATAAAGTGTCTAAAGAGCCGATACTTCGCACACTTAAACTGTCTCTCGTGTGTAGTGTCGTGACGATCAGGAGACCTGATCATGTGTAAAATGAGTGGATCGCGTGTGATGTGAGTGAGAAAAGTGATGATGAGAAGAGCATCATCATCATCATCCTCCTCATTCTCATCATCATCATGAAAGAGTTTGTATCACGATTGATCTTTTTCCATGCAACGGGTAATGAATCGTCATTAACGGCAATCTTTGCATATTCTTTATAATAACGTGTTCGGCTCAATATTGTAAATTTCAATTTTTTTGTAAATTGCAACTTTTTTTTTTTGTTTCGCTACATATTTATGAATCGTATATTAGTATCATTTTCTCAGTGAGGTACTCGAGTAGGAGGAGCTGTAAATCTCGTCAATATTTTAATGATCAAGTTCTATTAAATTTTTTTTTTTTCATACTTTTTACATATATATGTAAGAGGGGGAGGGGAGTAAGATTAAGACAAAAAAGAGGAAAAAAAATTTCAATTTTTCTTCAAAAGCAATTAAACCGTTAATTAGTGAATGTCACTGGGGTAAGTTGGGTCCATGGAAAAAATTAAATTATGGCTATGCAAATTTTAAAAATTATTAATCCCGCGCTTTTTTAAAAATTCGATTTTTTCAATTCTGAGATTTTTATTTTTTAAATATTTAGGCAGAAATTTTTTTGACGTCTGTTATGACTAGACTGTCTAAAATATTTAGTGATAATTTACTGTAAAAAGTCAACCCTCAGACTATTAATAAATAATTACCTTACGTTAATGCATCTTTAATTTCCTATAAATTTCTAGATCTATAATTTGAAATTTAAAAAATTCTTTAAAAAGACATTAAGCAAAAATTAATAACAAAACCTTTGCTGATGTATAATAAAAATTTTTTATAGACACTGGAGCAATAATATTCGAATTCCATTGGACTGTTATTTTTCACCCTCGAGCTGACATATAAGCTATTAGATAAGTGGTAGGATAATAATAGGTTACACCCCGCTATATGATTCTCTACTCTATCATATGCCTTTCGACTTTAATCCCACGAGACTCGAGTCTTTAGTTTCTAGTCTTCAATCTCCAGCCTCCAGACTAAAATATTCAAGGTCCTTGTATCGTTGATAACAAAAAATCGCATTAAGAAAGTAAATTTATCCAAAAAAAAATTTTTGTCTGAAATAGAAAAAATTGAATTTTTGGCGCGAAAAAAATTTCGCAGTAAAATTTAAATAAAAATTTTCGTAGGACTAGAAAATTTTTCTTCTTAATTCATAAAGAAAAAAATTTCTTAGGGTAAGTGAAAATTTTTTGCTCCAAGAAATCTTTTTTTTCTGCACAGGAAAAAAAATTCCCAATTGATGCCAGAAAATTTATTTGAAAACCTGAATTTTCTTGGATAAGTAGAAATTTCCTGTGACTGAGAAAAATTCTCTTGGCTCAAGAAAATCTTGACTTGATTCCCAAAAACGTTTGCCTTCAAAAATATTTTCTTGACTCCAGATTATTTTTTTTTTTGTGTACAAAAAAAAAGTAGTTGGCAGTTTGAAACGCTATTAAGTGGAATCAGAGTGATTGTGCTTTTAGTAAAAAGTAAAACTCCCGTATACAGAATACAGAAATAAATAAATTTGAGAAAAAAAAACGTAAAATGAGATGATGAGGTATACATCACATCAGAGTCCTAAAGGAATGGATGTAGAAGATGAAGCGAGTGTAACGGCGAAGAAATTAATAGCCATAAAATATGAATAGAAATTAGCAGGTTCGGGGTGGCGTGACGCGTTTGCTCGCTCATTTCCTTTCGGCGCGTTGAAAAACAACAAAACAACAAAATATCGTTCAAGCCTGTAATTTACCCGGCTGCCGCCGACCGCGCCGGGTATTCTCTCTTGCACCCGCGGAACAAACTCTCCATCAGAAGTACATGAACATCTTACGTGTATCTCGACATACACGCACACATACACACATCGACTTACAAGTTCGCCTTCGGATTTTTTACATTTATCTTTAAATTAATTTTTTAAAAAATTATTTACTTCCATCCATTGTCAATAATAAAAATATTTAAGGACGTATGTATTTGGTATTTAAATTTTTTTTTAGGTACCACTTACATCACCGTGGGCATAATTTTCAATTGATTTCTGTAAACTCACATATTTTCTGCAGTTGTGCTAAAATTATTCCGTGTTTAAATTTATTTGTTGAATATTTAATATCACGTGTCGTGAATTAGCATAATGCCATATTGTGTTGCTTGCCCATTTTTGATTAATTTATTTTTTAACATCAAAAAAGTTTATTCAATACCAAATTTTTGTTGAATTAATTCACTAAGGTAATTTATTAAAAATTTTGTCGCTCTTTTTTATGAGAAATTCCTTACAACAATTTAGGTCCGAATAAGGGTAAAACGGACCCCCTAAAAAAATCAGTCGTTTATTTTCTTTTTTTGAGTCCCCAAAGTGGGATACTGAAGTTAGCAAACGCCAAATAATTTTTGAAATTTAAAAAAAATAATAAATTATAAAAAAAAAAATATTTTGAAAAATTGCACTTACAGTTTTTTTTATTTTCTACAAGTGCATTTTTTTAGTTTTTTATTTTTGTAATTAATTTGATGAAAAAAAAAATCCAAAAATTGTTGATTATCTGCTAACTTCTGGATCATCTGAAGTTAGCCGTTTGAAAGTTTTTTGAATTTTTATAAAACAATAAATTTAAAAAAAAAAAATATTTGAAAAAATTGCACTTATAGTTTATTAAATTTTCTACATGTGCATATTTTTAATTTTTATTTTTTTTGTAATTAACTTGTCGAAAAAAAACTCCGAAAATTTTTCACACCTAATTCATGTTAATTTGTACTCCAATTTTTTTCATCTGCAGCAAAATTAATTTCATCATCAAAATAATTTTCAAATTTCTCGAATTAAAATTTTTCATTACCGCGATCCTTCATCGTCTTATTGCATCGATATTTAAAGTTAACACTTAAGAGAACAGCTTAGTCTTTTGTTTTAGCGTTTAAACGTCGGCTATTAGCCCTGGCCAGCTTCAGTCCCTAGCTTAGCCAGCCCGCGGCGTCTTTCTCACCCCCTTATTTTTCTCACCCCAAGGCCTCAAGCCCATATAAGTTTTTTATAAAATTTTTTGTTGGATGGTATAGAGATCACGTGGGGAAAGGTAATGCGAAGTGCTAATGGGCCGCGGAGTAAATGTGTTGATGGTAGATGTTTTAGAATGTCTGGGCATTAAAGTATATTGGACACTGAGTTAAGTGTGTCTGTATGTATAACTATATAGAAAACCATAGGATTGAAGCTGCGTACAGGCAACTTTTAACATGTGTAGTAAAGAATAAGAATAAGAAGATAAAGAAGAAGAAAAAGGATGAAAAGAAGGGACTTGAAAAGGCGGCTACGATAATGACAGGCCGCTTGCTCTCGAAGCTAATATAGATGAATGCTCTGCCCTCCTTGCCCTTAAGCTCCACACTCCAAGAGAACATATCAGTATATTCTACTCTACTGTACGTACGTGGATACGAGGGCGTAAGCACTTAGACACTGGGATATAGAATAAAAAGTAATGATAAAATATAAAATAATATAATAAATATTAAAGGAACCAGAGCTCGCGAATCGGAGGTATGGCGAACAGGAAAAGAAACGGGAACAGGAACGAGAGTGGGAATGGGAATGGGAAGAGGGAACGAAAGCGTGCGAAAACCAAATGAAGAGAAGAAAAAAAAAATAATGATAATAAGAATAAGGATACAGAAGGACTGCAGCAATACTCTAAAAAGTTAAAGGCTTCGGATAGGAGGTCGGGAAAAATATGTATAAGAAAGGGATATATATCTCCCTGTTTCTTTTAAACCCGGAGGGGCATCTATCTATCAGCGCCGGCGTGAAGTGGGCGGGTGCATGCGCGGTATTGCCGCATATAAGGCCGCTCTCTTATTAACTTTGCCGACGCCGCGGCTTAGGCGGAGGCAATGCGCATGCTTCGAAGTTACGTGTTATCCGCGGCAGCACCTCACTCAAATAAAATATATTTTATTCCTTCTTCTTGGTCTAAGTCATGTTCCAGTACAGCCTGCACTTTATTTAAATATTTAACTTTTATTTGCTCGTTCAAAATTGCGGGACTTCGATGAAGTTTTGTAATTAATAGTTTTATATTCTTTTTAATTACTAATGACTACGGCAAGATTTTAATTGATTTTAAATTTTTTCAGAAGTTGTAAATTTTACTGGGGATTTATATATTTTTTTTTTTTTTTTTTGGAGTATTAAAGGTAAAATAGACGACAGGTGTTGATTTGTAGGAGGACTTTGTTGGGCGGGTTACGTTTCGTCGAGAATATACGATAATAGAGTATATGAGAGGCTTGATGATGATGGTGATGGTGATGGTGATGATGATGATGGGAAATAAAGCTTTATCGAATCTCTATCTTGTTCTTTGGATCTCGTAGTTCTTTCATGGTCATCATCATCGGCAGCACCATCATGCCACGCAGTAGAGAGTCAAGAAGTCAATTGACTTTTTAAAGTATACGTGTAAAACCCGTTCGTGAGAACACTAAATTATGACAGTGGAATTTTTTTATTTGTTTATATATAAATATAGCCGCACTCGAGATAGTTATTTACTCTTTTTTTATGTATGCGAATTGTTTAAGTTATTAATATTTATTTTCATTTGGTAATAATGAGAAATTTATTTACTCACCGATCGAAGTCTGTGAGCCGTGATGAATCACGAAAACCTTTGGCAAATGGATTACTGTCGATTTTTAATTTTGTAATCTGAAATTTTTTTTATTTTTGTTAATTTTATTAATTAAGAAATTTATTGTTATGAGGAATTTTTTTTAAATAATTAGTTTTTTTTCTGTGTCATGTTCATACCGAGCCTTCAACTTGGAGTAAAAAAAATACTAGACATTTTTTTCTTAAGCCCATTCCTCCCCCCGCATTTTAATTATTTATTTAAATACAGGGGGAAGGGGGGGGGGGCAAAATGGGTCCCTAAGCGTTTGGGGATCCATTTTGCCCCCCTTCCCCTATATAGACATGAAATTATTAATAAAATTTTTTTTTAATTCATTAAATTTTATTAATTAAAAATTTTAATTTTTATGGGGAACAAATTTTTAAAAAATTTGGTTTTTTTTTTGGGTCATATTTATACCAATCAATTTTGAGCCAAAAAAAAATGGAATAGAAAAAAAAATACTAGACATTTTTTCTAAGCCCATTTTAGCCCCTACCTAATTTTAATTAATCATTTAAATATATATAGATATGAAATTATTAATCAATTTTTTTTATTTCAGTAAATTTTATGAATTAAAAGTTTCAATTTTTTTATGAGCAAAAAATTTTTTAAAAATTTGTTTTTTTCTGGGGGGGGGGGTCATTTTTGAGACAAAAAAAAATATCAATAGAAAATACTAGACATTTTTTTTTAACCCCCCCTCCTTATTTTAATTATTTATCTAAATATATATAGATATAAAATAATTGATAAAATTTTGTTATATATATTTACCAATTGATTTTGATACGCAGTAACAGCCGTAAAAATAGATTCAGGAAATATAAAAGTCTTGTGTTCTTCTTTATTGAGATCAGTTATTTTATGATTCTTATCTTCATCTTTAGGACGACACTTGACTAAATGTATCCTGGGCTGATACCGATGCATGGAATTAAGCACAATCTGTAACCAAAAAAAAAAAAAAAAACTTAATAAAATTATACATGACGCAAGTATTAATTAAAAAGGCAAATTAAAATACGGTTAGCCAATCTGACATCACAAGCTCTTTACTCTCTCTCTTTCTCTCCCCGTCCTTTTTATCTCTTACTCAGTCAAACTCACAGCCGAGCCGTACGACACGCATTATTATAACCACATACATACATCCTAAAAGACAATTAATTTATGTAATCCATAAATTAAAATGGCGACGTTGATGGATACATCAAAAAATAGTCCAGGGCATTTGTATATCGACGCATAATATCAAAATAATTATTATCGTGGTATCTAACTTTTGGACGTATGAACAATGCACATATGCATAAAACATTTATAAATAAATACATATGTTCACATGTTTCATTTCAGTGTACACACATAAAATGCATTGATGTATTCAGACATATAACGTTGAATCAAGCTCGCGTGATCCAAACGAGAACCGAGCACGCGCTTTTATAGTGAACACGCGATCGACCCGATAGTCAACTTCATGATCGATTTCCTGTCCTAAACGATGTGTACTCGAGCGCGTGCAAATCATCAAACCTAAGGATTTTTATTTTTTATTATTATTATTTTAATACTCTTTTTTAACCCGTATGTATACTGACCAATTTACTAAATATATAAGACATTATATATAAAATTGATATGCAATTTTTTTCTTACTGTCATGTCTGATTATACGGGATTACAAATTTGATTTCTGAAAAAATATCCTGGTTAATGATCATAATTTTTCAGTTGGTTTAAAATTCGAATTGTGTCTAAAATATTGAACTTACGAATAAAAGTAAAGAGAGACTTTTTGTAGAAAATTTAATTCTCTATAAAATTATCTCAGTACATTTTTGTTGTATTTTTAGTAGTTTAGTCAGATTTTTAATTTTCAAGCCGAAGAATCTGAAGACTACGAATTTCAAATTTTTATGGGCACTTTAAATTTAAATTACGGGTTGGTAATTAAAAATATGATAAAAATGTATCAGAGGTAATTTGTAGAGAATTAAATTTCCTACAAAAAATAATTCTATAAATTTTTTCGTAAACCCAGTAATTTTCAAGTTATTTTAAATTTACCGCCAGAAACTCTGTCTCCGAAATTTTAATTAAAAAAAAATATATTGCTGATAATAATAATATAATATTTAAAAAATGAGTTATGAGAAAATACAACGGAAAGCTAAAAGTTACATGTATTATCGCTAATATAAAATATGACGGCGGCTGTAAGCATTCTCCGCAACTGTTGAAACTGTTTAACGGCCCGCAGGTGGCCAGAAGCTTTGGGGACTCATAACAGCCACCTTAGGATCTTGTTCTTTTATATTTTTTAATATACTTATATATGTATAGTGCGTGTACTTGATAAAACTAATTTACATTTATACGTAGGTGAGAAGAGAGAGAGAAAACGTCTTGGCATCTGATAAACCTGTCATAGCTATCTTTAATTCGATGACTTACTTCACTTAAAAGCCCGGTGCGTTATGTGTATACACATCTATAAATGTATATATATATTAATAATATATATTAAATATATATGTATAGGTATACATATTTTTTCCCCTTGAATTTTTTAGTCTTGGAGATATGAACGATAAATTATCATAATCGTACTCGAGTACATCCGGTAAATTCTTCCAACGTCATGACTTTTATATATATATATACATATATGTTTAATGTTTACATACACATATATATACGTGTATACACAACAAATTCTCTTGATTTCCTTCATGGGAGTTACCTATAGTCTAGTCTTTTTTATTTTTTATATATATATACACATATATATATATATATATATATTTTTTTACTCTGTATTATTATTCCTTTTATTCCTGTAAGACTGTGCAAATATGAACAAGAAATACGAGTGGCTACTGATGATGCCAGGCATAGAGAAGTGACTTACGGTAGCTGACTAATATAAAGGCCACGAGTGTGTCTTAAGAAATATTCATTAGTGTAAATAATCACATAAATCATTTGTAATGAGTTTTTTTTATTTTTTTGAATTTAACTAATTACGCTTCGAAAATAGTTTTTTTATGAGTTATTAATATTCTTTAATTATATGGATTACTGCTGGTTTACTATTTTAATGATTTATCGAAGCTAATAAAATTTTAAATTAGGTTTTTTTTAGAAAATTTTTTTACGAATAGAGTTGGTTGAAATTTTATGACGAAAATTATTTTAAAAATAGTTAATTGAAATTGTAAAAGTCTGCACTGCAAAAAATAAATGGAGTAAATCCGGAGTAAATGCCACTGTTTGTATTTAATCTGCTCGGAGTAAAATTTACTCCAACATGGAGTAATTTAAAAATGAACGCGGGTTAGAAATAAAAGTTACTCCTAAAGAATTTTTAATATGAAAACTCTGAAATGGAGTCATATCTTTAAACTTAAATTGTGACTAAACGATCAAAGATATGACAAAAATATATCAGAGCAATTTTACAGGAAATTAAATTCTCTACAAAAAAGCTCCTTACATCTCTTTTCATAAACTCAATATTTCAGCCGCAATTTAAATTCGAAATTGGCCAAAAAAAAAAATACGACTTTTTTGCAAAATCTATTTTTCATTTCCGTTTTTCTAATAAAGAAAAAAAATAGATTATTTACTATGATCTTATATATTTACTCTCATTGCTAGCAAGTATTGAAGATCGCGATTTGCATGTGGTGATTTATCAAACAACGCGCCATCCATGTAATACACGTTGATAGCGGCATTACACGCGCGATTTATAACCACTCACTCGTTTCAATTTTGTGTTCTCTCATTTTATTTTTTTATCATTCTCTCTATGTACCGCAACTTTTTTTTTTTTTCTTTAAATCATTCAATATTTTTATCCACCGTCATCGTGAGTAAGGCAGCGCGTGTTAAAATAAGTAACCGCCGTTTTAAATATCGATCCCGCTACCGGTAACTCAATTAGCCAAGATCCTTTTTTTCTCATTCAAAATTTTGAGTCAAAATTTCTCTATCGTCAATAAATTATAGAGATTGCAATTAACACAATTATGGATCATAATTTAATTTAATTATCATCGTAACTGCAAGTATAATTTAGTGCACTTGTTATTGCAAATGAATGATACTAAAATAAAGTAATAAAACTAAATGACACTTAAATTTTTTATGATTTAATTTTCCGCATTTATTATTTTTATTATTATTTATAATATTTATATTCCTCTGTCCTCCTCATTCCAGAAGCTGTCGAGAAAAGCGACGTTTACCCTCGGCCTCTGCCAGGAAGCTTGTCACGACATGCTTGGCCGCACTCTTACTATATATATGTATATATATAAATATATATATATATATATATATTTCAAATACACGGTCTTGTATCGTCGTGCTATCGCATTTACAAGCCTAACACAAGTTTAAAGCGTGTATGTAAATCGATAAAGACATAAACAAAAAATAACTAAAACATAAAACACCTACGAAAAGAATCCAGTAGAAGAATGCGAGAAAAAAAAATGTTTTCATGTTTTTTAAAAGAGACAATTCATTATAAACTTCACAGCTCATGTTCAAAAAAAAATTAGGAATTTTAATTTTTTAACGATATTATAATTTTGAATTTTTTTTTTTTTTTTTTTTTGGGCAAAGATTTATACCACAATCAGTATATGAGCATTAGTGTCATTTTGACAAAAAATTATCGTTTTTAATTTTATAGTATATTTTTTTTAAAAAATATTTTGAGTACTTGGAGATTTAAACGGTCATGGAATTTTAAAATAAAAAATTAGATGGATAGAAAAGTTTTTGGATTTGAAATAGTATTGGAATTTTTTTTTTTTTTTTAAGTGGTAAATTTTTAATTTTAAGTGGAATTTCGATTTTGAAAAATGGGGGCAAAATGGGCCATGAAAAAATTTTTTATATTTTGACCTTCAATATATTAAATACATACATATATATATATAAATGTATATTTTAAAAAAACGATACTGAAGTTAGCCGACGACTAATAATTTTTGGATTTTTTTCAAAACGATAAATCATAAAAAAAAAAATATTTTAAAAAATTGCACTCATAGTTTATTAAATTCCCTACATGTGCATATTTTTATTTTTTTTTTTTTCGTAATTGATTCCCTAAAAAAAAAATCGGTCTGTCGGTTGACCCTGCGGGCCAGCCCAAAAACTTCCCGCCTATTTCGAGCTCCAAGAGCTTGAAAAATTGTTGTAGATACACTTTCAAGCTCTTCGAGCTTCAGTGTACCTATTTGAAAAAAGTAGAAAATTTAGCTGATTTTTAGCTAGATTTAGCCAGATTTAGACCACTTTTAGACTTTTAAGGGCTCAAGTGTACCTACCCTGCTTAAAAAATCCGATAGATTCTTATAGCTGTATGTATAAGGCCCTATACTTAACTATAGCACTTCTCATAGAACTCATTCATTCTTATAAAATCTCTATAGGAATGTATAAGAATCTATTGGATTCTATGAGATTTTCTAAACAGGGTATTTGAAAAAATCGGTCTATCGGTTGACCCTGCGAGCCAGCCCCAAAACTTCTCGCTCATTTCGAGCTCCTTGAACTCGAAAATATTGTCAGGAATACAGTTTCGAGCTCTTTGAGCTCGAAAATACTTTTGGATGCCGTTGTTTTCGAAAAAAACGTTTTTTATCATTTCTATCTCCCGCGATAACTCTTAGACAAATGACCCGATTTTGATGGTTGAGGTGGCAATCGACGCGTTTTAATAAACTCTAAAGCTTACCAGATTTTGGAATTGTTTAGTTCAGTTGTTTCAAATATATTCGCAAAAAACCATTTTTTACCATTTATATTTCCCACGATAACTCTAGAACGAATTATCCGATTGAGATGGCTAAGGGCGAAATCGACGCGTCTTATTAAGCCCGAGAGCTGATTAGATTTTAAAGTCGATCGTTAGACTCGGTTCTGAGAAATCAATAAAAAACTGAAAAAAAAAATTTTTTTTAACGTAATTCGCCAATATTTTTGTTTCTACTTGATCGAATAATCTGAAATTTTCAGAAAACTTGATGGCCAACAAGCTCTTTCGATTGCCGCCTCAACCATCCAAATCGGTTCATTAGTTAAAAAGTTATAGGCCGGTCACATACACACACACACACACACACATACATACATACAGACACTCGGACATCATTCTAAAAACAGTCAGAATAGCTTTCTAAAACCTCAAAACGTTGACATCTGATGAAATTTCGATTTTCGCAAATCGGGGTGAAAACAATAACTTCCCGAAATTTTTGAAAATCATCGATTTTCTTAGCGGGAAGTTAAAAATCTTAAAATTCTTATTCATCTATTAACTTCTGGATTATTAAAAAAAAAATTTCAAAAAAATTTTTGAGCACTTGAAACTCAAAAATTTAAAACCCAAATTACCCCGTCAATTTTACTTCTCTTTAAATTTCATTCCAAAACCATCCGCGGCCAATATGGTCTTCATTAAAAAAAAACACGCATATATAAATCCAAAAAAAGTTATAAAAGATAATTAAATATAACTGGTCATAATGAGCGGAAGTAATAATTCATACTTTCATAAATCAATTGATTTAGAATATTTCTCAATACTAGTAAACCAAATCGACTATTGAACGCGAAAAAAGGTTATCCACTTGACCCTGATAAAAAAGTAATAAAACTTATCTCCAATGCAACAAATATACATCAAACATCAAAACCCAAACTTAAAAATTTCACGCTCATACATTTCATATTCATCACCCATAATAATACCATAATAACAACCTCTATACCTAATCTATCCTCCCCAAAAAAAATTTACTCGCCAAAAAATTCATTCAGCAAGGCATCAAAATTAACTAATCAATTTTTCGTATTCATCTATCCCCTGCGAAACGTAATACTTAAAAGCGTGAGAATGTACTCTTACGTTTTTTTTAATTTCAAAATTATTTCGTTATCCATACAAATATATAACAAGACGTGTAACGTAACACGAGAAGCATCTCTTACAAAGTGCCAAGTCGTAGTATCAAAAAAAAATTATTATTTTTAAAAAAGATGAATGAAAAGGTATACATACATATATACATACATATATATAGTAGTGTGAATATCAGTGAAATAAAAAAAGCTAAATTCCATCAGGTATGAAGCAGACTTTTATCCACACCATCAGAGTTGGGTTTTGGACCACCACGTAGTAGCAATTCACAGATGGGGGTCCATATTCACTTATTTCTCTCATATTATTATTATTATTATTATTATTTATATATTTTTTTAAATTCTAAAAACTCTTGTACATTATAATATCGCGTCATACGAGTACGCGCGATGAAATAGTGGTAATAGTAAAAGGAATGTTCATTTATTATATATTATTATTAATTCAATATGATAGTATATACACCCAGTAAACTCTATACACAATAATCTATACAGCAGACTATTATATAGTATACTACCACTTGAGTATGTCTCTCGTTTACTCTTGAGATACTTGACTGGCATTACGTGGCTCCAACTTTATACAACTACTGCTACAAACTAAACTGCTTTTACCGGTATCCGAGTACATTGCCTTTGGATTTACTCAGTTTTTACTTTAATCGCCTCTAAGATTATTCATACTCACATATATATAAATATATATACTGTAGTCTATTACTACTGTATTGAATCACTTGTTGGCCATGTAGGTGTGAATCGGCTACTTATATATACATATATATGCATATGACGATACATGGACATAATTCATATATATTTGATGACTACCATGTACTGACACGGGTTATAAAATATCGTGGAGTGTATTCAAAAGGTTTTTGATATATGTGTGTGTAAGAGGAAGAAAAGAAAGAAAGCGCGGGCGTGGGCAACGGATGATCATGACAAAAGCTTCGGGCAAACATTCATTCAATTTATTAGCTTATAGGTATAGATATTTAATGCAGTATGCTAACACTGGGTTGGGGTGTCAACTCGAAAAAACACCTACGACAATTCTATTCAGCTTATTCTCGATTTTACATTATGGCTGCTCGTAATCTTAAGGTTCTGGATACTATAGTTTACTTGGTTAAACATTTTAATATTAATAAATGTAATGATATATATGTATGTATGTATGTATGTATGTATAGAGTATTGAATTCCGGCAGGTGAAAAAGTTAAACCGGTTTTTTTGAATTAGAATTTGAGTAGAAGGCAAAGAAAATTTTTTTTTAAGAAGATATTGATAACTTGTTTTTTCGATGACCATTTTACCCGTGATAAATTTTTATTTTTTATTTATTTTTGGAATTTAGGAATTTTAAAAGCGTGTAAAGTACTGGAGGTAAAATGGACATGTAGCAAATTTTGAAAAATTTTTCATTTTGCTTTAGAAAATTTAATAAAAATGTACATAAGTCAATATAGGTTCCTTCGATATTAATTAAGAGTATGGATAGTAATTAAAATCAAAAAATTTTTTTTTGAATGTCGCATCAGCACTTTTATAAAGGCGGGAAAAAAAAATTTCAAAATTAATAGCATTTGATTAATTCTAATTTTAGATATACATTTATATTAAAAACATCTCTAAGATCTACTCAAATTCATGCAAATTTCGGATCTAAATTTTTTTTTAATTTTTTTTTACTCCAAAATTTCTCTTAAAATCAAAATTTTGAATTTTTACGATTTTACTATCGGCCTTTTTTCAATAACAAAAAAATTAGACCTAATTTCTAAATTATATCCCTCGAATATTTATGATATATATAGTATATAAATATATTACCTGTCCATGTTTATCCATATCGTTATTAGTAAGTTTAACTTTTTCAAAAGAGACAATTTGTTTCCTCAATTGTTCACCAGTGAAGGGAGAATCTGGATGGACATAAAGTCGTGCCGGTGCTGGTGGGTCAGCTTTCCCGGCTACTAACCAAGAGCTCCGATGATAAGCGTATCGGTACCGTTTGTCATCAACCGGTACAATGTCCATGAGTACGGCGTAACGTGCCTCCGGTTTCAAGTCGCTGAATGACACTCTGCAGGTCGGGAACATTCGTCTATCGAAAGCAAATAAAAATTAAATAATACATTAACTTTCCCAGAATTTGTGCCAAGGATGTTTTGCTGGACAAATTTTTTGCTCAGGGTATGTCCTCTATTTTGCCTGGGTGAAGAACGTGACGAATTGGTAAATAACAACATATATATATACATATATATATAAGTAATACCGATTCATAAATCACCAGTCAACTGGTCAGCAGCCAGTAATCAGCATGTGCTTTTTATGATCAGAAATTTTTGAAAATTCTTGGGCCCACACATGTAGGCTGCATTTTTAACTTTTTCTGTTTTTTATGGGTTAGGTATAGAGTAGAAACATTTATATATGGCACGTTGTTTAAGTAAAATAGATGACAGAATTGAGTAACGACAACGACAACAACAACAACATGGGTGACAACGTTAGGATAAGTTCCCTGGGGTGTGTGCACTGGGGTTACAAAAAATGTGTGCAATGGAAAAACTACATTGGGTTTTAATACTAGTGTGGGTTATAGTCTCTTGAGAAAAATGGCTGGGAATACTCCTGTGGAGAAGGCGATCGGGACATTACATACTGATGCTAGTGTGCGTGTGTGTGTGTGTGAGTTTTGTTAGACGTTAGACCTACAGACCGAGTGGTTAGTTGGTCGAAGCCTTGAGAAAAACAGCAAGGGGTATGTGAATCCGAGGACGTATGCCATAAGGATAAGGACACCTGCCAACTGTAGTGTAGGACTAAATGTTTCGTCTCTTGGCAGGGTCACACTTTTTTTTAAAATAAGAATAAGAAATGTACAGTTACTTTGTATAAGTGAATTAAATGGCGTGTGGAATGTTTTGGAAAATATTTTTTTTTTGTAGGAATTTTATGAAAGTAAATAATTTTTGAATGTGTTTAGTTGATTTATGATTATTGGAGCAAGTGGGAAAAAATAAATTTTGGATTTTGTTGGAAAATTTTTTTGAAAATTCAGAGCAATGATTTCATTATTAAAAAAATTCAAAAATAGACCTAAGGAGGGAAAAATTTGAAATTTAAAAAAAAAATTCTATTTGATTTATTTTTTATTTTTTTGAAAAATATTTAGATAAAATGATTAATTTTTTATTTTGATAAAAATAAATTTTGTTAATTAAAATTAAGTCAAAATTTTGAAAAATAATAATTTTGATAGATAATTGATTTTGTCAGTTTAAATTTTATATCCAACTGTTTCTATAAATTAAAAATATATTTAATGACATGAAAAAAGAACTCATGCATATTTTTTTTTGTTATATTAAAAAGAAAAAAAAATTAGCATAATATAAATTGCCGTTAAAGTAATTCTATTGTATTTAAAAACTCGACGAGTGAGTCACTTTTCATTTCCCCATCATATGCCGTATTGTCCATACAATAGGTATCTAAAAATAATTTACAGAAACACAATGAAAGCCACAATTAACAGACTAAAATCAATAGTAAAGTGAAGAAGTAAAATGAAAAATATGAAAAGGGTCTAATATTGATTAAAACCATCTAAAGTATATTAAATTAACTATACATCAGTCTCAACACCGTCTGTTAATATTCTCGACTACAGAACACTTAACTTTTATTTAACACAACTTCTTAACGTTATTTCTCCAGGTCAATAAACCAGCTAAAACTTTTTTATTATCAACTGATGCGCATCTATAATTATAAAACACGAAACAGCTCATTGCTCTTTAAACCATTATTATTTTTTTTTACAATTTTGACTCCAATTTTTCAAACTTTATAAAGGGGGAGGGACAAAACGGGATACAAAAAGTGAATAGAAAAATTTTAGCCGCCATTACAAACAAAATTTCATTTTTTGCGCGCGAAATGGGATGATATTGAAGTTAACCGCCGTCTAATAATTGTTTAATTTTTTTTCAAGCAATAAATTACTAAAAAAAAAATATTTGAAAAAATTGCACTTATAGTTTATTAAATTTTCTACATGTGCATTTTTTTATTTTTTTTTAAATTAAATTGTCGAAATAAAAATTCGAAAATTTTTGTCTGCTTCCTTCAGTATCATAAAATGGGGTTCAAATTTACTCAAATTAAATTTTCTTGTAAGTAATTTATATGAAGAGAAATAAAATTTCACATATTAGATGCATAGAAAAAAAAAATTTCTTATAGTTTTTACTACAAAACAAAAATCATTGACATTTTCGATTTTTTTTTTTTTGTAAAATTTTGATAGTTTTAAAGTTAACAGACAGTTAACTATTTTTGAATTTTTTTTCAACGATTTAATTTAAAAAAAAAAAAAAAAAAAAAAATATGCACATGTAAAAAATTTAAAAAACTATAAGTGCAATTTTTTCAAATATTTTTTTTTTAATAATTTATCATTTTTAAGAAAATCACAAAATTATTATACGTCAGTTAATTTCAGTATCAGAATTTTGGAGGTACCCACTTTGCCCCTCTACCCCGTTTTGTCCCTGCCTCCCCTATATATACCAGCAACTAATTTGTCACCATAAATTATCTAAATTCCGGCATTAGAATAACTATTACAACTAATTTAAATCATCATTATCCCTAAAATATCCGTCATCAAGGCTCGGAAACCGAGCGACAGTTTATTCGCATCCCCTTTATCCTAAGTTAAATCGCTCTCAAGAGACAGCGTCATAGACCTCCAGTAAGGTTAACTGTAGGTCAAATGAGATATAATCATGACAGATTTAAGTAAGAATATTACAGTAACTACATGTGTAAATTGTAATAAAATTAGTATCGAGTCAAAGTAATACCAGAAGCAGATACATCTAGACTCATCATTAGTGTTAACACATTTTTACTGACTATCCATTCACTTCTTCTTTAATATCTTTGTCCAGCTAATGACTCCCAAGTCCCGCCAGGTGTCGCTTTAATTATAATCGTAGATAA
The DNA here is from genome assembly GCA_030273425.1 of Microplitis manilae. Lineage (NCBI taxonomy): Eukaryota > Metazoa > Arthropoda > Insecta > Hymenoptera > Braconidae > Microplitis > Microplitis manilae. The sequence continues at coordinate 22,740,213 of CP092726.1, forward strand.
TATATCTATATATTATATAAAAATATATAGAGAAAAAAAAGTGAGACTAGCGAACGGGTTGCACGATTTTGCGTTACTGTCTTTTATTGCTTTCTAGGTGCCTGCATACTTCATGACTACTGTATATACCCTATTACTTCTCTTTCATATATATATATGTATATTGTATATAGCTTGATGAAGGGTTCGCGTGACGAACTTGTACACTCTGCTGCATCCTGTCTCGTCTGACCTGCTCGTCCGCACCTACTCACTTTTCTATCTCTCTTTCATTTATATTTTTATCTTTTGATTAATTTTAGTATATATATATATATATATATATGAATGTATATTTAATTTTTTTATTTTTTTTTAATTACGTTTGTTTATGAGCTCGAAATGGAACACTTATAAAATCATTGTTCATATTTTTTTTTTTTTAAATTAAAGTTAAATATATTAGGGGTTTGAAAGCTTAAAAATAATTAAGAATTCAAATCAATTAGTAATACTCGATTTGAAAAAAAATAAATTTCAAAATGTCTTTTATTATTTGCGTTGTTTCAGGTGTTCCGCAAATTTATTATCAACTGTAACATCAAAACTTAAACGCGATTTTTATGATTAAGAACAAAAAAAATTTTATGAAAAAATAATAATAAAGTATTCGTTAAACTGAAAAATTTTAAATATATATATAAGATATGAAAATATGATGACTTTGTTGAGTGGGGCCATTTCTTGTGCATACGTCAGAACATTATTAATCACCTTAATGACTCAGTGTAATCAAAATGGACGCGACGAATGTTTTTTTAAAAGTTGATTTATTTTTTTTTTGTCCTGATCAAATAATGATGTTATTAAAAGAAAACACGCGAGTTAATTTAATCAAGATGTATCAAAATTTTTTTTTCATTATTATTATTATTAATTACATGTATACTTTTTATAAATGGAAATAAAAGTTAAGACAGTTGAGTTGAATTTATGGATCGCCGATAGGCATTGAAAGATTTGTCGAGGACGTATATTTGTTTTTTGTCTTTAATGTTCAGGCAAAAGACATTTGTGGTCATTTGATGCTTTGATATATATTTAACCCTTTTTAATGCTATTATTTTTTATTTTTTTAAGATGAATAATATATATATATATATATATATATATGTGTGAGGATAGCGGATGGATGGACGATTTGTATGTATATGTGATCATGTAAAACACATGTAATGTTAAACACGAATATCTCATAATTCCGGCGTGGTCACGCATATCCCGACCAGCGGAAAGGCATGCAGCTGCGACGACCCTGGTGTACTTTATTAGCATAACCTATAAAATTGGACACCGTTTTGCTCAGCGAGCTTTACGATCGCGCAACGCGTAAATTATTAGAAAAAAAAAATTTTTTAGGGTGGGGGTGGGGGTACTTGAGAAAATACTCAGCTTTCGAGGACTCAAAAACGCTGAATCTTTTTTTTTTATGATATTCAAAGTATATAGAAAAAATTTTGATTTTTGCGGGAAAAATGGGGTAGCCTTTAAAAGGGGTGAAAAGAAAATTTCTTGATGTGGAATGAGTTTTTCATTCAAAAATTCAAAATAATGCTCAATTATATTTACAAAAGTGATTTTGAAATTTTTGATTTCATTTAATTCTTGGAAAAATAATTAAGATCCAATTAAATAGATCAATGTTCATACTAATATAGATCTTGTTATAGATCTAGTCAAATTTATGTAGATCTTCGATCTAAGAATTTTTGAATTTTTTTTTTACAATTTCCCGATATCTGTCGATTTCGAAATTTTGAATTTTAAAATTTGATATTTTTTTAGGTTTGATCTATATAGATCATTACAGATTTTAGATTCAAATTTTTTTTGCCGGGTTCGATTAGACATGAAAAATCTGTTCTGTTGTTTCTTTTTTTTACGTAAAAAAAAAAAATAAATCATTAATTATTTGATAAAGAGTAATTAATTTTAACGCTAGACATTTTCATTGATTAATTGCTTTTTTGTTATCAAACCTCCTTAATCATTGCCTTGATTGAGTTGTTTGTAAAACTTATCACTTATCAGAGCTGAATGATAAATGGGGTTGATGAAAATAAATTTGTATAAAGAAATAGTTAAGTATTAGAGAAATTTTTTCAAAAATTTTTTGAAACGGCTCATTTATTTAATCTTTTAATAAATATAATTTTTATAATAACCAACTTTGGAAAATTAAATTCACGGAATTAAAAAAAAAAAATTTCTTTTCAGACAATTTCGTTACAATTTTGGAAAAATATAAATTTCAAATAAAAATCCAAAATGTTCGAATCAAATAAATTTATAATTTTCAAAATTTTTTTCCTTTGTTCAAAAAATTTATATACCACAATATCATAATTTAGAAAAATCAAAAATTTATCAAAATTCCCTTTTCTAAAATTTGAACATCCGTATATTTTTCCAAAATCATCACTTCTGTTATTTTTAAAATCTGTTAAACAAATATATACATACATATATGTATATATGTCCTTTTGCCTTCATAAAAAAAAAAAATTCCAACTGACATTGGAAGCCTTACCATAAAAATTCTAAAAGCCTCTAATATTTTTTTCCAAAAAAACTTTTCCTTTTTGTAACTCCAGTCCTCCCTTTTTTTACTATCCATTAACAAAATATATAATAAACATAATTATATATATAATATATTATTTTCTCACCTGCCGGTTTTTGTGATGATCATCTCAGTTCCAAGTTCATTGAACTTATCCCAGAGTTCTTTGGTCTCAAGATGACACTCGACATTTTTAAGTTCCTCTGAATTGCAACTAGTCCGTCGGTGTTGTGAATTTTTACTACTTTTGCTATTGTTATTGTTCCTATTCTTATTACTACTATTATTATTATTAATATTATTATTATTATTACTATTTTTATTATATTTCTGGTCATTCAAATCATCAATACTCAAAGGACTATCATCAACACTACTGCATTCCTCAACATCAACATCTATTTCCTCATCATCTTCACAATTAATTGATTTTTCAGTACCAACACTATCCACTTCTCCGACTCCTTCATCGACTTCATCATCGTCTTCGTCATCTAGAAGTCCATCTCCAGTTACCAGTGTCGCCGTTGCCACGATATTAACCGGCGAGGATCTTAGCACTCCTGCAATTAAATATTCATATTTACTACTGACACTTGAGTATTATATTAAAAATATATATATATATAAATATCACAAATTTATTCATATGTTATATATATATAAAAAATTTATTAATTATAGAGTTTAAAAATGAAGTAATTAAATATAAACTGTCAGTAGTCTCATATATTTAGCTACGTAATACAGTAATAATTAATGAAAATATATATGCATATATCTAATTATGTATAGTTATACTCTGGAGTGAATAAAGTCTAGGCGAGAAAAGTGAGAACATGTTTTCAATTTACATGCTTTACATTTTACTATTATTATTATTATTATTGTTATTATTAATAAATAATATGTTGGCTTACTGTTTACTTCAATTAACGTCTAGTGAATTTTAAAAATATTTGCATTTATTAAATATTATTTATACTTAATAATATACCGGGTTCAAATTAAGTACATGGTGTTAATTAGTGAGCGGATGTGTTAACATATTTTAAATATTATGTAAACTAATCTCTTCATTTTTTATGTGACTTATTTTTTTTTTTTTTTAATTTATTAATTGGGTGTGGCGCATCTCAGGTAAAATTTATTTCGTAACACGAGTGAAAAATGTTGTTAATTTTTTTTACGTAAATCGGATGTAATAATTTTGACTTTTAATGAGGCTGCAATTCAAATTTGTTGTAAATTATTATACTTAAATAGGGGCAGGGTAACATGGGTGTAAGGATAAAATGTCCAGTGACTGGGTCATATTAATACTCGGTATTAATATGACTCGAAAAAAAATTAAAATGTGGGGCAGAATGGGCTCACCATGTCTATAATGCCTCTGGAGAATTTAAAAAAAATTATCAGGGTCCATTTTATCTTTCAAATTTTAAAGACACAAATTAAAAAAAATTTGAAAAAAATAATTGTGAAAATAAGAAAACAAATTTCGAATTTTCTGACAAAATTTCTAATACTTTAATTGAATGGTTTATTTGAGAAACTCCATAAGTCATGTTTTTTCGAAATTGGGTTTTTTGCATTTTTGGGATTTTTGGATGTCCCCCATAGAAATTAATACAAATATCCATCAAATCAGTGTTTAAAAAACAATTAACGGGGTGACAGAAATTTTATTGTATTGAGAAACCCCATAGTCAATGACTTATGGGGTTTTTCAAATAAACATGCAGTTTTAGTTTTATAGAAATAATTTTTTCTTTTCTATTTAAATTCACGCTTTTTTTGGAAAAAAAAATAATGTGACTAATTTAAATACTTAAATTAATTATTATTTTTTGTAATTTCTGAGTTTTAGAGTTTAAATACATATTATGTACTTCATTTTATCAGTCTAATAAATTATTTTAGTGGAAAAAATAAAAAAACAATGATTTTATAACTTTTTCTTCCAGTTGGTTGAGAAACCCCATAAGTCAATCAACTTTAAATAATTTTTTAAGTAGTTTCAATTAAAAAATTGAATTTTTCTTGTTTGAATATTTTTCAGAGACGCTAACATTATTCTCTTCAATTATTTATTTATTATTTCAATGGCAAATTTTTCCAGAAAAATGTTTTTTATGTTTCCTGAAAAATTTTGTTTTCTTGACTTATGGGGTTTCTCAAATAAACGATTCAATTATTTTTAAAAATTTGACTTCAATTCCAATAAATTCTAATGATATGTAATTTTATTAACAAATTTATATAAATTCATTTTAACTTGTTTTAATATACTACTTGCATACAATACTTATGTTTTAATTTCTCCAATAAAAGAATCATTTTCTCATAAAATAAAGTAAAATAATTAATTAGCATCAATAAAATTTCACGTGCAATAAATATACATTAAATTATAATTAATTTAAAAAACTTGCACTTTTAATTTATATAAAACCGCTCGTCCAATCTTTTTACTTTTCTTTATGATCATTATTATTATTATATTAAATATTCTCTTCGAAAAATGAAAACAGGTTTTAGCGCTATTATTAATTGACAACGACAACTGTCTACCGTCTTCATAATAACATAAAACGAACTTGTAGTTTGCCCGAGTGTCGTGTTACCAATCCAACATTAACAATTTATATTATTTATGGCGTTATTTATAATCAATGTGTATCCGTTAGCAAACAATGAAATTTCTAAAATACGCGAAAAATATCAATATTAATATACATACTACTGTGTTTAAACGTTAACAGACACACTAGTATTTATCTTCACTTTATACAAACCGATCATTAAGTTACTAATAGTTACGATGTACAAAGTACTATTGTATAAATAATAGTCGTAATGACGGTATATAAGTGAAACCTTTCACGCAAATTAACTTTTATTAAAATTCTTACTTAACGTCACAAAATGTCATACTTGTGATGATTATTATTAAAGCCTTTTTTCATAGATCGTTAGTAGTCAATTATCGTTTTTATTCTTTATAAATTATGAATTTTGTGTAGAAAAAAGTAGATAGAGGAAGGGGGGGGGCAAATTTTAAGGGGGCAATTTTTCCCCCCTTCCCCTATTAAGGGAGAGTGGGGCAAAATGGACCCTTGGGGACAAAATGGGCTGAAATGTATATATATATATAAGCCCTCATTTCTTAAGGGGCCCATTTGCCCCCCCCCCTCTCTTCCCCTACTAAAATTATTTTTAAATATTTTGACCATCTAGATTTGGACAATTTGATAATTTTATTTTTAAATAACATAGTGCATTAAAACATATTTTTTAAGTAATTGGTGTAAGGAGAAATATTTAAGTAGTGCAAATAAATAAATACACTTTCATACAATAATTATAGTGCCTTCAGTTATATATTTATATATGCCAAATATCCATACATTGTAACATATAAACTACTTGTTAAAAACCGTTTCAAAGAAATAATTATTTTTGTATATTTATGTACTTCCTGTATACTTATTCCCGTCAGATAGCTTTAGTTACGATTGTAAGCCGATTAAAAATTTAAAACTGCATCAAAAAGTTGTTCAAATTCACCTTAAAAAATATTTTTACTAAAAATGGGACATTTTTTTGCTCTGGCCTCGATAAGTTTTCATGAGTCACCCAAAATATGACAAAAAATATATACCCCTCAGTTCAAAATTATATAAAAAAAATTGAACCATAATTTGAAAAATTTGATTTCCAATTTTTATCATGTCAAAATTTTCTAATTTCAGTAATTTTTTAATCAAAATTTTTCTTTCCAAAAATTCATTTTTTTGGTAATTCTTCACTTGATCAATTTCTCATTAAATTGAACCAACTATACCTCAAAAATTTACCAATTTTTGTTCAAATATATGAATATATACAAATAAAATTTAACTAATAGTCATTTAAATAAACACTCAAGGCTAAAAAATGTATACATAAATATATATACATATATGTCTCATTAAAAGTGTTAGAAATAAACTTACGACGATACAAAGTCATAGCAATTGCACATTATGAACATATATATATTTTAAAAAATGTATAAGTTAAAAACGTTAATAAACATAGTAAGTGTAAGTGAGTTAAATCATTAATAAGCAAGTATATATACATATATATACAGTATGGGTCACATAAGCCCCCACACGTTGACGTGAAATATGCAAACTATTTACCTATCTCGCGCAAAACCCACTACTGAGGATTTACGTCGGGCAATTAATTCGGCCACCGGCGTTTCGAGTTCTCCACGCAGAAATAATCACTGATTTACGATCATTTATTTTGGATAAATAACTTTATGTTATAAAACACTAACACTAGTTTTTTTTTTTTTTTTTTTTATTTATTCATACCATTAATATTTTTTTTTTTTTTTTCATGCAATTATTGTTATTTATTCCGATTACTTTATATATATTTTTTTTACATATACGTATACATATATATGTATAAATTACCGTGACATTTTTTATCATCACGATTATCAGGTGTCAAGTAATCCTTGTTAAATAACCAAAAATACTAGGACATTTGCATAATTTCACGGGTAATTTTAAAACTGATAATCTGTTTAAAAAATAAATAAATAATATTACTAATTTATAAGTCGATAAAATATATAAATATCAATAAATTTAAAATGTATAATTAAGACAAAGTTACTGGTGAGAAAGTTGTAAGTTATGAAAAGTTTGAATGCTAAGGAATTATTTATTAATGTGTGTTTTTAAATTTGTAGATATGGATATCGATGTACTTGTGCACTTGTTTGTACATATGTATATGTATGTATGTGTTATGTTTGTACATATATGAAAATTACGAGGAAAATGTGTACATAAATTATGTACGTGGAATATTGTAATTGCTTTGACTGGTTATTAAAAAGCATTTAAAAATATCAGCACTTTTGAATGCATGGACAAGATAATGATATATATACTGGATAATTGTTGTTGAAGACATAGTTTTTAATAATTCTTAGAAAGATAGATAACTTTAATGTTTAGAGTTCAAATAAATTTAATTAGTTTATTTACTATTAATTTTACGGTTATTTTCATTTATTTCGGAGCGAGAAATAAATATATTTTAATTTTGGAAAATAATTTTTTGGGTGAAAAATTTTGGGTCAGTTATTGATTGAATTAATGTTGAGATTCAAAATATATAACAAAAATATATGCGGTGTTATCATTGTGTAAGAAAAAAAAATGGAGCAAAAAACTCTATTCAGTCAAATTCAAAATTTGAGATTATTTAGGAGTAAGATAACATTTTGGAATTTTGAAACCAGAACGATAATTTTGATAACACGTCTATGTATTTGGATTCTTATGCGTACGGTTTATGAGCTCATTTACCAAAAGCTTAATTTTCCCGTATACGCAAAAATTGAAAATAACAAATTTTGATATTGTGTTTTTTTGAATGATTTGAATTTTTCCAAAACTCGTATAGAAATCAAAATATTCAAACATAAAATTATTTTTATTCATTCATTTTCAAAAATTATTATAAGTACTGAAGTAGGCCGTCTAATAATTTTTGAATTATTTCAAAAAGGATAAATTATGAAAAAAAAATTTTTTGAAAAATTGCACCTATAGCTTATCGAATTTTCTACATGTGCATATTTTAGTTTATTTTTTTTTTGTAAACAATTTGTTGAAAAAAAAATCCGAAAATTGTCTATTGTTTGCTAACTGCATCATTATAATTTATAATAAAGCTTAATTCAAAATTATGAACGGTCTCAAATTTTGAAATTTACTGCGATGACCATATGTGGAATATTTTTGAAATCAATTTCTGTTAATCACACTCCAGTTATTGACATTAGAAGTATGATATACATTATAATTTATTAATATAATAAATAATATATTTGAAGTTGTCTTCTAATTGATGTTTCAAGAGATCGAGTCAATAACTTACTAGATGAGTTCATATTTGTGATAAATATATATCATTTTAGATGATGACTTTCATGTACAAATTATTCAGTTTCCGAGCTACTTTTAGAAACGGAAACTTAATTTATTTTGTCTAATTTTTTTGGTCATTATTAAAACTGCACTTTCTATAATTTAACATGTTCCAAAAAATATATATACCTTTCAAAGATGCTGAGGAAAGTCGAGTAAGTGATAAAATAAAATAAAGTGTCGATAATTGGTACCCTGTCAAGAATTGAGGCTTGTACTTTATTCATTTGAGAATATTCTACATATGTTACATGTCATACATATGTTATATTTTTTAAATGAATTCGTTATACTTAAGAAAATGCATCACGACAGAACTCATGTAAAAATTACAACATTTTTTTTTTATACATTCAGAAGCGCGGTAATTTTTTTTTTTTACAGTAGTGGTTCTATTAGCCGCAAATTTGGTATTTTTAATTCTGAAAATTCTTATTGATGTCAATTCTAACAGAAATTTGAAATTCTAAAAATTTCCATTAATCAAATTTTTATTTTTTATTCAAAAAATTATTAGTGTACTTTTTTTGCCAAAAATTTAACAAGGGTTAATATTAATTTTTTTTAAGGACCTTCAAGTCACTGTCAATTTTCAGACGTCAAATATTTTAGTATTTTTAAATTTTTATCACTGATTAAAAAAGTGATCATACATTTTTTTTTTCTCAAATTTTCTAACCCCCTTTAACTCTTTAATAAAAAGAGACCCAGTAACCAAATAGAGAACCACCCGATTACTCATGTATATATATATATATCTATATTTACTAAATTTGACTAAATATAAATATACAAATATATGAAGTGATAGAGTACTAGTTCTCTAATCAAGTCCGAAGTCTTTTACTTCACTTCCTTTTATAAATTTCTTATGACGATCATTAAAATATAAGAATTAGCATCAAATTGTTTAAAAATTCGTCCATTTGCCAGTCATACATTTACTTTTTGTCTTCATAAGAAAATTTACTATTGAAAAATGTGATTATAACATTAATTGTTTAAAAATACCGCGCCGCGATTTAAAAATAATTTATGAATAACTACAAGAAAAAATGTATAATAATTAATCCATATTTAATCTGCTGTATAATTACAGATCGTTAACTCGTGCGCAGTAAAAAGTGAAAAATAAATAAATAAAAAAATAAAAGTAATGTTTATTGATCTACATGATCGCATAAAGAATAATAATAAAAGTAGTAAAACGTTAATACAAAGAGTGTTGTGTTGCTGGAAATTTTCTTAGTTGATGGTATGCCCGCATAAATATGTATTTATGTGCAATTTACAAGAAACTTGCTTCACACCCGACACAGCGAATTATGCACAAAGATCACTCGACGTTCAAATCATTTCATATATTTTTTTTTAGGTTTTTACTGTCTCTTTCTCGCCCGCGACTCCTCGCCGCGGATTTTTTATTTTTTTTATAGCTCTTTATATATTTTAAAGAAATACATGAAGTAGAAAGACATGATGTTTTCATCGACGGAGCCGCGTGTTGTTAAGTATAATGATTATTTTAATCGGAGGTTGCTTACTTCAAGGCTCTTTTCTTATTTTTATTTCTCTTTCTCTTAAATTTTTTGTTGAATTTAAAAAAAATTGATTTTTTTTTTTTTCATGAGATATATCTCATCGCAGGAAGCATGAATAGTGATAATTGCTGCTCGAGAAATACTCACACATATATACAAGTGAATAAACCAGCTGCATCTGTTTCACTTACGTGCTTGCAATAGTTTTGCCGCAGAAGTTGAGTGTAGGTCGATCTGATGTCGATACGATGGGGCTCGTGTGTAAGAAATAAAAAGTTGCTGCGATAATCACACAAGATCTCAGGGACGACTAAGAAAAATTACTATTTCAAGTGTATTTTTACCTTTATATATTTAAATACATATTATTATATTTTAAAATATGTAGATTAAAAAATTTTATTGCTTTTTTTCGTGATCAGTCTTTAAGATTTTTTTTTTTGCTTTTTTTTTTAATAAAAAAAAATTTATTATCTTAAATTTTACTTCGCACCTAATTAATGACTTTTTTTAAATTTATTGAACAATTAAATTTTTTTTTTAATATTTATGACTCTTTTTATTCACGCGGGTTATTGATTGAATTTAAATAAATATATTTATGAAATGGGTTTCAATTACCTCTATTTTTTTATGTTTTATTTGATGGCAAAAAATTTCTTTGCTTAATTTTATTCACTGGTAAAATTAGTGATGTTAAATTTTTAATTATGACTAGTAATTTTAGGGAACACGAGGCAAGAGACAAAATTTGTAAGGAAAGAAAATTTTTTTACTTGAAATTTTTTAATTAGGATTTTTGGAAAAATGAGTATAAATGAATTTAAAAAGTAAAATTTTACTCAAAATTTGTAGTGACCACGTCATACAAGATCATAAATTGCTTTATGCTCCTAGACCCCATAAATCAACGCCTTCGAAAAAAAAAAAAAACTTTTTTTTCACGGTCTCACTTTACCCCAAATTCTTAATAGAAATTTTTCTCTGTGAAAATTGTCTGAAAATTTCTTGACTAATTATTTTAAAAATTCTACACGAATACCATGTAAAAAATTTTCTGACTTACATGAGCAATTATATATATTTCTACATGTAAAAAATATTTTTCAGCTCCAAATTTTTCTTCAATATTTTAACCGACATGATTAAAAAATAAAAAAAAAATTAAATCCAAAACTGCAATTGTCTAGTGATTTTCTGAACCTAAAAAGTTCTACTGTCTGAATCAGTTTTCCAGCTGGGAATTTTTCAATTAAAAAAAAAAATAAAATTTCAAAACACTCAGAAAAAAGTATTTCTGCAAATTCGCAACTCTGCTTTCAAAACTGCACTGATAGAAGTATTTATTTAATATTAATAAATGCATTTATTTGACGCAATTATAGATTTATTAATAGTTAATAAATGGCTTATTTGACTCAAATATAGATTTATTAATAGTTAATAAATGGCTTATTTGCGTGAATATCTCTGTGATTTTTGACTACAGCGCCACTTACTGTTTACATTACCTTTCGGTATACTGTCTAATGTAACAAATTCAAAATATAATCAACTAAATATTTTTTTATAAATAAAAAAAATGCTGAATATTTTTTAAATTAATTACTGTGTGTATTATTTTCTTTGAAAAAGTAAACTTAAATGGGACTATAAATTATTTGTCATAACCCTACTTAATTAGCTTCATGTGTCATTTTCTATTCAAATAAGCCATTTATTAACTATTAATAAATATTTATTTGGTTCAAATAAATCTCATTTAATAAATCATTTATTAACTATTAATAAATATTTGTTTGGTTAAAGCTTTCAAATAAATCATTTATTAACTATAAATAAATCTTATTTGGTACAAATAAATTCTTCTATCAGTGTGTAGAAAAAAAATATAATATTTCATAGACCTGGTAACAATACAATGCAATATATTAATATATAATATATATATATAAAAAAAAAAAAAAATTAATACCATGAGAAATATTAGACTTGTAATAAAACTTGATAAAAATAATTATGCCTAATTTCGAGCAGATAATGTTATAATTTTAGCAATAAATTAGGCAATGACAGACAGTTTAAATAAATCGGCAGATAATTTGAATATTTTTCTGCCACGTAATTGGAGCTTTCGAAGCCCACACTTTTGTAAACTCTCATTACAATAATTTATCTTGATCTAGATTTTTCTGTCGTAATCGAGCTACAGATTTTTAAATTTTAAATTTCATAAAATCTTTAATATAAATGAAATTTTTATTTTTTAACATCAAACAATGAACTCGTAACAAAAAAAATATTTACATATATATAATATACATATATAATAGTGTTACAGTTATTATTTTAATTTAAATCATAATCATGTAAGGGCTCGTGTGAAAGATGCATCAAAGTACAGCACATATATTTTTAATTTTACCTCATGTGTACCAAATGTATTTCCCATTGCGTGTATAATGCAATTGTATATACATCTATATATACATATATATGTACAAATAATCTTGCGTGCATTTTGAAGAACGCATTTATACACACGCCAATGCTATTAATATCACACATGCATTTTAGATATCAAGAAGTGCGAACAGCTTTGGTTTTGCAATTAAAAAAATATAAAAATTACCAATCAATAATTTAAATAAAATATTTCAAATCAAATATCAATAGTAATAATTATATATAAAAAGGTGTTGACATTTTTTAATCGTTTTTTAAAATTATATATTACATTGACTCAGTATATATATATATATATATATATATATATATGCGTATCTCAGCCAGTAAATTTATCAAGACTAATTGAAAAATTAAATATCATAGTTCATAAATTCAGTGGTTAGTTTATTAGACGTATCTCTGATTGGGTAATTTTGTAACTGACTATTTAGTAATAAAGTTTATAATTAAGTGCAATAATATATGTATGTATAAATGGGCAAATGGCTTGTGGTTCTATCTAGTTTAGCGTTGAGTTTAATATAGAGTTACTTTCACCGACGGTAAGATGACACTTGTTAATTAATTTTTTAAAATTACTTTACTTTATTAATTATTATTATTATAACAATTTTTTTTTTTTTAGATCTGGTCTTATTAATTTTTTAGTGGTGTAAAAAAAATTTATTTTTGTTGATAAAAATTTTTGATTTTGGAGTAAAGAAATATTTAATGAGTAATTTATTTAAGTAAAGAGAAAAAATTGACTGAAAGTAAATATTCTTGATTCAAGAAAATTTTTTTGAAAATTTCAATTTTCTTGGACAAAGTAGAAATTTCCACTGAAAAAGTCAAGTTCTCTTGACTTAGGAAAATTTCAGTAGTTCCCAAAAACTTTTGTCTTCAGAAATATTTTCTTTACTCCGGAAGATTTTCTTCTGTGAGAAAAGAAAATTCTTGACTGAAAATATTCTTGATTCAAGAGAATTTTTTTGGAAGCCTTAATTTTTGGATAAATTGAAAATCTGTGGACAAGACCTAAGGAAATTTCGATAGTTTCTGAAAATGTTTATCGTCAAAAATATTTCCTTTACTCCGGAAAATTTATTTCTATGAAAAAAGAAAATTTTTGACTGAAAATATTCTTGATTCAAGAAAATTTTTTTTTTAATCTGAATTTTCTCGGATAAAGTAGAAATTTCCTCTGGAAAAGCCAAATTTTCTTCGCCTAAGAAAATTTCGATAGTTCCGGAAAATGTTTGTCTTGAAAAATATTTTCTTTATTCCAGAAAATTTTTTTCTGTGAAAAAAGAAAATTCTTGACTGAAAATATTCTTGATTCAAGAAAATTTTTTTTAAAACCTCAATTTTCTCGGATGAAATAAAAATCTAGACTTCCCGAAAACATTTTCCAAAATATTTTCTTGACTCAAGCCAACTTGTTTTTCTGTAGAATAATTAAAATAAAATAACCAGATGGTAAAAAAAAATAATTCAAGTGATTTATCAAAACTAATTCAATCCACGTGGACTGGCAGTGCATTAATCAAGTTAATTAACTACCCAGTAATTTATTAAGTCCTTGTCAATTATAAAACTGACGCTGACCAGCCGATGCACTTATCGTTAAAATATAAAACTACCCATATTTAAATTAGGGTGGTCCATAGTCAAGAGTAGTCGAGTGTTATGCTGGATTTAAAAAAGCTTCGACCCGAGTTTATATTGAGTTAACTAAAAAATAAAGACGATACACGATGCAGAGCACGAGTAGTGTGTAGTGTTATGTAGAAATATGATCTGGCTTGAGGCTAAGTTTGCTTCCCTCTTAACATCACGAGGTTTATGACCACCCAGAATCCTGTCACCACCGGCAAAAGCCCTACAAAAATTAGTCCACCGATTTTTTTTCTTCAATTTATCTTACATTTAAAAACTCTTTTTTTTAATTAAAAATAATTAATCAGTAAAAATTTTTTGCTCCAAAATAAAAAATTTTATTTCTTTCGTAATTTATTTGTCCAGTAGATCATGTGTACGTAAGTTTTAGGTCGAGTTTGATATATTTTAGTAGAACAGAGCGTAGAAAAAAAATCGTCACCCGTCGGCAGAGTAAAATTAATGAACTATGATTAAAAAATAATAACTTACTTCGATGAAGAGGAGGTGAAACATCGAATTTGCTTGTACACTCTACATTGGTGTTACTAGTATCACCAATACCCTGGAGTCCCTGCAGGTGGTAATGTCCAAAGGACGGACCCCTGGGCGCCATGATGGCCGCGATACTGAAGTCCGTCGCTTTTCCCCTCTCGCCCTTTGCTAACATCCCTAATTCGTAACCGCGATCACTTTATATTTAAAAAACAACCCTCTGAATCCAATATCTATATAAAAATATAAATATAAATATAAATATATAAAATATATATTTTAGTCTATCACTTCACTCACTCCAACAAAAAACACTAGTGTAAAATAAAATGAGTAATTAATAAAAAATAATAAATAGTTTAATAAATGATTGGCAATGATATCTTAGTGGTAAATATTAAAACGGGGTACGTTACTCATACGGAGTATAAACGAAATATGAAAATATTTAGTCTATTAAAGCGACACAACACCATAACGCGTCTGCGCTTCCCGAGTTCTCGAACACCACTGATCTCCTACTCCTCCTCCCACAATCTCACGCCCCACCACTGACGCATATAACACACGACATCAACACCAGAGTGTATACTTGTGACAGTAGTTACAGACAGTATTACACCGGCCACTACCACCACCACTAACTACTTCCACTACTACTACTACTCGATATGACCGTATCTACTAATTCAAGTAGTAGTGGTAAGAATACATTTAACTTTTTATACTGAGTATAGTATAGTATTTTCAAGGATCATGCGCGCGCATATATATGTATATATAGGTACAGGCTGTCTTTTACTGGGTTTTACTACTCAACTACAGACTTAGTGGGCGCGGCAATAATATTTCTCCACATGTGTGCATATGTGTGAGTGTGAGTGTGGGGTTAAGGTTGAAATGGTGTAAGAGTATGAGAGGTAGTGGTAGTAAAGGTAGTTCTTGATGGTAATTTAGTAGAACATCGTCCCTCGGGTCGGAAATCTTGAATAAGTACAGAAGTGGGCGCGGTTTGACAGTCACTAAACCACGCCTACGAGAATATTGTTTTGGGTTTTCATCGTATCGAGAGACAAGCGAAAAGGTGAGTATATGAGGTGGATTTTAAGAGTGTGGAGGAGTAAAGCGCACCCAAGTGTGGAGAGTAGAGATGCCCGGATTGGTGGTGTGAGGGTGTTGGGGTAAGTGGGATAAGGGTCAGAGCGGAGTAAGAGAGAAATGAAATGAGCAGATGAAATGGTGGTGAGGTGTATAGAGGAGAGAATTGCAACACGTACGACAACATCCGTACTTTTGCTTGGTTCTGCCGAGCGACCGCCGAAAGAGATCGATTGAGTAAATTTAACGCTGATGGCTACAAGTTTTTACAAAAGACCTTAGATTTTTATTTTTTTTTTGGCTTTTATCATTATTTATATATCATTTATTATTATGATTCGTTATTTTTTTTAAATTATTCCACGATTATTTTATTTTAATTTTAATGTTTATTAAGTTACTTTAAATAATATTTGTAAAAATTCGTTTCGTATTTTTTTCGATTCAATATTTGTAAAAAAAAAAATTTATTTTTAAAATTTAAAAAGTGGTTTTAATTAATTTATACAAAAAAATTGTTTTTTACATTTTTAATATTAGCCAGTAATTTAAAAATAAATTTTTATTAAAGATATTTATACCAAAAAAAAAGAATTTAAATTTTCCTGAGGCGGGAAAAAATTTCTACGGGCATAAAAAAATTTCTGGCGCCAAGAATTTTTTTTTATTTCATAGTGCAAAGTATGCCTTACACCATAAGAAATATTTTTTTTCTGGTATAAATAATAATTATTTTATTAATCGAAATACCCATAAATTTTATCTTAAACACAATAAAAAAAAAATATATTTTATTTTTTATTTTCTTATAAATAATTCTCATTCCCTAATAAAAGCGTAATATAAAATTATTTATTTTTATTTTATTTAAACGTTCCTTAAAAGCCTATATTTTCAGTCGATATCCCCCGAGTATATATATCCGGTCTCTCTAATGTTTCCATATAATAACCAATAAATAACAACGGCCTCAGGATACAAAGGCCACTTTTGATAGCAATAATAACAATAATAATATGAAACGCTTCAAGCAAGAAGAAGCGTACATATAAAGTATTCAAGTATAGGGTAAAAATCTTATACTTGATCCGATTCATCAATATATCAGCACAGATCGACTACACTATAAAAAATTAGCGAATGCAGTGCAGATGACCCGTCAAAAAAAAATTCTAGTTTAGTCCTCAAAAGCTTCAATTCCTTTGATGTTTTATTTGCCGCCCAATAACTCTACTTTAGTGCTCAAAATCCTCAATGAGAACAATGAGAGCTAAATGCAAATAATCTATCGATTTTAAATTATAAGTAAGGCCTTAAAATCAACGAATGAAAGGTTATACTTCCGACTTTGAAAAATTTGAGATAGAAAAGGGAAGAGAGAACACGTCGAATGAGACTTTTGAGGTTCAAATGTGGATAAAATTATTCCTTTGTTTTGAGTATTTTGAGACTCTAATCCAGAGAATGTTATTCTAGTTTAGATGCCAAAGTGGTAAAATTGGTCGTAATGACTACTTTGAGGACTAAACTAAGATAACTTTCTATACTCTTGTGAATTTTCAAGTTATAAATTGATCATCAAAAACCTCATTGAGAACTTTGAGACTTGAATCCTTTGTTTTTTGACTCGGGGGCTGTTTAGTTATTTGAGCCCTTTAGAGTAAAATTCGCTCCTAAAAGATGTTTATTTTAATACTAAAACTCTGAATTGCAATACAGATTGGAATGAAATCTAAATCACTCTTCCAAAAAAGGAAACTCCCTATGTAAAAAATTTTTGAACTCGGTGTAGTGTCAATGATGGTGCAAAAAAATTGATATAAAAATTACACCAAATATCGTATTAAATTTAGACGGTGCGAATTTAAAATTTTTACACAGAAAAAAGAAGTTTGTGGTACACAAAATTTTTACTTACCCTAAGAAATTGTTTGCATTATGAATCGAAAAAAAAAATTCTTGAGCCACGAAAAGAACTTTTTGGGAAAAAAAATTTTTATATCCATTTCATTAATATTGTCATTAATTAAGTAGCTAAAAATATTCAATGATCATTTGTTGCTCATTAATCAAAATTATAATGAGTAACACGAAATGGTGTAAAATAGTAGATTACACCGTGTTCAAATTACACCATCATTTCACACCACACGTCCGTGTGAAGTTATCGGAGGTTGTTTTTACACTAAAATTTTTTTCTAAACTTTGGAACTCCGAGTGGCGAAGTGAATTCGAATTTAAATAAAATCCGTAATCACACCCAATTTTTTAAAAAGTACCAAAGAGTATTCTAACAAATCAACCCCAGTCTTAAATAGCCGACATAGTAAAAAGTTAAAGAAAAGTTAAACGTGTCAATGAAGTTCAAACCCGAGTAGATATAGAGTAGAGTGAAAAGTTGTTATAGACATATTTAAAAAGACCCCCTCGGGTGCGCCTACGGAGGTCTCAAAGTGGCTTGTTACTTGATTTACGACGTGTGTTTAGCCATTTAGACTTCACAGCTTCAGTTTCACTCTTCCCTCTCCTCTTCTTCTTCACGAGGATCTAAACCTCATCCCAGTTATACCTCACTCCCTTTCTCCATTTATTATACTAGCTAATTTTTAGGGGACCAACTATCTCGAAATCACGCTAACATTTAAACCGTGTCTATGTCTGTTGTCTTTTGTCTGTTCATTTCTGTATTATATCTACAGTACTTTAAAGGGACTATTTTACACGCTGGGTGCATCTAGGTAACGAGAATAAAAGGTACGGTGTTGAATAAAATATGAAAGTTTGAGGTTACCCGCAGTTTTGAGGTTCACTTTTGGTCTAAACTACTAGTAGACTACAGACAACTTTCTGGACCTTATTGCTCTGGTGTAGATTTTTTCTTTTATTTTTTTTTGGTCTTTATGGTCTGCGCTCTTTTCCTCTTATAGATGGCATTAGTATCGTGGTTTCACTGTTATATATCATCTTACACTACGAGTCAGGTCAAACCGAAAAGTCATTTTATGATGGAAAGTTTTTAGGGGAAAAAGAGAATAAGCTGTCGACGTTAACCACCAACAGGAATACAAACCTTTGTATGATGTACCACACAAACCTACTACCCTTATTGGATAATTTTTTCAGTCACGGCCATATATTTTTACTTTACTTTACTTTCTTTTTTTCTATTCATCAGCTACTGGAATTTTCTAACGTAAATTAATGGACCGAAATTTCTTGAAGGCAATTTAGAACCTAAAGGATAGAAAATTATTTTTACAAGTTATGGTTTGATGTTCTTTCAGTTAGTTGATGCATTGAAAAATATGGAGTCGCTGAAATGCTGTGCGAATATTTTTTGCCATCGGAAATTATTTGCCGACGGTTTGATCTTAAAAAGATCTGGATCATGACGATAAAAGTTCATGTATGCAAATTCATACATATGTAATGTGACCATATGAGAATATTGACCAAAAAAATTTTTCATATTTACTAAAATTCAAATAGTAGAATGGTATTGTTCGCATACACGCTAAAAAAAGTGGTAAGATCCTATCTTACGAAACATTTTTATTTGTTTCTCTATTCGCACTCAACTAGAAGAACGGTACTGTCTTTGTTGCACTTGTTCAGTAAATGGGAACTTTGTCCAAATTTTTTTCGTAAACAAATAGAACTTACCAAAAAAATTGAAGCACACTTCGCTAGTTTATACAGTAAAGCAACGGGTCTGTATCTTTATTTTGCGTTTAGGGCTTTTATTTTAGGAAAAGCTTGGACAAAATTATCTGATAACCGTTCTTAATGAAGTAACTAGTCTCATCTGTGTTAACCTTTTCTATTGGAGATAGTAACCATTATTCGAACTAGATACTCGCTTATATGAGAAATAGTGACTATTCAGTATTTACTAGTGAAAAGTATACTAATTCAAATAGGGTATACTTTTCACTGGTAATAAGTGACTATTCACTGCCAAATAGTGATTATCATGAGGTTTTCACTAATTCGTTTTCAAAGAGTAATTATAACAACAGATGGGAAATTAGCAAATTTTTTAGATACAAGAAACTACTATCTATGGTAACTATTACTAATATCAGCAATAGTAAATATTAAGATCGAAAAAAGAATGGTTAACACATAAATATAATATGTTTGTCACATATATTGCAGACAATATGAAAATCATTCTCTTATTGCAAAATGATAACAGGTATCAATTTTTTTCGGCTTCTATGAAAAATGTAACAAAGCTTGAATTTTATGTTACAATTAAAAAAATGCATTAATTAAATAATTTAAATATCAATAATCAAGTTAGAGCTGATAGTTATAGATTATTTTCAAAATTTGCGAAAAAATTAAATGAAAGCAAAAAACAAATTTTGTTCGTTTCACCCTCAAATCACTTTTTTGCTGATTTCTAGATACTTTAGATAAACACGAAAGAATTTCTTTTAGACAGAAATTTCAAAATGGTCATACTATTCGATGTCACCCCCCCCCCTCCTTTCTGAACTAGATTAACATTTACGAAAAAAAGAATTTTTTTGATTCAAAACTGGTGTCTGATTTTGCTCCATTCTTCTCTATATCTTCATATATATGTTTAATAAATATTGTAAACGTATTTAAAGTATGTTACGTGAAGGAATGTACATGTATATGTGCATGTAAAATGTATGAGCATGAAAGGGTGGAAAATGTTTATCTGCGAGATGCAAACGGGCGTAACCGACGGAACCCTTATTACTGATGGCTCAATTCTACTCGTCGTTTACGCAGGCGTGACTTAATAATATAAACGGTGTCTCTTTATCCTTATGATAAAAATCACCCAGTTTTAAAAAAAACGAGGGTAAAATACAATTGTACGTAAGTTGTAATTATTTTATTATTTCTGTAGAATTTAAAAATTTTAAATAAATAGACCGTAAAAAACGAGCTTAAATTACATATCATTTTGTTTTATGTTTAATTGCCGATGTATCATTTTGTTTTGTTTAATTTAAAGATTAAAAAACCTTATGTTTTTCATGGTTTTTTTCTTAATTATTATTATTAATGTGATTAAGATATTAACTTCCGTTTAAAATGAAGAAATTAATATATGAAAATTACATATGTGATATCGTTTTTGTATCATTTATTTAAAATTATATACTATATAATATTTTGATACTAAAAAAACATGTTCAAGTAATTGTCATGCGTGTGGTCTTGAATAAATAATAAAATATACAATTTTTTTATATTTATATATATAGATACATCTATTATTTATAATTGTAAATTTTACATAATTAAATTCTATTTCTTAATCATGCAATTATATTATCATATTTTATAAATTTATATGTAATTCATTTTTTTATAAAAAATAATAATTTTAATCCTTTTTTTATTTTTAAATTTGAAATAAGTACATCCGTCTAAAAAAATTTTTGAAAAAAAATTCATAATAGTGAATTTTCAAATTTTCGACAATTTTGACCTTTAAGTTGATTATTTTGGAAACTTTATAAAAATAAAACGTAAAAATTTTCATTTTCTGCTCAGTTTTGAAAAGTTCATAAAAAGTCAAAAAACGTTCATAATTGAATTCAGTCTTTTTTTTTTCAAACCATTAAAATTTCGAGTCAAATTCCTAAAAAGTAAGTTGAAAATTCTTTTTACTCGAAAATTTTCAAAATTCCAAAAATGATCAACTCATAGTTCAAAATCGTCTCAAATTTCACGGTTATAAAACTCTTTGCAAAATTTTGTCGAATTTATTTTATGGGTATTTTCAACTGATTTTAAGTCAAAATTTTACCTAAAAAATTATGTAAAAATAGTATTTTTTAAAGACAAAAAAAAAATCAATGCATTTTAAAAACAATTTTTAAATATTCATTCGTCATATTTTTGATAGTTTAGTCATAAATTTTAATAAAAAAATTGAAAATTTTCCCTGTAGGAAAATTTATAGAGGATCAAAATTCCAATAAAAAATCATTTTTCGTAAACGAAATTATTTTTCAGTCAATTCAAATTTTTCGACGTAAGCCTGCATATTTTTTATAAAAATAAAAAATAAATAATAATAATGAAAGAAAAAAGAAATGTAATTTATAAAATAAAATTTACCAACTATTATAATTTTTATTATATAAAAAAACAAAATTTGATATCGCGATTGATATTGAGCTAATTATCCACTATCGATCATTGTCGTGCAATAAATTCTGTTAAGTTATATACAATATAGTAAATATATCGAAGGTAGTAGCGAGTCGAATTGCTTGAGAGTCTTCTCGAGAAAAGGCTCGAGGCTAAATCGTCGGAGGTTCAATGTAAGAGAAGAGAAGAGAAGAGATGAGTATAGAGACACGGTGGTTCGCATGCAAATTATTGCATCTCGAGAATCAAAAATGGGCGGAGAGATGAAATAAATATATAATAAAGGACTGAGTTTTGAGATAAAAAAATGTATCTATATATATTTTCAATAGAATAAGAGACAAAATAGGGTGCCGAGTTACGTGAGACGATAGAAGCAGAGGACAAAGTGATCATTCATCATCTAAAGAGAGACTTACAATATATATTTATATATATATGTGAAGAGAAGACTTGCGAAGTCTATATACACAAACCAATGGATAGAAGATGAAGAAGGAAAGCCACTTATTCAACATACATCAGCTAAAAGGGTATGAGAAACGAATAAGGGCAAAATTTGAAGGGTAGGGATACTGTAGAGCTACCGACGTTTAGCTGCTCACGATGGAGATGGTGATGCTGATGGTGAAAATGTTGCTTGTAGATGTGTATATAAAAGCCCACCCACGCAGATCAGTGGCAAGACCCTTAACACAACTATATAGACGTAGACGTACATGTACACACATATATATATATACATGTGTGAGTGTATATATTTCTTACCGTCTTGATGCTCGTGTTACACACGCCCACGCATCAACATATCGTCATATCAAACTGATTCAACCACACACGTGTACAATTTTTTTTTTTTCTTATTATTTTTTGTCAAGATAATTAACTCGGATATATTCGTTAACTTGTCAAAGAGATTTAATTTTTTTTTTGTTTTATTAATTAGTATAACAAAAATAAATTAAGACTAATTATCTACGGTAAGATAATAATTTCAAGGGTTAAGTTTTTAATAAATAATTATTGATTATTTATTTTTTATTAAAAATTTTAATAATTATTTATCGAAAATTTTTATGCAAGTTTACACTTTAAGGTTTTTTCAAAACTCGATTAAATTATTTAAAAATTTTTATTTTAAAAGGTTCAAAAAAATCCTGCGCCATCTTGAAATTCAAAATTTCACCATCACTAAAATGATGAATTTCGTTTAAAATTTTTTACGCTATAACTTGTGAGTAAATCTACAGATATATAGACAATAATAATAAAAAAAAAATTATACTTCGACCATCGATACTATTCGAATCTTAGTAGACATTAAAATTCTTCATGTCTCGAGATAGAAATCAAAAAATAATTTAATGTCCCTCATCAAGTTGATGCATCAAATATCCACATATCCAATCCAACACAAATATAGATAAAAATCAAGTGATACTCAATATATCACAATCTATTAAAGCGATGTATGGTTAAGATCATACAATACATTAAAGCATTTAGTTGAACTAGTCACCGTAGACACATTCTAACATACATATAGATATATTATACTAAGAGCTAGGTAGATGATCAGCATGATGCCAAATGGATACAGAGACCTTTAGGCCACAACAAAACCCGCTGTCTCTCTGATACACCACTGATCCGCGTTCCAGCGAAGATGCAGTGATACTAAGACACACCATCATCATAATATCAACATATCTAATATTAATTTCTCCACTCCCTTGACCTCCTTCACCAAGACTTCACCAGTTTACATGAGACTCTATGACATGACCAATTTTTCATTCATTTAAAATTAATAAAATATCATATGGTTTGAATTTAAACTAAGGGTGTGCTAATTATCTGTATTTAAAAAATATTTGTACACAGAGAAAAAAAATTTATGGCGCAAAAAAATGTCTACTTGCCCTGAGTAATTTTTTGCATTATCAATTTTTGTTTTAATTTGATAATCAAAAATATCAAAATTATATTCGGAGTTTGAATTTCATTTTTAAAAAATTCTAGCTATTGAATTTTTGAATTTTTCGAAAAATTTGAATCAGGGAATTTTTTAAATTTTTTAATTTATAACCTGTGTGTTCAAAATTGAATATTTAAATTTGAATCGAATCGAATAATTAGACAACTAACAGATAATTCAAATTCGAATTTAAGAGTTGGAAAACTAACAAACTATTCAAGCTCAAAATTTTTGAATACTTCAATTTCAAATAAAATAATTAGAAAATTTTCCTAATAATTCAAATTTGAATCGAACATTTTCAAAATTAACAAATGATTCAAATTCGAATCGAATTTAAAAGAACTTCAAAATAATTATAATTCACAAGTTTCAAAATAATTATAATTCAAAAGTTTCAAAAAATTATAATTCAAATCGAACAATTCGACACTTTTACCAATATTTCAAATTTAAATCAAAAGTTCAAAAAGCAATCAAATAATTCGAATCGAATTTTGAAAAAATTCCAAAACGACTCAAATTAAAAAACTTTCAAAAAAATTCGACTTTTGACGACTACTCAAAAATTCAAATTATCAAATTTGAATTTCAAATCGAAGTAATAATCGACTCGATCACTATTCCTACACTCCTCATATAAACGTAAAAAAAAATTACAATTATAATATAATTTAATTATTATTTATAAATTTCCAAACTACATAATACAAATACCGAATATAAGTATATACAGTTAGCATTGAATGGAATTGAATACGTATATACGGATTATAAAGTGACAGAAAAGGGAGCGGTTGGGTTTTAGTTATGCTGATCCAGAAATATATAATGAGTATAAAAAAAATAATAAAGTGACGCGAACGTTATCGACCTGAGTTTGGTTTTTTAAAATATATATTATATATTATATATATATAATACTTTAGTTGGGTGACTAAAGCATCGATAAATAAATATTAACATGATGGCTCAGCACTTTTCCTTTTTATATTATACTCAATTCTCAATTCCTCGACACTTTATTCTTTCTGTATACCTGCTGATAATAATCCTACGTCGATCTCTGCCAGTATACATACATATATATACACATATATGTTCTATTAACTCGAATCGGTAGACATAACATTTGTTTACGAGGTTTTATACCTCTTACAACTGTGTACACATATAATATACAATTTTTACATGCTTTTTTTGTTACATTTTATTGTATAGTTATCAGTTATGGTTATCAGTTAGCTACTTGCTACGCATTTCTCAAATCAATAGTACTCTAATCATCACGATAATTATTCAATTTATGATTAAAAAAAATTTTGTTATTTATTACTTTTAATTTTATTATCTATTTAATCATAGAAGACACCGAGCTACGACGTAGTATATCTTACATATTTTTTTTTCCTCGTATTTATAAATTTATGTTTATTTTACGTTTTAAAGCTGTACTAACAATGTGGGGCAAAATGGGCCGCTTAAAAAATTTTGTAAAGAAAATCTATAATTTTTTTTTTTAATTATTTAAAATTTTTATTTGATGTAAAGTACCTGGGGTAAAACGGGACACTGAAATTTGAAAATTTTTTAATTTTTTTTCTCAAAAAAAAAATAGATTTAATTAAAATTTTTTCAAAGTAAAATTGTGAATTATATTTAGGCTCAAAAGCTAAAAAAATTACTGGGTTATTCTATAGTGCCACGGACTTTAGTCTCTTCTGTTTCCTAATCGTCATATAAAATTAAAATAAAATCCAAATTTACAATGACATCTAATTGTTTTAAAATCATGGATTATTCATCGAGAACAAGCCAGCCCGCCTTGTACATATGTTTTGACACTCTGTCACCTCCCATTTATTTTTTTAAAATCTTTTTTAAAACTTAATCCTCCTCATCCCAATGAAAAAACAAATTCATGCATAAAATGACACGATAACACCCACGCGATTTGGGCGCGGGCAGTATTAAACAAAATATATATTTTGGTATTAAACTTTAATCGTAATTTTATTTTTATTTTAAATATTAAGTGTTAAATGTTTTAGCATTAACCGGTGGCTAATTTACATTTTATTTTACGACGCTCTTATTTACGTATTTTAAATTATCACAACTATTTATATAAATATATATAAAAATACCGTCTTTTTATTCTTACACTCATGTAATAAATAATTACAATTAATTCATTCGCTTAATTGTAAATTAATCAATTAATCAGTCATTAACTCACGTACCCGCATTCTCGAGGTTACAATTTAATTAAAAAGACTCATTAAATTAAGTTAATTAATTCAGATTTTCTCAAAGCAGAGCCCCAGAGGAAACAAGTAATTAAATCATCATATTTTAATTTTTATTAATCAATTAATCAATTTTATTAGATTTTCAGTCATCTTTTATCGTCTATCCGTACAAGTAGCGCCACACAGCTTAATTGGTCTAAATTTTTGAGCCTACTGATTAGCAGTTGATAAGATAGGAACCGATTAATTGACTAATAATTTCTTACTTATTGATTCGAATCGAGTAACGATCTGTTAATAATTTTGATTAACGCGTGTATTTTAAATTTCACGGAATTAATGCATTTGACTGTGCGAAGATAAATTGTTATTCTTTTATATTTATATTTCATATATATTTACACATTACTTTATGTCACGTATACATTTCTTCGGAAGTAGATGCTAATGTCCATTCTTCCCATATGATGATTACCATACAAAACACTAAACAACATCATTTGTTTACTTTTTAAAACATGCCACTCATCCTCGCTCGTGCCTTAAAAAAATATATGTTTTTTATCTTATATATGTATTATATTATATATATGTAATAGTAACTCTTATAGTTTCCTTAGCATCATTTATTTTTCTACTTCACATATTATTATGTCATTGTAAATTATTTAATATCATTTTCAAAAAAATATATTTACTGTAATAACATTATTTTGAATTTTAAACTAAGGTATATATGTGTATGTTTATATAAAATTTTCCAGGAAATTTAGTAAAACTTTCTATTATAGAAAATTTCAAACAGACGTATACACAAATAAATATAGTAGGTAAAGTGCATTATTTACTAAGCCTGCTTATGTATATTTTTTTTACTTATTTGTGACAACGCTTTTCTTCATATATTTTTTTTTCTTTTGCATATCAATTCTTTTGACTCCCTGTGGTTTGCGGGCTTATAGATATTTTTAGAATATTTGGTATTCTAATGCAAAAACTACGTGCATATATTTATATATATATATATACATATACCTATGTATGTAAATTTTTTTTTTTTTATTAATCAAATACTAATAATAATAATAATATGGTAAAAATTTTATATTCTTTCTATTTGCAGAAATAAAAATTAAATATCTAAATTTATATAAAAGAGAATTTTATTTTATCAAATTTCAGATCTGCATTAATTTTTATAAATTTATTTATATTTATTTATATTTACCTAGATCTCTAAGTATGAAATATGAAATTAAAAAATAAATTTCTTTACTAGGTTTTTAAATAAAATAGTCATATGGGGCAAGTGTGCGCAGTGAGTCAGTGTGCGCAAACCCGTGGATTCAAATCCGAAATGAATGTTTTTGTGCACATTTACCTACTGCGCACACTTGTTCCAAAGTTTTTTATTTTATATTTATACATAAATGTATATATACATTTTATATTTTGTCTTTATGTTACACGGTCCATTACGCATATACATATAGATATTTTCTTTTGCTCACTCGATCAGCATCTCTTTATACGCGATTCATAAAAGATAAGAAATAGAGTCTCAAAACGGCCTTTAACAACGAGATTATCTTAACGATTTAAGTAAAAATGATAATAACCCTGTTTCAGATATTCCTTTCGCTATATATGTATAATGTCACCCTCGCTCTTTTTGTCGACTAACAATATCATATTCATTTTTATCACGATCATCAGTTCAGTTTTATTATTACTATTTTTATGACAAAAAATTACCCTAATAGTAGAGTAATAAAACTTCATTTGAACCTCTGTAGTGCAGAAACGGCTGCATGTTCATTTGCAGCTTAAATTTGAGGTTGAGATGTGAGATTTGAGGTTTGAGGTGAATTTCGTAAAATTCGGTTTGTAATTTTTCCATTGTGTTAATTATTAAAAAAGCTTAATTTATTTTAAGCTCAAGACTGAATAATAAAAATTCATTTGTCTTACATTCATATGCATGTGAATATTATGAATGTATATAAATGAACTTTGAAACCATTTCAATGCAATATAAATTTAAATGATTAAATACCTGATATAAAATACGAATTCCAGATTTAGGTTATGTCGTTAATAATTAGTTATAGATTCAATAAAGTTGAAATAAAATCATCACATTGAAGATTATCGCCATTAAAAATGATATTAAATTTTACATATATTAATGGATATATTCTATTATGCAGCAGTATTAATGGATATATTCTATTGACGGGATCTAAACTATATAATGTAGAATATATACGTTAAGCGTCACTTAAAATACATTAGATAGAATTTCTATCAGAAAGTGGTACCAATTTTCTATTATTTCATATGGGGCCACCAATAATACAAAAATTGTATGAGTTGGTATAAATTCTAGTATCACTTTTTTGTGTGCTCTAAAAAATCCTAACCTATACACGGAAATTAGAACGTTACTGTACAAGGTAATTTTTATAGCGTAGGCTGTAATGCTTAGTGTTTCAAACTGGTGGCGCCCACATTAGATGCGAAACTATAATTTTTCAACAGTAACTTTTTGCATGCGAGACTGACGCATATAATTACGTATAAAGTTGTTTAATAAAAAATAATATACGAGTAAAAGTTAATCTCTATCAAACATTCTCCCTTTCAGTATGAATATTTTTAAGTTAACATCATAATTGTCTGTGTATAGCTCGAGGCGAGGACGTTGATAACTGATGATGTTCCCTTAATGTAACTCACACTTTAGTTAGTTTGCTTATTCTCAAGTAACAGTCGCACTAATACCTATCAACTTATACATTTACATTAAACAGCATAAACCTGTCTAAGTACATGCGTATAATAGCATAGTTACAATGCTAAATAGTCACACGGGGACTGTAATCGAAATTACTTTTTTAATTGGCCAGACTTATTTTGTCGTTAAACGACTGGGGTAAAAGATATTCACCCTCTAATTTTATTTTTTTACCACCATTTTAGTTAAAGAAATTACCAAAGAAATATATATATACATCATTTTAAGAAACTCGTTAATTGCAAAATTTTTGTACCGGTCAATTAATCAGATGAGTTTTCTTAAAATTTTATTCTACTGCTTATATATTTAGAAATTACATTTAATTTTTTGAAATCTCATTCATTTTTATTTTTTTTTAGTATAGTCATATTTTTTTTTTTTTTTTTAAATTGAGAAAACTTAAACGTGGGAATAAGTATCGTTTGTTAATTGGTAGAAAAAAAAGTTCTATAGTTATTATTATATGTAATAAATATTTACAGTAGTAATTATGAGCAATAAATGTATAAATATTTATTTTATTTTTTTATTATTAAGCATAAAAAATATTAATGCTAATAAAAATAATGTAATACAGAGGTCTGAGCTTGTCGGTTGATCGAAATAATTTGTAATAATTTCGCGGAATTCTGGTGATGGAGAACGTCGCGGGAAATATGTCTGCAGCACACAAGGTAAAAGGATGGATGGATGGATGATATGTATTTGGTATATAGCTGGTGTAGAGAACTGAGAAGGCGGATCGTCGACCCATTAACTGAATAAGTTTCTCAACGGTGTGTATATTGGTGGCAAAAAGGGAGGTACGGAGATGAAAGAGGGAAGGAAAATAATGAGCAGGATGAAGACGATGCCGGCGCATAATTCGCGCTTCAACATTTATTTAATGCTGGGTGAGGAGAACTCGAGGGTGGAGGATAATTTTAAAGGTGAGGGTTGATTCCGTTAACTTATTTTTTCAAGCACACAGAAAATACTAATGGATGTTTTCATTAAATGTTTTTGCTATTACTTCAACTTTTTTCTTTAATAAATTAAAAATATTTCTGTTGTAATTTTAAAGTTTCCCAATGTTTATTTGAACACCATAATAATTTTTAATTAATGGCATTCGGAATTCTGTCGTGTGCTGAGACTAGACTTCTTGTACATGCGAGAAATCTACCACCAAACGCCACCTATCGGACGCTCCGGAACTAAACACTCCCACTTTGTTCCTTCCCTTCAAAGAAACTAAAATTTTTCCCTGTCAGTTTTAAATACTGCTTAATTCTCCTTCCATCAAAAGAAATAAATTCCTAGCAGATTAGTCTCACCATAAATTTAAAAAAAAGCAACACATAAAAAAAACCCTTCTGAATTTATTTTATTTACTTCCAAGATTTCCCTCTTATTCTCAAACAATTTACGACATTTTATATCTTAACTAAGTCCGGTCTAAACCGCACAGAAATTTCTTACCAGGATTTCTTTCTCCACATCAATCTAAATTCCTTAATATATATGTATAAAAAAATATAAACTACATAGAAATATATAAATATATACAAGTGTATCGTGTCTAAAGGGAAGAAGAGCCAACAACTAGTAACATCCCCTTGTCTTTTCTGCTTATACCCTCTAAAATCTCTTCCTCTCTTCTCTGTCTCTCTCTTTCTCTCACTTTATACACTCGGTCGATAAAACAATTGCCGTGGGGATAATCGGCATTATTTACGCTGGATTCACTCGGAGATACAAGTCCGCTCGTATATACTGATATCCCTTTTACCCTCTCTCTCTTTACCGACTAGGTGCATCAGTCGCCAGTATCATAGTGTGCGTGTATACATAACCCTACTTCTAAATATTATTACTATAGTTGTTATATATATATATATATAAGGTTTATGCGGGTGTGTAAGAGTGTCGGACAACGGTTAACCAACCCCAGGGAGGTGGTTTACAGCTCGAGAGCGAACGAGGAGCGTAAAAGGGGGATGCTGCCGCCCTGAGGATACCTAGATTCGCCAGCAGTTATAAGCCCAGGGTGATCTCCTGCAGTAGCTGAGTAAAGCGGACTTCCACTGGCTTATGGCTCATCCTGTTCAACCCGCCCCATCGCTAAAGTGCCCCCAATTAGATACGTTACGGGATTTCGATGTCAAGCGCTAGTCGAATCTCACCCATGGGAATAAACGAGACACTTATTCTTAAGGAAATAAATAAAACTTTATGCACGGCACTTTTTTTTAGCCAAGGCGCTAAAAAAATAATATACTTGATGTTATAATTAATAACTGGATAAATTTATTTTATTAACGACTGATATTGTGATGCAGGGAGAGAATTTTATGGTAACTATTACAGTATATTATGGGAATGGTTCCCATAATGCATAGTAACCGGTTTTTTTGAAATGTCAATTATAGGAACAGTATACGGAAAGAAATGTTAAGTAAATATGCCTATACAGCATAGTAAAGGTTAGATTACTATGCTGCATGGGAATATTTACTTCAAATGTCTCTTCATGCAGCCATCCATATTATGGTAATCATTCCCATAAGTATGGGTATAATTCCTACATGGTATTGGAATAGTTTCTATGGTATTATGGTAATCGTTACTATGTCACGATAGTAATTGTTTCTGTAATAGTATGGTAATCATTTCCATATTATTATAACCATTACCATAATCTTATGGTGATAATTTCTATACAATATGGGAATGATCACCGTAATATATGGTACACAGTAAAAAATTTACAGACAAATTTACTATGGGCGCATATTATCTGTGAACTATAATGATACTTTGTAGAAATTTACTGTGGAAATACACTAGTATTGTACTATGGACTGTCGTAGAATTCAGTAGTGAGTAAATATAATTTACTGATAGATAATATATTCCATAGTAAAACTTAATGGGTACACGCTAAGAATTTTATGGTAATGATTCTCATCGAGGATTTTTAATAGTTACCATACTGTATAGTAATTTTAGAATTTTATACAATAATGCTATTAAAAACCATCATATGATGCAAACTATTAATATCCCCGAATAATAATCACTCTCACCAATAATAGTAATCACTCACATCATAGATAGCAACATTTATAATTTTCGGTAACAATGTTTACTATACCGCGATGGTAATAGTTACTATCGCGTATGTAAAAGTCACTTAGCAGCTTTTTAGTCATACACTTAATTATATATATTATTATAAGCGATTATATATATATAAATATCTATATATGTATACATGTATATATATGTATATATATATATATATATATATATATATATATGTGTGTGTATATATGTATATACATGTATATATATATATATATATATATATATATATATATATATATATATATATATATATATATATATATGTGTATATATGTATATACATGTATATATGTATATACATGTATATATATATATATATATATATATATATATATATATATATATATATATACATACATATATATATATGTATACATGTATGTATATATGTATATACATGTATATATTGTATATATATATATATATATATACATATATATATATATATATACATATACAGATATTTATATATACATATAATTTCTAACCATCAAAATGGAGAAAATTTTTTTTTATCTTAGTCTATTTTTTTTCTTTAGTCTAATTTTGAATTTTATTACAATCATTCTCATCGGGGATGATAATACTTGCCATACAAAGTTGTAATGATTACGATCACGAGATAGCAGCTACTACCATCACTCTATTGTAAACAATATCATCGAGTGATTGTAATATTTGTCATGGGATATGTTAATAGCTACTATTTTCGTGATAATGATTATTATACTAATTTAACACCCATGATGGTAACTATTGCCATCGTGTATTTTAATTAATAACATATTATATTGTGAATCTTACAATAATTATGAGATTAACCGATATCACAAGAAAAAAATTAATTTTACCACCATGAAATAGTAATCATTACCATAAAATTCTTAGCGTGTAGGGAAAGTAAACAGTACTAAAAATTTTCACCGTGTAACCTTTACTATAGTATCATGGGAACGATTACCTATATTCATATTTATTCACATATACACTTAGGAACCGTTACAATATGGTTATAGGATTTGTTTCTATTTACTTATGGGAACTATTCCTATGTGCATGGTAATCATTACAATAATTCTATTACTATGCGATATGGGAACTGTTACCATAATGATAAGGATTGTTCCCAGTTATGGAAACTTTTCCCAGAAAGTATGGGCTTATTCCATAATTCCAAGTAATTATTACCATAACCCTATGGGATATTTCATAAACGGGGGAGCGGTTACCATAAATTTCTCTTTGTGTACCATGGCCCATGGGTATTTATTATATCTTCGTTAAAACGAGGTATGACGTTTTCAAATTAACATATTGTCGCTTTTCCTTTTTATTATGTAGATGATAAAAATATATTTATATATATGTATAAATAAAATATAGTTAATAAAATGAGAGGAGAAAAATACTATACGAGATCCAGCAGCTTCTCAGTTCTCGCTAACAGACGCACTACAGGTTTTATTTATTAGACCCCCGACGTTGAAAAGACACTTTTGGGGGTGTAAATATCCCGCTGGGATATATCATATCCGTTTTGTCATTTATTTTTGTATTTTTTTACAACTTGTTCGTTTATAATTTTTATTTATAGATTATTTTACTTCGATAGTTTGTTATTTTCTAAGAATGTATGTTAGTGTGTAGGTAAGATAGGGATCAGGGTCGTTTGCAATATAAAAGAGTAGTATAAAAAGAGCTGTATATCGTTTATTTGATCGTTCCACCTCGTTTACATGGAATATTCACGCTTCTTCGAGTAGTATCATGAAATGTCTCATGGACGCCGGCTTATGTTTGTCCGCAATGGCCGGCGACGGTTTTTGCGGTCGCGGAATTCTGCGCCATGGCGTCGTTTAAATGCTTGTTAAAGAGAGATACAATATATTACATAAAAAGTATTTAGAATTGTAGTTTATTGTTGATTTTCTGGAATAAGAACAAACAAGGAAATTCAATATGAACAATACAATAGACATGCAATCAAATTCTCGTTATTTATGCTAATTTGCAGATATTTGTCTAGTAATTTTGAAATTTGTATTAGACAAAATTACCAAGAATTGCATGGTTGAATACGTACAATATTTATTAGAAAACAGTGAATTTTAGTAAAAAAATATATCTTTATACATATATAGGAAAAAGGCGAGAAAACGGTATTCCTGAAAAAATGCACTGCTTCATGGTTTTTTGTACATTTTAATCCGGTGAATCTTCTTTTTTTTTTACTTACACTTGGAGTAATTAAACCAAACTCACAGTAGCCATAGAAAAAAAATTTTCTTCAGGCGGGCAAAATGAGCAATCTCCTAAAAACAGAAAATTTTTGTTTTATTAAAAAAAAAAATTCATATCTAATCTAAGTGACAATACCGACTTTCAATATAGTTAGTAAATAAAGACGCCAAAAAAACAAAAAATTATTGAAGATAAATAACTTATATAAAATTCAAGTATAGCGAAGAAGACACTAATGTATTTTTTGTGATCAGCAGTACAATGTGTTTGCTGAAAAATTTGCAAAAAAATTTTGAAACTCAAAATTGTACAAAAATTATGATAAGAGTCATAAATAACAATTAAAACCAATTTTTGAAAAAAAAAAATGTTACCAAATTTTTGAGTGGTTCTTTTTGCCCACCATGCCCTTAGATATACATGTATATACGCAGTAGAGCTAAACAAACTTTTGAAGCCAAATTCAATGCAGTTTTCCATATCATTTAAAATACATTCAAATATATATCTGTCTAAAAGTCAATTTAGGGATAGAGGTGCGTCTATTTACACACGGGTTCGCCTAAATAATCCAACGTATATATACAGAGAGAGGGTGTTATTTGTAGATGGATAAAGTGAGGCATTCATTACAAATTCACCCTCAAATGAGCTGACTGACTAACTGACTGACTGACTGACACTTCTCTACACCATGTTTTGCAAATCATGATTTTCTCCAGCATGCGTTTGATATAAACATACAAATGTCAAATATTTGCCCACATACATCTGCAATTATTGTTACAATGCAATAAATTTACATAAAACGAGAGCAACATGATGTACTTTTTTTACGAAAAACTTGTTGGTACTTTTTCTATTAAAAATATAATAAAATAAAAGCCTGCTCTTGTGTACTCTCTTTCACGGTCCTTTCACCCTACTCTCTAAAATCCTACCCCTAATTGGCTGGATCCCCTGCATACTCACTTTACCATAATCTCTTGGGTATGGAGCTATAGGGGAAAACGGGAATTCATCCTCAGACATCACTACAACTCACTTGAGATGACAAAAGACGTAGATATATTTTTTCAGTAATCAGAAATTTATAGTATAATTCATGTCCATTTTTTTATGAGTTATTGTTCAAGTTATGAAAATTTTTTTATCTATTAAATGATTCGTAGTTTTTATTTTTGGTTGTAAAGAAGAGGGTCAGTAATAAAAAAAAAAAAATTACTCAATTAGAGTATAATTGAACTTTGGTCAAAAATAACTATAATAGACACTAATTGTCTTTAGACTTAAATTGTGGCTGAAGTTTAGAAAATAAATGAAAATTTATAAGGACCATTTTTGTAGAGAATTAAATTTTCTACAAAAAAGTATTCACTATATTTAGTCGTAGAATCGATATTAAAGCCGTAAAATTAAATTGAAAAAAAAAGTATTTTTGAGCATAGCAATATTTGACTTTTGTCTCAAAATTTGATTTGCGGCTTAAGTATACAAAATATGTGAAAATTTATAAGGACTAATTTTGTAGGAAATTTGATTCTCTACAAAAAAGTATTCATTACTTTTTTTCGTATAATTCATATTTATGCCACAAAAGTACTAAAATAAAAAAAATGAATTTTTTTTTATTCTCATTATAATTTAGATTATAATTTAGAATACAAAAATTGATAATTATATACATTGAATAATTATCAAAAAAAAAAAATAATATTTATGTGGATGAAATCAGTCTTGTTAGAAATTTATTATTTTTTCCCAAGTGTTTAAAACTGATAAATAAAAAAATTATTAACAGATAATATTTTTTTAAATTGAGGATGTTTTTGCGATTATCGTAATGTGTTGATGACCGATAAAAATTTTTCCAATCAATAAAATTTCACTTAATAGAATAAATATTTAATTTCAATATTTATTTAAATTTTTTTTTTTTTTTTTTTCATAAAAAATGAGCTTATGCTTTTTGTTATATTTTCAAATATTGACTTGCTGATAAGCTCAAGAATAATTAATTTGTAGCCGTACAATAATTCGCAATAAAAGATAATATCAAGGTTACAATGACAGAAATTTTTAAGGCAGCAGTTTCGATGAGTATATAAATCTTCTGATTTTATTAAATGTGTCAGAAATAAAAATTCAATTGGATAAATAATTTATTAAGATGTACAAAATTTTGTCATCTGTTTTATTATTAATATTAACTCTTAGTTTGATAAACGGTGACAGTTGTAAACAATCAGATCCGTGGGTGAGTGAAAATATTTAATTGTGCAGTGATTTATTATATTTAAAAACAAATATACTTCGATTTTTGAAAAAAGATACAAAAAAAAGGATTTCTTAGTGCAATAAAAATTACATTTTGAAATGAAAACAAAAATTTTCTAAGGGATAGAAAAAAATTTGTTCCCGCCTAAAAGAATTTTTTTTTTTCAATTCATAGAGCAAGCATTTTTTTGCTCCAAAAAATCTATTATTATATTTATCAAATTATGTATGTAGTAGTAATTGTACTACAAATTAATATGTATATTTATTTTAGTGGAATCTAATATCAGGATACCGGCCATCTGATATTCTTGAAGATGTCCAGCCTTTTTGTTCACAAAAATGGGCACAAGGACTTGGACCACTGAGCTATGAAGATTGGGAACGATCATTTGACATCTGTCCCTTCGTATAACTGTCTGCAAAAAAAAATTGTTTGGTTAATTGTTTCAATGTTAGCTCATAAATTTTTTTTGACTCAAAAGCACGAAAACTTTCGATGCCTTTCTCACAAAAACCATCATTGTATTTTCTTATTAGTATTTATGTTAAACAAATATTTATCAAATAAAATGTTGTGAAAATTCTTTTAAAGTTTTAGTTCATTTTGCCCAAATTTTTCTCTTAATCAAAAACTAAGTTCGAGGTTCGATGCGATGCTCAATAATTTAATAATCTGTGTTCGATATGCAACAGAATACTATTGTACATTCACGAGTGCGAAAAAAAAATAGTAACTTATTTATTTTTTTTCAAAAATTTTAAAAATAAACTTGAATACATTGCTTTGAAAGCTCCAAAATCAAGATTTTCTCGAGCTAAAAAAATTTGTCTTGATCAGAGAAAATTTCTACTTTTGCTACCGAATTACGGGAAATTCCGGTATTTTATGGCAAATTATGGCATTTTACGGCAAAAGGCAGTATTTTGCAGTAAGTCACGGTAACTTACGGTAAAGGTACGGTAAGTCGAGATTCTCCAAAAAAATTAGCGCTTAATTCTATTCTGTAAGAAATTTTTTAATCTAAAAAAAACTTGAATTAAGCTAGTTTTTCAATTGCTAAAGCAATATATTAGTATAAATAGATAAACCTTAAAAATATTAAAAAATCGACCAGCATCATCGATGCTGAGTAGACTTTGAAAGGAATGTAAAAAGAAGACATATCATCCCTAATCGTGCGGTCACATCTCTCCATACAGATTGTTCTCGTATCCTAAAAGGGGATGTCGATTTCCATTCTGTCCAGCTAGCCATTCTCTACAGATATTAGTCACTGATGGTCCGGTTTTAGTTCACTCTAAATGCTTCAGTTCGACGAAACGTTAATCCGTTGTATAACAAGAGTACAGTTGATCGGCTGGGGTGTAAAAGCCAAGATGGAAGAGGTGTCAGCCGACAAATCGTCTAGCCGCATCTGCTGACGATCTTTGCCGATCCCTTTTTTTATTGTTTTGTTCTATAGATCTATACTCTGATCCTCATATATATATGTATACTCGATACTTGAGCATTTTTCATACATATAAATATATATATATATAAACTTTTTTTTTATCTTTTTTTTCTTAATCTTTTTTATATTTATCTTTTATTCTGTTGTTCTCATTCCGTCACTTATATTAAACTTTACATTCTACCCAATCTTTTGTCCTTCAGAGTATCATCGTGAAACGTTTTAGCTCGCAGGTGTGTGTCCTGAAGACGTAATATTCTGTCCTATCGTAGATCTGTTAAAATGTGCGGGCACGATCGTTTGTTTAATTTTCATTTTTTATTTTTTGTGTTTAGATGGAACTGTCTCTCGCAGTGGGTGCATTTGTGTTCTATATGGGCTATCTTTTTCTCACTTGCATGCATAATATTTAATGTTAAGAGAATGCATATCTTCAGAGTTAGTAGAGACCGAGAGAGTGAAATGGTTTAATGTATTCAAAACTTAGCTGACTCTTGTATCAGTATATTAAATCTTGTTTTTTACAGACGTGATCAACTAAACTATTTTATCTTGGGTATACTAAAATTAACACATTTTTCTGAACAAAGATATACGTTTGTTAAATTATGATTTACTTTCGAAATTTTTTTTTTTTAGTTTTACATATTTTTATTGACAATCTTATACTTTGTACGGAAAAATTAACATAGGTTATGAATATTTTTTAAAAATATTTTTAGGATTTTGAATTTGCATAAAATATGTAAAATATATTTTTTTCATAGTTTAGATAATTTTTAACTTTAGTCAAAAAAATTTATGATCATAATCTAATTATTCAGTCAGATATTTTTTATTTTTTTTTTTATTCTCTTTACAAAAAAAAATGTAGAGGGAGGGGGGGGGCAAATAGGGTAGTTAAGGAAATGGTAACTTTTCGAGCTCAAATGCGTCAAATTTTTTTTCTTTAACTATTTTCAAAGTGAAAAGAAAAAATTTTTAGTTACCGTCAAAAAAAAAAATTTAATTTTCGCCGGCGAAATGGGGTACCTTCTAAAAAAGGTAAAAAAATTTCTGGATATTAAAAAAATTAGATTTTAGATCAGTAAATAAGTCATAAGAATTTTTCGACTAAACTCGATTTTTAAAAAAGTTTAACAAAAAAAATTCAAAACAATGCTCAATCATATTTACAGAAGTGATTTTGGAATGTTTGTAATTTTTTTTTTTTTTTAATTTTGAGGATTCCCCATTTTGCCCCTTTGTACCCTGTAAATAAAATAAACAAATTTTTTAAAAAATAAAAATAATTAATTACCAAAATTTTATCAAATTTTGAAAAATCAACAAATTAGCAAAAA
This sequence comes from Microplitis manilae, assembly GCA_030273425.1. NCBI lineage: Eukaryota > Metazoa > Arthropoda > Insecta > Hymenoptera > Braconidae > Microplitis > Microplitis manilae. The sequence goes on from CP092726.1 coordinate 22,779,685, forward strand.
TTATTTGAATTTAAAAATAAGTCTTGGTTATTTATATCGAAAAAGAAAACATTTTTTATTAGTACAAATTTTTTAAAAATAATTACACTAACGATAAAAAAAAACTAAAAAGTTAATAATAAACACTCTATTATTATTCAAATTTTATTAAACCTTCAAGTATGTGTAAACGTTTAATCGTTCTTATCATAATGTAATAAATCTTTAAGGATTGTAACCAGACGGGCAATTATAAGTAAATGGCGTCAATTAATTTCCACGCAAGATAATCGATTAAAGATTATTGTGGCAGTCGATCTAAGTCAACTTGAACCTATTAAACACACACACACACACACTCACACGCTCACATATTTTTAATCACAATTAAAAAATAAAACAGTAACAATAAAAAATAAATTTCATTCACCATAGCCCGATATTCCAACAACTTAATTTTAAAAATAATTTATCCTCATATTCATATACATATTCATATTTATATATCTATTTACTATAGATTATTAATTATGAAATATTGAGATTTCGTTTAAATTCAACCCTGTCATATATTTTTATTTTATACCCTCGTTATAAAGCTTGTTTGTACAACTTCATTGCTCTATATCTTATTAAGAAATAAAATTAAATAAAAAAAAAAAAAAAAAAATGTCCTATAGAGAACTTGAAACGATCGTGTCGCAATTATAAACTCGTGTTGTGAGTTGCGATTGCGAGCTATCGATTAACGTAAGATTAACTGGTGTAACTTAAAGTCTCATTGAAAGAAATTAATGCCGTCGGTAGTACAGTATATATATACACATATATGTAGGTATATATATGTATAATAGTGTGAGTATAACTAGATATTGTAATAATAATAATAATAATGAATTAATACTTCAGCTTAACGAATATAAATTCTACAACTGATCGTAAAGACTCGATTTGTTTTCGTCGCCTCGATGCCAATTAAAAATACCTATCACGTATATTATTCACATATTGTACATACGTAGATAAATGTATGTGTGGGTGTATATTGTATATTGTATATATCTATATCTATATCTGGTGTACCGATAGAGAGATTATAATTCCGTGTGACATAAAATATAATGTATGTATTAATTTGAATCTATCGACAAGTACATATGTTTCAATTGGCTTAAAAGAGCGAACTGTATTAGTAATTTGTTTTTTCAAATAAAAATAATCAGAGTTTTTTTTTGTCTATTGTTATGACATATAATTATGGGTAATAAATAATTATTGAGAGTGATATATTATGATATTGAGGATGTCAAATTTACTGTTGTGGGTTTTTAAAGTTTTATTTATGAAGGAGTGAAATTGGGTCAGTGTACTAAATTTTGAAAATGTTTACAAAGTTGATATATGTACATAATACTACGGTACAATTTAATTTTTTTTTATGAGATTCTGTCAAAGTTTGGAGAATTTGGTTTTATTCTCATGTACTTTTTCACAACTAAGCAAATTTTGAAATTCAAAATTTGAACACGGATTAAAATTCCTAAATTGATTTAAATTGCTACTGATTAACGCTTCAATAAAAATGACTGCTATATATAGAGTAGGATAACAATTTTTGAAAACCCACCTGATTCATTTGATCAGCAGCGCTCGTAAGGTAAATTTGAATTTTTGAAATTATGAAAATTTTTAGTCTGTTAAGGGTCGGCAATACTAATTGAAGTTCCAAATTTTAGATTTCTAATTACGTTTTAAATAGGGTAAAAGTATCATTTGACTACTGCTCCCCTTTCCCTGGTTAAAAAAAGTCATTTGGAATAATTCAAAACAATTTGAAATGATTTAAATCAATTTGAATCGACTAATATATAGATATACACTTAACATGGAGCAAGTCATTTTTTTTTTATCAGGGTTTGGAGATATAAAACTTTATCTTAATCAATGAAAAAGTATAAAATAATATCTCCATTGCAAATTTTCATTAAAAACTAATTATGTCATTGCGTCTTTTACATTACTTTATTCAAATTTTTCAAATTTCCAAAATTTACCCTAAGGTGGCCAAAAACGGTACCTCTACCATTTATGGGACTCGCATAATGAAAATCTTTTGAGCAAGCTCTTATATATTTTTCCAAAAACTTAAAAAATCTCAATAATGATTAATAAATACATTAATAGAGTTCCAAAATTTGAGAATTTTCTGGATACCCAGTCTTAGGATTAAAAAAAAACACACACAAAATTTTTTTTTTTGAAATTTCCAAACTGCAAATTAACTTTTATCAAAAATTATTTTCCATTACTTAAAAAAAAAAAAGCCGTAGATCAGATCCTATTTTCATAATTGAAAAAATTCTGTACTTCTAAAATTTTGTTGACTACAAACCATCATACTACTGCCATCTCTATTACCTTAACAAAACTACAAGCGTTTTAACTCAGTCAAACAGGTCATTCTCCTCAAAAAAAAAACATATACCAAATATTCAAATTGATAACTCAAAATACTTCTCACTCTCTTAGTAAACATAAATCAACATTTATACCGTTAAAGACACATCATTAACATTTAAACTATTAACTTCTGTGTTGTTACAAAATTAATCGTCCAACTCCTTAGCATCCACTCAAGCACACTCGTTATAAATAAACAAAAAAAAAGCAACAAAACAAATGTTAATTTTGATAAATATGAAAATTCAAGCGTAACAAAGAATGTTGATTTAGCAAGATAGAGGCGTGTTTGTTATTTTAATAAGATATACAATAGCTGAGGATCTTGGGTGTTGATGCATAGCGCGTAGCAGGGTGCCCATACCCGCATTGGGTCTAAAAAGAATAGAAGCTGAAGCTGAATCTAAATAAAAGCTTAAGTTAAAGTTAAATCCAAAGCTCTTCGTCTTCTTCTTCTTCATCATCATCATCTTCTTCTTTTTATTCAGAAGACCCCCGTAGACAGGGGCCGCTAGACGTCCATCACGCGTCACTGTTATGTATTTAGACATATCTTACTGACCGGACCACTCATATATTTATATACAAATATATACACATATATAATTCCCTTAATGTTTTAAATCTTTCTTCTCATTCTTCTTCTTCTTCAACTCTCTTACTCTCACAGTCGTCTACTAATTTTTAAATCGTATCCACACAAACATACATATACATATTATATATTATATATATAGATAATAAAACACAACTTATCATTCAACGTCCGCACATATTTCAACATTAATTTTCCGAATGATGATACATGACCTGACATCAATGCCTTCATGTCAGCATGAGGCTCATCACCGTCATTTTTAAAATAAATATCAGACTTTTAAATTATATATTTATTATTGTTATTGTCTTTAATTTTAATTACAGCAATATCTCAAAATAAAAATATATATTTTATATATTTGTCACTCGTTAATATCACGCGGCGAACGGTAAGTAAATTAATAAATAAATTAAGTTAAGGTATGACGCTCGGTAGTCAAGTGAATTATTATTTTATTAAATATATATATATATTATGTATGCATAGTCTACTGACGATATACTGACAGTTATTTATTTTTATTAATGTGGATATATATAAATATAAATATATATAAGTGGATTAATGGATTTTGTAGATGAAAAATTTATCAAGTATTCGGTTATACTTTTTTTATATTTTAATTTATCTCATCAAATATTAAATTGACAGCAGGTTTTTTAAATAAATTTTATTTTTTATTTTTGTTTATTTATTAATTTATTTTGAGTATTAAAATATACAGTTTATATTTATTTATATATTTTTTTTTATGTTTTTTAATACAATTACCTTTGGTTTTTAAATATGAACACAATTTATTTTTAAAAAAATTTAAATAAAAGAAAGGTACAATTATTTTTTTTTTTACTGATATTAAAAAATATATATGTAATTTGTCTATTGTAAATTTGATATTGTTTAATTATTTATAATAATAAATGATACGATCGGTTAAATAAAATGGCAGCTGGTAATTTTTAAAAATAATAGTATGTAATTTTTGAAATTAAAATTAATTTTTTTAAGTACACATGCAGGCATCGTACAGATGCTATAAGGGCGTATAATTTTTTTCTTTTTTTTTTTTACTGATCGATGTCTGTCCTGATGCGAAACGAAAATATTTTCTTAGTGATTTAAATTACATGTTAATTTTTTTACGCCCTTATAATTCACATAACCTAAGGGCATTTTTTTTTTCAATTTTGCGTAAGAGTATAATCGGTAAAAATTTATGGTTGGGTAATTAATTTATCCGAACAATAGAATCATTGGATTCAGATCTTAAAATTTGGATTTCATAATTAAAAATTTCATTTAGTAAAATACAATAGTAAATAATTATACAAAAAAAAAGAATTCTTGACGCAATAAATATTTTACACTACACGGAAAAAAATCTTGATTCAAGAACTTATTTTGGAAAACAAGTTTTCGGGAACTAAGTCAAGATTTTCTTGAGTCAAGAGAATCTGTCTTGACCAGAGAAGATTTCTACTTTATCCGAAAAAGTTGAACCCTGATAGCCACCCACTATAAGTTAATTACAAGCTACTGTCGTATTTTAAAGGTAAGTGTTGGAGAGCAAGCAGTTACCTTTAAGTTGACAGTAAATTGTCTGCAACTTTCTATTTAATTTGACTACAAGTGTTACTGTCTGACAATGACGTTAAGTTGATTGAAAGTTTCACTTCAAATTGACAGCAAGTTTTTCTGGCAAGTTACATTCAAACTACTGCCGTATTCTGAAGCCAACTTAAAGGAAAGTATTATACAGCCAAGGTTTGCCAGAAACTTTCTCGCTAAGGTAGCCGAAAGTGTTGCTCTACAACACTTGTAGAGCAATGTCTGGCTATCAGGGAAGTTTTCAAAAAATTTCTTGAATTAAGAATATTTACCTTCAGTCGATCATTTTTTTTCCGTGTATTTTAAAGACAACAAATAAAAAAATTTTTTAAAATAAAAAAAAAGTGGCCATTTTACCTCTTTATAAAAGAGCTTATTGATCCTATAACTAATTTCAGTTGACGGTCTTACTGCTAATTTTTTTAATTACTCCAAGTTTAAAATTCGATTCGAATTACGAATTTCTAAACCTTCTAAAAATATAAAATAAATAGTTTTCTATTTTAGATTTATTTAGTATTTACATACTATAAACTAATTGACAATAACAATCAACGGTAACCGTTACCGTTGGAAGTCGGGGGTTCAAGAACCATGAAATTGACAAACCCGTCGACGTCATCAAGTTCTTTAGAGTAAAACTTAGCGACAATCGTATTCCGTCCCGAAAATTTCGGAATCATAGAAAATTTGCAGCTGACTTTTTCTCCAGGCGGAACGTCATTGGGTACTTTGATTTTTAATTGTTGGTCTAGACCAGGTCCGTCAATTAAAAATTTACCTCCTGTCAGTGTTACCGGTAGAGGATTTATGAAACTTGCCGTTGCGTCTAGAATATAACCGACAATAGCTTCTGTTTGTCTCTGTAAAATAATTGAATTATTAAACGATTAATAAATACATTCATATAAACATATCACGTTACTAATTCTAAATAAGCTCATTTTTATACTTTTGGCTTTCGGGAGCTTCAAGTATTTTTCGAATTAGTAACGATATATTCTATATATATAATTGAAACTTACATCAACATCAATAATAGGTTTTGTAACACGAAAATCATCCTGAGCAAAGTATTCAAAATTAGTGTCTTTCACATTCGCTAGACATGCGACATTAAAAGCCGACTGATCTAACATTCTCGAAGCATATTCATTCCATGAAACATCCAATCGTACTTCTTCATATGATCCTGGCTTGACTAAATGATCAGACTCAAAAGTCTTTACTGAACCTCCAACTTTTCCGGTATAGAGAACGACATCAACTCTGAGTACCACTGAAACGCGGTATTTATTTTCTTTGCTACGATTTTTCATCGTAAGTACCACACTGTAATAATTGAAATTTAATTTAATACAGCAATTTAATTATATATATTCACTTGATGAATTACAAGGCATACCTGAAAGGTTGGCCAACGACAACGTCGTCGATAAGCTTGAAGTCAAAAATAATATCGTTGAAGTGTTCATTTAAATAATAACGGCTGAATATTGATTCACTTTGACGTAATGCTTTCAGCATAGCTTCTCGTTCTTTATTGGAAGCTAAATTGATTTTTATGATTAATTGATTGGCTTAATATTTTTTTTAATGATTTATAGTTTACACTGTAAAAAATTGAGTGTCAATTTGAAGTCAATTTGGAATTTCTCCGTGTACTCAGTGTAAAATCTGGGATTTTGTCGTAAAATATTGCATTTTACCGTAGAGTGCAATAAGATGCCATACTTTACGGTAAAAACCAAATTTTTTTTTCAAAACCATAAAATATCGTACTGTACAAAATACTGTAAAAAGTACAGTATTTTACCATCCGGTAAATGTCAGAAATTTACCGTAATTTGAATCTCCCGGGGAATACCCTGATAGCCAAGCTGGCAGCAAATTAGCAACAATTTACTGCAGCAACTTGTCACCAAGTTGACCGCAAAAATTTGCATTTTCACAAGTTGACGTCAATTTTCTGAGAAAGTTGGTAACAATTTGAAGTCAAAAGTTACGAAATCTGAAAGTTGTCATCAATTTGATCGCGACGAATTGACATCAACTTTTTGCGCAGGAAGTCTTGCTCAGGGTAGGTAATTTATTTGATATCAGCGGAGTAACTTCGGAGTGATAATTTTATTTAAATTCGCATCCGGAGTGAATAAATAAAAAATCATTTACTCTGCACTAACTCCAGATTTAATCCGAAAATTTTTTACAGTGCAGAAAAATAAAATAAATATTTGACTTACTTTCGGGATATTTATAATTTAGAGTAATATCTTCACGACCCCATACTCCTACTGCTTTCGTACTGATATATTGACCAATTCTAAAAATTAAAATATTTTTCATTATTTGTTTATCAGCAACCCATTGCTACAGATAACAAAATTAGATTAGAGCTTGAAAAATTTTACACTGAATAAGTTATTTTATAATGAATTATGTCAAAAGTGTGCAGTAAAAATTACTCAGTAATCTAAAAAATTACCCTTGAGTATCTTTCGATACTAATTTCAATGGCTGAGTAGGTCCATTGTATCTCCAGTAAACCTTGTCAGCATTTACTGCCGCATATAAAAATCCTCCGTCATAAGGACGTAAGACTTCGCCATTTTTAATCGCAGCAACAGAAGTCGGACCACAACGAAAAGAGCCTTCGCTCGTTTCTTGAGGTGTTGCGTCAATTGCCTGCCAACCGTCACAATCAGAGCCAAGATCCAGCCTTTTCATCCAGACTTCACTCCAAACATGGAAGTTCCTGAATTAGGATCAAGCAAATTAGTCATTTAATTTAAAATAAATTTATAATCATAAGTAATTTAAAAAATATTGATAGTAATTTAATACCAAACCGAATCGGTTGTTAATTCTTCCATAATTTCTCCCTTTTTATCGACAAAGTAATCAACTGTCCGACTACCCTGGGTGTCATGAGCACTAGAAAAATTAGTGACAACACGACTAGGAAGTCCTAGAGTCTTGCAAACAGTAGAAAGAACTCCAGCAAATATCCAGCACTGTCCATATTTAACAGGTTTTTTAGTTTTGTAGTATTCTTGGAGTATTTTCTGGGACCCGAGCCACTTTGTCGGCGCTGTACCTCCGCTGTAATCACCGGACCAGTTACCCATCAGAAGACCATTGTCATCATTAGAATTAACTACCGCTGTAAGTACTCGCGTTATTACAACCGGATCATTTCGCGCTGATGCACGAACGGCTCCTACAGTTGTCATCAAATGTAGAGCACAGTCCAGCACATCGCGTTCAAATTGTCCGAATTTCCATGGAGATGCGCTGATTGTGTTTCTGTTCCCTCGCCAGATTAAACCAGTGTCCAGCAAAACGTACTCATGACGCTTAGCACCGTCTTCTATATAAACTACATCCTCTGTAAAGGTTCAAAAGTTTATGGGTTGATAATATTGTACAGGTATTCAAGTAATTTATGGAAAAAGTTTATCAATTACCTGGACACCATGGGTTAAATAATAAATAAAAGGGTTCTTCGACATTGAAACTTATCGCGCCACCGGATTCCTTGTGCTTTGTATCGATTTCCATTTTCCATTTTCCTATCGGCGCATTAGCTGGTGATGATATCTGTTGTATTCAAATAATTATATAGTCAGCTCTATAAGGTAATCCCCCTCCCCTTCCTCATCCCTCTGGGAAAAATATTTAGCAGTATTTTTATAAAAAATTATTTAAATAATTATCTAGCCTGAGACGCGAGCTTAAGAAATTTTCTAAGAATTTAACATCAAAAAATTAACCACAATTTTTCAAATGTAATTAAAATTCCCGCGCTAAAATTATTAATGATTACAACAAAGTTGTTCGGTTCCATGACAACTGATCCCCGAGATCCAACTAACAACTGTCTCAACTGACAATTGATCCCAGACAACTGATCCCCGACAAGTGATCACACGACAATCAATCCCACAGACAACTGATCCCACAGACTAGATCCAACTAACAACTGTCTCAACTGACAATTGATCCCAGACAACTGATCCCCGACAAATGATCACACGACAATCGATCCCACAGACAACTGATCCCACAGGCTAAATCCAACTAACAACTGTCTCAACTGACAATTGATCCCAGACAACTGATCCCCGACAAATGATCACACGACAATCGATCCCACAGACAACTGATCCCACAGGCTAGATCCAACTAACAACTGTCTCAACTGACAATTGATCCCAGACAACTGATCCCCGACAAATGATCACACGACAATCGATCCCACAGACAACTGATCCCACAGGCTAGATCCAACTAACAACTGTCTCAACTGACAATTGATCCCAGACAACTGATCCCCGACAAATGATCACACGACAATCGATCCCACAGACAACTGATCCCACAGGCTAGATCCAACTAACAACTGTCTCAACTGACAATTGATCCCAGACAACTGATCCCCGACAAATGATCACACGACAATCGATCCCACAGACAACTGATCCCACAGGCTAAATCCAACTAACAACTGTCTCAACTGACAATTGATCCCAGACAACTGATCCCCGACAAATGATCACACGACAATCGATCCCACAGACAACTGATCCCACAGGCTAGATCCAACTAACAACTGTCTCAACTGACAATTGATCCCAGACAACTGATCCCCGACAAATGATCACACGACAATCGATCCCACAGACAACTGATCCCACAGGCTAGATCCAACTAACAACTGTCTCAACTGACAATTGATCCCAGACAACTGATCCCCGACAAATGATCACACGACAATCGATCCCACAGACAACTGATCCCACAGGCTAGATCCAACTAACAACTGTCTCAACTGACAATTGATCCCAGACAACTGATCCCCGACAAATGATCACACGACAATCGATCCCACAGACAACTGATCCCACAGGCTAGATCCAACTAACAACTGTCTCAACTTACAATTGATCCCAGACAACTGATCCCCGACAAATGATCACACGAAAATCGATCCCACAGACTAGATCCAACTGACAACTGACTCAACTGACAACTGATCTTCTAATTCATCTTCATAACTTTCATTATCATCATCTTCAAAATCTTTATTTTCACCATTTTAAACCGTATGTCGATGGGATCAATTGGTAGGGATCATTTGTGGTATAAACTTGTTGGGATCAGTTGACGGCACACCAATTTGTTCATCTAAAATTTATCAAAAGTTTGTTTACCGATGAGTTATTCGCTCATTTTTTCGAGCAAGCAAGTTTACCCAGACATTAAAATGGCACAAGTTGACTGTTTTTGCTTTCCATTAATTAATATTGTAATTTTATTTAAAGTTTTAAAGACTTTTAGTGACGAATATCTTGAACCGGTGAAGGGATAACAGCTCAGACTACTGACCAGAAGGTTCTGGGATCGAGCCCAGCGCACGGCATATATTTTTCATGCGTCAAAAAAATTAATACGAAAGATAATGATGCAAAAATAAAGATCTTGAATTCGATACTTTTCTGGCATTTACTTAGAAGACTTAATCCTAATGCCGGATGTGTATTTAAAATTATAATATTATTATGGGTTTATTTTACTGATGTCATAAGTGCGAATAATTTATTATGCTCATTTGGAATACTTATGCCAAAAGCCAAAAATAATTTTAAATCTTACGCAACTTGTAATTTGACCACTAAGTATCTGATGAGAGAATGCTTTTACGACAAACTAGAAATAAATGTATAAATAATTTGAATGCAGGCAAATATATTAATAAATAAATTAATTATTTAATATACTAGAGTATTAGAATAGTTAGTGGATTTTTTGAATAAATTTTAATTAGATTGTTAATGATGTCCTTGGCTAAAATTAAATAATAATGTTTAACTGCGAGAATACATAATTGCCTGAAGACAAACAAGTTCATTTGAAAATAACCATGTGGCTGGTAATTATTTAATTTTGCTTGAATTTCTATCAATAGATCAACAAGATAAATTTTTAAAAAATCTTTAATTTTACTAAAAATTTTTGGGCTTTTTCTCACGTGATTTTACCTATTAGATCTACGGTCGGACTGATACGAGATTTAAATTTGAAAAAATGTTATTTTCAAATCTTTCAAACTGCGGTATAAAAATTTGAATTTTTTTCCAATTTCAAAATGGCCAAATTATAAAACTTTTTTTAAAATCTCACTATAGTGAGACCAAAACGCGGCAAATTTTAAATTATTTGAAACATTTTTTTCTATTCCTAGAATAAGATTTTAAACTTTCATTCGAATAATAAAAAAATATATAAAGGAACTGAGTTCACTAAATATAAAATAAATTTTTTTAGCCCAAAAAAATTTCTATTCAAAAAATCATGAAATTAAAAATATTTTATATATACATCTAACATCAGTACAATTTTTTTTATTCGAAAAAATAAGATTCTGATATAGATAGCGTCCTGAGCTTTCCACTGATAAAATATATAACTTCATATCATTATATGTCAATATTATAAATCCCATCGAAATATAATTTAAAATAATAAATTTTACCGCCCAAAATTAAATTTAAACATAAAAATAAATATTACGATTTATGATTACGTCAGATGTAAAACCAGTAACTTATATATTTATACTTTAGTACCATTATAAAATGTAATAAAAAAAGTTTCTTTACTTTTATCACAATGGCTTGAGCTTCCCTAGTGTATAAAGTTGCGTGCCATGCGTCTTCAGAGTCCTCTCCCGGATTGAGCAAAGGCGCGACCATGAAAGTCCCGTGTCCATACTGGGGTTTTTTAATTCCATCCAACGAGAAGACAATTGATACCCCATCGATGTCGGAATCGTAATCACGGTTAAGATGCAGTCGCATGAAAAATTCCTGCCCACGTCTTACGACCAATCTCGAGTCACCTTCTTCACGAGTCATTATTTCATAACGTGATGTATTGTGTGCTTCTCCATTATCTGAGATAAGTGGGTCTAATCTCAATATAGTCAACATCGGCGTATCAAAATCTCCCCCTATTAAAAAAAAAAATAACTCAAATAACAGTATACAGAAAAAAAATTTGTAGTCAACCCAAAAAAATTTTTGCATTATAAATTGAAACCAAAAATTTTTTGAAGTGAAAAAAAATTCTTGTGCCAAAATTCTAGTCCTAAGAAAATTTTTGTCTTCAATTCACAATCAAAAATATTTTTTTGTGTAAAATAAAATTTTTACAAAACACAAAAAATCCAAAATTTTTTTTTCTACTGAATAATTTTTAATTTTTTTTTCTTATCCTCAAAAAAAAATTCTAAATTAACTCTCATTAGTTTTCACGTACTCACAATGAAATCTAAATGGAAATGTTCTAAAGCGTTCGTCGTTTGGGGTACGGTAGCGATCATAAAATCTGTAAAACATCCTCGTAATCCTACGAATCGCTAATTAACTTTTTGTATAATTGAGATAATTGTCAAGGGTTATAATGATTAACAATCGTGATTAGAATATTTTAAAAATTCAAATCCAAAAAAAAAATAAATTAAATTTTTTTTACGTGGGTTGTGTAGTAGGCGATACCAATGAATAAATATCAAATAATTATAAACTGTCAACAAAATTGTTAACGTCGCGCCCGAAAGTCAGCAATAGAGTGAAAATCTTTAAGTCCGACGTGTTAGTTTAGAGTCTAGTGAATTACTAGCGCAAGTTTTAACAAAACAAAGCGTAGTCGTATGAATTCATTGAGATTATATTTAATAAACGAACGGTGGGATGCAGCTGCTGTATAATGAAACGCATTGCAGTACAGCATAACGCGAAAAAAATAAAATAGAGGGGGAGAGGAAAAAATTACCTGGTTAATGTTTAATATTATAAATCACACATATATTTATATGTATATATATTAGTTACATACGCAATAAAAGTAATTGTCGAGAGATGTAAGGCTTTTTTCAAGGCTCTACCACGTGCACTTTTTATTTAGTGTCACCATAATTGGCGGGAACAAATGTATCTTTAACACGCGGGACGTATTTTAAATAAAAGAGAGAGTAGCAAATAGCTGTCACCCACTTTGATGTACGATAAATTCCTAGTAGATGGCGAGACAAGTTTAATTATGGAATTTGTTCGATGAATTATTATTTATCGATACCAAATATAGAAACAAATAAATTCATTTATTTTTTATTTTCGAGTAATAAATTTTAAATAATGGGTAATTGAGTGTTTAGAGTTGTAGTTGGTGTTGATGGTGACGATGAAAATGTGGGATTTAATATAATAGATTGCATTAGATTATCTTATTTTAATGTCTGACCATATTGGGTGATTCTACTTAGTGCCCACGCGCATGGTTTGCTTAATGGATATAAATTTGTTAAGGTAAATAATGGATGTTGAGATGTGTTTAGTAATTTGTATCATAATAGATGATAAATCATTGTTTGCTTTGTCGCTGATTTTTATTTTTATATCAGCATTAATGTTAATATTCATTTAGACGGATTCAATTATTCTGATGAGGTGACAAATATATTAATTATTTTGCGTATTAATTTATTGGCCTTTGTATTGAAGATATTTATGAGGGAGCGTTGTTTTATATATATATTTATATATTTTTTTTTTTGGTATTTTACTAGTGTCTATAAATAAATACTATGCTTAATTAAATTTAAAATATGGAGGTAATTTTTTTTTAATTACATGCGAAAATTGGAAGTAATTTCTATGGATATATGGGATAAAAATGATCTATGGTGACTCAGGTGTAGTTTTTAAATTTAAAAAAAAAATATAGTCGGACCTCGTTATAAGACTATGATTCTGTCTTTTTTATATCACAATAGTTTGAAGGAGAAACTAGTAGTCTTATAACGAAGTCCTACTGTAATTAACCCACACAAAAAAATATATAAATAATATATATATCCCGTATAGTGAATGCATTGATACATTTATGTCGTATATATTTCTTTGTATGGGAAAATAAGAAAATTGTTTTTTATGAAAATATAAGTGCCTTCTAATTTTGATTTTGAATCAGTAAAGAATTTTCTTTTTATTAATTTGACCCATGCTGTAAAAAATTGAAGGAATGAACGCGGAGTAAATCTGGAGTGTATGCGGAGCGAATATTTGTTTATTTATTTAATCCCCTCTGAGTGAAATTTACTCCGAAGGGAAGTTAATCTTGAAACTCTGGTTTGGAGTAAAATTCACTCCTACACTGTGAAAAATTCCCATTAAATTTTACTATGGGTGCATTGTAACCCCGGACCATAAGAAAACTGGTACAAATTTTACAAGTGTCCCATAGTAAACGTATGCGCATAGGTCCCAATCGTGTCTTCTGCGCATACCGTTTACTATGGGACACTTGTAAATTTTGTACCAGTTTTCTTATGGTCCGGGGTTACAATGCACCCATAGTAAAATTTAATGGAAATTTTTAACAGTGTAAAAGGTGTTTATTTCAATATTAAAACTTCGAATCGGAGTGAATACAGATTTAAATAAAATCGAGATCACTCCAAAATCATTTAGCAGAAAAAAAACTCCCTATTTACTCCGGATGCAGAGTAGACTTTTTTTAAACTCCGCAATCACTCCGAGTTCACTCCCAATTTTTTACAGTGCATTTATAAAAGTAAGAAAAATTAAATTTTACAAACTTCGGAAAATTTTTGACAACTATTTTATTTATGAAATTAATAAAAGCCCTCTATTATGCGACCGAACTTGAAACACGGACCCATTCCCAGGTTTTTTTTTAACAGGAAATTTTATTTGAACGAGTACGTGTTTTGTAATTGAGTTGAAAGACCCAACATGGAACTTGGTACCCAATTTTTTTTTGTTACAGTCCACATAATTTTCATATGGGACCGAAAAAAAAAACCAACTTTATTTGGCACAATCTAATATATATAAAAAAATTAAATATTTAAAATTTTTTTTTATACAGAATTAAATTACATTTAAATTTTTTGATTGAATAAATAACTGTGTTGTATTTAATTAAAATTACTTAATAAATAAAATAAACAAAGACTCACTGAAGTATAACAGAAGTAAAAAAAAAAAAAAAAATAATATTCACTTCAATGAATGTTGAACGGAAAGTGATGACTAAATCGTTTAAAAATTCGATTATATATATATACAAAGAGATTAAAAATATGACTGCATATATCTGGAGAAATTTCTCAATTGTAATTAAATATTATTAATTAGTAATTACTAATAGATATTTTTTTAGGACAAATATGTTTCGAAATTTTGCTTTTCATATTAATGATAATTAGAAATGAACTCAATCTCTTATTTTATTATAATTACTGTAATTATATGTTGTTATTTTATTAATTACTAGATTTTTTGATTATCCTAATTTTTTCTATTGGAGAACAGAAGTAGATCTAATTAGTTTAATTTAATTAGGCTGATAAAAAAAAAGTTAATTTTTGTTTTTGTTGCGATAAAAAAAATATCTTTATATTGACCGCAATTATTATTTTATTGACTATTAGATAAAAATTTATTCTCATACGATTTTTTTACAAAGGCTGAGCGAAATATATGACTTTTTTTTTATTAATAAATATAACTCATATTTTTTATTGGCACCGGCAAAAAAAAATTACATTTTTTAGAAACCAAATAAAATATAATGATAAAAAAAGTTAATACAGTGACTAAGTGAGACAATTGTCACGTTTTTATCAAGTCATAAAAATTCCATATTTATATTTTTTCTCATGTGCCATTAGTTTGATCAGTTGTGCGAGATAACGATAAGTTTAAGAGTAAGACCATAAATACCTGTGATGATCTACTAATAAAGTAGCTTTCGTAATGAGATTATAAAATTTTTTTTACCTAAAAAATTTCGAGCGATTTTTTTAAGAATAATTTTATTCTATACTCGAAATTTTGTAAATCAGCAAATTAATTATTTTTAAAAAATAATTTTTTTCATGAAAAATCGAATTTGATTTTGAAGAATTTCAATCGAATTTTTTAAGATTTTTTTCCCTTGAATTTCGACATCGAAGAGAAACTATCGAGCGACTAATTGAATTGTCAATTAGTTAAATTATCGAAAACGTATTATAATAATCTAATGATGAAAATATTTTATTTAACACCGAACTAGTCATATATTTAAATACTCGACATTGAATTAGTATTAAAATAAATATAAGAAAATTTTAAATGAAAAGTTACAGCGCAGTAAGAGATTGTAAAGCAGGAATTGATGATAATTACAGTAATAGAAGCAATTGATCAAGGTAGACAACTACACTGAAAAATAAGTTAACTTTCGTAAAAACAACATTTACTTTAGTAAGTCAATAAAAATTATTACAATGTTACTTCCATTTTTAAGAATAATTTTCTTGACTAAAATGAATCAAAATTTATTTGCATTTTTCCAGAAAAAATAGCATATCTCGATCTGAGCTCGGATTTCTTCAATTAAGAAAATGCGTTTGAATAAAATTTTTAAATTTCTGCACTAAAAATCTATTGGACTGAAAATTTTCAGTAGCATGATTTTTTATAAGAAGAAAATACGATACTTCTAAGTCATTTTTTCTCTCAAGCTTCTCTAATTTCGTACCAAGTTCAATAATAAAATATGTATGAAACTGTTGAAAAAATTTATATAGGATTGCATGGGAACCCATAAAAATCCATATAGAAAAGTATAGAGTTATATGTTATCCATAGGAATTAATATAGGAGCGTATGGGTATCTGTCCCATATGGAAAATCCATAGAAAATCCATAGAAATCACTGGATGTCTGGATTTTCATGTAGAAACTTCACATACAAAATTGGGTACCTGGATTCCCATATAAATTTTTTTGATAGAGCTTTTTTTTTTAATTCTCATCATCAAAATTTTACTTTATGGACCTGCCCCCCTATTAATATTGCGTCACAAATAAACCCCCCCCCCCCCATACATATATAGCAATTAATAGTACAAAAATTTCTATATTTAAAAATATGACACGAATGACTCGTAACAAAAACAAAATTCAAAAAAACAGGAAAATTTTCAAAATTGTTTAGTGACCTGCGACCCTCACATTTCCTTAGACCCCCTACTTGTCACAATCGATACCTCCCTCCCCAAAAGTACGAAGGTATTTTATAAAAGGCGCCTTATTATAAAATTAATTTTTCTATTAATACCCATTTTTAATATCTATAATTAATAGCAGAAAAATTAACATAATTGACTATTAATAAAAAATTAAAATGACTAATTATTCATATACAAACTTAGTAATATTCTTATAATTTATTTACTACAAATGATTAACTAGCGCATGCATTAACATATGACCATAAAAAAAATCATAATCACTAAAACAAATCGATTGTACTCAATAAAACGGTAACATGATACTTTATTAATATATGTAAGTAAAAAAGAAATAGTAAACAATTTAAATTTGAATTTATCTAAAGATCTTAATTATTCCATATATTAATATTTATATTAATAATATATATATCTTATTAGGATGACGTGAGAGATCAGACCTTCCTATCGATACAGTTGATTGACAATTGAATGCATCGAACGAAACGGAAGCACTTATGTATTTTCTTCATCGGATTAATGTTAAGAGCAGTATCGAAAATACCCGGGTAATATAAACAGTGAATCTGTAACGGCTGAATAAATTTATGTTCCGTCACAAATATATGTATAAATATGCTTTAAATATTTAGTCAAGGTCATTGCATACATCAATTGATTAAAACGTTTTTTTAAATATTTTAAACACGCAATATTTTTATTTGTCGTATCAATAAGTTATCGCTTTTCATAAAATTCGTTTTATTTTTATTTTTTATTGTTAAAATTTTAAATTTCAAGAAAATATTTCTGCTTAGTATTCATTTTATTTATGTTTGTAAATGTATATGTATATATATATTTATATGAAAATTGTATTATGCAAGAAATTTTGAAGGATTAATGACAGTACTTAAGTATATTTTATTAACAATGAGTTAAGTGATTATTAATAACTTAACTTATTAGTCTTGTCCAAAAATATATCTATGCAGTCATTCATTATATTACGCAAATGAGAGCAAACACTGTTCTATTTACTATAATTTTATTTTGTAAAGAATAATAACAATTTTTTTTGATATTCATTAATCGGCTGCTTAATTTTAAAACATGAGAAAAATTTTTGAAAATTTGTATTTTAGTATCTTTGGTTTGTGGTCTTGTGAACTATTCAGTTCATATTTTTGTCAGGAGTGTTTTAAACACAGCTGATGTCTTATATTATTTACTTTATTTATTTTTTTTTAAATTTATGAAAATTGAAAATTTCTTACGGTACATATTCTATAGAATTTAGTGATATGTTGACATATATCATTAATAAATAACTTCAGGGTATAATTATTGATAATAAATGATAAGTAAAAGTTATTGAACTTTTAATCTATGATGTGTTTGATTACTTTATTTGTATATAAAAAAAAATTTGAATTAAAAAAAAGTAAATTTTATTTAATTTAAAAAAAAAACTTTTGAATAAATTCTGTCAAAAAATTTTTAATTCAAAAATTTATACAGCCCATATATAATTTCCATATAGAAAAAAAATTTTGATCGAATTTTTTGAAAATTTGAAATTTTTTAAATTAAAGAAAATTTTAATTTAAAAAAAAATGACTTTTGATAAGAAACAAAAATTTGTATGAAAGTTTATCTAAAAAAAAAAAAATTATAAATTATGAGCAATTAATTCATGAAAAAAAAGTTTACGAAATTTCCGTCGAATGAAATTAAAAAAAAAAATATATGAGAATACTAATTATAGAAAATTAAAAAAGTATATAAATATATTGACATGTAAACATGAGTAAAGTGATTTCAAAATTTCTAAATAAATTTCCAGTTAATCGTTATTCTTAAAGGCATTCAGTAAATCTATTCTCGGCTGATCAAGGTAACGTAACTAAACTGAAACACATTGGCTTTTTGAGCCACGCGCCTAGTTTATTCCCACGCGATCATTTATCAAAGGCCTTTTTATTTCCCAGTGTAATCACAATCTTAACTCTTCACTCTCATTACCCATATATATTATAAGTATACATATATATATATATGAATGTTGTTTTGTAAATTCCGATCCGGTCTTTTCTTTCTACTCTCACAGCCCATCCTTGGCTACAATGATCTCACCGTGACATATCGAAATTATGTAACAATTTTTAAATCCTTGAGCGTTCAATAATATTTTTAAATAATAATTACACCACCAATTATCCTTGATAATGAATTCTATACATAAACTAAAGAATTATAGTGCGTCATGTTCTTCATGTGTACAAACAAAATTATCGTTACGATAAAAAATTCCACTCAGGTTTTTTTTTATTTTTCAAATTAGATTAACTACACGTGGGATGAAATAATACTTAACACATACTATTAATCTATGACCTTACTTTATTTTATTTCATTTTATTGTTCAATCAATCAATAAATTTATATATTTAATAAAATATATTTATTTCAAATTAAATACACAGTAAAAAAAATAGTCTAGTGAACGCGGAGTAAATCTAGAGTAAATGCGGATGTTTATTCATTCTTCTCGTAAAATTTACTCCGAAGGGAATTTAATATTTAAACTCCGGGTCAGAGGGAAATTTACTTAAAAAAAATTTATTTAAATTAAAATCCCGAATCGGAGTGAATGCAGATTGAAATAAAATCCAGATCACTTTGAAATCTCTCAGCTGAAAAAATAAACTTCTTATTTACTCCGTACGCGGAGTAATTTTTTAAAACTCCGAAACTGAGAGAGAATTTGAATTTGAATAAAATTCATATTTACTCCAAATTCGCTCCCATTTTATTACAATAATAAATTTTCGGAGTAAAGACGGAGTAAATTCAGAGTGAATACAGAGGGTGATTATTTATTTAATTTCCTGGAGTAAAATTTAATATTTAAACTCCGGTTGTGTGAAATTCACTTTAAACAAAAGTTAGTTTTAATATTAAAATTGTGAATTAGTGAATACGAATTTAAATGAAATCCAGGCCACTCTGAAATCACTCAGCTGAAAAAACAAACTCCCTATTTACTCTGTATGGAATCACGGAATTATTTAATTTAAATTCATAATCACTCCGAATTTTTAACAGTATAAACAAACAAAAAATACAAACCATTTTGACAAGCTGACGGTGGCTTAGGAAGAGACTCAGGTTTACCATTCAAATTATTCATACGTATATTGCACTGACGTTTTCGAAAAAATGATCGAAATTTTTTCGAACAAGAGGAGCAACAATTTCCCATTTTATATTTATTTATATTTAAATAAAATATGAATATAATTAAACTTTTTTATCACTCACTAATAATAAATATTTATCACTTATAAAAAAATAAAATATCAAAAACTTAATTAAACAACTAATGATAATTTAAACTGATGAACGTAGTGCCGGTATAAAAGTGACTGTTTGGTTGCATGGTTCTACTTCTAATAAAGACATCACACATAACTACAAAGTTTAGCTGTATCATTGATATGACTGCAAGAAACTTGAGAATTCTCAGTTCTCTCGACCCATCCCTACTTCATTCATTCATTCATTAATATATAAAATGTATGACTATATATATTTACTGGTTCGACGTACGTTCGTGAAGGTCTAATTGAACTTTAAACTGTAATTTAATTTATAAAAAAATTTTTTTTTCGTTTTATTTTTAGTTCATTTCATAATTATTTACATTGATTGAATTATTTCGTAATGAGCGTACGTCAGCTATGAGTAATTTATAAAAAATTTATACACGAATTGATAATTATATTTTTGAATGTCTGGCTCATTAATAATAAGAATAATAATAAAAATTAATAAATTAATTGTATGTAAGTATCAAGTTTAGATTAATATAATTGATTATAATATGTATTTGACACGATGACCACGTAGGTGTATATATTTTTTTGAAAAAACTGATTCAATGTGAGATTAAGTTTTCTTTTATTAATACACAATAGGTTTATTAATATAAGTCAATTTGGTTTAACTTAGATGACATTATTCACGTCGACACGGAACATTAGTCATTAAGTAACTGAATGATAAAATTATTCATATTAATATTAATAGTAATATACTGTAATAAGAAATTAGTGGAGTAAATTACTGTTTATTTATTTAATCGCTTTGGAGGGAAATTTACTCCCAGGAGGGTTTAGTTAAGTATTGGAACTCCAGGTCGGAGTGAAATTCACTCAAAAAGAGTTAATATTAATATTGAAACTCTAAGTCGGAGTGAATGCGAATTTAAATAAAATCCAGATCACTCCACTGAAAAATAAAATTTAAATTTACTCGGTATGCGGAGTGATTTTTTCTAAAACTTTGGAACTCAGAGTGAATTTGAATTTAAATAAAATCCGTCATCACTCGGAATTAAATTCCATTTTTTTCCAATGCTACATTAATAATAATTATTATTGTTATTATCTATTCTATATTATTAAGAGAATAAGGAAAATTTTGTTCCCGCTATATCTATGATATAATTAGTTAACGTTATTAAATATGGTATTGTTAGAAAGGTCTTGACTTGAATTTGTGCCTTGTGGTTTACTCGTTTTTATTGCCAAGTATCAAGATAAATAAATTTATCTATATCATTCGAATCACATTTAAATTACGCGGGAAAAAAAGACGGTCGTATTTATTTTCTTAAATAAATTAATATTTTAATTATTCTGCTACAGAATATGACTGAATACATATAACTATTATATATATAATTAAGAGAGAATAAGAAAAATTTAGTCCACGCCATATCTTGTATGACATAAGACGGATGAACTAATGACGGATATTTATTTAAAATTGTCAATTGGGTGGATACAGAATTTATTAGTAAAAGGGATTAAGGAATATATCAATATTTAGGCAGTGGTAAAAATTTTATTTTTGAAAAAAAAATATTTATAAAATGAATAACAGACGTTTATTTTAAGTGTCGTCATACTAGACTAGAGTTGTAAAGATAATTTAATGATGAGAATAAAATTTAATTTATTTATTGGTTTGATAAGATTGGAAAATTTTGAGGCGCGAATTTGTCACTTTTATTTGAGTCACCTTCCGCTGCTCGGTTATCTTCTAAAACGATAACTGAACGGAACATATCTTCTAGCTGGATAAATAAGTATCGGTAGACAAAATTTCCATTATCGTCCTGGCAACAAATTATAAATTACATTTATGTGTAAATATATATAAAATAATCAACGGGCTTAATTATTTTATTATTTAATGACAAAGTTATCAAGAGATAATCAGTGAGGTGAAATTTCTTGCTAGTCTTCTACTAATGTAGAGAATAATCATAAATAATATCACGTTCATGGAAAATTTATTTTTTTAAGGCCTTCATATAGAAAAAAAAACTGTCCTCTCATAATTAATGTATTTTTCTATGCTGAGATTTAAAATATAAAAAAATTATACACCCTTGCAGTTCCCGGTACTTTGCCGGAATCCCAGGAATCATAAAGACGTAGAAAAAAATTCAAAATTCGTGTGTAATTTTCCTTTTTTTATTTTCTGTATAAAAAATTAATCAATCAGTCATAAAAAAATTTTAATACTCGCCGTATTTCTGCTCAGTATAAAAAAAAAATTTGAAACAAATTTTAACTTTTTGAGTTTTAATGTCAAAGTTCAAAATAATAAATTGTAGATTTTTACACAGAAAAAAAAAGATTTCTTGGCATTAAAAATTTTTACTCACTCCAAAAAAAATTTTGTATTATAAATTTAAAAAAAAAAAATTTTCATGATACCAGCATCGAAACTTGAAGTTTCAGTGTTTCTACAGCCCGTCGAAACAAGCTAATTTCAAGCCGATGCTGCAAACAACTGCTAGCGAATTCGTAATTCACAAATCCCTTCACAGCGGGCAGAAACATGCGTGTTTCTTCCCTTGGGAAGAAACACAATTGTTTCTGCCCTGTGTTAGATATATTTAATGTTCATTTGCAGCTCTTTTACTCTCATTTGTTTACTTGTCACTTCAGCTTACTCATTTCATTTTTTAAGTGACAGTTTTAATTAACCAAATAAAATTACTAAAAAATGAGTGAAAATAATATTTTTGTACTATTTACTATTTAATAAGTGACTGTAAATCACATAATGCTCATTCTCTAACAGTTCTCCGCATCATTGGCTTGAAATTAACTTGTTTCTTACTGGCTGCTGACACTGAATCTTCAAGTTCCGATACAGGTAATCATGAAAAATATAGTGTGTGACTCAGGATAAAACACGATTTCAGACTGCGGGTGATGTCAGCCAACCTCACCCTAGTCTGAAATCGTCTTGTTTCATCCCTTGTCACACAATATACTATAGTGAGTAAGAAGTTTCTTGAGGCAAAAAAAAACTTTGTATTGTAAGACATGATAATAAAAATAAAAATTAATATTCTAATAACTTAATGTCTGATACTAGTTTGATGCTAATTAATAAAATATACTTTGGTTGCGTGGATGATCCGTCAATCTGATTACAATTACAACTGTTCTGTAGTAATTAAAATTTTATTTTGTAAAACTATCAATGCAATTAAATTTTGAATTTTATTATTAATTTTATTATTATAATTAAATTATGAATGTTATTAGGCTTTGGCTTTGCTATTAATAAATAAATCAAATGAAAATGCAAATTTCTAGTGGCGCAATACTACACTATAATTAAATAATTAAATAAAAAAAAATACCTCTCTCATTTCCAAATGTACAGTCCCACGTTTACGCACTCCCTGAACATAAAATTGCATTCTCATGTACGTCCTGCCGTTTTGTTGATAAACGACATGATTAGTGTGTCTGCGTCTACCACGACGACTCTCCTCACCATAAGCTTTTATCGGTTCCCCAAGTGCGTCAATAACTTTCGGGTCTTTTGTACATCTATCTACAGCTTTGCTATAAACACGATTCGGACTTTTGTCCGAAAATAGTTCACGGAATATTACGTAGAACATCAATGCCGTTATGCCAACACCGGCAACTATCACGCTTACGTACCATGCTGACTTTGTATTTTCTTTGACTGCAATTTTATTTATTAATCGTCATTAATAAGTATTACTATCATCATGTATAATTATTATTATTATTAATAAGTGTGAGTGCAGACAATTAGCAATTTTTAAATTTTTGAAGTACGGGCATTTTTTAAAAAGTTCATTACTTTAATTAATTTATTTATTTAATAAAAATTTATAAATTGCCGCGACATTCACACTCATAATTATTATTGTTGTTATAAAATATACTAAAATTTACCTACTTCCGCAAATGATGTCGATACTTGATTATCAGTTGCATTGTTATCGAAATGTGTAATTTCGGATTTTTTTTTCTCATTTGAATATTTTTTAATTATCACTTTATTATTATTACACAGTAATATAAGTGATGGCGATGATAATAAAGATGGAATTCTATTATAATTACATGTCCTTTGTCTAATTATATTATTAATTACTCTGATTGTTGCCATATTCTATAAAAAAAAAAAGTTAATAGTAAAGAATGTTATTGTTAATGATCCTGAAGTTAGCAGACAATTTTTGGTTTTTGCTCAACAATTTAATTTAAAAAAAAAAGAAAACTAAAAATATGCACATGTAGGAAATTTAAAAAACTGTAGGTGCAATTTTTTGAAATATTTTTTTTAAAAAATCCAAAAATTATTAGACGCCAGCTAATTTCAGAATTATTATTATTATTTTTTTTATGAATAATATTTAAAAATTTCTAGGTTTTGAAAAGTTAGTTTTATAATAATTTTTTAAATTTATTTGAAATCTTACCTCCAATTAAACTCTCATTGTTTACTTTAATTTTGTAAAATATAAATTCTAACCACTACAGGAATCAGAAATATAAAAAAAGAGAATATTTTGTTTTTTTGTTATCGATTTTAATCGTTAATCATAAAAATTATCAAGTTTAAAACTCAGTCAAAATTTTTGGCCATTTAAGAAAGTGACACTAACGCGCTCTATTAGAATCAGCGGAAAATTTTTAAACTAAAATATTTATGATAAATTTGGTGAGTGAATGTAGCAGACAGACAAATTTAAAATTATAAATAAATGGAGTAAATAATTAGTAGAATAAAATTGAAAAAAATCCACATGTAGAAAATTAAAAAAACTATAATTGGAATATTTTTCAAATATTTTTTTTTTTATGATTTGCTGCTTTAAAAAAAATTCAAAAATTATTAGACGTCGGCTAACTTCAGTCTCATATTAATATTAATTGATTAATAAATTAATAGAAATCTAAAATTCGAGAATTTGTTGAGTACGGTCCAACCTCATGAGCTTGGAAGATAATCGAACAGTTGATATGTAATAAGAATTAACTATTGGTCTGATCGAAACAACTTTGACCCATTTACTGTATGGTGCAAGCTGATTGACCTGCATCGTTAATTTAAAAAAATGGTACCCTGATAACAAGACTTGTTGGTCAGAAAGTTGATGTCAATTAGTCACGATCAAGTTGACTACAATTTGTTACCAATTTTCCCAGGAAGTTGATGACAATCTACTGCCGCAACCTGTCGACAACTTGCTGAGAAAATTGGAGACAACTTTCCATCAACTTATGGAATGACAACTTTGCCACCAACTTTCTCAGAACTGGTGACAAGTTGTTGCAGTAGATTGTCGCTAACTTGCTGTCAGCTATTAGCCCTATCAGAGTAGTTTGTCCTTTTTGCTGTTCATCTGCCAAATAAGTAACAGCCATCATAATTGTATCTTGTTGATGATAAAGTAGTATTCAAATGATAAATTCAATCGTTCAATTCAATAATATAAAATTGTTATTTCAACATTTGTTTTAATTACAATGTATTTAATTACAAACAAGTTGATCTCAATGAGATTATATCAGTCCTTGAAAATCCAGTCATCATGGATTTTAATTAAAAACTTTTAATTACATCAGTCTCATAATAATATACATATTCGTTATATTTAAAGACGTTATATTTAAAACAACGTAATTAATCATTTTGAAATAATGATTTACGTGAGTACACGCAGATAATTTTTTAGTAAAAATTACCCATAAAATTTGGTACTGTAAGGACGTCTAGCCAGTAACTGAATTTTTACTATATTGTTAATAGGAATTGCACTTCATTTACATGCTACCTAGTATACTTTACAATGTGCATGAGAAAAATTTGCACATTTTCTACATGTCCTCAGTATCAAATTTTGCGGGTAATTTTTACTTAAAATTTCTCTGCGTGTACGAAAATTTAGTTTGAAAAACTCATCTACTATTTTACAAATAATTGCATTAGATTCAAAGTTTTCGTATTAACTGAACGTTTCTGGTTCGAGAGTCCACAGAAAATTATAAGTTTCCAGTAATACCGTGTGAGCTATATCGTATTTTTTGTAATTTCTCAATAAACTAATAACTTTGGTAGGACAGGCTAAAATCAAAATTTTGATTAATATATTTATATATCTATAAATGTACATGTATATATATTTTTTTTTTATTGTCAATTTCCAGATTAAAAAAAAAAATTGAAAACGATCTACAATGTTAAAGTTCCATAAAAGAAAGAATTTAAAAATTTGAAAGTATTCAGAAGTATTGAAAAAAATTCAAATTTCATCATTTTTTATATGAGTCTGCATGTAACAGACATCAGACAAATTTAAAATTATAAATAAATAAAGTAAATAATTTAAAAAATAAGAATTAAAAAAATGCACTTATTAATGTCAAAATTTTTCAAATGCGCATTTTTTGAAAATTTTATTTTATCAATTATTTATTCTGTTTATTAACAATTTTAAATTTGTCTAATGTCTGATACATTCACACTCATATTTTTAATACTCTTCAATTTTTTTTTTAATCAGGGTTTAATTACTTTGACATTTTATTTAAATTTACCTTCAACGTAAATTCCATCGGGTGAATCATTATGATATTTGAATTGTTGTCTTATATAATCTCGGGTGGTGGAATTTGTTCCATACACAAAACAAGCAGACCCGCGAAGGCTTCCTTGTACCCATATATACGAATTGCCTTCACATTCATGTGTACCATTAGACATTTTAGACATTTCATATGCAGCCTGAAAAATAAATGTTTTCAAATTTTTGAAATATAAATCAATGTTATAGATTAAAATAATTAGAAAATTTTTGAATAAAATTTTGAAACTGATAAGTTAGTACGCATTCTATTTTAACCATAAAAAATTAATTATTGTATCAATTATTATTTTATGAAAAAAATTTTATGATTATTTTGTTTTTTTTTGTAAGGGAAATTTTTTTGTACATACCAAATATGCAGTGATATTTAAATAAAATTATTTACACCATAACAGTTTGTTTTTATAAGTTAATATATTTTATGAAAATTTTAGAAAACCAACTGACACTTTATGGCGTTTGGGATCGGTAAATGAAGAGCGTCTGTGGATGCGGAAAAACAGAAATGCGTTCGTGGCGAAAATGACCGGAAACTGTCCTAATGGAAATATAAATTATGTATACATTGAGGGAAAATTTGAAAATGAAAATTGTATAATTTAATTACATTTGTAATTTTTTTTTTTTTGAAAATTTATTGAATTCTTCATTATTTGACATTAGATTTTATTAGAAAAATAATTTATCATAAATGAGTAGAAAAAAAATGGGATTTCTATTTTATTTTTTCTAAAGTGTCAGATATGAAAAAAT
The DNA here is from genome assembly GCA_030273425.1 of Microplitis manilae. Lineage (NCBI taxonomy): Eukaryota > Metazoa > Arthropoda > Insecta > Hymenoptera > Braconidae > Microplitis > Microplitis manilae. The sequence goes on from CP092726.1 coordinate 22,807,180, forward strand.
TTTCAAAACAAATTCTAATTCAAATTAACGCAGAAATTTTTTTTTATTTATACAGTTTCAAAAATATTGATATGTATTAGCTTTATCATCTCTGATGTCTCTGTTTAAAAACTCATATTAAATAAGATTGATCGAACTGATTTTTTATTTCCAAAATTTAAATTTTTAAAATACGGACGTTTATTTATAATTCGAACATTTAAATTTTTTAAGAAACGATAAATTATGAAAAAAAAAAATGTTATATAATTGCACAGAATCACCTACGAAAAATAATCAGTCAGACAATTTGCTAATTAGAATGTCGTATTCATACATTATAATGTTATAATTATAATATCCCTAAATAAAATTAGTTAAATATAAGTAGGCACAAATTTGCGCAATGACAATGCGCCCTTTTTCACGAGTAGAATGTATGTAATTACAATCGTATGTTAACACACACGTTTGTAATATAGTGTCAAATAAAAATTAAATTATTTATATTGAAGATATTTACAATATATACTTTTTCTTACAGTTTATTTTTTAAAAATATGTTACATTCATAATATTAAATACTTACATATTTTTCAGAGATATTATTGTTCTAAAACTGTAATAATTCTTTTTTTGATAGAAAATATTTAATTAAATTTATATAGAAAGTGCTATCTCGCTTTTTATTCTATGAACTTTGAAGTAATTTATTAAATTTTTTATTGTAGTCATTACATAGCTGAAGTAATAAAGATCATAATCACTTCCAACATGTTAACGGAAAAAAATGAACTATAAAAATTGAGAATGACAGGTAATATAATGATAAAGTGATCAGTAAATACTATTATTCTAAATAGTAATCTTTTCATTTACGATTTAAACGTGAATAATTACAGAATAAGTAGGAAAATTTATTGTCTATGCAAGAAAAATTACTATTTGAACTTTAAAAATTGTAACTGACACTTAGAAAATAAACGACACGTATTATAAAATTTACTATTTGAATGTTAAAATTCCCCATATTGACAACCGGGTTCCGAGTTATAATTTCAAATAGTAATTTTTAGAGTTTTTTTTTTCCGTGTTTTAAAACCATTTGAAAAAAATTTGAATCATAAGAAATATAAATATATCCTATGTATACATCATTTGTCAATAATAATTATAATTAATATAGGGATTTAATTATTAGTAAAATAAAGTAAATTATATTATAAAATTATTTATTGCAATTTTAAGTATAGTAAATTTAAAAATTTGAATAACATTGAATCTTAATATTTATAAAATAAATTTTTTATTCTTACACTTGCAGTCATTGGCGTCACTTAATTTACTCAAGAAATTAATACTTAATTAAATTATTTGATTATAGTGACTTGAGAGTCCAAAGAAAATTAGAATGCTCGATTACAGTTGTCTCTTTGACTCGATATCCATATTTTGCTGCTAAGTTGATTATAATTGTCGGCACCGCTGGAATTTTAATTTGATTTACTCAATAAATGTATATCTAAATTACATAAAAATGTCATGGCGTTAACCAACGACTTCTTAAATTGTCTGCTAACTTCAAGATCATAAAATGTTAAATTAAAATTATAATTTATATACTAATTAACGATATACATTTATCGTTAATTAATTTACCTTCAACAGAGAAACCATTATCAACAGATTTTACACGAAAATGTTTCTGTAAACTCTCTTTGATTACAGAAGTGTCTCCGTACAAATTACAAGTACTCCCGCGTATATTTCCTTGGACCCATATCAAATCGGTACTGCAACTATTTCCGTTGTTAGACATCTGAAAATGATTTATGAAAAATAAATTTTAAAAAATTGAATTTTAAAAATACAGCCGTTCATTTATAATTCGTACATTTAAATTTTTTTAAAAACGACAAATTATAAAAAAAAAATATCAAAAAAATTGATTTCTTAATTGTCAATTGTCTGGTGTCTTCAGGATTATTTTTGTTGACCTTTAAAAAATTTGTGCCCTTCGTCAGAAAAGTCGAACTTTTGTATAATATATGACTTGAACAAAAATTTCAAATAGATATGATTTATTTTTTTAATCTTTAAAAATTAAAAAAAAAATATTATTTGTTAAAAACAATGAAAGGTTTTTTTTCGACGTTAGTTTTTAGTAGAGAGTTGTAACTAAATACATCGCAGTTCCCCCATACTTTTATTATGATTCATAGAAAAAATTTGACGCCATACAGATGTTTGTTTACGTATGACAGATAAAATACCTGTTGCATACCATTTTAGTCTTTTATAATTATTTTAAATATTCAAGCTTTACTTAAAAATAATTAAGTACCAAAAACTTTTATTCTTTTACTATTATATTATTATTTATAAAAAATATATAGGAAATTTGTACAAACCTTATTTTGGGTTTGTAAAAAAGGAAACTATAGAAAATATACTTACATTGAGCTAGTTCTTGGGGTCAAGTGCAGTCGGTGCACTGGAGAATGGAAATGGATGAAAAACTAAAAACTACTGCGACCGACAGGGGGAAATTGTCGGAACGGGAAAGTATTTTCTTGTGGGAAAATTTAAAAATGGAAAATATCGATTATTAATTTTTTTTTACTTCTTTTTATTATAAATGAGAAATCAATCAAAATCGTTTTCACTTTTACACTTTGATTTTAATTTTTAAAATTTTCTTAAACTTTAATTAATATGAAAGTATATGTTGAACATCAGTCTGTATACAGAAAAAAAAATTAAAGAATTTTTACTAAATTTGAAAAAAAATTACAATCCGAGAAAGTAATCTCAAAATTAAAAAAAAAATCAAAATGTTTACAAAACTCAAATTATTTAATAGTTACCCCATAATAATTAAAATAGGTATAAGATTTAAGCCACTAATGATAAAAAGAAATAATTATAATCCATTGAAAGATAATTACAAAAGAATTGATAATTAATAAACACCTATACCATAAATCTAATTAATAACCCATAATTAACAGACTAAAATAATCCCTATCAAATAACATGGGGATCGGCTGTCTTTTTCCCACCTACAGGAATTTCCGTCATCTTTTTTTTGAGTATTCGTCATTGTTCTAGAAGTTTCCACCCGAGATCGGCACCTATGCCTTTTCTGACACTACACCCTGCAAGTAACAGCTATTTGACTCTGCTTAGTAACACTCCTCTTTCCGTTCTAATTATTAGAGCTTCGTTTACCATCTTATGTTTTGGTAGCGAACAAAATAAAATCTAGGTCACGCATGTTACCCCTCGCCTATTTTTGTGCCTATAAAAACCGCCGCAGATCAGTCCTCTATGCCCATTCATCGTCAAGCTCTTGATTACGTATTCTTTCATTCAATATTACAAATAATTAAATAATTAAATTATTTCTGTTGAATATTATTGCTGTTTTAATTTTTATTTTTACTTTAAGGTGAAAATAAGTTTAACATTTACCTTATTGAAAAAATATGAAAATAATTACGTTCAATCGTTTTCATATAAAAATAAAAAAAAATTTTTTAAATTATTTTAAATAATTCTTAAAACATAAAAAAAGTATCAAATAGTTAAACTATTATTTTTATAATTTGAATTTTTATATGAGATTATTATATAATAAATAAAACATTTCAATTTTCATGTATTTGAAGTTTTTTTCCATCAAGTGATATTATGTATATTATTTTTATTGATGAATTATATTTCAGATAAATATTACGATTCATCAAGTATGGCGCTCTATTTATTGCTTAGAGCTACCAATCTTGGTAGAGAATACGAATCCTGTACGATTAAGGGATTTGATGATGTTCTTTGGAAAAGATATGAAGAATATTTCAATTTACGCGAAGTGGGCCCTCGTTGGAAACAGATGGCTAGTATAAGTGAGTTAAATAATGTTTTTAGAAATTAAATATTTTTCTTGGTTATACAATTTATTATGTAGATAATACAGTTATATTGTAATATTCAAAAAACTTTAATTACAGATCCCGTGGATGGAAAATTTGACAGTGAGTTAAATATCATTTTTGGAAATAAAATGTTTTTCTTTACAATATAATTTATTGTATAGATATATAATGCAGTTTTGTTTTAATATTTAAAAAATTTTAATTACAGATCCCATGGATGAATACTTTGTAAGTGAGTAGAATATTATTTTTGGAAATAAAATATTTTTCTTAACAATATGATTAATTATGTAAATAATTCACTTATATTTTAATTCATTAAAAAATTTAAATTACAGTTACCGTAGACAAAGCACTAAACTTTTTCGCTGATAATGGCTTTCGCGTGGTTTCTTCACTGGGCTGCGGTTCTTCCGGAGTATGGACGTTAGAAAGAAAAGAATATATTCGAAATAAAACATCATCTGATTAAAGATCAAATATATATATTTGCTATCTCATATAACAAATCACAATCCATAAAAAAAATTACAATGATATGTACGTTATTTATATCATGACAATAATTATTAAATATTAATTTACTAATTAATAATTAAATTAATCGTGAACCAAAGTTATTAAATGTTACATACGAATTATATTAATTTAAATAATTACATTGATCACTGGTGGCATAACTCATCTTTCTTTGTCGTTCTTCTCGTGTTCTCTCTTCTCTTCATCAATCGTCCATTTTGTTTTTTTTCTTTAAAATTTACAAAAAAAAATCATAGCTGAGTTGTTTTAATAATTATAAGAGTTTTTAAAAAAAAAAACAAAATTATATTTTTAATTTTTGATTTATTAAAACCATACATGTAAGTATTGCAAAATAAATTAATACGTTAACTACAAATTATGATATGAAGTTAGCAGACAATTAACAATTTTCGAATTTTTTTTCAACAATTTAATTAAAAAAAAAATTAATGATTAAACTAAAAATATGCACATGTAGAAAATTTAAAAAACTATAGGTGCAATTTTTTAAAAATATTTTTATTTTCTCTACTTCGATATCTTTTTTATGTAAATCGCCAAAAAATCGTTTGTCGGTGATTGCTGGTTAAAACAAATAAAACAGTAATTTATTTCTAATAAAAATGTAATTAAGAAACTAGAATTGCCATTATTAGTCTTCAATATAAATAATATTTTTTTTTGTATAATGATAATATGTCTTCCGATTAAAAATTAATTCAAAAAATAATTATTTGTTTCCATTGATTAAAAACCCGATTTTCAAATTTCGTCAATAAGGTATTAGCCTGTTTCCTCTGAAGATTTAAAAAAGATCCGCCAGAGGCAGCAGTAGTGGGGGGGGGGTACATATGGGGCGTGTTCAGAAACACACTCTGGAAGAGAAAATATTCAACTCCTGCGTTCAGAAATATCCTCTGGTCGAATCAGAGATGCGATTTAACATTACAAAGGTACTAATCACCCCTGGATAGGTAATTTTTCACCTCCAGAGTATATTTCTGAACATGCCCATGTTTTGAATTCTCTATTGACAGTAACGTTAAACGCATGTCTTATTATTAAGAAAAATAAATTAATAAAGCGAGTAAAAAATATTAAAAAATAAATTATCATGCCGACCAATCATTGTGCATTCGCGAAGTGCACTTCTGACAGTCGATACTAACTAGATGGTACAAAATTTGTGATGCTTATAAAACCTCAAGTTAACACGAAAAACTGTTTGGAGTGGTAAGACGTAAAGATCCAAAGCTTGTTAGTGCTACTGACAATTCATGTATTCAAATAAATAGCATTAAGAGTGCTAATATCTATGAAGAATCTCAGTCAAAAATTAACCTTATCTCTGAGTGCACAGGTAGTAATAATTACAGAATTAAAGTCCTCCTTAACACATCTCTGCTTTTTTTACAATCTTTCGGAATGTATAAAAATTTATTGAATTAATTAAACCACATATATTCTATATTTTAAATACAGATATAGCAAAATTATACTTTTATATTTGTTATATTTTAATAGATTGACATCTAGAATATAACCTCATAGAGTTACTAACCTTTGATTCAGTCACTGATAAATCCGCGGATTTGGATTTCCTGTTACTGGACCATTTGGGTTTATGAAATGTTTAGCTAGTACATACATAAATATGTTTTTTTATTTTTTCAATTGTTAAATCAGTTCTTCACGATAAATGAATTCACTTCAAACAGTTTTTCGTACCAACTTGAGGTTTTATAAACGTCACAAATTTTATACCATCTAGTTAGTATCGACTGTCAGAAGTGCACTTCGCGAATGCACAATGATTGGTCAGCATGATAATTCATTTTTTAATATTTTTTATTCGCTTTATTAATTTATTTATTTTAATAATAAGACATACGTTTAACGTTACTGTCAATAGAGAATTCAAAATATATGTACCCCCCTACTACTGTTGCCTCCGGCGGATCTTTTTTAAATCTTCAGAGGAAACAGGCTAATTGAGTCAAATACACTCGAACAAGACAATTTTTTCATCGAAATCGATTAATTTAAGAGCACGAAACAATTATTTGAACTATTCGAATAATTCGAACATTCGATTCGAATTTCGAATCGAATGTTACTATTCGATTCGATTCGATTCGAATGATATTCGCACACCCCTAGTATTGACAGGTGGCGCCATAATGTTGTTAGATGTACGAAATATCTCTAAAGCCACTTTAGCTTGAAGTTACCGGAAGGAAGTTAGCGTAGAATATTTTTTTTTTTTTAAACTATATGCCAATTAATTGCTCCTGGTGAGAATAACCTAAGTTTAATATGTAAATAATAAACATTGAGGCGAACATGAAATAGCTGTAGCACTACCCTATCTTTCTTCCAGTAATGTTTGAGCGTCGAATACAGCAACGCGCAGTAGCGCCATCTTGACGTGAAATTTCAAAATTGAAATTTAACAACTTGATTAAAATTTATATAAAATTGAATTTTAATTATATAAAGAATATTCGAAATTTTTTATTTTATCAATAATTTACTAATTACTCTTATTATTTACGCGGTAAATTTAAATATTCGAAAAATAACTTAGAAATGGAAGAAAAATTAAAAATTGTAAATTAACATAAAATTGCGGCAGAATACAATATAAATATGTAAAATTTAAAAGAAAAAAAACACGCTGTGCTACGCCACAACTGCTCGCACATTTCGGAGCGCACTCGCAGTGCCGCCCAAGTTTTGGATCGTAAAACTGAATCTAATTCAAATTCTGTTAGTAATAATGGTGATAATAACACTGATGATGATAATAATACTGATGATGCAGTAACATTGAAACAGACTCTGTGATTAATGACTCAATGGAAGTTGATGATGATGATGATGATGCACCATTTTTGATTTTATTCAGTACTCCTGAACAAAGCCAATTTTATCGTGAGTACTGTAATGTAGATAACATGCAAGCAATTCGTATCGACAAAACCGAGAATCTTATACCATTTGTATAACATTTAAAAAATATAGATATAGATAAAAATATGTTTTTTTTTTAGCTTACTTAAGACTTGATAAAACTTCATTTTATTTAAAAAAATAAGTTCATTTCAATATTATAATTAAAAAATAAATAAATATTTTTTGTTGAACAATTTACTCTAAATTGTATATAATTTATAAGTATTCAGTTTAAATAATTTTTTTAGCCTAATTATTAAAGTAAAATACTGTTAATACTGTTAATACTAATGACGAAGTACAATATTATAATAAACAATTTAGATTTTTAAAAACTTTTTTTATATCATCATAAGTTTATTCAAAATAAAAATTATTACGATATTAATTGTTTTTCAGTTTTTATTTTTAATTAAAGTAACTGAAAGGAAAGAAGGGAAAGAATTTTCGTGTGGGAAAATTTAAATATAAAAAATGTCAATTATTAATTTTATTATAAATGATTAATTATATATAGCTTTAACATTTAAAGTTTCAAAAATTGAATTATTTTGTTAAAGTATTTGTTGAAGGTTAGACATTTATTTATTTCTTGCTTTTGAGTGTCCATATTGCATAATTACCGGCTCCTAGTGACGTCTCCACTTGATATTCGTTCATGGCAAAGAAATTAAGGACTTTAGAAACTTGAACTAGAATTAAAAGTTTTTATAGAATGAATTATTACATATTATACGTAAACATGGTGGCCACAGATTTTTGAGATTGAAATTCCCCGACTATTCCAGGAATTTCAGTATTTTCAAGATTCATTTTTTTTTTCTTCGATGAATCATGTTTTTATATAACTTACTTTATAATAAAATATAAATAAATTTTTCTTGTTCACAAAGACAAATTTCATAGTATACTAATAAAGTATTAATAAAGTACGCGAATAAAAAATACAGTGAAACTTATTAGTTCATTACTTATGTATACATTGAATATTTTTAGTTTTTTTTTAACTGGTCAATATAGATGTTAATATTTTAAATATCCTAGTGATTGGTTTCTACTAAGACTTTTTTTTTTTTAACAGCCTTGATAATTCTAACTGCTTCATTTTTTCGCTATTGGAATTAATTTTGTACTAATTTCCCTGACATTTCCCTGACTTTTTCAGTATATTTATAATTCCCTTACATTCCCAGATTTTTTCAAATATGTGGCGACCATAATAGTACATCATATTGCGAAAATTATCTTAAAATATTATTATTTACTCACGTGGATATTGGCATTGCTCCGGAACTGTAATGTAAAATATTTAAATTAATAAATGCATTTTTTATAAATATATTTTTTTTAAATTGTTTCTTCTATTTATTTATAATTTGAAACATGTATAATATATATATGATAAAACATGTATCATAACACTTACTTTTCTGTGCATTTTTGTTTGCCTCGACATCTCTTTCTAGTTCAAAAAACTTTACGAATTTCTGCCATAAACCATTATCTAGTCCACCAATTGCGATTTCTTCGCTGTATTCCATGTTGGTATTTAGTATTTGAGCTCTGACTACCAAATACATTGGCTTCATTATTGACTCCATACTTAGCACTCGGAATTTTTATCTGAAAAATAATTAATCAAAATATTAATATACTTATAGCAAAGAAAAAAATTTACCAATTTTTTAATAATTTTTCATAGTTTTATTTCAACGATTTAATTATAAATTTATTAAAAGAAAAAAAAAATTATAAAATGGCGGCTAAGCCAGGATCATGTTTTATTTACTAAAATCTGATGCAACATCAGACAAATTTACCATTATAAATACTCGAGTCACACCCAATTTTTTTTTTTTTTTTTTTTTTTTTTTTTTTAAGATAAATAAATTGTAAAAATAATAATTTTAGTTTCAGAAATTTTATTTATGATAGTAAAGTTTGCAGTTATTTGAAATTGGAGAAAAATTTTTCAACAGACAAATAACGAAAAATAATATTTCTATAAAAATGCGCATGTTGAAAATTTTATAAACTATACGCGAAATTTTTCAAAATATTTTTTTAATATTTATTTTTTTGGTAAAAAAAATCCAAAGATTTTTAAATGTCTGCTAACTTTAATGTCGTATTTTATTCATGTCTATAAGAACCATTTTAAATAAAATGTGAAAAATTAAAAAATGACTTACTTGATTTTATAGATTACTGCGACTCGCTCCAAGCACTGTCGAATCCAAGAAGAAAGGACTGAACAACACATACCCATATCTTTTCTGTAGCTCCCACCTTTATATACATTCCACAAGACTCACTTTGTGTATCAGTGTGAATGTAGCTGACAATTATTTATTTTTTAAATTGTGGAATAAATAAATAAAATGAAAGTACAATAAAAATCAAAGAATTCGTATTTAAGTAATTTAAAAATTATTACGCGCATTTTGTTTGAATTCATGACTTTAATTTATTTATTTCTTTACTTAAAATTGATAAATTGTCGAATGTTTGCTACATTCACACTCATCGTTCTTTGTCGTACTTCTCGTGCTCTCTCTTCTCCTCTTCAATCGTCCATTTTGTTTGTTTGTTTTTTTTTTTTAATATTTACTAAAAAAAAATCACAACAAATGAGTTGTCTTGATAATTATAATAGTGTTTAAAAACAATAAAAATATATTATCAATTTGTAATTAATTAAAACCATACATGTAAGTATTGCATAATAAATCGATGGGTTAATTAACAATTGAAGTTAGCAGACAGCTGTCTAATAAACGATAAATAATAAACTGTTAATTAATTATCAATTTTTGATAATTTTATTTCAACGATTTAATTGAAAAGAAAAAAAAACTAAAAATAAGCAGACGTAGAAAATTTTAAAAACTATAATGCAATTTTTTAAAAATATTTTTTTTCTATAAATTTATCATTTGAAAAAAAAAAACTATTAAATGTCGGCTAACTTTAGTATCATTGGAAAAAAATAGTATTCATTGAATTTCTTTTGCTAAAAATCGCACTATCCATGAATTGATGTCTTTGTTTTCAATAGTCATAACCGTGAGTTGTTAATAAGTTTAAAACCTCTCGGCTTGGCGCTAAAAAATACCATTTAGTTTATTTATTAACTAATTTATTATGATTCTGAAGCTATCAAACAAGTAACAATCTTTGAATTTTTTTTTAACAAATCAACTGCAAAAAATAAAAATATGCGCATGTAGAAAATTTAAAAAACTCACCTTAATTTATTAATTTAATTGATAAATATTAATTTTCTAGTACCTCCGATGTAAACTTTCGAATTTAGTAAATTTATCCGTCGAGGATAACTATAAATTGATTGTCAAGTTTTTGTTTAAGATCATCATCCATTCCAATTACAGTACTATGGTCAGCTTTAGTTAAAACAGCTATAGAAATATAATGATATTGTAGTTGATAATAAAACTTTAAACAACTAAATGTTGTTCAATCTTCAATTTATATTTCTGTATCAACGATCCGTTAAAATCAATTGTCAAATTTTTTGTTTTTTCCAATCATTTATTTATTGTTTTACTTATTGGTTTACATATATATTTGTGGCGGTGGGAAAACAAAAAATTCAGAAGTTTCTGATTTCACATAAGTATGAGCAGTTACTTCTGCGAAGTAAATGATATATATTTATGAACAGTCATTTGTTTAATACTAAATTATGTAGGGTAACTGAGCGTGAAAATGAATGATCGTATTTTTCAATCTTTTAGTATTGAAGGATGCAACAAAGCAATAATTGAATTTCAAAAAGTAATCAATCAAATGGTAATGAAGTATTTTCTTCATATGATTGTAATTACAATCTTAATGATGTATAGTTGGATTAGCAAGACTTAGCATTTCGGATATGTTTGGTTTTTTACCCTCTCCACCAACGCGCATGTCTTAGGTATCAAATTTAGATGGTGGGAGTAATAACCGGAAATATCCGAAGCTTAAAGTCTCGCTAATCTAACTTTAGGTAAAAATGAAATGATGTTGTGAGGGTGAATGTAGTAGATATGAGTCAAATTTTAGATTATAAATAAAAAAATTCGAGTACCGATTTTCAAATTCTATAAATACGCACTTTTTTATTTTTATTTGATTTACATTTTATTTATTTTTTTCAAAATTATGATAATTGAGAAATGTCTACTACCCAAGTAGTGCAGAAACAACTTTAAGATGGCTTTTAAAAAGACAAGTCTAATTTTATTTTTTCTCAAATCCAAGTTTTTTTTATAAATAAGACGTACAGAAGTTGGTCCTAGGAGTAATAGAAAATTTTCATTCTTTTTCCTGTCTTCAGAAAATCATTTCAATTAAAAAAGCTTTTAATTTCAAGTTATATAAAATGGACAGCAGAGGATACGGTCCACGATGGTCACGGAAATCACGGTAACTGATTCCGTGGTCTTCGAACCGTATTTAGACTAAGGAAAATTTTCATCATTCGAGTCCCATAAATATTTAAAACGTAAATAGTAATGTTAAATTTGAAATTTCATTAGGTACGGCCGAGTCTTAATTTTTTAAGACGGGAATAAGAACAAATTTTCTGTGACTTGTACAACCAACATCTATACGTTTTTATTGTGAAAAAAGAAGTTGGCTTTGAGGCATAATAAAATTTGTCTTGTCCTTTTACACGACATCTTGAACTTTTTCTGTGCTACTTGGCCGTGTTCATTCACTGGAGAGATCACCCTGTACTCTAATAAATAAATACTAAAATATAATATGATATTTACTAAAATTAAATATCTAATAATTTATTTTTAAAAAAAATTAATTCCAGTTTGAAAAATGAATATTTTATTTATCATGAATAATAAAATTTTTAATCAACAGAGAATTTATTTTGAATCTTAGCCAACTGTAACGCAGTATTCATGTTATTATCAACAATATCTGGATTTGTTTTATCAATTAAAATCTTCCAGACACCCTGAGAACCCGCTAGAGCCGCACGATGCAAAGCAGTATAGCCATCAGCATCCTGAAGATTTAAATCCGCGCCAAATTTACACAACAACCGTACGATGTTTTCATGTCCTCTCATAGCAGCTCTGTGGAGTGCCGTAGCCCGCCCACATCTCGTGATTGCATTTGCCTTAGCGCCATTTTCTAAAAGAAGCTTACATACATCATAGTGCCCAGCTCTTGCTGCATAATGTAGGGCCGTGTATCCAGCAGAGTCTTCTTCAGAAACTGATGCTCCTTTGCCCAAAAGCTTTTTTACACGATCGATGTCATTCGACTGAGCTTTTAAAAGTAATGCATCAAATATGTATATTAATATATATAGAAATCTTATCATATCCGAAAAATAATTTTAAGTTTCATTAAAATCGCGAGGACAAAAAAATATTTGAATCTGATTATTGATAAATGCTGGACGTTTCTTTACTTTTATTGAGACATTATCAGCAGTAAGATAGAAGATGACCTAATATTGAAATTAGGATCCAGGTCACAAGAGTTTGGTTTTCCCTCTCGTGTTCCTTCTTTTCTCGCCTCAAAATATTCTTCTGCCATGAGAAACCCCAGAACAATTAAGGGTTCATTTAATTATACATACAGTTGAACCTAGATAAGTAAGAGCTTAAGAACGTCTGATCCTACTGACAATCGATCACCAATTGATTTTTATCAATAACTATTTTAATTAATCATGTTATAGTAATTAATTATTTTATGAAATTGTCAGTTTTTCATTAAATGTTTTTAGTTCCTGATGAAAATCGCAATAAAAATGACGAAATTTCCAACATTTATCAACAATCAGATACTAGTATTTTTTTGTCCCTGCGATTTTAATGATACTTCAAATATATATCATTCATTTGAATATATCACTAACTAGTGTAGTTTTTATTTTACAAATTTACCTGCATACCAAATTCCGCGTTCGAAATCCATTTCAGAAATAGTCTGTCGCACATTTGTTCTACTCTCTAATTTACATGTATCATGATCATGATCATGACCATGATTATGATCATCTTTCTTATCCATAACACTCAACAATTACTTATTTCCAATTTAAAAAATAACTCTTCCTCAGCGTCTTTTATATTAATTTTATCTAAAGTAATTTAGAAAAACAATGATAATAAATTATTAAAATGCAATTTTTTTTATTGCACACAATTACATATATATTTAAATTCATAACCAATAGTATTAAGCTGCCATTTAATACAGTAATAAGTATATTTATCAGTAATTAGGTAACTCATTTGTTCAATTAATTATTTAATATCAAGATCAATAATTAGTTCATATTTATCGCACTGTTAATCATACACACTTGGTCTTATTTTTTTATCTTTCAATTACAATTTAAAAATTGACACGATTTTGTTCCATTGTTATTTTTTTAAGTACAGAAAAAATATAATCTGGATAAATTATTTAAATAAAATACTTTTTAATACTAATATTTTTTAATTTCTTAATGATCAGTAGAGTAGAAGTTCCATTCTTGGCCACTGTTTTATTTTTCGACACTCAATACTTTATTTTAATTAATAAAAATTTATAAAATAAATTTTCTAATTTAACTGCATAATAAAAAAATATTTTTAGATTTTAAAAATTAATTATGTCATTGCATTTTTTACAAATTGATTTATTTAAATTACTCAAGTGTCCAAAACTGGTACCTCTACTCTATTTATTAATTTCATAAGTTGTACCTGTTTTTGAATATAACATTAAAATTTTTTTAAAATAGATGTATAAAAAGCTAGTAAAATTTATTTTTAAAAATTCATTTTATTTTTGGTTTGTAGTCATTTTTGATTTTTTTTTAAATTTAAAATTAACTATGATATCAAAAAATAAATTTATGTTTGTAAAGGATTTTAAATGCGGTTATAAAATATTATTATTGTGTTGAGTAGAAAAAAATTATTTGAAAAGAAAAAAGCTAATTATTCTAATGGAATTATTTTAGTAACTACTGTATGATAAAAATAAATTGACCTTCGTTTAATATAATAGACTATTTTCTATATATATAATATAATATAATATCAAGTGCAACATCCATATCAGTATTTAGTGAATTATTTTTTTTTTCAAATATTATCAATATAATCCGTGTACAAAAAATTCGGTTTCAAAAGACTCCAAAAATTTTCGCCCCGGAAATTTTAAACTTGAGACAGATCAGAATTTTTGTAATTTTACTAGTAAAAAAAAAGTTTGTTAAAGAATTTTGAGTTTAAAAAATGATACTGAAGTTAACCGACGTCTAATAATTTTTGAATTTTTTTAAAAACGATAAATTATAAAAAAAAAGTACTTAAAAAACTGCACCTATAGTTTTGAAAATATTTTTTTAAAAATACATTTTTACCCTCGTTTCAAAAAAGTTCAAAAATCTCAAATTTAAAATTTTTTATGAACTTTTTTTTGATTCTTTTAATCTATTGGTTTTTAATGGAAACTTTTTTGGAACGAGGGTAAAATGAAGTAAAAGTAAGTTTTGAAAAATGTTTTAAAAACATTTTACTCAAATTTCGCTCATAAAATTCTAGATAAATTTTTTTTTTACTTTCAAAATTACAAAAGTTCCACTCGAAGTTTTTTCACACGGTAAATAATTGATAATATTTTATTTAAGTTTCTCTTTGCAATGTCCAAAGTATTTCAGCTTCTCCAGTACTAGATACAATCCGATATCCTAATTCAGCCAGTGCATTTATAACCGGTATCGGAGCTCCTGAAATAAAATTTTAAAACTATAAAAAAAAAGTACTTTTATGTCTAACTCTTATATTTAACAATTTCATTTTTTAAAATAAAACGAAGCGATTGTAAAATAAGTTTACTAAAAAAAACACAAGCGGTTATTTAAATAATATTGTAATTTCGTATGAACCTTTAATCGTAACTCCATTGATAACATCAGATCCTGAATTAGGAAAACGTTTGCAAAGTGCTTGCATCTCATCGGCAATTAATCCAAACACAGCACAATCGGTAGCAAATGGCGAACCTTTTACAGCAACGTAATAATAACTTTCATTCGCTATTAAAGATCCGATATTTTCAGCTAATTTTTGGTCACTCATTTTTAAATATTTTTTTTTATTTGGTATTAATTATAAGTACAATAAACTCTTAAACGTCGTTGTCTTTAAGTTCTAAAAGAAAAAAATAATAATCTGTATTCTTTAATTATTTTTATTCATAAATTTAAATTCAACTGAGGGAAATTTATTTTTAAAATTATTTAAAATTTTATAGTCAAAAATTTAAAAGATTTATTATATTTTATTGTAACTTTTTTTTATCATTATGTCTACAAAATATATACATTACAAATCTGTAATAGCAGTACTTAATATTACTTTCTTAATAAAAAAAAAAAAAAAAATTGCTATTATTAACCAATTTTAGTCATATTTTTAAAAGTAAATATAAGAAAGAAACGCTCATTTTATTCGTACTCAAAATAATTAATGAACTCATTTATTTAAATATCATGTTTAATAATAAACGATTAAGAAAAATTAATAATGATAAATAGAAAAAATGTGATAGTAAAACAATGAAACTATTTTAAAAAATTATTCTTGACTTAATTTACGCTCGCGTTCTTCCTTAATTTGCATTAAACGGTTCTCATGTGCCCATCGTATTTCACCGCGTGTTTTTTCCCGCTCATACTCAAATTGATAGCGTTCATACTCCAGTGATTTGCGTTTCAATTCTAACTCAGCTATTTTTCTCATTGCTCTTCGCTCTAATAATTGCTCATAAAGGATTTTATTTCTTAATGGCGAACCACTGCCCAGTGATTTTAAAGTTATGGTGGTATCTTCTACTGGTGATTTAGCACGTTCATTCTCTTCGTATACCACTTGTTCAACATCTTCTTCAGTCATTTCTAAAAAAATTAATAAATAAATTATTTACACAAATTCATTAACGTAAAGTAGGAAAATTAATTTTTTATGGAAAAAAAATTGTTGCAACTCAAAATAATTTTAATTATTAAAAATTCTGATAACAATTGCCATGAAAAATTTTTTTTTCACATAAAATTAAAGCCAATCTCACAGTGCCCCCACTTTTTAAAAATATTCAATGGCCTCACTGTCATAAACATATCATTAAAAAAAAAAGAAAATTAAAGTATTAGTTGAAAAAAGGACAACGTAGTTTTAATTTTGTAAAAATAAATTTGAAAAAAAATTACTTATAGTTGATATCAATTGGGAGATAAAAGAAATTTGATAAATAAATTTTATCCTCGATAAATTGCGTTTATCTCCTAATTGATGACAACTGTCCGTAATTTTTTAAAAATTAATGTTTCAATTATTTAAAAACTAATTAATAAAATTTTAATACACTAAGTCACAGAATTTTTTTTTAAAAAAAGGCGCCACTGTCTGAGAGTGCTCTTAAATAAATAAAAAAAATGATTACCATAGTCATGATCAGGAATTGGCTCGAAATCATTGTTATCTTTAGAAATATCACGTATTTTTTTATTATCATCAGCCAAGTGATCAGTAGCATGTTTAGTGTTATCCATTTCTTGTGACCAAGCAGGCTCGTCCTCCTCCTCAAGACAGTCGACATTTTGCATCGGCACAATAACCTCAGTATGATTACGAAACTCTTTCAGCTCTTCTTTCTGGCGATTCCATTCATTGATATCCTCTAGATCAGCTTCAGTAAGATTGCTAATGTCAAGTGTAACATCTCCATTTTTTTTAATCCAAGAGCCGCCAATTTTAGCTCCCAACAAACGCGCTCTGTTGACACGTTTGCTTGTGGACACGCGTAAAAATAATGACTTAACAGCAGGTGTTGCTTTTTCACACCGTGCTAAATGTTTTTCCATTCTCGTCGCATTTTGTATGTACGATCTGTTACAAAATTTACAAAACGCAACGACTGATGTTCCATCAACTTTTTTGTGATAATAAGTCCAGACAAGTCCGCGTTTCTTTACCATTTTTACTTAGTATATATTATTACTTTTTTAATTATAATAATTTTACTGTTACTGTTACTTAAAAAATTACTGTCGTCTTCTTTGTCGCAGTGATGATTGACGTAATAATTGGCGATTATGTCAAAGATGAATTTCCTCTTCAATTAATTTGCCCCAGTTGCTACAATAAAATATCACGACCCGTACTTTTTAAAGTATAACTAATTATAAAAAAAAAATAATATATATGTATATATTTATATTTATAGTCATCTATATAATTTAATTATTGTAATAATATAATGTACGAATATAATAAAGCGTGTCTTTCAATTAATTATAAATATTTATGGACTCAGTAAATTTTTAAATAACTTTTTAAAGTTTGAGTACAAGTACAACCATGAAATTAATAAATTCTGGCAGAGTATTTGTTTTTATTGTTATAATAATATAATTGTGTGTTTAATTTAATAAATCTTTTGACAAAACATACCTGTCTTAACGATAGGTATTGGATCTGGCTCAGGTTCAGCGAAATCTTTTCTCATAGTCCACATGTACTCATTGTAGTCTTGTTTTACACTGGTACTTGAGGAAGCGACAACTTTGTAACCAAGAACTTCGAGAGCTGTTAATATTACGCAGGGATGCTGGAGATAAACGATTGTTGAATCGTCGCAGTAACCACCAGATGCAAAACGACTTAATTGTTCAATGTCTGTTGCTGTAACAAGATCATTTATTTTGTTTTAATTAATTATTCATTTTTTTTAATGATTCATGATTGTGAATAAATAAAATATTAACTTTTTTACAAAGAAAAAAATGATTTTCTGGAACAAAAAGTCTTTACTCGCTTAAGAAAATTATTTATTGTCTCAGGAAATTTTTTTTTTATTAAAAATTGAAAACAAAAATTATCTTGGAAGGAGAAAAAAGTTCTTGCGTCAATAAATTTTTTCCAGTAAGAAAATTTTTGTCTTTAAATTAATAATGCAAAATATTTCTTGCACCAAAAAATCCTTTTTTTTCTGTGTAGATTTTATTAAAATGTAAGAAATATTATTTTAATAAATTAATTTAATTATCGTTTACCTTTGATGGATAATTATCTATAAACTAATTAAAATAATTAGATAAATTGTTAATAAGATCAATGCACATTCAAATTATGTTATAGGATGCAAACTAATGATTAAAAAAGATTTAAATCCAGGGTAGCCACAAAGAAATTATTTAAAAATTCCCGGATAAAAAAAATTTATTGAAGCCCGTAAACAGTTTTTCAGGCGAGCAAAAATTTGAAAAACTTTTTCAATAATTTTCTTAAGATTACTTCAGAACGGTTCATAATAAAAAAATTTGAAGACCAGATTTGAAAACTAGACACTCAAAACTACAATTTTCTTTTTTTGTTTTTGTTTTAACGACCACTTTCCTTCAAGTTATCTTTTGAAAATAACAAAAATTATGATATTGAAATTCGCCGTCTTATAATTTTTGAATCTTTGAAACACCGTAAATTATTTTTAAAAAACCATTTCAAAAAAATGCACTTATAGTTTTTTTAATTTCCTACATGTGCATATTTTTAATTTATTTTTTTTTTAATTTAATTGCCAAAAAAAATAATCCAAAAACTCTGAACTGTCTGCTAACCAGAATCATTCAAAATTTGAATTTTTTAAATTATTAAATTTTTGAATGTCGCAATTAAATTCCCGGATAATTTTCGAAATTCTGAAATTTCTTAGTCGCAGTAAATTTCCTAATAATTTCCGATCTGTAGCTACCCTGAAATTTAAATTCATAAACAAAAACAGATATATGATACCTTTCAAACCAGAAACGAGAACTCTCCAAGGATATTTGTGACTGTAGGACGCAAGATTACCACGTACTAGAATGTATGGCATCTGTAGTTTTGTCTTACAGCTGTAATACACGTATTACAACAAACAATTAACTTTTATTCAAAATTACCCACAGAAATTAAACAGCAATTAAAAAACCAGACATTAAACAAGACCCAAATATATTTCTAAATACCCAAATATGACAATACAAATAACAATATAAATATATATGCATATATACATATATTTACACTACTTCATATAAAAATTTATTTAAAAAATAATTTATAAATCATAAAATACTCAGTATAAAAATTTATGAATTATAAATAAAATTAACGTCGATTCATCAAAAAGATGTATTGCAATTGTAACTGTAGCAACTAAACAATATGTAATAATGCTTTCATATATATTTTATGTATAAGTACATTCGTCATGCATTTGCACACATACACACGCGTACACATATATACTATATATCAATTAATGTTCCGTTTTATAAATATTTTAATAATTTAAATTTTAAATTTAAATTATTTCTTTTACGCGCGCATTTTTTTGATTTTTTAAATTTACGAAAAATAGTACTATTTAAATAATTAAATAAAGAAAAAAAATACGTATACTTAACGTACACACAAATGTATTATACTATAGATATATGTTGTTTCATAAAGTTAATATTTCCTACAAGATAATTCTCATATATTTAGCATTTTATAATACTATTAAAATTTGCGGCAATAAAAGTCATGCTCCAATATTACAAAACATTAAAAAAAAAATCATGGGTAAATAAATATCAGTATTTTGTTAGTTAATTAGTTAGTTGGTTAGTTAGTTAATAAATTAGTAAGATTTCATTAATTAAAAAACGGAATAAATGGAGGGAAAAAGAGGGAGAGACAAATTTAACTAGTCGCATGATAAATTAACAATGGAAAAAAAATGTCTTACCTGAAAGCTTGTAGTTGTATTAAATATTACTGATAATTGTAGCTTCATATCATTCGTTAATGAAGTATTTAATTGGTAATTTAATAAAATATTTAAGTTATTTAAGTAATTACTATTTACGGTTATTTTAAATGTGTATTGAGCGGTAATATTTCGTTAGCAAGAAATTTATTACGCGTTAGTAACAAGAAATGTCTACGAAATGAGCATCTTGTTCTGTAACCTGTAATAAGACGAGTATATCGATTTTTAAGTGTCGTTTCTATGTAAAATACGCGTCATTTTTAAATACTGAAGTTAGCCGTGAGTGTTAATGACCCAGATGTCAGTAAATTATGATACTGAAATTAACTGGTCTAATAATTTTTGAACTTTTCTAAAAGCGGTAAATTTAAAAAAATAAAAGTTTCAAAAAAATGCACTTGTAGTTTTTTTAATTTTCTACATGTGCATATTTTTATTTTTTTTTTAATTCAATTGTTGAAGAATTCAAAAATGTTTGTCTGCTAACTTCAGAATCATAAATTGTGATACAAGTCAGCTGACGTTTAATAATTTTTCGATTTTTTTTAAAATGATAAATTATAAAAAAAATTATTTCGAAAAATTGCACTTGTAGTTTTTTAAATTTCCTAAATGTGATTTTTTTGTAATTGATTTGTTGAAAAAAGAACCCGGAAATTGATAATTATCTGCTTCAGGATCATGAGAAAATTATCGTTTCATTAAAACAGTGGCTTTAAGAAATTATTCAATTGGTTAAATAAATTTAACATGACAGTAGTCGACAATTGTAAATATTGAATTATTATATTTGTTAATGTGAAATCATACGAGATAAAATTTATTTTGGCTTGAATATATTTAATATTGCGATTAATTACAGTAACAATAAAAAGAAATCGATTTATTAATTTTATATAAATTTTTTGTACTTAATAATTATTTAAAATGATTAAGTTTTTGGTAAGAAATACGGTATGAATTATTAATAATTACTTTTGTTTTTAAATTTGTATTTATTTATCTTTGACGTTTATTTCAGTTGACCTTCGGTATTGGTATTTATACTGGAATTTACATCTGTCAAAATTATGAGGTGATTATCTATTAATAATTCAAAAATTTTCATGATATCAGCATCGAATCTCGGAATTTCAGTGTCTACAGTCAGTTGGAACAATCTAATTTCAGTCTAATGCCATTAATTAACGCGTAAATTATGAATGTTTCAGTCAGTGGGTAGAAACAAACTTGTTTCGTCCCTTGGAAACAAAGAAATAATTTTTCTGCCCGCTGACTAGAGGCTTTCGCAATTTAAACTCTGATACTTGTCATTTAATAGTAATTTCAGAGCATTAATTTTATTTACGTAAATGACAGTTCTGACTGTGATTGTTTTATAAAAATTAGTGTCAATTATAAATAGTATTGATAGTTTCTGCTTAATTATAAATTGCAATTGACAATTAACGCTTACGCAGTTGGTCTTAAATTAACTTATTTCTGCTGGCTGACACTGAAACTAAGTTCCAATGCAGGTAATCATGAAAAATCTAGTGTGACTCAGGATGAAAGACGATTTCATTGCGCGTGATGTCAGCCTTCACCCTGGTCTGAAATCCTTTTGCTCCATTTCTTGTCACTCAACATACTATATGTTGTTACAGTTATATAAATATTTGTTTTAAAAAATGATTTCATTTAATTTTAGGTTCCAAGAGTGGACGAGCCATCAAAAATCCTAGACAGGATACGAGAATTTGCTGACGACCATAAAAAAAAATAAAACAAAATGAATAATAATCGATCACTGTACATACAATAATTTTTTTCTTCGTTTTTCAATTATTTTATTTTTAATTTTTTTTTAAATATAAACTTGCCCGAAATAATTCGGTAGATACAAATCTATTGATTTATTATAATTTAATTTTTTGTAATGATAGACTGTTGAATAGTAAAACATTTACATTTATTGATGAATCAAGTTGTTCTATAATTATTTAATTGGTAGAGATAATTAAAAATGTAATTTATTTAATTTATTTATTTATTTAATTGGTTAATTATGCATAAATAAAACCTCCGCCAGAATATTCAAGTCTTGCTTGTGGTTCAACAAATGCTAGCCAGTCTGATGCATGTGTAGGCAGTAGACCCATCGATTGACACTTGTAAAGTGCTAAGCCGATATTAACTAATTGTCCTAATAAAAATACAAATTTTTGGGGATATGCATTTGTTCCTTCAATTACTTTGAATGCTGAAAAAAATAAACAAAATTATTCATCAACTCTATTGTAATAGAGATAAAAGTATCTTCAAATACACTTAAAAATTAATGGCGCCATTGCATATTTTACAAATCATTTTGTTTTAAATTTTTAAATAAAAACTATCCCGAAAGTGATCGAAGACGATACTTCTACCCTATTTACATTTAAAACTGTAGCTGCCATGGGAGCCTGATTAATATTAAAATCACATTGAGAAGAAATAAATTTGATGTTCTTTTCTCAAGAAATTGATAATTAATACTAATAAAATAAATATGTATAGCAAATTTCTTGAACCAAGAAATTCTTGCTTGGATAATATTTTTTTGTCAGTGTAAGAGCTGCAATTTGGCAGGAATTTCTGATTCATTTATTTGGAATCTAGAACTATCGTGAAAAAAAATTACAAAATAAGAGACACCTTAATACATATATAAACTTTTGAACCAATGGTATTTTTGGATCCTACTCGACGAACTATGATAGACTATGGATCATAAAAAAATTATATGAAATTAAAGGAAATTTTATGTAGAAATGAATGAAACAATGGAATATCGGGATGTTTTGAATTGGGTTCGAACCCAAGCTCTCAACAGTCCGACTCTTCTGTACAGTCTAAATTCTTAGCGAATTCCATCATAAGGACAAATGAAATAAAAATATTTCTATGAAATTTACTAAAGATATTTTTCTAGGCACTCAAGTAACTGAGCTCTAATTCTGGATATAACTGTTCATATACAAGTTTAATTAAGCAGCATTAGATTTAAATTATAAACAACGGTAATATGGAGCAGAGCTGTGCTAATTATTTTTTAAAAATACAGCTCTGTGATCTGTTCCATTACATTTACCAATAAAAATTGGATCTTAATAATAATTATAATAAAACAAATAAACTTACTTGGTTGCAATGTAAATAATGCTTTTACTGGCCTAATAATAAGCATTCCAACCATCATAATTGGAAATATTGATATAGAATTACCCGCCATAAACATAATAAACAAATTCATGGGCACTTGTTTCAATGGGCCTAGTGCTAAATCCCATGACTTCTTAATTATCAAATGATTCGAATCATTTTCACGTAAATTTTCCATACTATGATACAATGCACCTCCAGAATTATAACCTGGTGGGTTTGGTAAGTCAGCATTTTTATCCGATTTATTTCTAGAAAAAATAAAATTAAAATTACATTATATATTAAGTACAAATATATTAATTTATCAAACTTATATATATAATACATACTTATGGGCAAAATCTAAATTCCATTTAAACTTTTTCGGATTTTGTTTTGATGACGACGACATTTCTATTTATTATTTTTATATTAACTAATAATTGGTTTATTTATTAATTACTATATATTAATTTTTATATTTATGTATAACAATATATATATTTAAAAAAATATATATTCATCTGCAAATGACCATCACAATTTTATTAAAAAGTAAATTGGGTATGTGTAGGGATTAAAATGTATGTCGCTCGATAATTGATTATGTTCACTTGGTTTATATATTTTATATATATTTGTATAGCCTATAAGTATACGTGTGAATAAATATATATAACTACATACAAATTAGTAACATTTTTATCAATGAGAGGCAGCACTTGGTAGTCAACCAAAAAAAATTTTGACGTTTCTCTGGATCATTAATAAAAAATAATCAAACTTTTTAATTGTAAGTTAATTTGTATATTAATAAAAAGTATATTTATTGTTAATGATTGATAATAATATATTTTCTCAGATAATATTTAAAAAATGGCTGAATATTCTGTAATAACATCAGACTTTGTAAATGTGAGCATCACATCTTCTGGACAGCATAATTGCATTGAAAGGAGATTTCAAAAAGGAATAACTATTGATGATTTAAAGGTAAAATTATGAATTTTTATTTATTTAAATGTCTATGGGTAATCCATAATTCGAAGTGTCTAGTATTTTTTTTATTTGTATTTGTAATTTGTGTTTTTTTTATTCAGGGAAAATTAGAATTGCTAACCGGTGGGAACCGGTCTACGATGCAATTGGAGGTCTTTGATAAAAATAATAAACTTATTTGTAGTCCTAATGAAGGATCACGTCTTTTAGGATCGTATCCTATTGATGATGGCATGATTCTACATGTAAGAACTTTTTTTTTTATTTGAAAAGTTGGTGATTATGCCGCTCAAGTTTTTTTGTCTTTATTATATATGTATATTAGACTGGGCCAAAAAAATCGACTACTTTTTTCTTTCGATACTGTGTTGAAAACATTCCTGATGACCAAAAAAAATTATTGTGCAAGTTTGAGCCCTTAATATTGATATTAACAGGTGTATTGTTACGACTATTGGTTTTCCTTATAGAAATTTCATTTTTTACCCAAAACTCGTAAATCATCTATCTGAAAAATTTGAGCAATGTATATTCTTAAAGGAAATTTAATTCCCTACAAAAAATTTCTCTTAGTAAATTGACGTAAAACGAGCCGTTTCCTTGTAACCAAGCCTTAAACATTGATTTGTTTTATAAAATCTTTGTTTCTATTTTGAATTTTTGTAACTACTAGAAATATTGAAATTTTGTCTAGTCAAGATATTGGCCCAGTCTAATGTATATATATTTAAAATAATAATAACTCAATGTAAAATTGCTAATAATTAATTTAATTATGAAATATTAATCAATAGGTTACTGATAATTTTATACGAATTGATGATGAGTTGTCAAGTGTCCCAAAGTTTGAAATATCTGATGATGATTATTCAAAAAGACCTGGTAAGTCATCCCTGTATACTATACAGTATTAAAATTTAATTGTTTTTAATTATTTTTTAAAATTAGGGATTATTTAAAATTATGGAATTAAATTACTGTAAACTTTAAAGTATGTAATTTTATTTATTATTTTGCAGATACTGTAAAAGCATTTTTGGCTAAAAACAAACTAGGAAAGTACAATGAAGAAGAAACGAAGAAAAAAGAAGAAGATAAAAAACGTGAAGAAGAATCAGAGATTGAGTGGACAAAAAATTTCAAACCGGGCGATCGTTGTGAAATAAGTGTACCTTCACAACCAAAACGACGCGGTACAATTATGTATGTTGGTAAGTAATTCATTAATTATTCTGCGAATTTGTATGTTATTTAGTATTAATTGGCAATTAAAATTAAACAGGTAAAACGGATTTCCAAGAAGGTCTTTGGGTTGGTGTTAAGTATGACGAACCACTTGGAAAGAATGATGGATCGTAAGTATTTGTATTTTTTATCCAAGTGATACAGCAGGAGATAAAATTTTTTTACTGATTAATTTTATGTTTTAGAGTAAATGGAAAAAGATATTTTGAATGCCCTCCTAAATACGGTGGGTTTGTCAAGCCTCTTTATGTGAAAAAAGGAGATTTCCCAGAGGAAGACTATGATTTAAATGAAGAAATATAAATATTTTAAGACTTTTTTTATACCTTAAAATTATTTTTCATATTTGTAGCAAAACAATTGTTATAAGTGTATAAATAAATGCTCAGAGATTGCTTTTTTAAAATAAAATAATTAAACGCATTTTTGATATAAAAAACATTGCTTTTGATATATTATTTTTTTTAAATGTATACATGTGTAAGTTATATAACTTAAACTTAAAATTTTTTACAAAGAGTATGATCGCTTTTTATACTGAAATAAATCTCTTTTAAATTCCAGTCGATTAAAAATAAAAACAATCAAAAATAATTTAAATTTATAAATGAGTAAATTCATGATTTAAAATAAATAAATACTCTTAAAAATAATTGACTAAATAAAGTTTTAAAAACTTTTTTTTTTTAAATAGTATGTGAAGTATATATATAATAATACGTGATGTAATTTTTAGTACTTTCGCCTTTTAATTATTTCCGGCTTCCAATTGACAGGATGACTCTCTTCCGTCTACAAAAAAAAAACACCATTACAATAAATAATTTAAATAAAATTTATGTAAAGTATTAAAAATAATAAAAACTTACAGCTTCGTCATCCTCTTTATAAACTTTTATAGTTTTATCAGCCTCAGTTGTAATTAATCTAGACCCAGACATATCAAATGTAGCACTAAAAATACCAGCTTCACTATCCATTGATCCAGGTTGAACGGGTGCATGTAGACGTTGGAAATTGTAGCTATAAAATAAGTTTTGAATTATTAAACTATTAATAATTTACCAAGTAACCCAAGTAACACGTTCTCATATGACTTAAAATTTGCCTGCTTAAAATTATAAATCAACTATATTTTTTACTATAAAAATTCTAAAAGTTTAAAAAAAGTTCAACTTGTTCTACTCTGTCTCAAACTTAGAAGTTTTAAATGTCAAACTTTTTTAGAAATCTTTTCAAAACCTAAGTAGCACACAAGTAGGCATCAAAATGTTCACAAAACAATCAGAAATTTATATCACCAAAAAATGTCTGCTTACAAGACTTGACTTAAGTGACTACAAAAAGTAAATTACAAATAATTTGCTAATTACTGGACTGTAATTCTTTAATAAATTAAAAATTTTTTTTACAAGCAAAAGATAAAATAGAAGTTTCCAGTTCCTATTGCATATGAATCATAATTAGCAAGTATTTTATTTAAAATGCTCATAAAATTTTTTTTAAAAATAAATTTAGTGTTATATTAGTAGTATAGTAAAAATTAAAACTTCAATCATATATTCAAATGGATATTGTTGCTGATTTTAATGGTTATTATCTGCCCAATGGAACTTTTCATATAAAAGAATTTAGTTTTCGTAGTGTGCTACCAAACAAACGAGGGGATTACGAGGTATTACACAACGTAGTGACACCTCCGATTATCAGTGAACAGTCTTACGATTCTGGTGAAGATTTGAAAAAAATTTATAAATTATATTATGACACACACGGCATACCTTGGAATGCGGGTGTTACTAATTGTCAATTTATGAGAACAATTTTAGATATAAATTTAAGAAGTGCAGCTTGCATTTATGTTAGAAATTCGTACATTCAAAATTTAATAACTATTTTGAGTGAAGAAAATTTGAATATTGTGTGTCTGCATGACTATGATTATAAAGTTGATCCAGTGATGCAAACACATTGTGTTCATCATGATAATCCTGACCATAATAATTGTGCTGATGATAATGCTATCAGCATGGTCAATTGGTTACAACATACTAAACTTTATTTACCGGAAGTGCGCAATAAATATCACGAATCGAAAGCTAAATTATTACAATATAACTTTGAATATAAATCGGAAGTTAATGCTACTGATGAACCTCCAAGCAAAAGAAAAAAAATTTAATTACGATTGATAATAATTAAAAATTAAAAATTACTTAAAAAAAAAAAACACTTCTTTTTTAATTTAAAAAAATGATTAGAATATAAAAATAAATTTAAATTACCCAGTTCTGAAATCCCACATGTACATTGTTCCATTATCAGCACCGGAAACTAAGACACCGTCAGCATTGATAGCCAAACAATTAACAATTGCATTGTGCCCAGATAAATTCTGTATAAATTTACCCTCTGGACACTTCCATTCTTTAATATTATCTGGAGATGCTGATGCAAACATATTTCTATGGCACAAAACAATAAATTAATAGTATATTGTTTGATGAAGGTAAAAAATAATTTACAATAAACTTACAGCATTGGATGGAAACAAACAGAGCGAACACTTTTTTTATGATTAGTCAAAGTCGCTCGAGATTTGCCAGCAGCTAGATCCCACAATCTAATAGTACAATCATGACTCCCAGTGATAATCTGTGGCTCGGCAGCTTGGCTGATAACACTAGCTACTGTATTAGTATGTCCAGTGAAAGTATGGACGTTCGCTTTAGTCCTCATGTCCCAAACTCTGGCAGTAGCATCCCGACCGGCTGTTGCCAGAACGTCAATAGTCGGGTGAAGTGCCATGCTGTAGACTGCTGATAGATGTCCATGATAGTGTCTTATAACTTTATTGTACTCCAAATCCCAGCATTTAACTTGTCTATCTTCTCCACACGAAAATAAGTACGGATGTCTATGAGAAAATGCAAGACCTCTCACACTACTAATATGTCCGGTTAACGAGACTTTTAATTTACCACTTGCTAGATCCCAAATCTATCAACAAAAAATTACATACTTGTAAATATTAATAAATAAATAATTTTAAAAAATTAAACACTTACTTTGATAACTCGATCAGCAGAACCCGTGGCAAACCATTCATTCCCTGGTTCAACGGCACAACATCTTACCCATCCAAGATGTCCACTGATGACTCTGTATAATTTCCACGGTGGATGCCATTTTGGTTTCAACATAAGAGGAGCTTTTTTAACAGGCATCGATACCGTATTCGTTGGGTTAGAGGCTGCAACAACTGATGTCGGTGTTGCTGCTGGTGTATTAACTGGCACCAACGATGTACTACTCTGAGTTCCCACAAACGATTCATCTACAAAAATTATCACATAAATACAGGCCAATAAATTATTTAAAAGACTTATTCACCAACACTCACCGCCTGGTGGAGGTGGATCTGCATTTTCATTTAGATTTTTTGGTTTGACAGGTTGGTTCTTAACTTTGTCAACAATGTGCCCATAAGTATCCCGTGCTTTTATTGACTTTTTCTTTCTTTCCCTATAATATTTACAATCAACCAGTGCAAAAAAAATTTATTCATAATTAATTTGTATCTGAATTTAATTACGAAACCCAGATCGTAACACAAATATGACTTTTCAAATGAACTTCGGATCCCTTTGATAAAAATTTGACTCATAATTTTGCCATAATTAAAGTTGGAGCGAATTCTAGATGAAAGTCATATTTGTGTCAGTCTGAGTTCGTGATGGTTTGGATGTAAATTCATCATGAATACAATTTTTTTTAAGCGGGCAGTACTATTAGTCATTACCATAATCATTAATAATAATTGACTAATAAGTTTATGTTATAATTAATATTTTAACTCACAATTCAGGATCAACTGGCGGTAAAAGTCCTTGATTCATAAGAAATGTATCATGTGTTCGTTTCAAGGAACGAAACACTAAGGTATGAACCGAATGCCTTTGAACATCCTGTTAAAAACAAAAATTATTTATTTATTGATAGTATAATAATTATAATAAATACAAACAATTGATTTTTTTTGTTTTAATAACAATAATACTTGGACTTATCCATATAACCTATGAGGTATTGTATTAAAACTTACCATCATAATTATTTTAGCGGTCTAATTTTCAAATATTTAATACTTAAAAATGTATATTTTGTAATTTAAAATCAACCCATTTAAAAATATCTGTCAATTAAAATAAATATATTGTATTTTTAAAAATACCGAAGCAAAAATAACAAAAATGTTTGCTTTAGATTTTGACTGACAGCAGAATTATAGAGGGAGTTTTATTTTCACACCAATTTTTCTTTATATATATAAATATTTAATGACTTACTAATTAATTATTAATTAAAAAATTATGATACTGACTTTAGCGGAGATCTAATAATTTTTGAATTTTTTTTCAAAACAATAAATTATAAAAAAAAATATTTTAAAAAATTGCACCTGTGGTTTTTTTAATTTTCTACATGTGCATATTTTTAGATTTTTATTTTGTCGTTAATTAGTATGAAAAAAAAAATCAACAATTGTTAATTTAATTAATTAATTATAAAATTTATAACAGAATTTATTGATTTAAATTTTTTGCTTAACGATCCATAGTTACAAATAATTTAAAATTAATTATATTTTAATTATAATAGAGCATTAATAAGATTAAATAAATTAAAATACTGATAGAAAAATAATATTAGATAATTAGAAAATATACATGACGAGATTGATATGTGGAATTAAACATTAGTTAAAATTTAATTATTTCTAATCTTCATCATCGGACAGAGTTGGAAGATCAACATCTGAAAGGACGATGTCGTCGCTGATGATAATTGAAGGAGGGCTTTGCTTCATGTATGGAACTGGAGAAACCTCATCATCTTCATAAGGAATTACCGGTCTCTGAGGCTTACCAAGAGCAGCAGCTAATTCCTTGGCCTCATTATCCAGCGCACGAGTTCCAATCAACATCTGGTCTATAATTTGAATAATTTATTTAAACCAATAAAATATTTTTGTTACTTTTATATTTCTTAATTTAATAAGAGAATTAATGATTATAATAATTAATGAGTGACTTACTGTAGTTGTCTTCGTAATCATAATAACCGGCTAAATTTTCTGGCTCGGGATAAACTTTTTTGTGGATAATTGGTCTAGGTGTCAATGGTTTTTTGAATACGTCTTCGGTTATTTTATTTTTATTACGGATTAATGAATGCGGTGACCGTGAAGTTGGGGACAATCCTTTTTGCTGCTTTTTACGTATGACCTGTAGTTATAAAATTTATAATTATAAATCATAAATTAGAAAAATTTCTTCAATTTTCCAGCGTAACTTTAAATGTAGTAAAATACGTTTTGAAAAATGTTTTAAAAACGTTCTTTTATTACTCAAATTGCGCTCCAAAAAATCCTAGATAAACTTTTTTTTTTACTGTCAAAATTACAATAGTTTCACTCAAAACTAAATAAATTTATGTACAGAATTATTAATTGAATTAATTGAATTATATTAACCTTGGAAACTTTGTCTTGGGGAGGAGTAAGCTGATTTTTTTTAGCATCACCAGCTTTCAGAGACGATTTAGCTGATTGTGAGACACCAATATTTAAGTCAGATTGAGATCTAATAGATAGTCCTTTTGATTTCACCCCAGCCGGCGTGAATGATTTTGAGGGAAAGTTTGACGATGCTTTGGTTGGATGCAACATCGCCATTGAATCATTCACTTCTGGAAAAATATATTTTTATTAATAATTTTATGTCAATCGTAATTAATTTAAAATTAATACAAACTCATCTCAAATAAAATAACTTTTGGAATTTATAACCTAATTTTATTTTGAACCCTTGATAGTAAAATTATTAAACTTACGTTTATTTAATTCGTTTTTAGTACCGTTTAAGGGCGAATGAAAAAAGTTAAAGGTATTTACAGACATTTTTTAGTATTTTAATTAAAAAGTATGAATAGTTTTTCTTTATGCTCTCTTTTGTTCTGTTTTATAATTTCTGTTATATGTTATATGTAAAAAATGTATAAGTTCAATGATTTCAATTGTTATGCCTGTAGGTAATATACGTAAATAAATAGGGCCGGCAAAATATACAGGCTCCAACGTATTTTCGTTTTAGCGCCAAAATATTTAAAGCTGATTTTCATGTAACAAAAAAATACATAAATTATGAGTGTAAATCTAACAGACAATTTATAAATTTTAAATAAATAAACTAATTAAGAACGCACTCGGAAGTGCGCGAGCAGTTGTAGCGTAACACAGCGTGTTTCTTTTTTTTTTTTTTTTTTATATTTTAAATATTTCTATCACATTCTGCCGCAGTTTTATTTTAATTTAAGATTTAAAATTTTTCTCCCATTTTTAAGTTATTTTTCGAATATTTAAATTTACCGCGCAAATAATAAGAGTAAGTAGTGAATTATTGATAAAATAAAAAATTTCGAGTATTCATTTTAGTCTGATTAATGTAATTATTAACACAAATAAATTTTAACTAAGTTGTTAAATTTCAATTTTTAAATTTCGCGTCAAGGTGGCGCTACTGCGCGTTGCTGTGTTTAACGTTCAAATTTTTACTAGAGTGGGGATGGGAGAATGAATTGCAAGTGTATTAACTAACGGTCCATTAGCGGCAGTCAGTATCATCAACAACGGCAGTAGTAGTCCAGATTCTTCTTTACGTTTAAATAGAAACACAATATTGCAGTTGATTCGTAGAATAATTCATAAAATTTATTGCTTATAGTCATTGTTTAATTAAAATGTCCAGTGTTTGTAAAATTTTAATTGTGTAAAGTGTCTGTGGTGTAGTTAAGTGGTGAGTGTTTAGTGCTAGTGCAAAGTTTTGAGTGTTCAGTGCCAGTGTAAAGTGTTGCTGATGGCTGATACTGATATCTTCCAAGTTCCTGAGCCCAATCATCTGGCATCGTTTGGTGGGAAATAGCAGTTAAGTGACGTTTTTTTAGCTGCAATACACTTGGAGCAATTTAATTCAAATCTCCAAGTGTATTAGGACACCCTTCTGCACATTATTTCTCCACCGAGGTTTGTTCAAACGCTCAAGTGTTTTTTTTTAATATTTAAAATTTTTTTATAACATATTCTGCTGCCATTTTATTTTGACAAGATTTTTAACTTTTTCTCAATTTCTAATAGTTTATTTTTCGAATATATAAATTTACCGCAGGAGTAATAAGAATAATTAACAAATTATTAATGAAGAATAAAAAATTTAGAGCATATTTTTTAGTCAAATTAATATAATTATTGACACAAATGAATTTTAATTAAATTATTAAATTTCAATTTTTGAATTTCGCGCCATTGGCGTTACTGCGCGTCGCT
Source organism: Microplitis manilae (assembly GCA_030273425.1). Taxonomy (NCBI): domain Eukaryota; kingdom Metazoa; phylum Arthropoda; class Insecta; order Hymenoptera; family Braconidae; genus Microplitis; species Microplitis manilae. The sequence continues at coordinate 22,840,198 of CP092726.1, forward strand.
GTTGTGCGTCGCTGTAGTCAACGTTCAAATTTTAGCTAAAGTGGGGGGGAACAGTCGAATGAATCGCAAAATCGATTGCTTTGTAATCAACTGACGGTTCGATAGCGGCAGTTAGTATCATCGACAATGGCAGTACTAGTCCAGATCCTTCTTTACGTTTGAATCGGAACACAGAGTTACAGTTAAGTCGCGTAGAATTGTGCAGTGATTGTTAAATTTATTTTTTATAAATTTAAATTGTGCAAAGTATTTGTGGTGTAGTTAGTGTTCAGTGCTAGTGTAAAGTGTCAAGTGTTCTGTGCTATAGTGAAGTGTTGCTGGTGGCTGATGGCTGATGCTACCTTCCAAGTTCCTGAGCCCAATCATCTGGCATCGTCTGGTGGGAAATAGCAGTTAAGTGACGTTTTTTAGCTGCAATACGCTTGGAGCAATTTAATTCAAATCTCCAAGTGTATTAGGACACCCTTCTGCACATTATTTCTCCACCGAGGTTTGTTCAAACACTCAAGTATTTTTTTTTTAATTTTTTAAATATTTTCTCATATTCTGCCGCCATTTTATTTCGACAAGATTTTTAATTCTTCCTAAATTTCTAATAATTTATTTTTCAAATATTTAAATTTACCGCGTAAGTAATAAGAATAATTAATAAAGTTGCATTTTGAAATGCGTAGCACTGCTAAATTATTAATTGAGTAATTGAATTAGGATCTATCGTCTTCATTGATATAAATGCCAGTTAAATTTAAAATTAAAAAAAAAATATTAATTATCGGTTAACTATCATATATGTTTGCATGTAAGTACGTTTTAGATACAAGTGAAATTTAGATATTTAACTAATTAACATCCGCAACCATGGGGGACAGTTTACTGTCGTAATACAATAATACATTAATTAACTTTCACAGTTGCTTAAAAAATAAAAACCCAAAAATAATTAATATTGTAATAATTTTATTTTTTAACAAACTTACGATAATATAAAAAAATTTTCTTTATATCTAAATTGTTTATTATAATATTGTACTTCGTCATTCGTATCAACAGTATTTACTTTAATAATTAGGCTACAAAAATTATTTAAACTGATTACTTATAAACTCTATACAATTTATAGTAAATTGTTCAACGAAAGATAATTATTTATTTTTCAATAATTAAATTTCTAAATAAACTCACTTTCTGAATAAAAATAAAATTTTATCTTGTTATAAGTAAACTATAAAAAAATACATATATGTTTATATATCATATTTTTGAAATGTTATACAAATGGTATAAGATTCCCTGTTTTGTCGATACCAATCGCCTGAACGTTTTCTAAATTACAGTACTCGCGATAAAATTGACTTTGTTCAGGAGTACTGAATAAAATCAAAAATGGGGCATCTGCATCATCATCAACTTCCATTGAGTCATTAATCACAGAGTCTGTTTCAATGTTATCATCATCAATATTATTATCATCGTCAGTGTTATTATCACCATTATTACTAACAGAATTTGAATTAGATTCAGTTTTACAATCCAAAACTTTGGCGGCAAAAGCTTTCTTAGCTTGAAGTACGCAGTCAGTCTCAGGCACCAACGGAAATTTTTTATGACTAACAGAAACATCTGAACCTTTTTGTAAATTCTGGATGCTTTCTACTGCAGCAGCTTCAGCCAACTGACGTCTTCGTTCTCCATTAATCGGACGTCTGACTTCCTCATGTTCTTCCATTAATGTATTTCTCGTTCTTACGCGAAGACGCAGTGGTTCATTTGGTTGGGGTTCGAAATCAGTCACAGCATAAAATTTGTTCCCGCATTTTTTACTCCTACATCTACCATTAATAATAATATAATATTTTGAACTTGGGCCATACACGTGCCCATATTTGAATACATAAGCACATGGTAATCTGTACTGATCCCAAAACGCATCTGCGATAATATTTGTCCATACGTTTTTTCTCAATGGTATTTTTTTTCCAACGGGATCATCTGGTGGTTTTATTTCGATCCACTGTTTATAAGTTAATACCAAATTAAACCATGATTCTCCTTTATCAGAATCAGGGCCATATACCCAGTCGTCGTCATCATCAGTACTGTCGTCGGAATGAACTCGTTTTTTGACTTTTTTTTTAGAAGGCAGTGGAGGTAAACCAGCTCTTTTTCTTGCTTCGGTCAATATTCCACGTCTGTCCTCACGTACATTTATATAGAACGATTGACTAGTCCATACTCCACCGGAATCTTTACTCATTTTCTTCCATATTTCTGATGACCATGCTGGAAACGATTCTTCTGTAAAATTGTCAATGTACTTGAACACCATATCAATAGCTATTGGTTTTGGTAGACGTGCTGCCATTTTTCTTTCTTTAATTCTGTAATTTAATAATGTATATTTAATACTTGCTTCCGATTAAATCCTGTTGATTTTATTGGCAATGTTATTAATTTTTAGTTTTAAGCTAGAAGACCCAGTATCTGACCAGGGAACTAGTACCCAATCATTCATATATTTGTATATTTATATATACTAAATTTGAGTGAATATAAATATATAAAATATACAAATACATGTGATTAAGTACCAGTTCCCTGGTCGGGTACTAAGTCTTTTCTTAACGACATAATTAATTTTTTAAATGTGCTCAGGTACTTTCAATGATACTAACGTTACTTGATGTCTAATAACTTTTGGATTTTTTTTTAACAATAAATTATAAAAAATAAATATTTTAAAAAATTGCACATACAGTTTTTTAAATTTTCTACATGTGCATATTTTTAGTTTATTTATTTTTTTAATCGATTTGTTGAAAAAAAAATCAAAAAATAGTTAACTGTCTGTCAACTTCAGGATCTTATACTTTTATCACACCGTTGAACTGTAAATTATTTTTATACTTTTTGATAACTTAATTATCAGTAAATAATGCAGCGACCACAAGTAGTATTTCTACCCTACACTAATTGCTAATTGATTAAATGTAAAAAAAAATATTTAGCCGAAGACTTACTTAGCTTCTTCAGATAAATTAACCATTTCTGCTTCATTAATCATTTCACTCTCTGTTTTGTCGCATGTATGATCTTTTATAGTTGGCGTATATTTACCATTAACCAATTTACCATGCGCTTGACATTTTTTTTTACACCGATATAGGCAATACAAATATCTGCAATATAAATAAAAATAAATTTATCACACTATTTAATTATAATACTAAAAATATCAAACATTTCATAGGTTTTTTTTTTTTTTTTATAAACGTGTTATTTATTTTAAAATTTAAATAACAAACGGCCAACGAATTTCCAGTAAATAACTTTTTTATTTTTAAATAAACAAACTCGATATCAATAGAGAAAATTGTTCAATGGCCACAATAACTTTTTTTACAATTTTGTCTGTATTTTTTTATGTTGTAACTAAATTAAGTTATTATTTAAAAAAAAAAATGAACGATTGCAATCTTCAATAATAAAATAAGTATTAACAATAATAGAATTTTTATCAAGCCCGTTACTTTTGGTGTTTAAATTTTTAAATTTAATAAATTAATACACAATTTATAAATTATAAATAAATAATTATTACTTTGTATCTTTGTGCTGAGTTTTTATGGTGTATTGGTAACCATCAAAAACCAATTTTTTTCGATATTCATCTGTTATTATGTCCTCGTTGTCTACTTCAGTATCCATTATTTAAATACCAACAAACAAAAATCTAAAAATAAAAGAATATATTTATAAAATTTAAATTCAAATTTCCATAAACCAAAATAATTATCCTGAAGTTAGCAGACTTAAAAATTTTCGAATTTTCTTTTAATTAATTAATTACAAAACAAAAAATCTAAAAATGCACATGTAGAAAATTAAAACAACTATAAGTGCAATTATTTTAAATATTATTTTTTATATAATTTATCATTTTGAAAAAAAACAAAAAATTAGTAGATAGTTAAAATTATTATGGTGCTGAAAGTAGCCGGTAAAATTCTAATATTTTTAATTACCGTTCATTGTCATCATAAATTTTTTTTAAAAGTACATAAGAAAATTTTAAAAAATTCTCCACGCTTTTTTTTAAATCTTCGCTCGCAATATTTATTTTGATAATTCAAAATAAATAAAATTTTTGAATGTCTGCTACTTTCATAATTATAAAGTATTAGATGGTCAGTATAAAAAATATTGTTCAATTTACATAAGAAAAAAACAATCATTTATTTAGATATATATTTTGACATACATAATAAATGTATCAACAAAAAGATTATATAAATACAACATATATATGACAAGTAAATAATCTTAATTCAATTACACAAAATTACGTGAATCAAAAAAGAAAAATACTTACCAATGATGTCTTACTTTTTTTAAAAATTTAAATTTTAGCATGAAATTTAAATAAATAAAAATTTATTTAAAATTTATAACCTCAATTTTAAAAGTAAACCCCAGATTATATTTCATGTGGTTCGAAAAATGAAAGCTATTTATTATTTAATTTAAAGTTTTTATTAAAATACTTTCTTATGTATAAAAATTTTAAAATCAAAGAATATGTTTAAAAAATTTGTTTTTGTTTTTAAAATTTACTGTTGTAACAATCAGCGTAACGGTGGTTCGTCTCACTATTACAAATTTTTCATTAAAAAATGTATAGTAAGTGCAATGCACGTAATTAAATTGTAGATAAAATAATTAATAATATAAATTGTTAATATTTTTGGTAATAAAAATAAATACTTATTTTTTAAAATATTAAGTGTAAGTGTGACAGACATAAGACAATTTTTTAATTTCATAAAAAAAAATTAAATAATGAAATTTAAAAAAATTCATATACTGAATTTTAAATTGTCTCAATATGCATTTTTTTATTTTTACTTTATAAACATTTGAATTTATTATTTCAAAATTTGAATAGTTGTCAGATGACCGCGCACTTTACAATTATTTTAAATAATATTTACTTAAAATTTAACAAAACTTATTTTATAACGTTAAATTTAAATAAAATAATAGAATTTGAGAGCAGTTTTTGAAATCGGGTTCATTTTTTATTTGAATTTGAATTACTGCTGGTATATTTATGAGAGTAAATGTAGCAGACATGAGACAGTTTATAAATTTTAAATAAATAATATAACTGAAAAAGGCGCGTACTGATTTTTCATTGATCTAACTAGTTTTTCAAATTTTTATTCTACTTAAATTTTATTTATTTCAAAATTTAAAAAATTTACACTTGTCAATTACATTCACACTCATATATAATCTATCGATTACTAGCAATATTAATTTAAACTCGGATAAAAATGAACCTGGTTTGAAAAACTGGCTCTTAAAAAAATTAGTATACATATATTTAATTTTTTATTATTTATTCCCGCAGTATTTATGTTAACAAATAACAAATTTTTTAATTATAATCATAATATTAATTGTTTATTATAATAAACGTACTTTATAATTAAGAGTAATGATACGAAATATTTCACGGCTTTATAATTAATAACAAATTACTGCAAATCCTATAATTACATTTTTTTTTTATATTAAATTGTAATTGAAATAATAAATATTGGGGTACTGCATTAAGTTGTTGGGTTGATGAAGAGTCTGTTTTTATGATACTGAATTTAGCCATGAGTGCGAACGTAATGAGAAAAATTTTAAATTACAAATAAATGAATTAAAGACTCTAAAATATAAAAATAAAAAAATGCACATATTGATTTTAAAATTCTATAAATGTGCATTTTTTAAATTTTATTCTCTACTACATTTAATTCACTTATTTCAAAATTTAACAAATTTTAAATTGTCAGCTACATTTACACCCATAATTTAGCTAACGTCTAATAACTTGTAGATTTTTTTTTTAACGACAAATTACAAAAAAAAAATATTTCAAAAAATTGCACTTACAGTTTTTTAAATCTTCTACATGTGCATACTTTTAGTTTTTTTTTTTTTTGTAATTAATCGTTAAAAAAAAATCTAAAATTCTTAATCGTTAACTTCAGGATCATGATTTTCATTAGTTTTGTTATGAATATTATATATGTATAAACCTTATACAAATTTAATAATAAGAAATTTCTAATTAGTCATAACATTATCAACAGAAAAAAAAATTACTTATTAGTTATAAATCTTAATGAATTAACGCCAGTTGCCCATTTTGTCACAAACAATTCGTGTTATCGTCTTGCCAGTGCATCTGCCGTATCTAATGCTGTAATAAATAAATTTATTAATTATTATAATAAAAACAATAATAATTAATATGCTTACCCTTTCCATCACAAGCGACTATTTTAACTTTACGAACGGTAGCCACTTCTTGTACTTCTCTGAACTCGACATCATTCAACATAAAAGTCCAAACGTTATCACAAAATCTATAAGTATTTAATTTTCCAGCCTACAACAGTCATTATTAATTAATTTATATCATGTTAGATTTGGGCCTCATTAGGGTGTCAATAGACATTTAATTCATTAAATTTATTCATTTTCGCAATTTAAAATATTCCCATTGCTAATATCTGCTTTTATTCTCTATATTATTGACATATATTTATATGGGTGAGATTTTTGAAGGATGGCTGGGCAGCACTCAGGCCAGATAAATTGTGGGATTTATTTAACAATTAATGGAGTGTAAAAGACAGACCGATTGGATTCAGCAGAGTACAGTCTCTGCTAAGTCCTCAGACTAAATAACTTTTCTTTTCATACTGCGTTAAATATATATCAAAAAATTAATAGTGTTGCAACTCAGGTTCCTTATTAGAACATCGAGGCAGTCCAATTCTTATCTACGTACACTTTGTTTTGTCTACGGATAGACTGCATCGACGTTCTAAAAATGCTTAGTGATATTTTCGTTCAAACGTTTTAGAAAATATAAATTAAAAATATAATTAAATAAAGAACGTTATATAATTAAAATAAAATAATAATTTCATTAGTTTTACTGAAGGACAAGTTGACTTTATATAAACTATAATTTTTATTAAAGAAAACTAGTGACATTTGACTCTAAATTGATTAGACTATGTATGACAATAAAGAAAAAGTATCAATTACGAAATACATTGTATGACTTAGATAGTAAACTTAATTTCAATTAACATACAAACAAGCAGAATAGATAATATGTAAACGAGACAAAGCATTACCTTGAATGTTAATCGTGATTTGACTCGTGTCGCCAATGCTTGATTGATAGCTTTGTCGAATTGTAATAAAACTTTTAGAGCATGTTGGGGTGTGATTTGTCCAAACTAATTAAATTATAAATAATTAATTAGTATATTTAATAGCAAAAATAATGAGTGTGAATGTACCAGATACGAGACAGTTTATAAATTTTAAATAAATTAATTAAATTTAAAATAAAATTTAAAAAATGCGCGCACTGAATTTGAAATTATCATTTTTTAATTTTTATTCTACACATTTTATTTATTTAAAAATTTAAAAATTGAATTGTCAGGTACATTTACACTCATCAAAAACATGCTACTGGAAGTAACAATCAGATAATTTTATAATTTTTATTTACAGGTTACTTGTAAATAAAATAAAATTTTTAAAAAATGCACTAAAAAATTTTTATGTGCATTTTTTTATATAAATATTTTATTTATTTATTAAAAATAAACGAATTTTTTAAAAATCTACTACTTTTAGTAGTATATAAAAAACAGTATAAATGTAATTTATATATATAAAAAAATATATTTACCTGTATTAATTCATCTAAACTTTCTTGAAGAGTATTTCCTAATGTCGTATTTCTGTACAATTGATAAGACATTTTTTTTTTTTACAATAAATTTAATTTAATAATAAATAATTAAACTATTATATGTAATTTAAAATTTATGTCAGGTTATTGAATGATTTAATTATTTAATTAATAATAATATTATAAATTTATTTAATTATTTATTTAAAATAATAATTATATAGATTTAGATAAAGGCAGAAACAGGTAGAAGGCAGAAGGCTCAAGAAAATAATATATAAACCATGAAGTTAGTGATTACAAATTACTAAATACATGTTAATTAACACGACAAAAAAAAAAGTGTTTGCTTGAAGTTGGTTATTTGTCCAACTTTAAGATGTCATAGTTAGTGTGAGTGGATAAACTGAAGTTAGCTGACGTCTGATAATTTTTTGAATTATTTCAAAACGATATATTATTTAAAAAAAAAATATTTTGAAAAATTGCACCTGTAGTTTTTTAAATTTTCTACATGTGTTTTTTTTGTAATCCTGAAAAAAAATTTGAAAATTATTAATTGTTTGTTAACTTCAAGATCATGAGAAATTTCAAGTTTTAAATATTTAAATAAATTAATGAAATTTTAAAAAATGCGCGGTATATTTTTTCAAATATTTAAATACGCATTTTTAAATTTTTATTTTACTTACAATTTATTTGTTTATTTAAAAATTTGAAAAATTTACAATTGTCAGCCACGTTCACACTTATCTTTAAGTTTCGTTTTCACGTAAAACGATCTTCAGTTTCATGAATATTTTTCCCCTGAATTTTATGCTCAGCTCATACGCTCTTAGTTATCAGTATCAGTTTGTATAAAAAAAAAGTATTAGTACTAAATTTATTATTCTAAATCAAACAATAAATAATTAAATTTTCAAAAGTATTAATTTTGTTATCAACACAATTAAATTTGGAGTGATTAATTTTTTGTAAAAACAAAATTAATAATCGATGTTCAAATTTTGTTGGTAAGTTATAAGCCGCGCGTGTTTTAATTTTAAATAAACATTTTTGCTTATTTAATTTTTTAAATTATAGTTTATGTTCATTATTATTATTAATTATTTATTACATTTAATTACTCATTATTATTTCTTTTACTTATAGTTTTTTTTTTTTTTTAGGTTAAGTCGCTGGTTTCTGTCAGAATGTAAAAATTTTTTAATTTGTGAATTTTACCAATTATTATAGTAAAATTATTTATTTTAATTTCACACGTAAGTTTATTACTGTAACCATGTAATTAACTAAATTCAAAATTTTCTAATTAATTTTTCTAAAAATTAATTACAAAAAAGTAAAACTTCAAATATACCCGCAAAAAATTTTAAAACTAGGTTCAATTTTTTTATATTTATCATTTTGAAAAAAATCTTAAAATTATTTAACGTCAGTTAATTTCAGTCATTTATTATTTTTAAATTTTAATCAAGACAAAAAAACAATTGATTAATTACTTATTAATTTAATGATACCGTAATTAGCCAACGTCAATAATTTTTAGATTTTTTTTAAAATGATACATTACAAAAAAAAAAATATTTAAAAAAATTGCACCTCTAGTTTTTTAAATTTTCTACATGTGCATATTTTTAGATTCATTTTTTTTTTTAATTGATCTGTTGAAACTAATCCGAAAATTGTCCAGTTAACTGTCTGCTAGCTTCAGGACTTAATATATTATATTTATTTTGTACAGATCCATGGAGGTAATCAACAACATCTTGAATGGATAGTAAACGAGAAATAAATTTTCTGTTTTTATATTATGAAAAATTGGCCATTATTATTAGTCAACATGCTGTACCAGTTATTAAAAAATCTATTTGATTGGGCTGACATAAGACCTCGTAAGCGCCGCGCTGAATGTGAATTGAACAAATTCGAGTACGAGGAGGAAGATAATTATCCAATACCAGCAAAGAGACACTGCTGCAATCACACGATGAAGAACGGACGTGAAGTCATTGAAGTTGAGGATGAAGACGATGATTTTATTGAAATACTAGAAGAATTAAACTGCAAAAAATCGCAAAAAAATCATCGGAAAGTGCCAGTAAATATCAGCCGGCACTCGTATCTTCAGCAGAAAAATTCGTCATCAAAGAATCATTTATGCAGTAATTCCAAGCCATTTTTAGCAACTAAATTTATCAAGAGACGTTCACTGCAAAATGGTAAAGCGAAGAGTTTGACAATAAATGAGTCTTATAGACTCAAAGATAAAGAAAAATATGGGCAGTTACTTCAAGATTTTATTCCTCAAAGATTGCAAATATTTAAACCAAAAGAAAATCGTAATCAGCAGCCACAGAATATTGAAGTTATTGATGTTGAAAACGAACAGTCATCATCTAAAACACTAGATGTATTTTCAACGCCAAAATTAACTACTCCACTGTCGCAGAGTAGAAGATTATCGACACCTGGGTCCAGTAGATACTCAACACCCAATACCTCATACTGGTGTACTCCAAAACCATGGGATAAATCTAGTGCACTACGTTCACAAAAATCAATTGAAGAAATAAAAATAGATAGCGATGACAGTTCTGCTGAATCATCAGTCAACAATTCAATGAAACATAAGAATAATATAGTAGCTGCCCCTAAAATAGTTTTAACAAAACCAAGTCCTAGAGAATTAGTAGTAACGAATACTTTACGAGATAAATTATCAGCTAATGAAGTGATGAAGAAAGATTATGTGTCACGTATTAATAAAAATTACAATGAACGTACTGTTCAACGTTGCAAAGAAGCAGAAGAATTAAAACGCGTTGCTGGTTTGCTGTCGAAACAAAATCGTCTGTCACGTGAGATAGGACTCGAGCAACAATTAGCCCAGTCTATGAAACTACATGAAGAAATACTAGTTGAAGATGATTATGAAGAAGAGCCATCGCTACCAGAACTAACTCCTGAAATGCTGGATAAAATCACCAGAGCATTGAATCCCAATCCACCGAATCAAGTACTCGTTGAAAGCTTCGGTTTGAGAATAACACGAAAAGACATTCATACATTGGCTGGTCTCAATTGGCTGAATGATGAAGTCATCAACTTCTATATGAATTTATTGATAGCACGTGGTGGTACTGATAAATTTCCTCCTGTCCATGCGATGAACACTTTCTTCTACCCGAAGTTATTGTCAGGTGGTCATGCGTCGCTGAAACGGTGGACTAGAAAAATAGATATTTTTGCTAAGGACATTGTCGTGGTGCCAATCCATCTTGGGGTCCACTGGTGCATGTCGATAATCGATTTTCGTGATAAGTCGATACGTTATTACGATAGTATGGGAGGGGAAAATAAAAAATGCTTGTATGCATTGAAACGGTATCTTGAGGATGAAAGCTTGGATAAAAAGAAAGTAAATTATGATACCAGTGATTGGACATTGGAGAGTATGAAAGATATTCCACAACAAATGAACGGAAGTGATTGCGGTGTTTTCTCGTGTACGTTCGCTGAATTTATTTGTGCTAATCGTAATTTAACATTTTCACAAGATAATATGCCGTATTTTAGAAACAAAATGGTTTATGAAATACTTACTGTTAAACTTTTGTAAAATTATAAGAAACATTTTTTTTTTATTAATTTTGTGGTGAAAAAAAAATTCTGAATTTAGCAGATGATTAATGATTTTTGAATTTATTTTTTTTCAACTGATTAATTACAAAAAAAAAAAAAAAAAAATAAAAATATGCACGTGTAGAAAATTTAAAAAACTAAAGGTGCAATTTTTAAAAATATTTTTTTTTTTGTAATTTGTCGTTTTTAAAAAAATCCAAAAATGAGAACGATACTAAAGTTAGTCTACGTCATAACTTTTAGATTTTTTTAAAAATGACAGATTACAAAAAAAAAATATTTTTTAAAATTGCACCTGTAGTTTTTTTAATTTCCTACATGTGCATATTTTTAGTTTTATTTTTTTTTTTTGTAATTGACTTTGGAAAAAAGAATTAAAAATTGCTAATTTTCTGTAAGCTTCAGATCATAAAAAAAAAAAAAAAAAGTAATTAGATAATTTATTTGATCATACTAAAAAAATAGTAAAATAGTAAAAAGGTTGTACTTTTTTTTATAATATAACAAAAAATAAATTTGAATGTGATCAAATTAATTACATTCATATTGATTTATTTATATAAAACATTTTTTAATATATATTTAAGTGATAAATTAATAGTTTTTGTTTTTCTTAAAATAATTACAAGATTTCCTACTGAAGTAATTATTTAATAATTATCAATAAATTAATTAACTATAAATTGATGAATAGTAATTTTGAATTAAAAATAAATAAATATAAATTACCCGTGTTATTGTTTATAATTTAGATGTGTAATAAATTTAAATAAACTAGTAATACAGACACAAATATGTTATTTATTTTTCGGTAAGAATCAAGCATGCATTGTTTCTTTTACTTTACATTGTTTACAATAAAAATAGCATAATTTATTATTATTAATATCAATATTATTAAAATTACTTTTTTTATCAGTGTAATAAATTTCATGATAAATTAATTACATTTAATAATTATAATTATTTAAAGGGGGAAAGGGGCCTGAGATAAAAAAAAGAGGATATCATTATTAAGCATCACTTCAAGAATATTCTGCTAAATTTTCATTAAAAAATATTGAAAAATAAGCCAGTGGTAGTGGGGAGAGACGAGTCACGTAAAAAAGTCTCTTCCGTAGGCAGGATAACTCATGACTGCTTCGTTTAAAATAAAAAAACCAAAAAGATTTCTTCAGTACATAAGTTTGATGGATTTGAACGAAGGAATAAACAAAGCATTCATTTTTGAACTTTTTGTAAAGCTGCAATCAAAAAACTTAGATTTTTACCAAAAATTGCTTGTTTTCTTTAATTAAAAAATAAGTAGTCATTGAAAAAAAAAATCCTTCGTTGAAATATAAGATAAAACATGTACTAAAGAAATCTTTTTGGTTTTTTTATTTAAAATGACCAGTCATGAGTTATTCTGCCCAAGGCATGAAGACTTTTTCTTGAGGTGACTCGTCTCTCCCCACTACCACTGGTTTATTTTTCAATATTTTTTTATGAAAATTTAGTAGAGTATTCTTAAATTGATGCTTACTAATGTCACGATTTTTTAGAATTTTAATAAAGAGATACTTTGAAAAAGAAAATCACAAAAATAAGCTCTTTTTTTGTCTCTCAGAGCCCCTGTCCCCCTTAAATTTTAATTTAAAACAATCGATCATTGATCCATGAACATTTTTTTTAAATTAAAAAATAAAGTTTCGGAATAATTTGGACGGGTATTTTATTTTTAAACTAAAATATCTAACAATTTTTCAAAATCTCAAGTTTTTTTTAACAAACAAAATGTGCGTTAATTTAAAAATATTTATGTTCATTATAAGTAATATATAATATTTGTTTTCAAATGTAAAACAATGAAGCGCGAATGAGTTTAATTATAAAGAAGACATGTAGATGTTATGATTCAATATTATGTTTAGGTATAAGTTTTATCTTTTATGGTGTATATAAGCGATTAATCCTTATATTAATTATATTTCTATACATATTACTTGTACAATGACTTATATTTTCATTCAATAACACGAAATATCTAAATATTCATTATTTAGACTTACAGTCAGATTTTTTAGTGTCATTGAGCTGCTCTTATTCACTAAAATTATTATTATTTATATTATTATCATTATATTTAATCCATTATTTAATTAATAATTTACTCTATTAACTATTACTTTTTTTCAAGTTAATTGTAATTGTGATTAAATTAAATATGTCTCAAAATAAATTGATTTTGTGATATGAACTACACGTCGTATATTTTTATGATTTAAATAAAATTTACATGGTTATTATTTAGTAGTATAAATGTTTCTAAAGCTTTTTAAAAATTTATAAATTAAGGACGTGCGAAAAATGTTTGAATTTATTATTATTATTAGTATTTTTACCCGCGTAAAAAAACCGTTTTAAAAAGATTCAAAAAAAGTTAATTATGTGGACTTTTGAACCTAAGACAGATTAGAACTTCTGTAATTTTAACAAAAGAAAGTTTATCTAGGAATTTTAGGAGCGAAATTTGAGTAAAATAAGAAAATTTTTACCTCATATTTTTACTACATTTAACTCTTATTAAAAAAAAAGTTCTCATTAGAAACCAGTAGCTTCTCAAGAATCAAAAAACGTTTCAAATGAAAGGTTTTTGTAGTAAAAATACGTCTTGAAATACTTGTTTTAAAAACGTTTTTTTTTTACTATGAAAATTACAAAAGTTCTAGTCGAAGTTATAATCCGTCTCAAGTTAAAAAATACGTCGAATTTTTTTTTAATCTGTTTGAAAGTTTTTTTACACGGGTATTATTGAATCAAACTTGGATACTTGGTTCGGATTTCGAATATTAAATTTCCAATTAATAGCATTCAACTTTTATTACACTGAACTAGTGCATAATAAATCCCGTTAGTTCTTTATTTATGTCAGGTAAAAATCAGAGGGCGTGAAAACATTAAAGTTCAAAAACTAAAATAATTCTATTGACTTTTCCCTATAAAAGTTTTAAATTGTCTCACCCACGTACATACAGAAAGTTATATATAAACATAAATCATTCTGCAAATATTTGAAATAGCTTTCAAATGTATGAAGACATTGACATCTTTTATAAATTCAATTTTATAAAATCAGTAAGTGATAACTTTCTTCTTTTTTTACAATTTTCAATTTTACCGTCAAGTTTAAAATAAAAAATTAATTTTGTTTTTAAATTTTAATATTTTACCGCCAATTTTTCCTTTTAGCTCGACAGTATAAGTTATTTTCACACCCCTAATTTTTATGGTAATTAATAAAAAAAAAAATCTCTGCTAACATGTCATACTTTTAATAATTATGATTATTTTTATATGGAATTAACATATTGATTAATAATATATGTATATTTAAAATTGAATCTAATTATATATACACTGTTATATAATAAACAATATAATAATGGATAATAAAAATAGCGTTAGATTAAAAAATTTTATGTTTTAAAGGTAAATATTTACAGTAAGCTAAATATCATTGTAATGTGGGTTTTACAATACCGAGGGAATAAAACATAAATATAATGATAAAAAAATATTATCGTTTGTTGCTTTCATTTGATCAATAAGGGCTCAAAATAAATAAATAAAATAAATTTTAAATAGTTAAAATAAATAATAAATTCAAATAAATGAAAGCTAATTTTTAACACAGATAATTTTATGTTTTCATAAATTTAAAATTAATCTCACTCAAATTTTACGACATAGTCAAAATTTTATAATTAATTGTCTTTTTTAAATAATTATTATTTTTTAAATTTAAATTACGTAAGCAAAGAAATTTATTGAGAGAAAATCTTAAAAATACTAGAGTTCTATTACATTAATATTTACACAGAAATAAATTTTTACTCGCTCCAGGAAATTTTTTGCATTTTTATAAAAAAAAAATTTTCTGGGGTGAGAAAAAAAATCTTGTGCCAAGAAATTTTTTCCAGATAAGAAAAGTTTTGTCTTCAACTCATAGTGCAAAATATTTCTTGCGCCAAGAATTTTTTTTCTGTGTATATATGTATGTATATATATATTTATATATGATGTGGATCATAAAATTAGTTTGGCGACTTTTAGGATACGTCTAATTATTTAATTGTGACAATCGTGTGCATTTTTTAAAATTTTTTAGTTATCTATTTATAAGTGAGTGATCAATAACGTAAATCTATTTGATCGAACGATGAAAATGCAATAATTATTACAGTATTTTTGTTATTATTTTTTGTTTTTTAAACATAATAAAAATAGTACAAAAAAATAAACATAATCACAGCTTAATTGGCAGGCAGCAGGCGGACATTTCGGTCAGGCACATACTGCCTTAACTCGATTTTAATCTTCTCAATATATATCTTCATTTTTTCGTATTTTTTAAATTTACTTTTTTATTTTTCCAACAATTTATTCTGTAACGGCTATTATTTATTAGCCCGCTAAGTCTTTACGATAAGATTATTTACTTAAAAATCTTAAACGTAGTCATTGGTTCCGGGGCTAGTTAAAGGTTCTTGTGCCTATAAAATATATAAATATATAATAATAAATAATACGTAACATATAAATGTATGTATATCAGATTGTGCCAAATAAAATAAATATTTTTTTTCGGTCCCATATGAAAATTACATTGCAACATAAAAAAAATTGGCGGGTCTTCCAACTCAATTGCAAAATGCGCGCTCACTTAAATAAAATTTCAAATTAAAATTTAGACTTAAAGTTCATATATCTTTAAATAATTATTTTAGAAATTTGACTTTTATGAAGTTTTTTATAGAATACTAAATTTCCTACAGAAATTGTCTAGACTTTTTTTCCTGAAAGTCAACCATTTACAAGTTAACAACAAAAAATTATCAATTTCATGGGAAATCAGACTTTTAAGGCTTCTACGCGGACTGTAGATGAAGACTTTTTGAAAAGGATTTTTTTCAAAGAGCATACAGTTCTCTTTAAATAAAATTTCAAATAAGATACGGTAATATGGAGCTGAGTTTTATTCAATAAAAAGAATGGAAAAACTGTGACACGTTATTCCAGTTCTTAAAATTGATATTGAGCTCAACATTGTACTGAATTTCATTTTAGCAACCGAACAAGATTTTCAATGGGAAACGAAAAAAAAATGTTCATTTCAAACAGAACACTCTAATATATATTTTTTAAAACAAAAATAATAATATGAACTTACTTCCTCGCCAACGGTTGCCGTGGGTAAGGGGAACCTATTTTTTTCGAGACTAAATTGATCTTCGGTAGTTTTCCTGTACACTGGATTATCGAAATTCATACTTGTGACATTGCGATGTAGATAATGCCTGTAGCATAATACTGCCACCAGTGCAAGTAATAGAAGACCTAAGGTTACCACACCAATAACTATACCAGCAACCAGCCCAGGATCTGTTGGCTCGGTGCCGAGATTACTGTTTCCGTTAGTATCAACTACATCCGCAGCTCCTGAAACTACAAATCTCATTTATTATACAATATATTATTTAAAACATGACAATGTAGTTTTGTAAATAATTAACATTATTACAATGTCATGACATCACATAAATATTTAATACTATAAATGTTTTAAACATTACTTTCATAACAATAATAAATAGCACTAGTCATAATCATTTAATTAAAATCTTAAGTGAACCCAATAAATTACTGCTTTTTAAATAAAATAATTGTTACTTTAATACCCCAAGTAAATTTAAAAAATATCAATTTTTAATCATGCTATCACTACCTCATTTAAAGTAATATTTATTTTACTTATTAAATTATCGCCCAAGTACTTACCCGTTGTTGAAACAACAGGCTCTAATTTCCTGAACGGTCGCGTAGATTCTTGTGTCGTAGGTTCCGTTGTTGTTGTTACTGATGCATCCCAATTAAAGGTTTTTTTGTTTTCATGCATCGTCGATGCAAATAATAAATGCAAAATAATAAAAATAATAAATATTTGAAAATAATAAAAAAATAGGGGCGACAAAATGGGGTACTAAACTTTCAGGGACATAAATAGAAAAAATTTTGAGCTACTGCTAAAAAAAATCATTTTTCGCGGGCAAAATTGAGTACCCTCTCAAAAAGGCGAAAAAAAAATTTTGGATATTATTTAAATTTTCTGTAAGAAATTTACATAAAGAAAAATTACATGTGCTAAAATAAAAGTCATTAACATTTTTCGACTGACACTAGATTTTTTAAAAAGTTTAACACTGATTATAAATAGTTCATTTTTTAATTATTACTCACTATTTTTTATTAACTTCAAAGTAGAAGATTTAAGTCACTTTTAATTCCAAAGATATTTTTAAAAAATCAATTATATATTGATAAAAGTATCAGATTAAAAAATTATTAAAAGTTAATTAAATTTGAAAATTTAAAAAATTGTAGATATTTTAGTCTAATATCAAAAGACGTCTTAAGGAAATTGACCCAGAGTACTTTTATTGTAAACTGATAAGAAACAAAATCAAATTGATTTCCCTCCCTTATAAACATGCGTAAACATTACATAAAACTAAAAAAAATTTCTTATAAAATTTTGGGAGTACTCCATTTTGCCCCCCTTTTCCGTATTTTAAAAATTTAAATTTAAATGAATAAGCACAAGATTTTTTTTTACAAAAAGTATATAAATCATTATCCATTAATTAGCATGCACTAAAATATACTTTAAATTCATTCCTCAATTTAATATTTAATTGCGTAAAATGCATATAAGTGTAACTTATATATATACTGAGGTAAGAGCATATTAAATGTATTCGAAGCAAGTAATGTAAAGTGAACAAGCTCTGCAAGCTTGACAGAATTAACTTACCGTTCTCGACACACATTAGACCATCGGGTAATAATCTTAACCCGTCAGGACAAGCGCAACTGAGCACCGGCGATCTAGAATTTATTTTTGGTGCTGGTAAACACAAATGACTACAGTGTCCATTAACAGCTTGACACTGATTAGTACCGTCAGGTTGTCGATATGGATGATAAACATGAACAACCATTGGATTTTGTAATGATCTAAGTGGCGTTACTGATTTAACTTCTTTTCCCGTAAATTTATTCGCTTTAAATATAGACTGTTTGTCCCAATCGGACCAGTAAACATAATCTTCAAAGGTAGTTATACTAAATGGATGTCTCAAATTATCTTGTGAATATAAAACAGTACGTCGTCCAGTTCCATCGTAATTACAAGTTCCGATAATATGTAATTTAGCGTCAACCCAGTACACTTTTCTACCTACTAAATCGAGCGTTAAGCCATTCGGCCAAGTGACTTCACTACCAACAATCACCTAAATTAAAATAAAAAAATAAATAAATAATACTGATACTCTCGTGTTGAAAAAATTACTTCCAAAAAGTTCGACCTGTGGAACTTCTTAACTTGTGGCGGATTACAACTTTTAGTGGAACTTTTTTTAGCTTTTGCAATTTTGGTAGTAAAAAAAAGTTTATCTACGCGCAGAGAATTTTTGAGTAAAAATTACCTATAAAGTTTGCTACTGTGACATCTAGCCAGTAACTAAATTTAGACTATGTTGTTAGGAGAAATTGCACTTTATTCACATGCTATCGAGTAGTATATTTTACAATGTCCATGGGAAACATTTATATATTTATGATGTGTCCTTAGTATCAAACTTTGTGGGTAATTTTTACTAAAAATTTATCGCGTGTAGAATTTTATATGAGCGAAATTTGAGTCACAAAAGTGATTTCGTTTTTATGTGAATGTGACAAACATTAGACAAATTCAAAATTATAAATAAATAGAGTAAATAATTTAAAAAATAATATTTATAAAAAACTAATTTCAAAATTTTTTTAATGCGCATTTTTTAAAATTTTATTTTATTAATTATTTACCCTACTTATTAATAATTTTAAAATTCTCTGACGTCTGCTGTATAAACACTCCTCTTTTCTGAGTGTAAATGTAGCAGACATAAGACAATTTTTAAATTACATATAAAAAAATTAAATTGATGAAATAAAAAAAATGCATGAACTAATTGTAGAATTTTCTAAAAGTCCATTAATTTTAATTTTTTTGTCAAAACAATTTTATTTTATTATTTAAAAATTAAAAAAATTGTCAGATGTCCACCAACTTTACTGTCATTCATCTTTTTCATTTAAAAGTCGCCCATATACAAACTTTTTTTTTTCTTACTATCAAAATTACAAGATAAAAAAGTTTCACTCGAGGATTTAATCTGCCTCAAGTTTAGAAATTCCACATGTCGAATTTTTTTGGAACGAATTTTCCAACACGGGTTTAGAGAGAGGATAAATTATTATTATTATAATAATCCAGGTTGTAAAATATATACCGATCGATGAGATCCATCCATTCCAGCTCTTTCAATGCGTGCCTCATCACCCCAATCTGTCCAAAACATCCATCCCTCTAGTGGATTTAACGCAATAGCTCTCGGCTCTTGTATTTGATCCTTTATCAATGTTTTACGCATATTACCTTCAAAATTAGCTAGCTCAATGGTATTCTTGCCGGCATCCGTCCAGTAAATATGATTATAAATCCAATCAACGGCAAGCCCATCAGTTGTCGTTGAATCTTTATCAATGACCACCGTCCTTTCATTGCCTTCATCAATGGGAGCTTTGTAAATTTTTTTCTCATGAACATCGCTCCAAAATATCATCCCCGTACGAAAGACAAAATCTAATGCCGTTGCCATTTTTGTGTTATTGACAATGGCCGTCATTTCTTGTCTGTCAAGAGCAACTTTTCTGATGTCATGTCGCCGGGCGAATAAAAGACTAGCATGACCCTCGGCGGCTTTACAACGCGTCACATTCTTTGGATCTCTAAGATAACCGCGTGCACATGAGCATTTAAATGTTCCCTTTTCGTTGAAACAATATTGGGAACAACTTCCGGGCTCAAGACACTCGTCTATGTCTGGAGAAGAAAACAATTTTATTTTAATTAATAATAATAATTAGGGTGGAAAAAAAAACAATTCTTTTCTCGGAAAGTTTTCTCAAAAGTTTCTACTAGATAAAAAATCAGGAGTTTCCGCATCGCACTTTTCTATTTTCCATAAGGATAAGATGAAAATAATTTTTTTGCGTCTTCTGATTTTTATAACTAGCTATCAATGCATCGTAGGAAAAATCTGTAGACATATTTTTGTAGGAAATTGAATGCTCTACAAAAAAAGTCTCTTAACATTTTTTGACAAATACATTTGTTCAAAAGTTATCGAGGCTCGAAGTCAAACTTATAATAAATTTTTAGATCTTTTTTACTTTTCCAGCGAAACTATCAGACTTATCACAAAATGTCATAGGACATTTTTTGTAGACAATTTTATCCCTTAAATTATCTCTGATAAAGTTTTTTCAAATTTCGCATTATTTTCTAGTTATTTTCATTTTAATGTCAAGATGTCTTAAAGACTATTTTTTTTTTAAGAGCTTGACATTAAAATGAAAATAACTAGAAAACAATGCGGAATTTTAAAAAACTTTATCAGAGATAATTTATAAAGGATAAAATTGTCTACAAAAAATGTCCTATGATTTTTTGTGATAAGACTGATAGTTTTGCTGGAAAGGTACAAAGAACTCAAAATTTACTATAAATTTGACTTGAAGCTCCAATAACTTTTGAACAGATGTATTCATCAAAAAATGATAAGAGACTTTTTTTGTACAGCATTGAATTCCCTACAAAAATATATCTGCAGATTTTTTTATGACGTATCTTTAGCTATTTATAAATATCAGAAGAACATAGAAAAATGCGATTTAATATTAAGAGTTATAATTTTCAGAGGCATATTTTTATATCTAAATGAAACTTTTGAACCTATTTCCTAGAAAAAAAATTGTTCTTTTTGAAACAGCCTACTAATTATAGTAAATGATGATAGTGGAGATGGCGATTGATAAGTATGGATGTATGCTAATTTGATTGAATGGGGTTTTGATAGATTATTGGATAGTAATTTATGATATTAAGTAAGAGTATATGTAAATGTATGTAGATAATAATCGTAGGTGGTATTTAATCTCACTTACCGTCACACGTACGATTATCGATGAGCCGGTAACCAGGTCGACAGGCGCATCTGTAACCGATTGGCATATCAACACATATTTGTGTGCATTCCCCGTTGTTTTTTAAACATTCATTGACACCACATCGCTCTTGGCTCTCATCTTCCCAACCAATACAGTCTGGTTTCTTGTCACATACACGATCCAATGGTATACAAGAGCCTTCACTACACTCAAATTGTGTATGTGAATCACAGGGCGAAGCTTTTGTCGAACAATTTTTCTCATCACTGCCGTCTTTACAGTCGGGGTTTCCATCGCATGATAAGTGCCCTAGATAAACAAAACAATACGTATTGTTGGAAAGAAAACAATAAACAAAAAAAACCGGCTATATACGATACGAAAATAAATATAGAAAATACAGGAATAACAAGACCGATAACAATAATAATAGTCGGTATAAATGTCAGTATGATAATAAAAAGTATCTACCTAAAATACATGTCCGATCTCCACACTGAAATTGATCAGAACGACATGTTACGTTATGACATCTCTCTGGAGACTCATCCGAACCATTCGGACAATCTTTTCCATTATCGCAAACCCAAGTACGGTGGATGCAAGTTAGATCATCACAGCGAAATTCGTGCTCAGCACAGTGGGTAGGTCCGTCTACTTTTTTACACCCCACCTCGTCTGAATGGTCCGAGCAATCATAATCACCATCACATCTCCAGCGTAATGGGATGCAGTTTCCCAAAGCGCACGTGAAATCGGTGTCAGGATTGCACGTTACAGGAGGACAATTTTTTTCGTCACTTCCGTCATCGCAATCCTCGTCTTTATCGCACACCCAATTGCTTTGAATACATTTTTTGTTGGCACATGTGAACTGATCCGAGCGACATGTGTCATCTGATAGAAATTCATTTATTATTATTATTTGAATATTTTTTTTTATAATTAATTATGTATATAATTAATTATAAAAAATTTTTCCAACAAAATAAGTAATTAGCTGTCTAATAATTTTTGGATTTTTTAAAAAATGATAAATTATTAAAAAAAAAATATTTTTTAAAATTGCACTTATAGTTTTTTTTATTTTCTACATGTGCATATTTTTATTTTTTTTAAATTTTAAATTGCGAACTGTCTGCTAACTTTAGGATCATAAAAAATTTCTAATTACACTTGTAAAAATTTAAATATCATATTGTTGGAAAAAAATTATTTAACTAATATACATATTTAACTTTTCATGTTAAATAAAAGTAAAGTAACAAAATAGATAACAGAGAAAGAGAAAAAGAAAAAACTAGACAGAATAAGCTGATTACAGATTAAAAATTTAAACAAAAAAGCTTATATAAAATGTTATTCAAATTTATTTATTATTTAAATGACAAATTTACCACTCAATAATCACCACTGATATTAATTTTATATATATGTGTATATATAAATAGTTTATGAATATATTACTTAATATTCACTAGCTTTGAACGTACGAATAAATACTATGATAGTAATTTAAATATTTTTTATTATTTTAAAATTTTATTATTTAAATATCAGTACGTGACCGAAACAGGAAATTCGAGAGAGTTTGCTTTCACATTAGCAACGATAACATTGGCATGTAAATATATATACATGGAATTACATGATCTACAATATATATTCAACAGGCAATATAAAAGCACTGCAAATATCTACGGAAGAGACAACAGCCACCCAATAGTTAATATAGTAATTAAACAAACATTGTTAATATATATTAATAAATATAATAAATTAGTTTATTTAATAGTAATTTAATAACATTAGTTATGTTATCATATATTAAGTTATAGGTAAATTAATGTAATAAATTGTTAAATTTATTTCCATAGCAAATACATATTAAATAAACTGTTGAAAATTTTCCTAGATATTCAAAGCAAAATGTTTGTGTTATTAAAGTTAAATTACAAATTAAAATTCGTCGGAAACATATATATATATATATATATGGGTATTAATTAATTTACACATTACATAAATATTTTATTTTTATATTACTTGAAATTTTTAGTCATAAATGTCATAACAATTAAAATTACAATCTATTTCAATTTATTTTATTTAAATAACTGCTTTTTTATTGTCCGTAATTCAATTAATTTCAAGTACTATTAATTTTAAAGCTGACAGTAATTTGAAAAACCAGAATTTTAATTGAAATTTTTTTTTTATGTGTAATTAGATTTTACATGCAATAAATTTCATAGCAAGACTAATAAACTGGCAATTATCAAAAATTAATTGAAGCTTTTTTGTAAAAAAAAGTTTGTACTATTTTAAAAATTTTTGAATTAACATCCAATTAAATATATGGAGCAATCACCTACTCGGAGGGAAATTTACGGTAACAGTTACAATATATTATGGGATTGGTTCCCATATCGTATGGTAACATGTTTTTTTGAAATGTCGATTATAGGAATGGCACCTATACAAATTATGTTAACCATTCCTATTTGTACACGGAAAGAAAAATATGGGAATTTTTCCCATTTTACTTAGGAGTAATTCCCTTGTTGACATGGCAAATTTTGCTTTATCGACATGGTAGATTTTACCAAGGAAAAATGGAAATATAACCATATTTTATAGGAATTTTACCCATATATTATAGGAATATCTTCCATGTTGCCATTGCAAAAATTTCCATGCAACATAGCAATTTTTCCTATGTGGACATGGGAATTTTCCCCATGCCAACATGGCTATTTTTACCATGTCAGTATAGGAATTTTGTTCATGTTACTGGAGTAATTATTTCCTTGTCAACATGGGAAAAATACCCATGCCAACTTAGAAGAAATTACTCCAGTAACATGGGAAAAATTCCTATACTGACATGGTAAAAATATCCATGTTGGCATGAGAAAAATTCCCATGTCAACATAGGAAAAATTACTATGTTGCATGGAAAAAGTCCACAAAAAGATAAAATCACTAAAGTACCAAATATTTTGGTCATTTTGATCATTTAAGCTTTAAAGCGATAAAATAGGGATATGTGAAGGTATTACCGTTTACGAAAATAGAATTTCAAAGTTTCCAAAAAAATTTTGTGTAATTTAATAAAAATTTTTTTGTAGCACCTACGAATTAATCAATTTTGATTGTACTTAACAAATTACAAATTAAAAGCAGATGAACTTCGAACAGATTACATCCAAGAGCTATAAAATATTTTTACTATCATTGTACTTCACTTTAATTAAAAAGGTGCCATAATTATTGATGTTCTGCAAGTACATTCTTTATTAATTTATACATTTAACTTGCATTTAACTTGCCATTAAATACGGCTTGTACATCAACGAATGACCCATATTTAATGTTATGAAAATTTGAAACTATCAGTTTACAAATATTTTACTTTTATATACATAATAATTTCTACTTTGTTAACATGGTAATTTTTACTTTGTTAACATGGAAATTTTTCCCATATTAACATGGGAAATTTTTTCATGTTGACATAGGAACAAATCCAATGTTAACATAGGAATGATTCCAATGTTAACATGGGAGTTTTTCCCATGTTGAGATGGGAATTTTTCCCATGTTAACATTGGAATTATTCCTATGTAACATAGTTATTTTTTCAATGTTGATATAGGAAAATTTCCATTTTCAATATAGGAATAATTCCTATGTTACAAAGCAAAATTTACCATGTAACACAGCAACAATTCACATGTCAGCATAGTAAAATTTACAATGCCAACAAAGGAATTTTTCCCATGTAAAATTGGAAAAATTCCCATTTTTTTCTTTCCGTGTATGGATTTCATTCCTATATATATCGGAATAGTTCTTATATTATTATGGTAATCGTTACCATATATTATGGTAATAATTCCCATGATTTATGATAATGTTTACCATAACATTATGGTAACGGTTATCATAATACTTAGAAATTCTTCATATTATGAGAATTATTACCATAATATATGATATTGGTTACCGTAATAGTATGGGAACAATTACCATAAGATTTCGAAATTTATTATATTATTGTAATTATTACCATAAAATATATCGCTTACCATCGCACATAGGAACCGCTTCAATGTAGTATAGTACTTATTACTATGTGACATAGGAACTATTCCCATGAGTATGGTAACCATTACACCCAGAAAATTAAGTAATTATGTTTGTATGCTAAATTTTTAATTCCTATCATCTAGAATGATTGGATGATAACTTCTGCAATAAATTTCATAACAGTTACTATCAGGATGATAACAGTTACTATCAGGATGGTAATAGTTACTATCAGGATGGTAATATTTACTATTAGGATGATAACAGTTACTATCAGGATGGTAATAGTTACTATCAGGATGGTTATATTTACTATCAAGATGGTAATATTTACTTCTGCAATAAATTTCGTAACAGTTACTATCAGGATGATAACAGTTACTATCAGGATGGTAATAGTTACTATCAGGATGGTAATATTTACTATTAGGATGATAACAGTTACTATCAGGATGGTAATATTTACTTCTGCAATAAATTTCGTAACAGTTACTATCAGGATGTCAACAATTATAATTTCTAATGGTAATTATTACTATCTGGATTATAAATATAACTATTTAGAATAATAATAATAATTAGCTCTAGTTAATATACAGAATTGTAACAATTATCATACATATGGTGAATATTACAATGATGTATACAATCATCTAGATAATAGTTACTACCATCTGATTAATGGTATAAATTTTTACCATAACTAGATAGTAACTCCTATTATTTAATTTTCTGAGTGCACCATAAGATACAGTAATTATTACCATAAGTATAGGAATCGTTCCCATAGTTATTGAAACTTTTCCCATAAATTATCAGCATACACCCCATAATTCCAAGTAATTATTACCATAACGTTCTGTGTTGATATTTCATAAACGCTCTAGAAACGGTTATCATAATTTTCTCTCCGAGTAGAGTACATAACTCTTAAATAATTCTATTGAATTTTCACTAAAGGTTGTGCTTTAGTTTTAAAAATTTTATGAGCAAATCAATATTTATGCAAAATTAATAACGTTTGTTAGATTTCATTGATATCTTTTAAAATCTATGAAATTTTGAACAATGTAATTAATTTAACAGAGTCATGGTTGTTAAAAGCTCATGCATATAGTCAATAAATTGGCATAGAAGTGGTAATGAATATTTGTTGAGTGTGCTTTCGTGTATCCTTGAGGGTTGAAATACATGATATGAAGCAAACAGGAGACGTAGAAGTTGTACTACTGCTACTACTACTAGTACTACTTCTACTATTACTACTGCAGACTGCTATACATTGAATTGTTAAGTATTAGAGATCGATAGTTGTATCCTTGAGGCAAAATATATATTATGTATTATATATGGATGAATGTATATGTATGAAGATAATGAGATGGTAAATAATATAAGGGTATGATAGGTAGTGTTATTATACAATAAGACTGCATTTGGATGATAATCAAGGTACAGAAGGTGCGATTGTTAAATTGAATATATAGATATTAAGTGAGTAATAATAATAACAGGCATTAATGCTGGATGAATATTAAGCAGCTTACTGCAGTCAGCCTCATCAGAACCATCTGAGCAGTCCGGGTTATCGTCGCACATCCAAGCCAGTGCCACACATTCGCCATTCCCCGAACGGCATGTGAACTGATCCACTGTACAATTTTTCGTATCTATAAATGCCCAAATTATTTATCATAATATTATTAATATGTTGTGATATAAATTAATATGTATTTATTATTTTAGTAGTCATGATATGTGATTTATATATTCTTAATTTATGATATAAGATATGTTACCAATTAATTATTTCAACCATTAGTTTTTTATGATAATGAAAATTTGAAATTCCCGCCCCCGCTTTTTGAAAATATTAAGTGACAGTCAACTGTCATAGTATTGAAATTTGGTTAATTAATTTGAAAAATTTTGCAGATGTTAATTTGAAAAAAAAAAAATTATTTTGAATTATTATCAATTAGGAGTGAAACGAAATTTGGTAATAAAATTTAGTCTAAAAAATTTGAATTTAAAATTGACAGGAAGATTTTACTGAAATTTATTATTCAAATTTCATTTTACTCCTAATTAATAACAACTGCGAGTAATTTTTTTTTTAAATTTATTTTTTTGGCAAATTGCAACTACGTTTTTTTTTTAATTAATGCTACAATTTCTTTTTAATTAATTGTTAAAATTTGAATACGGTTGGCAGTTCAAGGTCATTGAATATTTTTAAAAAGTGGCGGGAATGCCCTTAAATAGAATAGATTTTTAAAACTTTTAATTATAAAATTATTTTTAAAAAAATTCAATTTTATAATTAAATTTTGAATTTTTATATATTTCATTAGTATATGTTTTATATAATTTATATATTAATAAATAGTATATAAATATGATATCGATTAATTATTAACCATTTAAATGTTGAGAAAAATAAAAAAAATGTAGATATTAATTTTTTTTTTAAATTGAAAAAATAGTTTTTTAAAATTTATAAATAAAAAAAAATTTTATTGATCATTTAAGAAAAAAAAATGTCAATAATGATAGCTTACGTGTGGTTATTAACTGGAGCAAATAAAGCACATAAAACATTATATAGTTATACTTTAGTTAAAAAGTTTATTTCATGGTCACTCGAATAACTTTCATGAATATTTAAATATTTAAATTATATGTTTCGTTAAATTTATTTTTAAAAAATTTAAAAATCGATATATAAAAATTTTCTCAACATTTTCATGCAATTATCTATTATTTTTAAAAATAAATTAAATATTAAATTATTAAAAGTAATCCCCTGTAAAAAATAAATTTATGGATAAAAAGTTGTCAGATGAAAATATGATCGCAGTTAAGCCAATCATCTATTCCGTAGTGGAAAATAAATCTAAAAATCAAAATAAACACTCTCTCATATTAATATTGAAAAAAATTCAATATATAATATAAACATAATATATATATTATTTATTATTCTCTTGTCTCTGACGCTGAACCGTATTATTATCATCATCGACCCAGACATCGATCGATAAACTTACTGTGACAATTTATTTCATCAGCTCCATTTTGACAATCATTTTGATGATCACAAATCCAGGATTTAGCGATACATTCACCTGGGCTACATTGAAATTCAGTATCTCTATTGCAGGGTATTCTTCCTTTGTATTCAATTTTATCAAACAAATCAATTATTATATTAAAAATATTACTAACAAAATTAATTAAATTCATATTAAATAATTATTATACACTGAGAGAACAAAAAATTAAATTTAAATAATTATTTTTTTTGTTTTCATAAATATTAAACACGAGTAATTTTATTTAAAACTAAATAGATAATTCTTATTTCGAAGAAAACTATTGCGACACTTAAGTAATAAATAATAGTAAAACGTGGAATCTGTTATCAATAATTAGTACTATTATGTGCTTAATACAAAGTAGTTTACTAATTTTTGTAAATTCCTAAAACTACTACCAATTATTTCAAAAAGTAACTAAATATTATTACTTTTAGGTATAATACGTGACTTATGGTGAAAGTTTATTAATTTATGGCATGATCTATTAAAAAGTAATGATTGGCCAAATTAAGAATTAGTATCTTAGATACTGATTTTTCCAGCCGAAAATTCCAAAAGTTACAAACTTTTATTTTATAAATTCGATATCACTGATCAATTATTAGCCTAAAATATCATTTATTCATCATTATAAATTAATTTACAATATACATAAATCGAATAAGTGGTAAATAATAAAATGAAAAATTAGTATACTAGATACTGATTTTTTGCTCATAAAAATACCCAAAATTTTAAACTCTTATTTTATAAATCCTATCCCATTGACTAATAATTAATATAAAATGTTATTTATTCGTTATTATAAATTAATTTATTATATACATATATCGAATAAGTGGTAAATAATAAAATGAAAAATTCGTATACTAGATCTTTATATATTAATATGTACGTTTACTAATTTTTCGGTTCCTCATTTTTTAAATTTTCCTATGTTTATTTGAATAGTAATAACTGTAGATAGCAATTTATCGATTCTTTTTCATATTAATTTTAATATACGAAATTACAAATTTAGCTCTTCTGTGTATCAAATTTTTATATAAATAATAGCCATTTTGTAATATATATAATGATCCTGGTTTGTTATTAGTATCGATTATACAAATTTTAAGTCGAAAATAAACTACAAACTATTAAAATTTTGAGCATCATTTTTTTCCAAGGAGCAAATTTCAATTTTGCTATGTACTTATTTTAATAATTATTTATGTTATACGTAATATATTTAAAATTCCCACCATTTCAATCACTAATAATTTAATTAATTAATTAAACCACTGTTTAACTTTCGTGATCGAGTAAGTAAAAATATTCACAAAGTTAACTATTTTCACCATCGAAAAATATTTTAACGCCCGAACTTACCCCGGCTTTTTTTTAGTGTAACTGATACTTTTTTTTCTTGAAAATATGAATTTTTTTCTCTCAGTGTACATTACATTATACTTATATATTTATTAATTGACTTAAACTAAATAAAAAATAAATGGCAACGTTAAAAATATACAAAGTGATAATTTAAATCCATAAAATATAAACTGACTTTTGATTGCATCATCGATGGCTCGTAATCAAACTAGTAATTAGAGTGGAACTATGATCTCAATCTGTTTTGAAGTGAACGCAAAAACAAATGACCCGTAAACTTGTCTAATAAAATTATTATTAAGGAATAATTTAAATAATTAAAGTTATATATAACTCCATACATATTTTAATAAAATACAATTACAAAACAAAGTTAATAATAAAATTCAATTAATTTGTCCGTAATTATTTATAAATAATTAATTAATATTCAATTTTACTCGATTTAATTTAAACATATTTATTATTTATTAACTATCAAATAGCGCGTAGTAATTAAATAATATATTTGTAAATAATAAACATTAATAAAACAAAAATAATAAATATTATTATAATTGCGTTGAATATTGTATTATTAAGTATTTTCATTTCATTCTATTAATATTTACTTTGAAAAGTTGTACTGAGTAAACTCTTAATAAAACCATCTAAAGAATTCAATCAGATAAAATAAATATTGCATTCAAATTGCTCGAATATTTAAATAAAATTGTGCAATCTATTATTCTTAATGATAATAATAACCAATGAGTCTCTTTAAATAACAAAACAAATACTATCATTTCATATATTATCATATTTATCAATTTATTTATTTATCTATCTATTTTTTCGACTGTTAGTTTAAAATAACAATTTTAAAACAACGTGTTTATAGTAAGATAAATATTATTATGGTAAAATAAATATAAAAATATATATGTTGGAAAATACTTGTGATAATATATTTAGTATATGCTCTTGCTGCTGAATAAGCTAAACAATTTTACTATCTCCGCTGGTCTCGGGTTGCTATTGTACGCTAACTTTGAATTATATCCTGCAGATATAGTTATATATGTGCTCTATATATGTATCATGTATGGATTTAAAAGTATAAAGGAAAAAAAAAATTTTTTTTTGTGTACTCTTGACATATTGAATTTTTTATTAATGAAAAAATGTAAAGTGCTCGGATGTATGGTTTGATAAATGCAAGTGCGTGTTATAATTGAATTTATCTTCTGTACTGGAGGTTAAGTATGTAGTATATATGTATATATATATATAGTTATCTATGATTTTTAACTGAAAGTTACACATGTATACGAAAATATATAGCTTGCACTTTGACATAGAAGATCGCTCGATTGGCCCTCGTTATCATTAACCCGGCTACTTCCTGCTTTCGTATTCTATGCAAATATATACCTTAGTATACATTTATACTGATATTTTATCAAACTTTATGTATCTACATTAATAAATTAAATAATTTTACAAATTAGAGCAAAAATTTTTGGCTTAATTCCATTACTTGTTTTCATTTTTATTTTTATTTTGGTTCAGTAACTATACACTGCAAAAAATTTCGGACTCGGTATAGTATACATTTATACTGATATTTTATTCAACTTCATATATCTACATTAATAAATTAAATAATTTTACAAATTAGAGCAAAAATTTTTGGTTTAATTCCATTACTTGTTTTTATTTTTATTTTTATTTTGGTTCAGTAACTATACACTGCAAAAAATTTCGGACTCGGTGTAGTATACATTTATACTGATATTTTATTCAACTTTATTATATATCTACATTAATAAATTAAATAATTTTACAAATTAGAGCAAAAAATTTTGGCTTCATTTCATTACACGTTTTTATTTTTATTTTTATTTTGGTTCAGTAACTATACACTGTAAAAAATTTTCGAACTCGGTGTAAAAATTTTGGTGTGAAAATAAAACTAATGTAGTCATTGATTAAGAAGTTAAAAATATTCAATGATCATTTGTTGGTCATTAATCAAAATTATAACGAGTAATTGAATGGTGTAAAAAATTATATTATACCGTATTAAAATTATACGGGTGGATAATTTACACTACACCGAGGAAAGTTCTCGGGGGCCATTTTCACCCAAAATTTTTTACAGTGTAAGTTTGTATAAATATTAATATCACTAATTTTAAGTAATTAAAAAAAAAATATTACGATTAAAAATATTAAAAAATGCAATGTGTAAAAAAAATATATAACTTACGGCATATAGCAGGATCCTCATCCGAACCATCATAGCAATCATGCTCGTTGTCACATTGCCAATTTCCTGGTATACACTTGCCGCTCTTGCACTTGAATTCAGTTTGGTTGCATGATTTTGCTGTAAATATATGATCATCATGATCAAAACCATACCCAATAGTCGTACAACACAATATTATTAAATAATAACACAAGTAAAATAATAATAATTTATATCGTAACATTTTTAATTA
This sequence comes from Microplitis manilae, assembly GCA_030273425.1. Lineage (NCBI taxonomy): Eukaryota > Metazoa > Arthropoda > Insecta > Hymenoptera > Braconidae > Microplitis > Microplitis manilae. The sequence continues at coordinate 22,872,768 of CP092726.1, forward strand.
TTTATTTATTAAAACCACAGTCTACATTTACGTTGCCGAGTAAAAGAAAAAGTATTTTTTTTTATTTTTCATTAATAAAATATTTTAAAAAAAAAACCGGAAAAATTTAACGCGTTGATGGTTCTGCGATGGAAGTCGCGAAAGCTGTAAGTCGTCGCCGCGTGCGAACCTGGCTTATATATAGCCTCGGAAGGAGGCATTACACACATGTATACTCTTAAATATATACATGCACATAAACATACACATATATGTATGAGGTATGTGTATGGATCTACAGGGTGACGATGGTGTCGAGGTTTCTGTGTAGAGAAGCAGATCAAACGATCTATTATCACGCGCGCAAGGATCCTTCTTCCCCTAGGGATAGTTCAGGCTCCTTGAGTTTCTCTGATCCTTCTACTTGTCTATTTGTCTCTGTAGGTCTTTCAGTCTCAGTCTCAGACTCAGATTCCGATTCAGTCTCAGGTCTTAGCAGGTACCTGCTACTAAACTGAGAGTAAGAACACAGGAGTGATGTGAGGGTTGTATAAGAGCCTTTACTCTCTCGATCTATTCAAGTATAACCAACTTCAACTCTCCAAGGATTCTTGACGATAGTGTTGAGTATTACAGGCATGTCTATCGGTCAAACGACTTCTTATCCAACACTTTGAATTCTCTCAAACGTTTTTTACTCAGTAACTATCTTTTATCTCACATACATACGTGCTATTATCATTTATTTAATGTAATGTGAGAATGGTGATATTTAATATGAGAGTCTTTAAGACTTGATAAATCTACTCTATAAATTAATTAATAAGAAAATAATTAGTACGATACAAAAATATATATATATGTTATATAATATTGAGATAATTAAAGTTAAATAATTTTTTTATTTTACTTTTTTTAGTCATCTGTTTATTCGTTTATTTTAAAATGAGAGGTCAGTATATATTCTGGTCAACTGGGGATTTGCTGGATAAATGGAGACAATTAAATTGTCGAGATGAAAATTCGTTAATTGGTTTTATCGATAGCCGTTTAAATAATTTTATAAAATTTACTTTTTTTTAATTATATTATTTTGACAGTTTATTGATTCAATTAAATAAATTATTTATACTTTGTTTTTTTTTTTATTTTTTATGAAGAAAATAAACAGTAATTAAAAATTTTTATATGAAAAGATGGAAAATGAATCAGGGATAATTATTATTACGGTCAAGTAAAATTCTATTGTTTTGTAACACTAAATATACATATTTATTTTTTTAGCGGCAAATAAATTAAACTCAATTATTGGAATGTTTACTTACACTTTAATGTTTTTTTTTTTTTTTAATTGTAATTAAATATCCAGAGGTTAATTATGCCAACTACACCCTACGCTGTACTGATTTCCGCGATACTCGTTTGATGTAAATAAAACTTTAATTAAGTAAAAAAATAAATTAGATCTAATGAGACCTGATAAGATTCTTTTTTTAAATTTATATTAATCTTAATAGATCTATTTACATTTGCTCAGGTAGATGGAGATCTAAAATTTAAAAGATTTTTATTAAGATTTGAAATTATTTTTTAAGTAAAAGCTCATAACTTTTACAATTTCACTGTTTATTTTATTTACTGTGATAATTAGATTGTTAAATGATGATTTTTTTTTTTTTTTATAAATCGGTACACTTCGGAATTTCTAATAATAAGACTGTAAAAAATTGAGAGTAAATTTGGAGTAATTATGGACTTTATTTGAATCCGAATTCACTCCGTCACTCGAAGTTTTAAAAAAAAATCACTCTGAATACGGACTAAATTCAGAGTTTCGTTTTCAGCGGAGTGATCTGAATTTTATTTAAATTCGAATTTACTCCGATTCGGAGTTTTAATATTAAAATAGAATACCCTTCGGAGTAAATTTCACTCTGAACTGGAGTTTCAAACTAAAATAAACTCCCTTTCGGAGTAAATTTCACTTTGAACCAGAGTTTTAAAACTAAAATAAACTCCCCTTCGGAGTAAATTTTATTCTGAACCAGAGTTTCAATATTAAACCTCTTTGGAGTAAATTTCACTCCGAGCGAATTAAATAAACAGTCTCCTGTTCCGCATTCACTCCGAATTAAATCCGCGTTCACTCCCCAATTTTTTTACAGTAAATAAACACACAGATTTAATTTTTCAAAAATACATCATTTTCAATCAAAAATTATTATATGAAATTTGCCTATCACCCATTGACTTTAATTATCATTTTTTTTTTTTACGTTTTTCATATTTTAATTAGGGATATAATGTCTAGATAACAAGATAAAATTACACTGAAACTTTAATACCAACGTAAGCTTTTCCTTTGTTATATTATTTAACATTGTAGATAATAAGACATATATTTATTGTATTGTATGACATTGTATTAATATATAAAGCTTGGTTGAAATGAATAAATGATAAAATCAATGTTTATGAGACACTGAGTCTAAGAAAAGCTATAATATATATATATATATATATATATATATATATATATATATATATATCGATCTTTACTTAAAATATATATACTCAAATAGTAATCCTTATGAACAGATAACTTTTATTTTATAACAATTTCCTCAAGTATAAAATAGAAATAAATTAAGAAATTGAATTAATGTAAATGAATTAAAATTTATTTTGGTAATTTTATCATCTAGTCGAAGAAATATCGGATGACAAGGTGTCAAGAAGATGAAATAATCTCGATAAATTAAATATTATTAATGTCTTATAAACTGTACATCAGTAGGTCACTTCAAGAAATTCATCCGACGTAATTCTGAGAAATCATGAGCAACTCGTACAAATTTCTTAAGGGAATATTATGACCCGTTTACGTGAAGATTTCTCTTTCTTACATTTTAAAATAATACAAAAAAAAAAAAAAAGAAAATATAATAAAGTAACAAATAAAAAAATAAAATTGAATTTTCTTAATTAATTAAATAAAAACATGTCCAAGTAAAGTTAATTATTTTTTTGTTATACAAACAAAGGAAATATCAGATGATAAGAGCAAGAAAAACATTAAAAGAAACATATTAAATATAAGGGTATTTTTGTGTAGACACTTCATAAAAGTAATGCATTGTATAACAGCATTCTTATGAATTCTTGGCTTAGTGTACCGAGACTTTATTTTTTAAGACATTGTTCCGTTGGTTTGTTTCCAAAAGCTCATACTTTATTACTATTTAAAAATTTATTTAATGTTTACAACAAAGTAGAAGTTATTTCAAACATATAATTGTTGTTTTTAAAAATAAATTTTCAGGAAGAATTTTTAATATAATAAACTTATTAATTTTATATGAGTATTTTATTATTAACTTGTATCTAAATGGAATTGATAATTTAAAAAAAAAAGAGAACAAATATTTATTTTAAGAGAGATAATTAAATTTATTAATCAATCAATCGAATTGCTCGACACGTGTCAGAGTTTTATAAATGTGTGATGCGTAATTTAGATTGAATGATTTGCAGATGAAAAATATTGCGTCATTAAACGTGTGACGTACTGTAGGTTGCAAACCAGATCACAAGAGTCGGGGTCGATATTTTTTTACGACAAGGACATTTTAAATGGAATTAAAACCGATCGTGTTTGTCGTTAAAACACAATGGGGGTGGAATCAAGATACGTTTAGTCCATAAATTAATAGGTAAACGTTACATTACATTGAATGAAACTAACGTATTGGTATATTTATCAATGTATATATCAGTAAAAAAAAATTGGAAAAAGTCCGAGCCAAATTTTATATATTTTATAAATTTTAAATGTCACTAATTTTGAATTTTCGCGGTATTTTAATTTATTTTCAATTTTTCATTCAATTGTGATAATTAATCATAAAAATATATTTTATGTAAAAACGATTGATTGCAAGAAAAATTTATTTGAATGCTTAATGGAAAATACTATTTTGAAGTGGGCCAAAATTTTTACTTTATGGAAAAATTACAGTTTCAAATATCAGCAAAGTCCCTCTACTTCGAAACTAAAAATTTTATTTTTTCTGAGACGTAATTATTACAGTTTTATATCGACGTTCTAATTAGTAAAGTGTCTGACAGATTATTTTCCATAGGTGATTGTGTGCAATTTTCAGATACTAATAGTCAGAGAAAAAATCATTTGAGTAACCTTGATAAAAATACTATACATATACTAGATGTGGAATTGATTTTTAGATGAAACAAAATTTTTAACTTCTTTTTTTCGTATAAATGGAAGATTTTCTGAAATGGAGTTAGACCATTTGCTAATTAGAACGTCGATATAAGACTTTTTTCAGTCTGTAATAGCGTTTCATTCATAAGAAAGTTTCGTTTAACTAAAAATACATTAAAACTGTAAAATTTGGTATCTATAGTCGAATTACTTCATTACAAAAAGTAGTCTCAATTATTATAGTGCAAACATTTTTCCACCTCTCTTTCCGTATTCCCGCTGAAAATTTAAAATTTTCAATAAAAGAGAAGTTATTGATTTCGTCCGTCTTCCGTCGGTCCGACTTCCGAAAATGGAGTTTTCATCAGAAGTCGATGTTTTGAGGTCTCAGGAAACCATTCTGACTATTTTTAGATAGACATCAATCCCTCGTCTGTGTAAACTAATTTTTGTCGTACGATATCTTCGCAACGAATCAAACGATTTGAACATTCGTTGCGGCAATCGAAGATCATCAGTACCTAAACTTGAAAGATTTTAAAATCAATCAACCGAGTGTTCCAAGCTATTTGAAAAATAAAAAATCAAAAGTTTTTTTTCATTTTTCGGTACAAAATTTGTAAACCGCCCAACCGATTTGCTTCGAAATTTAATCAAAGCAAAGTCTCAAAAATTTCTTTCGGTCACCGCAGAGCTCGTGTGACTCAGTCGATGTGTTCCAAAAATACTGTCTGTAAAATTACTTTTTTGTAGTGAACTCTAGTTTTTTGAGCTTGATAAGTTCAAAAATTTACAAGTAATAACGTTTCCAAGTTCTTTGAGCTCGAAAATCATTTTTTGTTTTAATAAATGTATTGTATATTTTTACACACGATTGATTATCATATTTATGATTGTCATATTTGACAGAATAATTTATAACAATTGAAATTGAATAATTTTTGTTAATTAAATCATATGCTTTTAGTAATTATAATAATTAGTAATTATTATCAAAATTGGCTTGATTAAATATTTGATTATCAACATATATATGTGTGATGATATTGATGACATATAAGCCATTGTAATAAAATATAAAATTAAATTCAGGTGAATCGATTTTTGAACACGATTCATTTTAATTTCAACAAATAATTTTTTACTGAATGTAAAATTATAAAAATAATCAAGAGTATTTTGAAAAAATTACAAAATTATTTTTATTCAAGTACTCAATCTATTCGAGTATACATACTAAATACTGATGAATTAAATACTGTGACAACTAGTCTACCATATAAGTATATGTAGTGTCGTATATATTTCTCTAAATGGCTCTAAAATGCCGTTATATTTAAGTTTCCATATAAATTGTCTATATAAATTCGTAAGCTGTAGCATCATTGATTTTTATTCAAAGAGTTTTGTTAGTTAATAATAAAAAAATGATAAACTAATTTCTCAACTCATAAACTCAATAAATATTTTATTAAGTTTCAGTACCAGCACATTTATTTAGCCCATAAATATTTAAGCATTTACTTTTTTAACTCTCAAACAAACTCAATAATTTAAATCTTTAAATTTTCATAAGGAATAAATATTTTAAACTAACCGGCTTTTCATGAATTTTTTTTGTAAAGTTTCAAGTAGTAATTTTATCAAGTAACAAGTAATTATTAAAATTATTTAGTTAATTAAATATATTTTTTAACATTCTATATATAAGTTGTAGAAAATAAAAATACTGATGGTATAAACTTTTGAAATAGTTTTATAATTATAAAAGAAAATGTGTATAAAGTTAATTGAATTTAAATAGAATTTTTCTTTTCAGTTTCTGATATAATATAAATTTAAATACTTTTCACTAACAGTATTACGAAGAGCTATAAAAATAAAAATAATAATTATAAAGTTTTTTAAATACTGAATAAAATTATAAAATTATTACGATAGCCCGAGTGTTTCTTATCTAATTTTAAAATAAATTTTTTAAAATCCAATTTAGTTTAAAATTTAGTAACTCTAGTGATAAAAACTTAAACATTTACTTTATAAATTTAAATATTATATTTCAAATAAATATATCAATGTTTGTGTCGAAAACATCTTTTCGAAATTGTTCCTGACTGAACTTCCAAAATTGAGACAATTCTGAATTTTGAGTTGAACAATTTTTGAATTTTTGACTTCTCGCGGGTTTTTTTTTAAATTTTTTGAAGCAAAAATTATTTGAATTTACAAATTTGTGAGTTTCATATTTAGTTCCAATCACTCGTTTTTTGGACTACTTTTGCACAAATTAAAAATTCAAAAAAAAAAAAAAACTGACGTTCCCAAAAATTTCTAGTAAAAGTCAAATATTTTCAAATCATTTTTATTTTTTTGCCTCATACTTGAATAATTTAAGTAAGAGTCAAAAATATTCAAAATTCATTTTTTTTATGTTTTTCAAACCCAAAAAATTGTAAATCAAATTACTTTTGTTCAAAAAATAATAAAAAAATGCGCAGGAAAAACACCAGTTGCGAATTGTTTACTTTTTAATTTTTTCAAATCGAAAAAATGTCAAAGCTCAGAATTGTCTCAATTTTGAAAGTTGACTGTCATGTACGTTTTTGGAACAGGTGTGTTCTTAAAAAAAAATAACTCTAATACAAAAAATACTATCTAATAATAATAATACTAAAATTTACGGAAGTTAAAAAATATAATAAATAGCAATTAATAATTAGTGTCGCATTCTATCAATCATTTAATAATATATTGCCGGAAGTTATATTGGTGAACCCAACAACCAATCAAGTGATTACAAAATATAACTTGTTTGGCTAGCGGAAATATTTTAACCGCAATAGTATGTCCAGAGACATATCAATGGTCATCTACAATCTATATAAAATATCCCGTTTTCATAAATTTCAAAAAATATCAAAATTTTGATTTTCAAATCCATCATAACTTCCAAATCCAAATGCTTCAGAATTCAGTGTAAATCGAGTCAAACGTATCAACAGAACATATGCATACATATATATATATATATAAGACAAAGCCACCTGATGACTTGACTCTGTTCAGTGTTTCTGGTCTTATGAATACACGTGTCGTGTATGCTCTGTTGGCTTTCACCGTAATTATATGGTATGGTATTGAGACGACTTAGCTACCTAGTGTAGTCAAGTATACAGCAATATATATATGTACACATACATATATATGAGTGTAGTATTAGTATTATTTTGTATATGTATTGAAGTGGCTGTGCACCTTACTTTAATATATACCCTGTGTAACTAAAGATATAAACGCCACCAGGGAGCTGGATAACCAGTCTCTGATGCAACAGTCAACATTGCCAGGCCTTGCACTATGAATTACAATAGCCAGGAGGTAGCATACAAGAGACGTACGGACAGCAGATGAGAATAGACAAGACTCAAAAGGGGCATACTCAATGTTCAATGTTCTCTGCTCTCCTTGCTCTATACTCTCTGTACTTTACTCTCTACTAAATTAAATACCTATTGTCAACCGAAAGCATATATCATATTGATGATAGATCGCGTGGACATCAGCTCTAAATCCGATACAACAATTGATCCTCATCCAACCTTCACTAATTCCCATTGATATAATATAGAGATAGCAGATCTCTAGATGATAAAGACTGAGGATAAACTGGTGGCGCCGATGATCAGTTTAAATAAACATATAACAAGTCGGTGTAGAAAAAGATTATCAATAATGATACTGAATACAAGAACGAGAATTGAGAAAATAAAGAACCAAGAGTCAAGAGAAAAACGAAGGCTAAAGGGCGTGACTACTTTTGTCTGATGCAACATCTCCAAGAGGCTGCGCGATGCACTTCACATATATACACGTATATATGTCGTACTTTGGAATTAAAATAAGAAAGAAAAAACAAGAAAAGTAACATAAAGACGCCTTACAAACTGGAACCTGGAACCTTTCATCATGTTTGAGATATACTCGGAGTAAGATGGTATTCAGAGAATTGTCTGGGAATGTAAGAAGTATATTGATTGGTTCTCAGACTTTTGATTGTAATAGTTGTTCTTCCTCTGGTTTTAGTTTTTTTTTTATTTTTGCTTTTGGCTTTATCTTACATTTCATTATTTGTTTAATCTTTTTTCTTGTTTGTTTTATTACATCAGATTAATGTATAAATTGGGGACTGGAGAAGGAAATGGCTTTTAAGGATACAAGAGTTTTTGAAGACTGTATAAAATAAATGGATATTTTATAATTGTAGATTAGTGTGATGTGTAGTAATTGCTGAGTGTGGTGTTGTATGTAGTAATGATGCGGGTTGTTGAGAATTTATAAAATTAATTTGTATTTAACTGTTTGTAGTGCTTAATAGTCTGTGTTATAGTATACTACAGAGAGTTATAGAATAGAGACAAGAAAAGACGAGAAAGAAAGAGTGAAAGGTCGGATCCTCGACTCTTGTACCAAGATAACCTGATGAAATGAAGCTATTAAAGTAGAACGTTAAACGTTAATGCGTATTAATTTGTTGATAAAGATTTTTAAGTATACTCTTTTTATATTTTATTTTTTTTCATACCCTTTTGTGTATTATTATTATTTATTTAAGCTTTCGAATGTATAATAAATTACCGGAAGAGATAAAACATAAAAAAATAAGTTTTAAAAAATTATAAAGAAATCATGTCAAGACTAATATGTAGATTTGATATATAAATATATTTTAAAAATATTGTTGCTTTTTTGTAAATAGCAATATTGCTAAATAAAGATAGTATTGATCTATCGAGGCTTTAAAATGTATAATAAATTACCGGAAGAGATAATAAAAAAATAATAAGCTTTAAAAAATTATGAAGAAATCATGTCAAGACTAAGATGAAAATTTTATTTATAAATATATTTGCAAAATACTGTTGAATTTTTTCTTTAAGACGCGTTTTCATTTGTTTCTTTATTCGCACTCATCTGGATAAACGGTACTATCTCTGTTGCACTTGTACAGTAAATGAGAACTTTGTCCAAGCTTTTCTCGTAAACAAATGGAAGTTATCAAAAAATTGAAGTGCACTTCGCTAGATCATAGAGTAAAGCATCGGGTATGTGTCTTTATTTTGCGTTTAGAGCTTTTATTTCAGAGAAAAGCTGGGACAAAATTATCTGAAAACCGTTCTTAATACCAATATTGCTAAATAGATTAGGATTAATATTGTTATTATTTTTTCTAATGTATTTTGTACTGCGCATGGTCATATTGTTGTTTATATTTTTGGCATAGATAACCTACTCTCTAAATTTGAAATAGTGAAATTTTCACTGTTTTTCCCTGTGATCAACTAATTTACTGGAAAAAAGTGAACTTCATGTATAAATAGTGAAAATTTTACTTTTTACACAGTAGATTAAAAACTTTACTTTTTAATAAATAATTATCATTAGAACTATTTACTACTAATAACTACAGTGAATTTCCGAATTTTCATAAGTGCATCATTTCGTTGGGTAAATAGGTGTATATGCACTAATTCCAAGTGGTCGACTTTTAGCTGTGGCAAATAGTGAATATGCACTGTGAATTAGTGATAATTCACTATTTCAAGTTAGAGAGTACTATTTATTAAATTTTGGTGGCTTTTTTTTATTAAATTTAAAAATCCAAGACCTTTACGAATATAATCTATACACGGTAAAAAATCACCGGGGTGTCCAAGCGTAGGTGTTAAAATCGGCGGTGTTAAATTTCAATACCGAAAGCGGTGTTAAAATAACGCCGCCGACGGTGTAGATATTCTTTACCAGTATTAAAATATTTTATTTTGTGAATATTTTTACTTGTTCGATCACTATATATATATATATATACTTGTTAATAAATGATATTTGTTTATTAATTTTCATAAAGAACTGACATTTTTTGTGTTTTATAATCTTTAAAGTATAATACTTCAAGCGGACACAGTTTACCCTACTTTAACACCGCCGAAATACGCTTCCTACACCGATGTAATTTCATTTTAACACCGGGCGGAGTTAAAATTAGTCCATTTTTAACACCGCTTTTTACAGTGTATACATGTATATTTGTATGACAATTCAATAATAATTCTATATTGATAAATAAATTTTTTCTGAGTAAATTCAAGTTTGTAATAGAATAAAACCGAAAATCCTTTAATTTATTATTATTATTATTATTTCTACTTGATAATTTTTATTATTTTATCTCAATAAAATAAATATAAGTCTAAGTACTAGAGTACTTGAGTACTAAAGAATATGAAAAGACTTAAATATATATATAATCGGATTAAATAACATTATAGGAACTCAAGTAAAAAATAATTTATACTCGATAAAATTTATATGTGAGCCTTTTAAAGTTTTGTATCGAGTCTATGTACGATTATTTATTTAATAAGTAAAATAGAACAAAGAGTATGTTGTAAAAATAAAATAAAAAAACCGCAAGAGTTATATTATATATAATGAAAAATTAAATAAAGGTGCTTTTCAAAAGGTCGATTTGGGTTAAGTGAGGTATGAATAAACGAAAGCTTACTCGTTCATTCAAGTGCGCTTCTTTATTGCACTTCTCTCGTTAAATTAAATATTCCTATGGGTCATCGACAGCAGTAATACATTAGAGTGAAAAGCTTTAGCTCTAGCTACCGTGTTTTATTAAAGATCTTGTATTTGTAGTGTATACAAGAGTTTTCTTTAATAACGACTACAATCCACGTAATAAAAAAAATTATAATAATAAAAGAACATGATAATTATCAAGTTTGTTTTTGTTTGCTGAACAAGCTTTTACAAGAAGCTTTAGCTAAACGATGTAGAAACTAATATTCAGTTCATTGTTACTTTTTATTTTATGTTATATAAATAAATGTATGCATAATTTACTGAGTAAGATATAAGATAGCTCTATATATATGTATATAAGTTATACTTACGTTTGCATATGCTTGGAATCTCATCCGAGTTATCTTTACAGTCGTCTGCACCATCGCAAACCCACGGCATAGGTAAGCAATTACCATTTTTACATTGAAATTGTCTCAGGGGACAAACTTTTTGAGCTGGAAATAAAAAGATAAATAATTATTATTATTTTATGTTACATGAAAATCATTTTTCTTTAGCATGTGTACGCTAAAAAATTGCGGAGTAAACCCGGATTTCTGGAGTAAATGCGACGCAGATGACTGTTTATTTATTTGATGGAGTAAAATTCACTCCGGAGTTTATTTCAATATCAAAATTACTCTGTAAAAAATTGGGAGTGACTATGGATTTTAATTCAACCCGAATTCACTGTCAGAATTCTGGAGTTAAAAAAAAATTACTCCGCTTACGGAGTAAATAGGGTTTGTTTTTTTTAGAGGAGTTATTTCAGAGTAATCTGGATTTTATTTAAATTCGCATTCACTCCCACTTGTATTTTAAATATTAAACTCCCCTAGGAGTGAATTTCACTCTGGATTTACTCCGCTAGTTTCTTACAATGTACGGTTCGAAGTTAAATTTACTCCGAGGAGTATTTTAATACTAAAAGTCCGAATTGGAAAATGCAGATTCAAATAAAATCCAGATTACTCCAAATCTCTCCATTGAAAAAAACTCCGAATTTACTCCGTATGCGGAGTATTTTTTTTTAAACTCCGGGATTGAGTGAATTCGGAGTTAAATAAAATTTGAATTTACTCCCACTTTTTTACAGTGCAATTATTTATAAGGTTTACTTTGAAAAAAAAATAAAAAAATTTATTTCCTGGAGATTTTCCATTTGCAAAAAATCGTAGCATAAAAAATCTTTATTGCCGACAGTGCAGGAATGGAAAATATTAAGAGGTTTTAAAAATTTTAGCGATACTCAATACAAGAAGTGTCAAGAGTTATCGATCCAATAAAGCAACTGCGCAAAATACACTTGGTGTCGCCATCTATCTAGTGCAAATGAGTTTCTTCTTCGAGAGGAAAACGTGTGCATCAGTTCATATATGTATATATGTATATGTATGTGCATATTATCATTGTAATTCAAGAGTCTAAGTATTAGTGGCCCCTCGTGTATTTAGATCACTTGGCTTTTTATGTCAATATACACGTGGGTACTCTAAACTTGCACAGTTTTCATATTTATTTGAAATATCATAATAATTAATATATGTATATGTACGTTCATTAAATGTAAATACATATACTGATACATGAAATGCAATTCTATAATATATAGAATCATAAACTAAAATTTATTATCGAAAACAAGTTTTGTTTGTTTTCAATAACAGTTTTGTTGACAAAATTTAAACTTTTCGACTCTGCCAAACTCTTGACTTATATTTTATTCTGTTATATAAATAAATGGACTCAATTTATAATCAGAGTCATAAACAAACTAAATTTAAAATTTATATAATGATAGACGTCGGAAATTAATTTTAAAAAAAAAACCAATCGTGAGATTTCTTTGAAAAAAAATTCAAAGTTCAAGTATAATTGTATTTTATTCAATTTAACTTTTCAGAGTTTATTTCTTCTTTTCTTCTATTACTTATTATTGTTTCAGTCAACTAAAAAAATCCCCAATGTTTTTATTCTTTAAATTATTATCAATAATGATAAAAAAAAAATTTATTTTTATTTTTATTTGTGAAAAAGTAATTAAAGTGATGGTATATTCAAATTTATTTATTTAGTACTTGAGAAAATTTATGAAATTTCTTTTTTAATTAAATATTTTTTATTTGGTTTAAAAAAAAGTCGTCGGGTTTTACTATAAATTAAAATATGAACTCCGATATTTTTTTTTTTTTAGCATTAAATGCATGGAGAGAAATTAACTGTATAAATTAAGAATGATAAGTGATATAATGATAAATTGATAAGTAAAAACTATCATTTTAAATATTATTTTTTCATTTATGATTGAAACGTGAATGTTTATAGGATAAGTAGGAAAATTTATTGTGTACGCAACAAAAATTAATACACGGAAAAAAATGATGATCAAAATTTTAAGTTTGTAGTTTATTTTCGACTTAAAACTAGTATATTCGATACTAATATCAAACCAGGATCATTATATATATTACAAAATGGCTATTATTTATATTAAAATTTGATACACAGAAGAGCTAAATTTGTAATTTCGTATATTAAAATTAATATGAAAGGAATCGATAAATTGCTATCTACAGTTATTACTATTCAAATAAACATAGGAAAATTTAAAAAATGAGGAACCGAAAAATTAGTAAACGTACATATTAACATATAAAGATCTAGTATATGAATTTTTCATTTTATTATTTACCACTTATTCGATATATGTATATAATAAATTAATTTATAATAACGAATAAATAACATTTTATATTAATTATTAGTCAATGGGATAGAATTTATAAAATAAGAGTTTAAAATTTTGGGTATTTTTATGAGCAAAAAATCAGTATCTAGTATACTAATTTTTCATTTTACTATTTACCACTTATTCGATTTATGTATACTGTAAATTAATTTATAATGGTGGATAAATGATATTTTAAGCTAATAATTGATCAGTGATATCGAATTTATAAAATAAAAGTTTGTAACTTTTGGAATTTTCGGCTGGAAAAATCAGTATCTAAGATACCAATTCTTAATTTGGCCAATCATTATTTTTTAATAGATTATGCCATAAATTAATAAACTTTCACCATAAGTCACGTATTATACCTAAAAGTAATAATATTAACTTACTTTTTGAAATAATTGATAGTAGTTTTTAGGAATCTACAAAAATTAGTAAACTACTTTGCATTAAGCACATAATAGTACTAATTATTGAAAACAGATTCCACTTTTTACTATGATTTATTAATTTTCAATATTCTGTTTTTTGCGTGTATTTGAATTTTAAAAATCCTAACTAATACATGTATCTAAAGATCGGAACGTTTTTCACGCAACGAAAATGATAAATTTCGATGTGAATTGACTGCTGCAAGTTGGCTTAAGGGGCTGTAATTTTCGGAGATCTGGATCCAGTTGATTTTTTATTTTTCATTTAGTTTTTTTATTTTCCGCAAAAAAACGTTCCGACTTTCGGGTACATACTCATACGTAGAAAATTTACGACGCATAAAATTTATTATTTAAATGTTAAAATTCTCCATATTGACACCCGGGTTCAGATTATAATTTCAAACACTAATGTTTTTCCGTGTATGTATGTCCGAATCGACAAAATCTACAGAAATAAAACTCGAAATGTACTAGGTAATTAGAATTTTCGATGGCCCATATTACCAAGTCTAATAAGCCCGCGGGGAAGTTTCAGTATAAAAGCACAAAAAAGAAAAATATAAAAGGAAAGAGAGTAAAAAAGTAAAAGCAAGTTCAGTTCCGGAGAGTAACTGCCACGATACGATTCTTTGCCCTCAGCTTTTCCCCAAGCGCGAATTCATTCTAGCACTTTTTTTGTAAATAAATAAAATAAAAATATATGAAAACAGAAAATCCATCAAATTTGCACTTTCCAACCTCTTTAAACTATTTAGCATAATATCGCGCACAAATATATAGATATTCATATTATATATTATATATTATAAATATATAATTTATTATTCTACCAGAGTACAATACTATTATATATAAGTACACTATCATGTTAAGTTAATTTATTTATAACATACGTATACATACTATACCTGCAGTATTAATTTTATTTTTAAATCTCAAATGTCCGATGGACGTATTCTTGACGTATTACATTAATTATTTATCGAGGGTAAAATAAATTATTCTGTACAACAATACTGTGTTCGATTTCAATCATTCATTGATTCGAAAAAGAAAAATAATAATAATAATAATAAAATAAAAAAAAGAGACAAAGCTCGTTGGTAAATAGAATTTATAAATGGATTGAAAATTAGTGTATTGTAAAATGAAACTATATATATGTATACATATATATACGAACCAATATTCCCTTGTTCTGATAATTTGGTACAAATATATACCGACAAGTTACAATTCTACCCTAAAATACAAAGGTAACTTTTATATTTATGTATATATTGTTAAATATTACCATACATTATGAATTCAGTTCATTTATGAACCAACTCATGGTTGATTAATGTGTTCATCAGTAAAATAAACTTTATTTAAACATTTATAAATATTTAAGCCTAGCAAATTACGTTCATTATTCTCTCGTATATGTTACATACAAAGTGAATATATAATGACAAAAAAAAATTTCTATAGCAGTTTTTAAAAAAAAAAACCTATTTTTGTTTTTAATTAGTCCATCTTTTCATAATTTGTATTTTAATTATTTTTTTTTTAAATTAATTTTTTTATTTTAATTTCATTTCCGTGTTAAGAGCGAGATGAGCATATTAATTACGCATGCCCTTATGGTACTCGAGAAGCATTACACAAGATATTGATATGTTTGATCTCGGTAAACATAAAGCGTTTGAATTTTTTTTTTCTTTACAAACAAGGAACGTATTAAATCATAAGTAAATAATTAAGCTAACCCTCATCAAAGAAGCAGTCCATCAAATTCAAGATAACAAAAGATTTATTGTTGAGAAATTTAAATAATGAGTTTTTAAATTTTATATATATGTAGTTTTTAAAAATTAATTATAATATTATTTGTAAGTGCAGATATTTGGATTAAAAAAAATATTAAGTGTCAAGTAAAGTGATTTCAGTCGCTTGATATGTTTGCTTACTTTAATGTATTCCAATAAAAAATCAATCGGTGTCTAGCCACGTTCGATTTAAACAGCTAATGCTCATATTACTCGGTGTAAAATTAATTATCGATTTCTGAGTCATAAAAAATATAAATAAAAAAATATTATGAAATAATAAACTTGTCATACTTATCAGTATTAAACTGGAGTATTCTGATGGAAATTTAATTTAATATATAAATTAAATAATGAGTTTTAAACTTCGCGCTATTAAAGTAAAGTTATTTTTGGCATTTGTATATTTTTTGTCGTACGATATCTTCAGAATGAATCACTTAACTAAAAAACGTTTTATGAAAATTGGAAGTGGTTATCAAAATTTAAATCTCAATGTACTTAAAAGTGACCTGACCAAATTATCTGAGAGAAAAAATAACTTTTAGAAATATTGTATTTTCTTCTTACAAGAAATTGCTATTGGAAATTTTCAATACAATTTTAGCGCCAAAATTTGAAGATTTTATTCAAATTCATTTTTTTAATCGAACAAATCTGAGCTCAGCTCGATGTATGTTTACTTTTTTCTGGAAAACTGTAAACGAATTTAGATTTTCTTCTGTCAAGAAAATGACTCTTCAATTTTAAATTTGGAATTGATAATACCGGGGAAAAAAAATGTTAAAAAAATGTTGAGTATTCTAAACACCAAAACGTGACACAATGACGAACCTTTTTTAAACGTTTTTCAAACCTCTGACAATACACAGACAAATACCAATTGACTTAATACTACAAATTGACATTTTTCAGTGGAAAATACGTTCAGAAAAAATTAATTTTGAATTCAAAAAAAGTTCGTCGTTGTGTCACGTTTTGAAGTTTAGAATAGTCAACACTTTTTTAACAATTTTTTTTTACACGTGATAATTGATCTACTTAAGAAAATTTTGTTTTTCCAAAAGTTAATTTTTTTTCAGTAGTTTTAAAAAAATAAAAATAGAAAAAAGACTGAAGAACATATTTGATTCAAAAAAATTTTTTGAAAAACCTTAATTTTCTAGGATAAAATAAAAATTTCCTCTGACCAAGACAACTTTTCTTGGCTCAAAAAAATCTTTTTTTTTGACAGAAGTTATAGATTTTTTAAAATAATTTATTTACTGCATTAAATATATGCAGGGAGAGCATGTAATTAATTAGTAATCTTCAAGCCATTATTAATTCAAAAAAGCGTATACAGTTTTCCAATTACGCCTACAAGTGCAGCAATGAAAAAAGAAAAACATTTGAATATTTTTTTATCGTCCTTTGGCATTTTAACAAGAGCTTTTTTCTATATTACATCCTTTTGAACTAATTAATTTTATGCAATAAAAAAACCAAGTCATAAACTTTTAATTAAATTAGCATGTGAAAATTTTTTTCATTTTCATGACATTTACTATACAAATATTTAAAAATAAAATGGCATTAACTGACATTTTATACCAGAAAAAAAAATATTTTATCTCAATTAAAATCGTGCTTTTTGTGATTGACAGCAGCGTTTTACGGGATTTATTTTTTTCTCTTTTTGTTAACTTTTCTACAATTGCCATCCCGCGATTTGATTTTTAAAAAAATTAAAACGTCCAACGACAGGACTTGCACTCTATTCAATAATTTAAAACGACTCACGGTAAAATTTATTTTTTAATTTAAATTGTTTTGTTTTACTCACTGGAATTTTATTTTTAATAAAAAAAACCTGTCATTTTATATAACTATCATTGAAAAAAAATTTTTAATACAAATGTTGTCAAACAAAATAATTGTACAAACATAAATTTTAAAAGCCCGTCAGTAAAACACGAAAATAAACAAATCCAATAAAAAATAAAATGTAGGATAAATTGAATACTTAATTCGATAAAAAAATTGTGATATTAAAAATTCTTACATGAATATTAATTAATATAAACGTTAATAAATTTAAAATAAATCCCGTCCCTTAGTCATCCTTTTATTAAAAATAATTTGAGTTTAATAAAAGCTAATAACGAAGCCATGTAGCGATGAATTTTTAACCCCGAGTTCAATTATCGATTTTATCTCACATTTTTTTATTTCTAAAACTATCTCTTTAATAATTCAACAGTTATATTTAATTAACTATTAATCATCTCGATAATATCGTCACCGAAAAGTATATCTGCATATTTATATACAATTAACACCACTACAAATATATTAGATACATTTATTTTTATCAGATAAATAGTTTTAAAAAATTACATCAAGACTTTATTACGTCTATATATTTTTTTCCACGCTCTTCTAATTGGTTTAGACGAGGAATGTTTACACACAAATTATCACCAATTAGTTTTCTTTGCAAAAAAAAAAAATCGCTTTTTATTACCGTCTACTTAACAACTCAAACGTCATGTATACGTTTTCTATGAAATTATATCTAACACGTAAAAGAGGTTGTTGCGTTTTAATTTTTTCGTCATTAGTTTTTACATAAATATATCTACATAAATATATATATTAGATGATGTCAAAAGTAGTAGTCATTAAAAATATTTATTCATTTTTAATAGACAAAATAAATACTGACAGGTATAAAAAGAAAAAAATGCGCGCGTGTGAATTTTTAAAAATGATACTGGTTAGCAGACGTCTAATAATTTTTGGATTTTTTTTTTTAGACGATATACTATAAAAAAAATATTTGAACAAATTGCACCTGTAGTTTTTTAAATTTTCTACATGTGCATATTTTTAGTTTTTTCTTTTTTGCAATTGATTTTTTGAAAAACAAATCCGAAAATTACTAATTGCCTGTTAACTTCAAGATTATTTTTTTCAAATCTTGTGTATATTTTGCCACTAAAAAATCGGAGTGATTACAGATTTTTATTTAAATTCAAATTTACTCCGTCAAGTTTCGGAATTTAAAAATAAAATTACTCCACTTACGGAGTAAATTCGGAGTTTCTTTTACTCCGATTCAGAGTTTTAATTTTAAAATAAATTCCTCTACGGAGTAAATTTCATTTCAAGCGAATCAAATTAATCCACATTTACTCCGAAAATTTTTTACAGTGTAAAAATGTTTCTATTAGTAATTAACAGTAATTAAAAACACTAAAATTTTCAAATGTCAACTACTCAGCGTCGTTATTTCAAACTGTGTAGCAAATTATTTCTCATGTTTGCTGTAAAAAGTAATTTGTCATTATCAAACAAATTTCCACTCCAAATATTTAAAAAATTCGCGCCAAATTTGAAAATTTTTACTTAAAGTATAAAACAAATAATTTTACTTTATTTATTATTATTATTTACCATTTAAAAGTATTTTTCAGTTTCATCGATCGTTTAAATGCTGTATTGTGATATAGAGCATGAAATTATCAGCTTTAAAAAAATATTGAAATTATTATTTAAATACCAAGATTAAATTTTGAATGCTTCTATTAGTTTTACAAAATCTTTTTTTCACCCCCGTAATTTTGTTACCGTCATTTAAAATTTCTGTAATTTAAAAATTTCGCGGGAAAAAAAATTTGAATGTTAACAATCTAA
This sequence comes from Microplitis manilae, assembly GCA_030273425.1. Classification (NCBI taxonomy): domain Eukaryota; kingdom Metazoa; phylum Arthropoda; class Insecta; order Hymenoptera; family Braconidae; genus Microplitis; species Microplitis manilae. The sequence continues at coordinate 22,892,259 of CP092726.1, forward strand.
ATAAAGGATTTTTGACCGCATAAAAAAATTTCTTGTCAAATGACACGGTATCCTATATATATGTACTGTGCAATATAAAATATAACTTTAAAGCTTAACTTTTCATCGACGAATAAAGATTGTACCGAGATAGCACTTTTGCTCATCCCATGCTTTATTTTATATTTTTTTACTCCATCCATTCTCTTTCATTTTGCACTATCTGGCTTTCATCGTACAAAAAAATATATAAAAAGCGTATTAACTTCATCTTTTGCTTTAGCGCTCCTACATAGATATAAAATATAGACATATATATATTAATATACATCATAACATCTATCCATAGTTGATAGTAAAAAAAGTATGTAACATGCGCACAGAAAATACCTCATATATAAACAAAAAACAAGCGCACCTTTGTACAAAACAAAGTCGATTTCTCTATTGAATATATTTTAAAAATATATATAAGTACAAACGCGAAGAATTTAATAAAGTAACTAAAAATCCAGATGTAATCTCTATAAAGCTTTTGTAAATTGTCAAAGAGACATTGTGTACTTGTGCTTGAATGCATTGTAGTACTTCCTGGAATTATTGAAATAAATTTTTATTTAATTCAAATAAAAACTCAGGGGATGTAGGAACCCACTGAACATAAAACTTGAGGAAAAAATAATGGGAGAAAATAAAAAGTAAACTAAAGCTATTCCACCCTCGCAACGGGTAAGAGGACGTTAAAATATATATACATATATAAAAACATATTGGAGATTGGATTGTCACCCTTGTGCTCATGACAATGATCCTGAGAATGTATTGAAAAAAAAGAATAATATATATGTATATACAATAAAGAAAAAGAATACGAACAAGAACAAGAACAAGGCCGAGACATTGGCCAATTTAAAAAAATTCATTTTTTTTATGCGCAAGTATTTAAAAATTACTTGATTTAATTATTTGAAATATAAATTATTTCTGTGGACAAATAATAATTTTAAAAATAGGATCTGTTATGTAATTAGCGGATTACTCAATAGTTTAAATGTCATGTAGGTACTAGTTGTTTATAAAATAAGACCTAGTTAAAATAATAAAATGATGAATTAAAAATATAGTTTATTAATTTTAAATAATAATTAAATAAACTTACGATCAGTAGGGATTCCATCAGATGCTCTTGACGTTCCGACAATAAAAGACGATAAAATAAATGAAGACAAAAGTAAATACACGCGATATGGATAAAGCTCCATAACCCGCCCTCGCACTTCACACCCACGTTACACTTTTTAAATTTTATTTATTTATTTATTTGACCAGTAGATATTTACGAATATTTTTAAATATTACGGTAAACAAATAATCAGCAACTGTCTAATTTAACATTTGAATTTAAAAAATATACAATACGTCGTCAAGTGCATGTACCTGCGTATAGATATTTAATTAATAATAATAATAAAATAAATATATTAAGTGAAAGGTTATTTAAATTATAAATAATTGTCTATATTATAAAACGCACCGGGTATTTGTGAGGGCGTTTTACGTAAATTATAAACGATAGCATGGAGTACCCGGTTTGTATTGAATGTAATACACGATTACCATCGTAGTAGTAATTACAACCAACAAGAGGAACGACAACCGTCGAGGACGACGTTTCTCTCTCCCGGGCGAGACAGAAGTCACTGATATTCTGACGCACCGACATCGCGCCACCTGCGCGCGCAATTTAAACCTCTCTCTCTTTCCCGCTTTTTTTTTATTTTCATATTTTTTTTCTGTCTCACTTTTGATTGTAGCTCGTGTGTGCGTGTTCTATATGCATGCGTAAATATATGACATATATGTATATATAATATGTGATTTTGTGGACATATATGTATGTATACATTTGAACAATGTGGTAAATATGGACATATGACATTTGTATGTATTTATTCGCTTATTATTATGGCTAATGATGTAAAGGTGGGATTTAAAATTTAAAGCTTTTTATCTCTGTCAAAGTTGTGTGAAAAGTTTGTTTATTTTTTATGAAAAAGAAATAAAAGATGAGAGAGATGGAGAAAGTGAAAAGAAGATGACAGAGTGATGCTAATTCTTTGTCTAGCCTAACCTGGACGATAAATTATTTAAGTATTTTTATACTGCTTTAAATTCTCAACGTGACAATTCATGTCGTGCATGACAATTTATAGTTTTTATTTTTAAATCGACAGTGTATTTGTTTACTTTGTTTTTTATTTTTGTAAATTGTTTTCATTCTTTTTGAGGTTAATTTGTGTTATTGTTAACTTTGAATTCTAATAATTGTTTAATTAAATATATATTGTGATATTTAAATGAGGTTATATTTTCAAATGTTTTGAATAATGTAATAAAAGTATTATAAATTAATGATATATTTAAATAACAATGAAGTTTTTAAATTGAGGAAATATTTAAACTGATTTAAAAAAAAAAATGGAGGTATTTTTGAAAATGTCAAGTCTGAGGTTTGAATTTATAATTTAAATATAAATAGTTGATAATAAATATGGAAATAAATCCATTGAGTATTATTTTGGTAAAAAGAGATAGTAAAGGTGACAGAATGTTATTTCGATATCCGAATATGGATAATCATAAAAGAGATTCGAATCAATGTACAAAAAGAAAAAATCCTTATTCATTGATAATCGCTGAGGATTCATTGCAGGTTAGTATAATTTATAATTATTAAATCGCGTTACTAATTTAAAAAGGATATATTTTTATAGTATACATATTTTAGGGTTTAGTCACTAAGTTCAAAGCCATAAATGATCTTGAAATATGAGTGTAAATGTAGCTGACAATTGGCAATTTTAAATTTTTGAATTAATTAATGATATGTAAGTAGGATAAAAATTTAAAAATATTTGTTTAGATATTTTTTCAATGTAATTAATTTATTTATTTTAAATTTATATATAAACTGTCATCTGCTACATTCACACTCGAAGTTAACAGACACAAAAGAATTTTTGAATTTTTTTTTTCAACTAATCAATTTAAAAAAAAAATGCACATGTAGAAAATTTAAAAATCTATAGGTGCAATTTTTAAAAATATTTATTTTTTTATAATTTGTCCATTTGAAAGAAATTCAAAAATTATCAGTCATGGTTAACTCCAGTATCGTCCAAAAAAGTATATAATCTTTTAAATTGCTAATCATATTGTAAACTTTCTAAAGCTAAAAATTAGAAAACAAATTTTGAAAATCCAAGGGTAGATAATTTGTCATGCGCTCTTTTGGTTTTCAAATTTTTAGTTATAAAATTAGTCTACAACGAAACGATACTGAATTAAGCCATCAAAAAAGTTTGAATTCTTTTCAAAAAAACAAATTACAAAAAAAAAATATTTAAAAAAAATGCACCTGTAGTTTTTTTAATTTTCTACATGTGCATTTTTTTTTTTTCAATTAAGTTGAAAAAAAAAATGATAAGCCCTTTTGGTTTTAAAGATTTTCCTAAAGTCAAAAAAATGTATGAAAGTACAGTCGAGTCGCGTTATAAGTCCTCCTAGAGCCTCTCATATTAAAGCGAGTCTGGTTAAAAGAAAAAGATACAAGCCGGACTTATAACGCGACTCCCGTATGTCCTTTTGGGATTAATTTTAGTAACGCGATATATTTAAATGAATAAATAATTTATTTAAATAGGATATTAATAATTACAGTCATTACCATGTCCAACATCAAACATAACAAATGGAAATTTATCTGGATTATCTGATGAAGTATTGTCAACGTTATTTGCCGTTAAACCCGAGCTTTGTGAAATGAAATTTGAATTAAAGTTGAATAATGTACGTTTCGTTGGTCATCCGACATTAATACCATCATCTAGAGGAAAAGAAGTTAATTCATCAATGCTATTTAATGTTGTATTTGCGTTACAAGCCCAAGCCAATCAGTCTGTCGTCAAGTGTTACCACGACTTGAGCAAAAGGTCATTCTTTAATTCATTTGAATTGTTAATCAATAACAAAACAATTATTTTAAATTACACTATCATTTATACACTTTAGCTATTAATGTTTATTATTATTTATAATTTTTATTGCGATCATTCGATATGTCGTAGATATTTTTTTAAAGATACTTAAAATTTTTTGTAATTTATTTAAATAAAAATTCCGTCGCACATTTGAGTTTACGTAATATGTATAATTTAAAATTGTAATGTTTTTTTATTATTGTAAACTAATTATCCCACAATAACATGAGGTATTAATAGTTTATTTATTTTTTTAGATTAGGTATAACACTAAGACACGAAGAAAAAAGATGTGGATTTTTAACTGAAGAAATAAAAGTGATGGTATCAACTCTTGATGAAATAGCAACAAGGTCATATTTTATATATATGCCGCGTAATTATTAATTATCCGAGGATAAAATAACCTAGAGAAATCATAATTATAAATTAGATATTTCTCATCAGTTATGAGACTCGCGTGCGTTTGAAAAAGTCTTAATTTTTTTTTTAAATTATAATTTTAAATTTTAAATCTATTTGTTGTTTTACAAATTTAGTTTTTTAAAAACTGATAAGGGATAAATTCTTTTTTAAATAATTTGTGATCAAGTTTGATTTTTTTTTAAATCTCGAAATACAAAGAAGATTATGACTTTTTTCTGAAAATTTAAACAAAAATATATTTTTGAATAGAAGCAAATTTTTAAATTTCCGCGCGCTATTCATATTTGGCTCTATAAAAAGCTTGTTATATATTATTCATTTATTTATTTATTTATGACAATCGGCTTTATACATCTTATTTAAAAATTACAAGAGTAGTGTTTAATCAAAAGTTTTTGCAGCTGCACAGAACAAAAGTATAATACAATATACTATATTGGTTTCAAAAATTAAGGGATAGAAAAAAAATTCAAAATTTTAGGGTGATTTTCAACCTACTGTAACTTGATGAAAAATGGTCGTAGAAAAAAAGAAAAAAAAGTAAATTGTAGCCTCAAGTTTCTAGTTTTTAGATCTGGACCTCAAATTTTTTTATCATACACGGTTTCGGAGTAATCTTAAGAAAACCGACGAATGTATTTTATTTAGTGATATGGTACTAGATTTTCATCATGAAATTAGCTGACGTCTAATAGTTTTTGGATTTTTTTCAAAACGATAAATTATAAAAAAAAAATCGCACCTGTAGATTTTTAAATTTTCTACATGTGCATTTTTTTTTTTTTGTAATTAATTCATTTAAAAAACAATTATAAAATTTTTAATTGTATCCTAACTTCAGGATCATCAATATTTTTTAGTTTTGTTAAAAAATATGATAAGGAATCAGGAAAAAACTTATGGAAGCACAATAATTGTTAACTGAATTCGCTATCCTCTTCCTCAGTCTCAGTGCTCCTAGATTTTTGATGATTGAGGTACTCAACAATCTGTATGATCTTAATCCTGGTTTATTACACATAAAACTAAATTGTTCTTTTATTTCTGGGGAGTCGTGACCTTATGGTTTTGTAGAAAAATATAAAATCAGCAACTTCTGTAGGAGAGTTTGTTACTTTTAAATTGATCATACACTTCCGCTTTCATACTTAATCCCTTAGTTCGCATATTATTATTGTTATAATATGACGATTATTTTATCCTCGATAATTACAAAAGTTATTTATAATTAAATTATATAATATTTATAACATGATAAGTAAAAATAAATAGATCTGAAGAAGAAAGTGAAGGTGAAGAATCGCCATATGAATTGATACTAAAGAAAAGTTCACTTGCTAAAGATTTAAAATCAGCATTCGATAGTCTTTGTAACACAGGTATTGTTAATTTAATGATCAATAAATGGACACTAGTTAATTTTTGTCTGCCTCAAAAAGTACATCAGTTGCACAAAAAAGGTTTTATCATGAACCCTGAAATGATTGATAGGTAAAAAAGCTTTATTTATATTTTGCATGAGATAATTGACGGGTCAAAATAATTGAACTTTGATATTGTTTTTTATTGCAGATGTTTAAATAGTTTAAGACCGTACCACGGCCTACTTTTGTTAATTGAGCCAGTGGATTTATTAGAATCACTACCAACAGATGCATCCCCTGCACTGAAACGTATGATTCAAATGTACAATCCGTTGAAAAGTCTTCAAACTTTGGCTGCTGATACTGATTTATCATTAGCCCAAATTTTTCAATTAACTGGTCATCTTGTTTACTGGGCCAAAGCGACTGTCATTTACCCACTTTGTGAAAGTAATGTTTATGTTATTTCACCTGACGCTGTTATTTCTAATCAACTGATGGAATCATTTACTGATCAGTTTCCTGAATTAAATCTTTTACAAGTATTTATTTTTACTTTCTATGATTTAAAATTTGAATAATTCATTATTCATTTAAAATAATTTTTAAATTATTATAAAACAAATTTTTTACAATTAATTTTATTAATTAAAATTTTAAGATTTAAAATTATAACCGAGTATTCAAATTTTAAATCAATAATTCAAAATTTTAAGAATAATTCTTTTTTTTGTTTATAGATTTTGAGTGAATTTTCATTACCAACGTCAATAAGCGAAAAGATTAATCCTTTAGGTCAACCACAACAGCAACAACAAATTGTTAAAATAATTATTTGGTTATTAAAAAATCGTTTGTTGTTACAATTACATACTTATGTACAATTAATGCCAACAGATGATGGAAGAGATCCAATGGTTAGTTAATTACTTAAATTATCTAATAAATAAAAGTAAAAAAAATTATTTACTTTGATTAAAAGTCATAAATTTTTTTGTAAAATAAAAAAAAAATGGACTCGACTAAAACAAATAAAGTCAGTAACGAGAAAATTTTCAGTAATTGAAACATTTATTATAGTATCGATTAAAGAAAATTGAATTTACTGCACAGAGCAGTGAATTATTAAATATATTTTTCATTATCAGAAGACGAGAAGTCAAGATTGCTCGAGTCCAAACGGAGGTACTGAGAACGACAGCAATTGGAGTTACGACAATACACCCAAGGGAATATCCGGTGAGATGAGAATCGATAGATCAATCACGATGCCAAAGGACGAAGAGATCTTCGAATACCGATCAGACAATTTTCCCATTTCCTCAGAAGACATAATGCTGCTTGACAAGCTCTGCGGGCAAGGTTACTTCGACGGTCGTCATCATCTAGAGGAAATAATGTATCTTGAAAATATACGTCGGTCTCAGTTACTTGAAATTCTAGAAAAATTTCGTAATATTTTAATAATATCAAAACATGAGGATCCAGCTATAACTTTATTTTATTCCCAGCACGGGTTTTCATAAATCAATATCACTGTTTTTATAATTTTTATACTGATGGCATTCTCAGACAATATTCCCCTTTTTTTAAATGTTCATTTTCAACCGTCTACGGTATTAACATTTCTTTAATTGATTGAAAAAAAGACAACAGAGTTGCGATTTCGGCATTTATTGATTTGAAAAAAATTAACTACAGTTGACATCAGTAAGTCAAACGAAATTTGGTAAATAAATTTAAGCCTACAAAGTTTGAAAATTTGAATTTTAAAATTGACATCAAGATTTTACTGAAATTTATGTAACAATTCCTAATTGATGTCAACTGTAAGTTTTTTTTAGTTAATTGACAACATTTTGAGACACTTATGACAGTTGTCATTGAAAATTTTTAACGTCACGGCAGTAAGATTTAAAAAAAAATTACAGTTGACATCCATCGGGAGTTAAACGAAAATTGCCATATAAATTTCAGTTAAATCTGGATGTCAATTTTAAAATTTGAATTATAAAATTGACGTCAATATTTTAGTTAATTTTTTTTATACAAAAAAATGAATTCCTGACGCAAGAAATTTTCTGTGTAACGAATTGCGTTCAATTTCAATTTTTTTTTCGTTGATTAATTAAGAAAATTCTAGTACGGTTATGACAGCAGTCATTGAATATTTAAAAAAAGTGGAGGTATGTCAGAATGTCCTTAAAAAAAAAAGTATATTTATTACATACCAATTTTAAAATTATTTAAATTGAATTTGAATAATTTTTGGTATAAAAATAATAAAACAAAATGATATTGTTTATTTATAATTCATTTATTAAATGAATATATATTTAAATTATAAATAGAAAAAAAGTAATTACTGTAAAAAAAATAAAAAAATAATTCTTTTTGGTAAATATTTAAATGAACAACAGACATAATTTTTTAATCATAGTTATTATTATCATTAATATCCATATAATTATCAATAACTACAGCAAAACACAAAACAAAAAAGTGATATCTGTACATTGTCCTTATGTGATTAACGTAAACTTTTATTTTATTTTTTGCATATCAGTAGCCTAAGATAGGACGAAATTAAACCATAATATTCACAGATATTATACAAGATAGATAAGGCTGAGGGCCTCCACACACTGCGTTAATAATTCAAATAATATTTTTATTTTAAATAAAGTAAAACTAAAAACTAAAAATAAAAAATTACTTATTTTTTTATCTAAGCTTTTAAAAATAATAATTTCGAAACAAGTTTTCGTTACACAGCATGTGTGAGCCCCGTCACCAGATATCCTTATTTAATATTTATTTAACTGTAATATATGTTATTATTTTTTTTCATTATTTTATATAATTTTTTTTTAATTATTATTTTATCCTTAAATATTATTATATACTTTTTACTTCTATATACTGTACATATGAACAACGCATCTTTTACACTGTACACGCATACGCTCCACGAGTATCTGCGCTGCCTTATTTTAATTAACTTTTTTTTTATTTTTTTTATTTATTATTTGTTCATATTTTTATATAAGGATGGGCAGGATATTTATGACCATTCTATCAATTACACTTACCATTGTCATAAAACATTATTTATTTATTTATTTAGGAATTTATTAACTCGTTTTCCTACACAATTACTTTTTTTTTATTTTTTTGTCTCTGTTATTTTTATTTTTTTTAACTACCGAGACATGAGCGCGTTAATTTTTTTTTATTTACTTATATATTCAATAACTTTTCACTTTTTTTATTTATATTTTTAAGTATCTCGATATTGTCCAACTGGAACTCCCGATAGTTCGTATATGTAAATATGAAAATTTTATTTTTATATATATATATAGATTTTTTTTTATACTTCTTGTATTAACATTTATAAGACAATAATAATCGTGTATAAAATGTATGTTAATTTTTACCACGATATTTAATTACGAGCGTGAAAATATTTAATGCAATCAACAAATTAATTTACATATTTATTTTTAAATTTATATCAATATTTTAATTATAAAAAAGTGTAAGAGCATTATTTTTATTTTATTATTTATAATTTAATTAATAATTTAATTTTTTTTTTCATCGGGAGAATCAGTTTGCAATTAAAAATATCTATTCGCACTCAAGTCTTAATTATCTTTATACATAAATGCTTTTTTTTTTTTTTAAATAAAAAATTATTAAATCGTCAACGAAAAAAAAAGTTTTTAAAAAACAAAATAATTAAATAATAAATTACAATACCGCCCATCGCTCATTAAAAATTAAAATTATAAATAATTTATTTATAAAGGCGTGCGCCTACGCGCAGAAGCATAATATCGTAATATTAATTAACATTAATTTTCATTAAATTAATAATTAATCATTTTTTACATGTGAACGTAACAGTCAAATTTATAATTATAAATAAATAAACTAATTAATTAAAAAAAAAATATTTTTAAAAAATGCACTCATGAATTTTTAAATTTTTTAAGCGCGCATTTTTTAAAATTTAAATTTTTAAATTATTTGCTCTATTTATAATTATAAATTTGTCTGGTACATTTACACATATTTTTTTGCTCATTAACCGGGTTTGCGTTCGTCTAAAAAAATTGCAACCCTCTTTTTTAAATGACGCGTTGTTTTAAAAATAATAATAAAAATAAAAAAAAATTAGAGTGCAGTCGCACTATTAAATAAAATAATAATTTTTTTTCTTTCAATTAACGCGGGTGGAAGTAATGCAGGGCGGCGTCAATGCTCATTGAGATCGATCATACCTTAAAAGTATGACAATTTTTTTAAGCCCTTTAATTACATATTTTATTTAAAAATAATAATTTATTATTATCATTACTATTATTATAGTTTTTGTTTGTTTGTTTTTTTTGTTCTTGCAAATCGATACGTAAACTAGCTAAGAGCTTGAGTAATAACATTAATAATAATCGATTGCGGTAAGAGTAGTAGAGTAGTAGCTGATAGTAGTATTAGAAATAGTATGTTTTTTTTAATTATTATTATTATTATTTTTTTTTATAGTGGTAAGAAGTTTTATAATCGTAGCATAGTAGTGGTAGGAGCGTAGTGTTTAATTGCAGCAGCAATAGCATTAGGCAATAATATGAATGTTTAATTAATGAACAATAATTAATAATAGTAATAATAATTAATTAATAACTAATAATAAGAATAAAGAATTTTTAATTAATAGTAATTAATATTATTAATTGATAATGTACAGCTAAGAGTAATTATAATTATCAATTATAATAATAGTTTTAATAATAATAATAATAATAATAATTATAATTATAATCGCAATATGGTACATCCTGCTAAAGGAATTTACTTTTTTACACTAAAGATTTAAATCCTATAAAGGTAATCCGTTAAAAAAAAAATATTATCTTCACATTAAATGTCTACATTAATTTTAAATAGGAATTTATTATCATTATAATTATTAATTATTTATATTTTTTTATAATTATTATTTAATATTTTAATAACTAATTTTAACTTAATCATTTTCACTTTCTAGTTTGACAGGAGCAGCGGCAGCGGCTTCGGCGGCGGCAGCAACTATTGTTACAATTAATATAATACATTCATATTCATATTCATATTTATATATTTATATATATATATATAATATGTATAATAAGATAATAATTATTATAATTATTATTATACAAAAACACATCACATATCGCGTGACCGCAACTGGTCACTTTTTTTTCTGTTCTTTTTTTTTTTATCATTTTTTTTTTTTTAATTATTTTTTGTTTTCATTTTTTATGCAGATATCGTTAAATAATTAAAATCACAGTAGTCATGCCTTCGCTGGCTCCTTATATTTATACAATATTTATAGTCTAAGCCTTAAAAATTAAACTCGTTTATATATTGATTAATTTATCATTTTTAATTTTAGTTTTTCTAAAATCCGCATAGTGCAATTAGGAAGGTATACATTGTATTTTATTTAATGTTGTTTTTTCTTGTTTGTGTTCATAGGAACAAGTGCGGATAACTTATGGTAGACAATTAAATAAACAAAATTGTCTCTGTCACATGTTGGAGTAAAAATATTGTTATCATTATTATTAATATTAATATTAATATTTATTTAATTAATAGGGTAGGATGGGGGTGTGGTTACCGAGTCAGGTTGTCGGAGAGACCAAGAGTGAAGTCGGTCGTTCCCACAAACACAACTCGCGTATTTTGAAACAGGCATTTTTAAATTTTATTTTTTAAAATTAACATCTCGGGAGACTGATTATGCCCAAATATAAAAATTATTGTGGAGAGGAACGCAAGGATTTAATTAATAATTACACCGTGCTAACCTCCCCCGCGTCACAGCCCCGTCCATCCTATGGTAATATTTTTTTTGTTTTTTTAAGGAGTTACAATCTGATGTACAATCCTAGATAACTTAAGCCAGTTCTCGTGTGATTGTCAAACGGTGTAATTGAGAGTAATTAATTGTCTCATTATTGTTATTGTTTTTTTTTTATGTCAAATTCGGGGTTTGTCTTGAACGCACAATGATGATAATTTGCAGGCGTAGGCTTCATGCCTCGCGTTACAATTATAAATCAATTACGAGGTGCGTATTGTCTAGCCGACAAAATATATTTTAGAGATATAATGTCGACGATGACGATTAACAAATTTAATAAATGTGTATCAAGATCACGCATGTTGATTGATCTGTAGTTTTGTCTCAAACTGTGGCTATTACGATGACCAAGTGCGCAATCTCGGCTACTCGATGCAGTAAATCCGGTGCTATTCGCGCTAAGCTCTCGTTGGCGAAGTCGCATGATGGAAATATGTGGACTACGTATGCGGGCTAGAATAAAATAAATAGTAATGATTATAATTGTCATGGTTTATTTTAATTAGTTAGTATACTGTGTGACGAGGGATGAAACAAAAGGATTTTAGACCAAGGTGGACTGACATCACCCGCAGGAAATCGTGTTTCATCCTGAGTTACACTAGATTTTTCATGATTACCTGCATTGGAACTTAGTTTCAGTGTCAGCAGCCAGTCAAAAACAAGTTAATTTAAGACCAATCGCGTAAGCGTAAATTGTCAATTGCAATTTGTAATCAAGCAGAAACTATAAATACTATTTGTTATTGACACTAATTTTTATAAAACTTAATCACAGTCAGAACTGTCATTTACGTACATAAAATTAATGCTCTGAAATTACTATTAAATGACAAGTATCAGAGTTTGAATTGCGAAAGCCTTCGGCGGGCAGAGACATTATTTGTTTGTTCCCAAGGGACGAAACAAGTTTGTTTCTGACCGCTTAGCCATTTAATTTACGCGTTTGCTGATATCAATTCGCGGCATTTTGAAATTAACTTCTTTTGACTGGCTGTAGAGACACTGAAGCTTAAGTTTCGATGCTGCTATCATGAAAATAATTATTTTGTTTACTAACCTGTTGTGAACCCGGCGCCGCAATATTTACAATACCAGCGGCCTGCTTTTGTTGTAGATAAGTTATAAAACCAGTCTGAAGATTTTTACTTTGCTGAAGAACGTCCATTTGATCACGTCCACAAGGCAATGCCAGTAGCATACAATGTTCATTGTCCGTCTAAGTAATTAAAAAATAAATAACGAATTAATTAATTAATTAACAAACAAAGCTGATAGTTTTAAAGTCATCCCAGAGACTGTGTTTCAAGAACGAGGCAATTAAAATTATTTTTAAAAAATCCTCAAGTATAAAAAAGTAAATGAATTACAAACCTGCATCTTTCTTGCAACCCCATCAACTTGTGTCTGTTCAAGTCTCATTCTCTGTGCGATTCTTAACGGCGGAGTTGATCTGTCACTGTTATGTGGAAGACTATCCTGGGCGACACTGGGATTACCAAATACAAAATGCATCTGTACAGCAGCTTGGTCGTTTTTCAAAGCAAGCAGACCTTGCCACATAACAGGATACCGACGTAAAAGCATGAGAAGTGAATCCGCTTGAGGTGGAACTTGTGAAGCATGAGGTGGTGTTGCTACTTGATGTTTTCTGTGTCTATCAGGTGTTAAAGCACGCTCTGTAGCTTCACTTGCAGCCATTGGATACTGCGAGCGAATGTGCGCCGGTGGTGGTTCATAGTAGGGACCACGAGCGCCTGTTGGTCCGCCAGCAAAAACTGGATTGCTCGTGGTATTGTACTGCGGAGGTGCTGGTAACCGCTGAACACCGTGCATCATGTAGACTTGAGCCACTTGTGGACTGTCTGTGGTACGGTCATGAGGGGTTCTGGTGGCTCTTATCAGTTCCAAGGGTGGGCTATGACTCTCTTCACCGCTTGCCTCCATCTTAGGGTCTAAAGGTAGATGAGGTGAACGTGCATCAGGTACATGATAAGCTATTCGTGGTGTTGTTAATGCTGCCTCTTGTTGGGCACGCAAGTACTGGTACTGAAGAGGATGCATATAAGGTGGTGGTAATTCACCGGCTCTTGATAATCCACCGTAATGATTGACAACATCACCCTAAAAATAATATTTTGTGTTAATAAATAATTATAATTACTTATTGAGGATGTGCGACGTCTAATAATTTTTTTTTTAACGATAAATTCAAAGAAAAAAATATTTTTAAAAAATTGCACATATAGTTTTTTAAATTTCCTACATGTGCATTTTTTTTTTTTTTTGTAGTTGATTTATTGAAAAAAAAATCAAAAACTTGTTATCTGTCTTCTAACTTCATGATAATTTTTTAAAATTACTCAATTCGAATTGAAAAAATTCTGATCAATTTTAAAATATTTTACTCTGACCAAAAATTTGAATTATTCGAAAAATCCCGAATAATTCAAAGTTAGAATTCGTAGTTAAGATAAAGATTTAAATAAAATTATCAAGCTCTGTAAGTACCTGAGAAGCATTAGTATGATGATGAGCAGGCGGAGGTAACGGAGGGCTCTGAGTTCTATGTGGCGGAACGAGCCCGTACTGACCTCCTGGTGACGGAGCTCCTGGAGGTCCATGCTAACCAAAACCAAGCAAAGTTAATTTAAACCCCATCAATAAATAACTAATCAATCAATTAATTAATTAATTAGCATTGCTAAATAAATAATTACACTGCATGTTATTTAAAAATATAAAGACACTCACCAATGCTGGTTCATAGGGAACACCAACTGGAACACGACCTGGACTGGCATTTGGTACCATAATGCAACCAGACATCGAAACTTCAACCTTGGGTGGTTCCATTCCAGCGATTTGTGGTTTAGCTGATACAGGTCTTGAGCAGCTCGCAACTGATACAACAGCCTGTGCTCCAATAATGTGAGGCTGAGTAGGCGGACTTGCAACTCCACCGCTCATTATCGTCGGCACGACTGCTTGGAGCAGATGAGCTTTCGGATTCGGTAGATGATTTTGTCCATTTATGCCTTTAAGATTCGTCGGCTGAGATACTGGATTGTGGATCCGCTGGACTGGTGTCGTTGCCACGTTACTCGGGTGGACATTCATTCCCATTTTTTGTTGCATGTTGACAATTGTCGGCGCTTGCTGCTGCTGTTGTTGCTGCTGCTGATGTTGCTGTTGTTTAGCAGCTTGCAGAAGATGCTGCTTAGGATTAGGCGGGATATTTGAACTGTTAAGAACAGGTGACATAGGCTGTCCAGGTTTGCCATTAGCACTGTTGATTTGAATCTGCTGTTTAGCACGTGGACTCAGACTAGGGGAAGCAACTCTGCCTGGAGGAATTTGTAACCGTAGTCCCTGGAGAGCTTGGTTAGGTTGTTTTATAATATTCTGCACCACTGGCTGAGTTGGCATCGCAGTCATCATCGGCTTGGAGACAACTATTTGCTGAGCAACTGGAGTACTTGCTAATTTACTTGGATTCAGCACGTGGGCCTTCAGACTAGTTGGTTTGCACTGCGTTGTTGTTATCTGAGGCTGTGTAACCACTAGATTTGTTGGTGGAGTAGTCAGGACTGGAGTTGATACAATCGGTGGTGCTATGGTTGACTGAATTACTGCTGAAGACGTCACTTGGGCAGCTGGAGCTTGAGATTTTGTTATCACACTTGGCTGGGTCTTTGATGGTTGGCTCAAATCCGCGGGTTCTAGACTAGGCGCCGTAACTTCCGGTCCAGGTCCAGGTCCAGGTTTAGGTTTAGCTTTAGCTTTAGTTTCTTCAGTGGCAGATCGTGGGTGCACAGCTGATGGTACCTGTGGTGCTTGCGGATATTTATCAGCAGCAGATTTAACGTCGGCTGTTGTTGTCCGAGTTTCGATCATACTTCGAGGAATATTTTGAATTTGTCCAGATGCGGTTGAAACTGGTATATATTGACCCTCTTCAGACTCTCTCATGGGTATGAGCATTCCCGTGACAGGATCAATCAGAGTCATTGGCTCTAATGTTGATGATTTTTGTACCAATGAAGGTTGCAGTGGTTTAGCTGGCTCCTGTTTGATGACATTGTCAGCAATAGCAGCAGTAGTTGTTGCATCAGTTTCATTGGTTGTGTCACGCGTTGTTGCTGCTGTCGTTGTTGGTACTGGTGCTGATACTGGTGTTGGTGCTGGTGCTGGTGCTAACGTAGGCGGTGATGTTGCTGGCGCTGCTGGTGTCGTTACTGCAGTCGTTATCAAGTCTTTACTTTTTTCTTCGCCACTGTCTTCATTATTCTCCGAAGTCCTACGCGATGTTCTGCGACCGCCACGTGATTTTCTGGTCTCCATTATCGTGAGCTGTGGCTGCAGTGGTTTCGAGCCATTATTATGTCTGGTACTTCTTCGTGTCGCATGAACACCAGCAGCAAGGAGAGCCTTGTTAGCAGCTGATCCACGCACAACATCTTCAATGGTATCATCAACAGTCGATCTACTCCCGTCTTTCTCGGCCAATCGTTTCGACTTACGGGTATTCGTTGCAGGTGAGACAAATTCTTCAGCAGCAACTTCTTTGACAGCTGCTACAGGTTGAGGTGCCGGAGCATTAGGTCCAGCTGCAACAGTAGGTCCAGGTGATTTTATTGTGAGAATAAGTCTTGGACGACCGGCATTGTCTTCTTCACTGTCATCATGGAACTCATAGACATCTGCTGGTAATTTATTCTTTTCTTGTTTGCTATTACGTGGCGTACGACCACCACGTTTACCGGAAGTCGCTGTTCTGTTTACACGCCGTGCTGACACTCCGCCACGACCACCCCCACGACGAGTTTTAGATCTTACGCGACGAGAACGCGTAGACTCAACTTCGCAAGATGTTTCCACTCCTTCGTCTTGGTCATCATTAGTTGAAAAGTCTTTCTTGCTGTCACCTTCAGTTGACTCAGTGTCAGGCCAATCCTCGTTCTTGCTGGTATCCTGAGGTTCGCCATTTGTCTCTTGATCATGATGACTGTCTTCCTCGTCATGGGTCTCGTTGTCATTGCCCTCGCCGTCGCACAGCGCATCAACTGTTTTTATTACGCTCTCAATGTTAACTTCTTTAGCTGACCAGTAGTCGCTGTCTTCTTTACTGTCTGCTGGATCTTCCCGCGCATTGTCAATGGCCAGAGGATCGTTACTTGATTCTCGCGCCTCATCAGCGGTATCTTCTTCATCTTCTTCACACTTCGGCGCCTCGTCTTCCTCATCACGTTTTATTTCTTTCGGAGTTTCAGTGACTGCCTGAGCCTCAACTTTAGGCACCACAGGCTCTGACAAATTAACCGGAGCAACAGACGTCACCGTTTCAGTTTTTTCACTATCAAATTTATCTGGTTTTATTTTAACATCAGTGACATCAGGCAGCCGTTCAACCTGAGCTGGTTTACTATCTTGTTCTTGTTTAATCTTAGGAAGATCAATGACACTAGACTTGTCTTCTTGTTTCAGCAGATCGTGAGATTGAGATGATGATAAATTACTAGATATAAATTTAGTTGGTTGGACGGTTGATAAATTTTCTATTGGTTCTATTTTATTTTTAGTAATATCTGTAAATCTTTCTTGACGTTCTGGTAAATGTTCAGGTGTCTTAGACTGCTGATGATGTTGCTGTTGCTGTTGCTGCGGCTGCTGTAATTGTGGTGAAGACACAGGACCAATTGTAGAAATAGACGTAACATTTGTCGTTGAAACACGAGTGGTCAGTGACTGTGAGACTGTTGATACGAGTGGTATGTGTGGTTTTACAAGTAAAACTCCTTGTGATATTGGTGGTATTGGTTGTCGCTGCTGCTGCTGCTGCTGGGCAGGTGACGGTCCAACTGGTTGATGAATTTGTTGAGCGACAGTAGTCAGTACTTTGTCATGCGACGTTTGTGAAAACTGGCTGACAATTGGTACAACGGTTTTAATTAATGGTTGATTAGGTTGCGAAACAGTTGTTGGTACCAGCGAATGAACAACTGTCTTGTGGACCAAATGCTGACCATGTGCGACAATAACTGGACTCGGTGCTGACGTGTGAGGCGGATGAGTTGTCAGTAAATGAACACTCGTGAGCTCTTGTTTTTGTTTCGGTGACAGTAAGTCACTTTCCACACTGTTAGTGTTAGACGGTAACTGTTTCTGGTGTCTTGGTGATAAGACGACACTCTCGACAGTAGAAATAGATGACTTAGAAATAGCCGGAGTTGATGTACTCGCACTTATTTCTATTTTAGCAGTCTCGGGAATGAAAGTCGGTGGTTGGTTGGGTGATGGTACCTTTGGTGACGTCGACGCTTTGTTCGTTGGCTCAGGTATGATAGCCGGTGACAATTTGGGTTCGTCTAATCGTTGTGGTGACTCATTAAGATGAGCTGGTATTAGTGTCTCTATAACGGATTTACCGCCAAATGCCATTGAATCTCGCGGTTTACCAGACTCCCGGGGTATTCCCGATACCAGCGGCGGTACTGGCATGTAAGGACGCGGTGGAATATTTAATGTCAATGGTGGAAGACCACCACGTGGATAACTTGGTGCCAGTGCTCGCATTCCCGGTGCGTGTTGTATAACCGGTTGCTGGCTTGCTGCCGTTGAGTAAATGTGCTGTGACGGTATATCAGATGGTCGATGAGTCGTCAGTGGCACACTGACGGGAATTCTCGAGGATGTCGTCGAAGATGTTTTGATGCCGTGAGAAAGATGTGAACTCATTGGCATATTTCTCGACCACTGACCGTTTGGTGACAAAGGCGTTTGAGATACACGAGATGATGGCTGCGGTGGTATCGCTGACGCACGTGATTGAGCTACAAGAGATGATGGTACTGTTGTTGGTGGTGCTGTTACCGATGGCGAGGATGCTGTCGTAACTGCGACCGAGATTCTAGGAGGTGTTTGCCGTAACGGCGGTACCATTTGACTCTGGAGAGCAACCGGTAATCTCTGGTAAAGAGGTTGCTGCTGAGCTGAAGTTACCGGAGGAGGTCGCGGACTTGCTGCTGATAATCTCGGCGCTTCACTGACTATTGGCAAACTACAAGGCATCGGTTGCTTGTATTGACTTGATGGAGATGGCGGGGACTTGACTGCCAAGACCTCGTGACCTACAAATGATCTGTCTTTTTTATTTGCTTCCGTATTATTATCTGTGGTCTCGGTTTGCGGAGACGGAGTTATCACGGGCTTGTGGTCTTCTGGCCACGAATGCGAGATAACTGATGATGATACCGGAGGTTGTGGACTTGGTGATCTTACTGACACAGGTGCAGCTGCTGGTGTACAATTTGCTGTACTCTTTTCTGTTGTTGGTGTTATTGTTGTTGTTGTCGTTGTTGTTGTTGTTGTTGAAGGTGTTGTTGCAATTGTTGTAGTTGTTGTTGCAACAATCGACTGCTGCTGCTGTTTATTAACTGGCAATTTATAGAATGATGGAATATCTGGTGTCTTTGGTGGCTGAGTTAAATCGAATGACTCATAATTAGGATCTTCTTCAGTGTCAGTGTCTATTTGCAAGTCATGCTCACTCTGAGGTGTATCGGGTTTCAAATCCGCGTCGGTTTCAGCGCCAGTTGATGCATTGAGACTTTCAACAGCTTGCTGCATTTCCTCGACGTCTTCTTGAGGTGGCGCGTCTGACGGTGGTACACTTGCCCCGTCACCCTCTGGCTCTTCTTCATCGCCCTCGTAAGAAAAGTCTTCCGTCGAGCCGCCGAATGTTTCTTCGAGCAGAGCAGCCACTGCGTCTTCAGTCTCTTCTTGCGAAATAACAACTCGCGGTTTGTCTTCAGCTTGTGGTGGCGGGGTAACAGGAGCTGGTACTTCTGGTTCATGATTACCTGCGCCAGATAAACGACCACTTTCACGTTCTTCGGGTTCCGAAATACTTTTGACAGCAGTCTCGTGAATTTTTTCGTCGATGTCCATACCAAAACCAGGGATAAATTTGTCCTTTTTCTTGCTGTCTGATTTATTTGACCCGACACTTATCGTCGATGACGTGACAACTGATGCTGTTGATGTTGAAGTCGACGTTGACGTTAATGTGGAAGTCGGAACTAGAGTCAAAGATGGAGTTGAAGTTGGAGGAGAAGTAACAGTGGTTGTGATTGCTGGTATTGTCGTCGGATTTTTAGGAATCGGACTGAGAATGGTATCACGTGATACAGGTAATGGTGGCGGTGAAGAGATCGCTTTGCGTGATATCGGACTGCTGGCACGAGGAGGACTCGGATCAGCTCCCAGGTATGGCAAAGCACCGGCTTTGTCATGATGGTGATGATGGTGGTGGTGATGATGATGATAATCTTTACGACTGCGTTCCTCCTTGGACTTCTTACGTTTCTTCTTCTTCTCTTTAACTTTTTCCGGCGCTGTCGTGGGCGTCGACGGCTCAATACTGTCATTGTCGTCAGTAAACCTAAAGACGTCATGGTCATTGCTCTCCATACAAACGACTGCTGGTTTTGGTGATACGGGTAAACCAAGCAAGTTTGCTTCTATTTCACGACCAGCTTCTGCAAGATCAACGCTGTTCTCATCTTCAATTTGATGACGACGTTTCTTTTCAGCTTTACGTCTCACCCTGTCTACATCCAAAATAGGACTGCGTATACCGTCGCTGTCTGAGCCGTAGGCATTATTTTCGGATGGTAAATTCCCAAGACGATTGAAGAACGGCGCTGATGGCGCATCATCAACATCATCTGACAGAGGACCAAAAATATCTTCCATACGTTGTGAATCTCTGGCCTCTTGTCGATTGAGTCTTTTTCTACGAGTTTTCGCTTTATCTTCACTCGTTCTTTCACGTCTTTTATCTTTTTTATTGCGCTGTTTCTTCTCCGCTCGTATGCGTTCTTCAGTAGCCTCATTTGCAGCTGCTGATCCTGTTGTTACTGATGTGGATGAAGTGACAGACGCAACTGTTGTCGAATCATTAACATGATTAACGCGACAGTCAGTAGAACTGGTGATAATATTTTTATTTTTATGGTCATTATTGTCTGGTGATTCAATTTTAATATTAATGCTGCCGTCCTCACTGGAGATCGACAATTTTTGACGTTTCTGTTTCTTCTTGTGTGACTTTTTCCTCGAGTCACGCTGGTGATTGTTAACAACTGGATGATTTGATGGAAAGGACACAGCCATACGTTCATCATCGTCCGAAGATCTTGGCTCTTGTTTAACAGGACGCAAGTTATTAATTGACGAGGTCTCAGTTGGCGTGTGCTTCTCTTCAGTGTCTGCAAACCCAAGGTCAACATCACTCTCAAGAAATCTTTCAGTTTTTATTTTGTGCACTTTGTTATTGAACGAGTCGTCTTCTTCACTTGTATCTGAGTGAATGCGTGAACGTGAGCCTTTACGTGACAGAGATTTGGCACGAGTTGAATCTGATTCAGAAGTACCCTCGTCTTCAGTAAGTGCTTTACTACTGACAGAATCACCGTCCCAAGAAGTACTTTGTTTCTTTTCTTCTCTTCTGGCACGACTTTGTTTCAACTGTGAAAATTTGTCTTTCAATCTGACCTGTCGTTTTTCCTCCTCAAGTTTTTGCATATTTTTAGTCGATCGTGCTTTAACTTTGTCGTACATACTGATGTAAGCCGGCTCGTCGTCGACAATATCAAATATCGAGTGTTTCTTGGGCTCGTCGCTGTCAGTGTCTGTGTGCGACGGATGTCGTGTTTGCATTTCGTGGTTTGACGAATGTCCGTCATCATTGTCGCTGTGTAAATTTATAGATACATGATGATGTTCGCGTTGAGACGAGTCACGATGATGGTGGTGATGGTGATGATGGTGATGATGAGATCCGGTCTGATTATTTGGCGGACTCGAGTCTGTTCTCTTGGCGAGTTCTATTCGCGAAAGAAATTCCTTGTCAAGTTCATGAGAGACACGTGGACTGCGATCACGCTGTTCTTTTTCCATTCGTTCCAGACGATTTCGTTTGCTGCGCTGCTTGTCTTTACTACTACTGCTACCACCACCACCGCCACTACTAGTCACAACATCTCGGTTATTTTCTCTATTATCACGACTGTCTCTACTCTCCCTCGACTCACGACTATCCCGGCTATCACGATTTTCACGATTTTCGCGACACTCTTTTATGTCACGACTGGAAGAAATAATATCTTTGCTGGTTAGTTCGCTATTGCCGTGAGACTGCAATGGCGTTTCTCGACTCTCACGACTGTCTTGGCTTTGAGTTGACGTTGAGGAGTCTTTGCTGTCTCTATTTTCTCTGCTCTCTCGACTAGTACGATGTGAGTCATTACGATGTTTACGATCTTCCGATCTGCGATTTTGTCGCGGTCTGTCTTTGCTGTCACGCCTGTGTTCGGATATTTTCATTCGCTTGCCGGTGTCATCTTCCTGAGGAGTTTCTTGGGAGGAGCAACGTCGTTTTAAGGTCACGGGAGCGGGAGACGAAGCTTGGTTTTGATTTTGATTGGCCATGTGCTGATGATTTTCCATCGGCTGTCGTCTGGTGTCCCGTTCATCCCGTTCGCGCTTGCTGCTGGTGTCTTTATCCTTGTCATCGCGATCACGTCTCTTGGCATGATCGACTTTATCTTTTTCACGCTTCTCCAGATCCTCACGTTCTCTCCTCTCGCGTTTTTCCCTCTCGAGTTTATCCTTCTCCTCTTTTTCTCGTTTTTCTTTCTCCAGTCGCTCGCGCTCTTCTTTTTCTTTCCGCCTCTCACGTTCGAGTCTTTCACGTTCTTCCCTCTCACGCTTGCGCTCACGATCGATTCTTTCTTTCTCTTCGCGTCTTCGTTCACGTTCCACCCTTTCACGTTCTTCCTTTTCCCGTTTTTCCAACTCCTCACGTTCTTTTCTAACTCGTTCTTTTTCCTGTTTCTCACGTTCTATTCTAATTTCACGTTCTTTGCGTTCACGTTCTTCCCGATCACGTCTTTCCTGTTTATCTTTTTCTTCCCGTTCTTTACGTTCTTTTTCCAAACGTTCTTTTTCCTTTTCACGTTTGTCTTTTTCCCGGGCTTCCGCTTCTTCACGTTCTTTTCTCTCACGTTCTTTTTCTTCACGATCCCTGCGCTCTTTATCCAACCTTTCTTTTTCGCGACGTTCTTCATCTTTTTCACGTCTCTCCCTCTCTTCGCGTTCTTTTCTCTCTTGTTTGTCACGATCCTCTTTATCCCGTCGCTCCTGTCGTTCACGTTCTTCTTTATCTCGCCTCTCACGTTCCTCTCGTTCTTTACGTTCGTAACGAGCTTCTTTACTCTCCTTAATGTCTTTATTGTGGGTGTCTGTCGTCGTTTCATTCGACGATTCAGTTGCCGTAGTAACAATTGACGTTGACGATAATAACAACGAACGTTCATCTTTATCGTCTCGTTCTTTATTACGATTTTTCTCACTATCATTGTCATCTTTTTTATTTTTTCTCGAGCCGTCTTTACTTCGACTGTGCCTCGAATCTCTGCTATCTCTACTACCGCCTTCTTTTCGTTGTCGTACACGTGATGGATCCGTCGTTGACGTTGACGTTACTGTTGTCGTTGCTGTTGTTGGAGTTGTTAAAGCTGTTGTTGCCGTTGCCGTTATTATCGTCGTCGACGCGGAAGAAATAGAATTATTATTAGTCACCGACGTCGAATGATTCGTCGACGATGATGAGATTAGTGTTTGATGATGATGACGAGTGTCACTACTTGCTGATGTCGTTATCGTTGTTGTTGCAGTGGTGACTAATGCAATTGTACTCATTACTGGATTTGACGATGATACTGGCGCCGACGATGCCGACGACGACAACGATGTTGACGTGGATAATGACGTAGTTGTACCAGATGACAACGAGGTAGATCCAATATTACTTGTACGAGCTGTTGACGCACCAAGTGGTTGAGGAATATTACTGCTGATATTACTCGCAGATGTCATTGTACCGAAGCAGCTACTGTTGATACTGGCCGCTGTGCCGCTATTAAATCCCATAGGCAACGAGACGGGTGGTAATTCAGGACTAGCAGTTTTTATTGACGTACCAGGTGTGATAGGAGTCGCAGGTGTCGGATGTACACAATTGTGTACTGCTGTTCTTGGATCAGTCTTCAGTGATGGTGAAACAAGTGTTGTCATTGGAGTGGTACCAGTTGCGACTGTCGTTATGACAGCAGATGACGGAGGCATAACCATATTTCCAATACTGGAAGATGTTGTACTGCTGGATTGCTGTACCGGCGGATGACTAGGGAATGGATACTGCAAACCAACTTTACCGCTACTACACGAGCCTTGTACTCCTGTTCCTGTTCCTGCTACTGTTCCTCCTACTCCTACTGCTGCTATTCCTACTCCCGTTGCTCCTACTCCTGCTGCACCAGCCACAGTCACAGTTCCAGTTACAGTTCCAACACTGGGTTTATTACTGGTACTACTACTACTGGTACTACAACTAGCTAATGAAGACGATAAACTCGTGGTACTTATTATTGATGACGGTATTCCAGTGACACCGGTAAATTCACGTGGTTCATATTTTTCACTGAAATTTTCCAGCCGCTTGGAATCTTCATCAAAGACACTTCTTTTAGCCAACACTGACTTAACGATGTCCGAAGGTTGGACTTCGTGGAGCTCAAGATCCAAAAACGTCGGACGAAACCTGAATCTTTCAGACACTGTTGCGTCAAGTTTAGCCAATGCGTCACTACCGGCAGCACTTAGTGCACGAGAACCTGACCACTTTTCGTATTTCTCATCGAGCGAACGTATTCGCTCTTCAAGACTAGGCGACTGTGGCGCGGTTTCACTGTCCGAACTTGTCGGACTCGGGCTTGGGTGACGAGGCGGCGGTGAAGCCGGTGGTTGAGGTGCCGCGTTTGGACTAGGTACCGATGATGACAAACTCACTGCACACGATGGACTTGTTACTTTGGACGCTGGTGCACTAGTTGTTCTTACACAACTACCACTACTAATATTATTATTATTGTTGCTGTTGTTGTTGTTAATATTATTATTATTAACATTATTATTATTACTGTTATTACTAGTATTAACATTAACATTATTATTATTATTACTATTATTATTATTATTATTATTATTATTGTTAATATTATTATTATTATTATTATTGCTATTGCTGGTATTATTGTTATTCATCATCTGTGCAGCGAACCTCGGAAGCGGCAAAGAAAGTGGACCTTCTTGACTGCGCTCTCGAAACCTCCTCGGTTCACTTGGAATGATATTTTCCGGTCTTTCGTCAACAAGAGGTGTACCAGGTCGCGAACTGTCATGATGCTCGTGATGTCTACTAGAAGTATCTCGTCGTCTTTTACAGGGACCCGGTCCCCGGCCTTCACAACTACCACGTCGCGTGTTATGATGGACGATTATTTTACTATCACTGACCCTCCGTACATCCATACCCTTTCTACCGGAGTGAGAGGTTACGAGAAGTGAAGCTATTTCGGGTTCATCATCGTCACAGAGAATCGCAGACGAACTGTCGAGCTTCGGTCGTTTTTTGGGAGCGAATCCCTCATCGCCGCTGCTGTGACACTCCTCGAGTTGTTCGAGTAAATGCACTCGTTCTTTTTGCAGATGACGTATGTCTGGTGGTGGTAATAATAGTGAGGATGGTACTGGAGGTTCGACGCTTGTCACAACACTTTGAATAGCATGACGTCGTGGCGGTGGTAATAAATCATCGTCATTGAGTTTGCTGTCACCGAGGACACTGCTATCGTAGTCGTCGTGGCTCGCACCGCTGCCTTGACTGAATTCATCGTAGCTTCTGAATCTCCTGGACGTTGGCTCCGTATAGTCACCCTCGTAATACGGATCTGCTTGATAGGATCGTCTGCTGGTTCGCGACATTGCAGTGGGATGAGCAGGACTCGCACCAGGTGTACTACCGCCACCGGGAGTACGTGAGTAACTCGCTGTCCTCGCTCGTGGTGGTGTTTCATACCTGGTAAACCTGCTGCCTGCATTGGGCACCGTAACAGCTGCTTCGAAACTCCTTTCTCTCCTGTGATTGATTAGAAAAAAAAAGAATATATATAAATATATTTATAAGAAGGTAAGATAATTGAGTTGTCTCAGTTGTTAATTGAGCAAAATGTAATACTCACGCAACATCAAATGTCGCCGCAGGTGAGGGTCGAGAATCCCATGGCTTCTCGCCTGTGACACCTTGCCGTTCAAGATGTTCATAAAATGTCTCTTGACACTCCCTCGAGGCAAAATCAACTTGCAGTCGACGTCCTCTGAGCGATGCGCCTCTCATCTCTTTCACCGCTGTTTGAGCACAATTTATTTGCTCAAAAAATACAAGCGCGTGGCCTCGTTCACGATCAACTACCACTTGATTTATAGGTCCAAATTGGTGGAATTGCATATTCAGGTACTTTTCCGAGACACACTCGCCAATACCATCAACCCAAACGCAAGTTGTCGGCATGGATTTACCAAACCCGAGTTTAATGCGATTCGAGCCAAGGTGCTCGCCGTCCATCGACCTCATTGCCTTAACGACACTACTGATGTCTGAGTACTGACAGAATGCATAACTCGACACAGCTCCTTGTTTCTTAATATCGATTTCCTGGAAATAAAAGTAAGAAAAAAAATCAATGTATCAGTGTCAATTGATTGAATATGCAAAGCAGAGAATAAATTTAATAACAATGTTTATTAATAAATAAATATACTCACGATTATCTCGCCAAATGGCTCGAAATGTTTCTTGAGTTCGGACGCCGTGACATCTTTCTCCAGATTACCAATAAATAGGGTACGGGTTGCTTTGGGATGATACTCATCCAACTCAGCCTCGTATGGCCTAAACTCGTTGTCCTCGACATCATAACCCTGATAAGGCGCGACTTCAATTTTACATCCGAAGAATAATTTGTCGTGTGATACTTCAAGAGCCTTTTCAACGTCTTCGGGTTTCTTGAAGCAAACAAGCGCATACCTGTCGCCTGCCGCACCAACAACCTTAACCCAAGTAACTTTCCCATGTTTTTTGTACTCATGAAAAAGTCCATCCTTGAGTGAGGTATCGCTACTTCGAGCGGGTAAATTTCTTACGCATATCGCCAACGGCCTCCTGTCTTCCGAGACAGCAGCGTTACCAGTGCGATGAGGTGAACTGCCAGGTGAACTGCTGTCACCCGAGGTACTGCCAGCAGAGCTGTTACTTCGGCTACTGCTACTGCTACCAGAACGACTTGAGCCACTTGGTGAACTGCTACCGCTGCGTGATTTTCTTCTCTGTTTTTTGTGCTGTCTCATTGAACCGCTGTTGCCACCAACGCCACTGCCGCTGCTACTGACTCCGCCACCGCTGCCGACTCCAACTCCTCCACCACCGCAGCTACTGATGTTTCCAACCCCGACTCCGCTATTAACTCCACCACCTGACAGAAAAGCAGAGCGTGATGGTATGTCCCACGACGGCCTAATTGACGGCGGGCCAACTAGTTGTGTGGAGAGTGAGTTTATGTTCAGGTGTATGTCTAGCATTCAAGTCATTACATAGGTGTTTTAGTGAATATTGTAATTCAAATATCAGTAAATAAGAGCAAGGAGTTTTCGAGTTTAAAAAAAAAATCTAAGGATCAGAGGGAAATAAATAAATAGTTAAATAATCTTACCTGATTCTTCTTGATAACTATCAGTGGTTGCAGGTGATGGCTGTGGTGGCCCAGTGCTATACCTCGTGGATCCGGACTCGTAACCAAGCCAAGAAGACATTGAGATAGCACCTCGATGGCGTTCTAGATGTGACGAGGGCGGCGGACCGGTGACATACGAACTTGTACGTGGGTATAACCGTTCCCGCGCCCTGGGCGCCGTCACGTGGTATCCACCAGATGGGGTCGGTCTGCTACGGGGTATGTAGCCACCCACTGGATCAACCGTCGACGGGTCGACCGAGTGCTCCACCCGGTTACCTCGTTCCCCCGTGTAGAAATTTCCGTGGGATACACGCGACTCGAAAGTCTCGCTAACTCTCTCGACTCCTCGCTCGCTGACACCGACGTTGACGGCGTTACCTGAGACTCCGCTGCCGACGACACTGACGCCGACGCTAGTTCCATGATCCTCGGAATTTCTGTGGTACATCAAAATATTTTCATTTTATTTTTAATTATTATACGTCACTATTGTTATTATTATTTTACTTTGTCATTTACGTTCACTTGAAAATGTCTCAAGTAGTCTTTTGTCAGTATTGTAAAACACATTGTTTTATTTTATCAGTTACGGTAATAAGCTATACTTA
This sequence comes from Microplitis manilae, assembly GCA_030273425.1. Taxonomy (NCBI): domain Eukaryota; kingdom Metazoa; phylum Arthropoda; class Insecta; order Hymenoptera; family Braconidae; genus Microplitis; species Microplitis manilae. The sequence goes on from CP092726.1 coordinate 22,920,294, forward strand.
ACACACTCTATTGTTCATATGTGAATATTAATTATCAACATTAATGAGCAGAAATTTATTGCAATAAAGTCATAGGTACTTGATCTTACTTTAAAAAATTTTTGCACAAAAACTTTTAGTGTAAAAAGTTTTACACTGTCTAGTGTAAAAAGTTTTCGGTGTAAATTAGACACTTGTATTATTTTAATACGGTGTAATCTACTTTTACACCATTCCGTGTTATTCGTTATAATTCTGATTAATGAGCAACAAACCAGCTGTCTAATTTAAAAATACAGTAACTGACAAAAATGAACGTTTTAAAATATGAATTGAAATGTTTACAAGACTCCACTGGAACTAAAAATACAAAAAAATTGCTTTTGAAAAATTTTTCTCTTGTGTTTTCAAATTTGGCAGCTGAAATTTTCATGATACTGAAGTTAGCCGACGTCTAATAATTTTTGAATTTTTTTAAAAATGGTAAATTATAAAAAAAAAAATATTTGAAAAATTTGCACTTATAGTTTTTCAAATTTTCTACATGTGCAATTTTTTTTTCTTTTTTTGTAATTTATTGGTTGAAAAAAAAAATCAAAAATTTTATTTAGATATTAGATAGTATTTTATGATCCTGAAGTCAACAGACGATTAAAAATTTTTTAGATTTTTTTTTTAGAACTAATTAATAAAAGAAAAAATAAAAACTAAAAAAATGCACATGAAGAAAATTGAAAAAACTACAAGTGCAATTTTTTGAAATATTTTTTTTTGAGTAATTTATCATTTTTAAAAAATCCAAAAATTATTAGATGTCGGCTAACTTCAGTCTCACAGTACAGTCGGACCTCCTTATAAGACTATATTGCTGTCTTTTTTATAAATCAGGTATCGCGATAGTTTGAGAGAGAAACTAATAGTCTTATAACCAGGTCCTACTGTATTTTGAAGATTTGAATATTTTTATTATCATAAATTACACATTTACTTGACGGTGTAAAAATTGTCAATTCACACCTCCTAAATTTGGTGTAATTTTCACACAACATTTTTTACACCATTTTACACTACACCGAGTCCAAAAATTTTTTACAGTGTAACAAACAATAAATTCATATGATCTACGTCTTGTTTTTTATTTTACCAACTGATAAAGTGATAATAGTGATATTTTGAATATCACAATAATATGAAAAATAAATTGAATACCAGTAAATATATACGGCTTAGTTACATAACCCAGACACATTAGTAGAAGCCGTATTAGAGTAATAAGAGTGGTAACTAATTCAAACTAAAACCGCTTCATAGAAGTGATGAAGCCTCGTCTAGGTCACGAAATTTAATACAATTAAATAATACATATATATAAATATACTAAAGAATAAAAACTAAAACTAAGTAGAGTACAAGTGTGATGTAAAAATTAATTGACGATTATTTTTCTCATTCACATTCACATAAATATATATAAGCGTATGGCAAATAGCTTACATTTGTCGGGCAAAACCAATCAACTCGGTTCATTCGTCTTTGACTTTTTAAAATAATAATCATTTTAAATTTATTTTCACTTGAGGATACTTGTAAGTTACAGCACACATACGATGATATATAGGTACAACAATACTGTGCTGCATTAAACGACAGAACATTGAGAGAACGAGGTACTGGTAACATGTCATCGGTTAGAATAAATAATATCGTCATTTGTTATGTTTTGACGGGATACACGAGTGTTACTGATTGCCAGGTGTATAAAAAATAAAATAATAAAAAAAAAAAATAATAAATGGAAATTGTAATTATCATTTATATAAAAGGGGTTGCATATATGTGGATGTCAAGTTGTTAACCGATAAAAAAGAAATAATAATGATATTAAATAAGAAGGGTATGATTGTTTATTTGTATATATATATATATATATGCATATATATTTATGTTATATTAGTACTGACAGACAAGTAATGTATGAAAACAGTCGATTCCAAGGCCACGCGATATGTCCAAGTTGACATGATGCGATAACACATTCACGTGTATGTTATATATAAATATATATATGTGAAATATATCATACATATAACGATACACGTTTTTTCAGACAGGTATGTTATGTATGTCTTCGGATGATTTGACGAATGTACGTGTAATTTTGTCGACAGAGTCAATTCAAATGATGAAGCATTTTCTTTTTTATACATTTAGTTTTTATAAATATAATAATAGTGATAATGATAGTGTCTGAATAAATGTTAGAGGAAATTATTTAGATATATAAAACTGTAAGCCATTAGATGAATTTATATAAATGCTAAAAAATTACATTAATAAATTAAAAGTTTAAAATTTAAAAAAAGTTTTATTTTAAAAATCTCTGGAGCCAGGCCAATATTTCAGAGTTTTTTTATTTATATTTTAGTTTTTCTTACTTTTAAAACTCGCTAGACTTATCTCTTATTAACAACTGCGTTTCACTGGATTTTATTATTATATTTTTTATGATTTTTATTTTATATGACATATTATTTGTTGTTTGTTATTTATAAATTTTATTGTTTTTTTTTTTAAACAGTTGAGTCATACACAATTGAAGTAAACACTAAGCAGATAACAGCAGCAATTTACAAAGTTACTGCGACATTGTCAGCACGATAACATATATATTTATACATATATTTATACGAATGGTATAAAAGAAAATTTGAACAGTATCAAGGCTTTCATTTTTTTCTTTTCATCAAAATGTTTATCTTCGATTTAAATTTTTACTAAACGATGTTAATTTCTCTATCTCATTTTGAAATATTTTTTATAAAATATATGTATATATTAAATAAATATTTTAATATATTTACTGATATCAATCAAGGAATCACCAGATTCGTGCGCGCAGACATACTGACTCTATTAAATATTTAAAATGGCAACATCGCATCACGTTACATACAATTGTCATACTATCAAACACTCGTCACCGTCACGGTCACAAGTATTACACACTAAGGAAATTTATAATGTATAATAATGTAATGTAAGTGAAGACATGTATTACTTTTTCGTTCATGGACCTGTGTGTGCATATATATGATTCGGGGACATAACACGTGTCTATTTTTTATTATTTTTTTCTGATAGTATTTTAAAAATTTATACAAGTGATAAATTTAATACTGAGTTTTTTTATTTTTTAAAAATATCAACAGGGCGCACGTGTATCAAGAAGACGTCAGTGAAGTTATGAAAATTTTAGATGCAGACGTGGATAATTGACGTGGCAGCTAAGAGCAAATTCATGTAATATTAATTCATTTACTTATCAATTTAAATTTAATTATTATATTTTAGGAATAGTCTAAATAAATCAATAAATAAGAAAAACAATGAATTATCATCAGGATATTTCTGCATAAAAATTTATCACTTAATCAGTGATTTTAATTGATGTGATGATTAATTGTAAGGTAGGTTTTAGTATTAATATAAAATAAATATTTAATATTAATATATAAACTTCTCGTTAATCTTTAAAAACAAATTACATATTTCTTATCTTAATTACAGGCAATAAAACCTATTACCCATGTAAAAAAATTTTTTGAGGTAATACTGTACTTGTTATCAAAAAGTGACAAATGTTTTTAGTCTGTAGTTTATCGCCTCTACTACCATTTTTTTACTTAACCATACCTACAATATATACTATTTTAATTAGTCAAAAAAAAACTTATTGATTTATATATTTTATTAGACTAATCCAGAGTATGTATATAAATTTGTCTTATAAATTTGAATATATTATCAGTGGATTTATTAATCAGTTTTCTAACGTCACTCTATATATAATTGTGATATTTTATTTAAAATATCAAAGTAAGTATTCAAAAATTAAATATCAAACTACTATATATATTTAATAATTTATTTTGTAAAAATGAATACTTGAGGTAAAAATTAAGAGCTGTCTTATAGGTTATAAATTATTGTCTAATTAATAATAAGTAATTGAATTTATAATTACTCACTTTTTATCATATATTAAATGATAATCTGCAAAATAATCAATAATATTTTTAAAACGCGGTTGAATATTAAATTCAAACCAATGTTTTTTTTCTTCCCAATCATCAGCACTCTTATTTATATCTAACGAATTATCATCCATGGATTTTAATTTATAACCACATAACAGCACTATTTCTCTTTGTAAATTAAATAGTATTATGTCCATATTATTATTACAATTATATATATATATTTAAATACACGTAATATTTATAATAATCCACGTACATTTCACTATTTCAAATGATAACATTGTCTGTTTTTTTATCACTACGACATTTTTTTTAACGTGTCTTGTATGTATGTACGCACATATATATGTATATATATATATGTGTATTTATGTATGTATGTGTCTATGTATGTATTTTTGTCTACAGTAAATGGTTTAATAAAAAAATATATATAAATATTTAACAAAATGAAGTTTGTTGCCGAAGGCAAATTATACAGGCAGGAGAAGAAAAGTTAAACGGCTTCTCTTGACATCGACTATCGAGCAATTAAGATAATAATAGTAGTAGGGGAAGACAAAAAACAATATGGAAGCAATAACCAAACCTGTACATTATTATTGTATTAATTAAATTTAATTAAATATCATATAAACATATAAATTTATAAAAAAAACTTTATCCAAATAAAGTATGTGTATATAAATTTATAAAAATATGTTTATTCATAAGAAATTGTTTGCCCAATATGTAGATGTTTAATTGTTTTTAAATTTTTAAATTTTAAAAATAACATTTTAATCGATAATGACATTAATTGTTAATACAAAATACATATATATGTATATATATAAAACGGTGTGTTAAGTATACGTAATAGAACGTATAATCCAGCTTCTGAGTGTTATATATATTTGAAGAAGAAAAAAATTTAATTCCGGACGTGTCGGAGCCTTGAGTCAGGTATTTCGATAACACTTAAGTCAACGGTAGATACGTACATACTGCTAAGACACGACGTGCGATCTAATTAATTCTCTCACTACGTTTACTTTATGACTCATCGTAATTTTTTAACAGCGTAAATACACACTCGGAACACCATCACTGACTAACGAGCTGTGATGATTTAGCTTGTGGTTGTGATAGAAATATGTTATATTTTTTAAAAATATATATTCGGTAACTTGAGAAAAAAAATAAAATTCCATTGACTAATGAACAGTCGTAATGGCACTGATAACAAATAATACCAGATATGTAATTGATAACTGATAAAAAAATTGGTATTTAATGGAATGAAAAGTGGAAATGAAATATTTGGTGGTCAGGTGTAGGTGGATAAACATATACATATATATATGTATATTGAGGTGGAAACTTACCCGTGTGTGGGAAACCTGTGCTGAATAAGTTGAGGTTCATAGTACTGGGTTGTAAGGGCTCGTTCGTCCAGGGTGTGCTCAGTCGCGTGAGCCTTCGCTGCGGATTTGATATCCATAAACGCCACCGTCGCTGAAGCACCCCCGCTGCTCGTCGAGCCACCGCCGGCACTTCCACTCCCGGAACCCGTTCCAGAGCCACCCTCACTTCCCTCGCCGAGTGAACCTGCGGAGCCTCCGTCCACGGGGCACTCCTCGCCCCGGGGCAACAACTTGACGCTCTGCACGCGTCCATACCTAAGAACAAATTTTAATAAAATTAGTTTTTTTAATAATTATTTCATATATAGATTGAAAAAGTCATTAACTTTTGTAAAAACAAAATTTTGTTAAGTAGTAAATTAATTAAAATTAATTATATGTTTAAGTAAAAAATTTTTCTTAGGGTAAGTAAAATTTTTCGCACCAAGAAATCTTTTTCTGTGTGCTCCAAAAATAGGAGATTAATAAATTTGAAACTGAGCTCAGATTTCTTCGATTAAGAAAATATTTTTGAATTGTCGTAAAATTTTTCTTAGAGTATATATAACTTTATGTACATGTTTAATTAGTTCTTATTCTTAATTATATTATTGTGATTTGCTTTGGGAAAATAAATTATACAGTTTAGCAGTCTTAGGTAATTACTCTACTTGTACCCCCCGCGAAATTTAAATTTTGCGCTCACTAATTATACCATTAGTTTATAGAAACGGGAATTATTTTTGCCAAGGGAATAATAATGCGCTCATAATACTAAGATATTATTATTATTATTATTATTATATTAAATACGCTAGAAAATGAATTGTAAATAATAAATATATTCTTCTTGACGTTTTTTATTTATTGTTGAAAGGCTGAAACGTCTAATTATTAATAATTGAAAAATTTAAATGGCATATTGTTGAGAAGATTAATTAAAATAAAAGTATATATATAAACTATATATGAAAAAGTGAAGAAACGAAAGAAAGAAAATAAATATAGAGGGTTTCTTTGTAATATTCCATCGCGCGTCATAGAAATAGAACATTGGAGTCGAATGAATTTTCCCGAATGAAATATGACAAAGAGAGAAGGAGATAAAAAATGTTAAATAAAAAAAGAATAATAATAATGAAAATCCTTTTTCAACCCAGAACTTGGTTTTACACCAGCAGTGGAACCCGGGCTTTCCATAATACCGGACACGAGCCGGTGAAATTGAATCAAGTAAAAAAAATACAAAAAGTTTAAATGAACGAAAAGAAATAAATGAGGGAATGAAGAAGAACGAGTAGTGAAAAGAGGTATTGAAAGAAAATGTAATATAATGAAAAATATATAAAAAAAAACGTAAAATAAATTGAAAATAAAATGGACAGAGGACTGGGTCTGTACGAGATCTAAACTTTTGCTCCAGGATTCGCATTTACGCAGCAGATATAAAAGCCCCTTGCGATTTTTTTTTCTTTTTTCTTTTTACCGAGGCCGTGTAATGATATGACGACGGCAGTTTTGCTTTACTTCGATGGCCTGATATGAGGTACTCTAATGTAAAGAGAGAATGTCCTCTTTGCCTACATGCTGAAGTGAGATGTAGTTTATACGCGCGCGCACACCACACATACATTAATATATTACATATATATATTATAATGCTTCTTGAACAGAAAATAAAACGATGATGGTGATGATGATGATGATGATGATGATGATGATGATGATGATGATGATGATGGTTACTCGTATGTAGTATTGGAGGGGAAACATGAGTGGATTTTGTTGTGTGTTGGTGCAGAGCAATAGTACAGTACAGGGGAAAAAGGAGAATCGCACATAGCGGATACAGATGAGAAAAGTTGATGATGTTGCCACCACCAATGGTAGTGGTGAAGATTACAGCAGTTGCTGTATGTGTATCGCGAATAGTGGAGGTGGTAAATTAAACCTGGAGTGGTGGTCGGTATCATGAACAATTCAAATAGTAGTGGGAGAATTAGATCGCGTACGTGGACGCGCAGGCGCAGAGAAAACGCCCGTGCATCCAAGTTTACCAGGGAGTCACCCGTTTCTCTTCGCGCGAGTTACACGCACTATCGTTACCACCGTTTTTTTTTTAAATTATCATTAAATTACCATATTGTTAATTTGATATCATTTCAATAAACGTTTTTCACATTTTTATGTTTTATGTTATTATTTATAACGGTGTTGCATTGGAAGATTATTTTTTTTTGAGAACTGAGTGGTAATGCGGTTTAAATCGACCATCTGGAAGACGTTTTATGTAATTTTGGAGTAGGAATTATTAGATAACATTTTTTTTACAACAGTAATTATATTGGATTACTGTAGGATTCAACTGCCGCAGATATATAGAGATAATTAGTATTTTTAAAAAAAATTTATTGGAATATTGACGATGGAGAGTAATATAATAATAGTATAGGGCGGGGTCATCACGTCTATATCCCAGCGAGTAGAGGCTTCCTCGCGAATCAAGACGCTCTCAATTCTTGCCAGCGTGTAATGAATCCAATTAATTCCATCTATATTTGTCTCTCTCACTTCTCATCTCTATCTTTATTAAATATATATATGTATATGTATATATATATATTCATTGGAGGCTGAGGCAATATAATTTAAAAACGTGATTTGATAATTCGTGATTATTTTACCTGTTACGAAATAAGAACCGTATGATGTATTTTTAATAAATGTGAATTCAAAAATTTAAAATTAATAAATATTTTAAAATAAATAATATTAGTTATTGTTATTGTTGATGTACTTTTTTTTGAAAATTAAAATACATATTGGATTACATTATGATGGATTGAATATTGATTTTACCACAACTGCAGTCTCATTACATCGATAGAAGATTTTATAAATAAATAAATAAAAAAAAAGGTGAAGGAAAAAAGTGGCAGTTGAATAAAAATAGTCGTGGCACAAAAAGGCTTCGACGTAGCTGCACAAAATGGCGGATATGATTACGCGATAAAATACATACACTAGCATATATGTATATATATATGCGATTTATACTGTGTTTTATAATGTTACCTCATTATAAACTTATTTAAATTATTTATTGTGTTTATACAAGCGAATTTGAATTCAAATTTAAATTAATAAAAGTAACAGGAGCAATAAAAAAGATTTACGAGTACTAAAATGAATGTAAAAAAATGTGGGTTTTATTTAAAAATATATCTATAGTGTTATTGCTAACTTGAGAAATCCATTTTCTCTCCCTTTGCAAAAGCTTATTGTGGTTATCCAACCGCAAACACGGAACGAAATAGCCTTGAGTACATGTGTGGATTTTGATGGATGATCTGATGTTTCTTGAGGGGAAATTATGTGAAGAAAAAAAATTAGTAGATCTAGATCTGGAGGAAATGAAACAAGTAATGAGTACATATATACAATATATATGTAATGTAGAGTACAGTAGTACAGTGAAGAAATCCAACCACACACCGTGATTTAAACTCTTAGCTGACGCATATCCGCAATCTTCGCTATAAGAAAACCTACGAGTAATCACCTCTAGGCTTCAATTGTATTTTTTTCTATGTACAATAGACACTAGCTCTGTATATATGTATTATGTATTATGTACATGTATATGTATATAAATATATATATATAAAGCCGTGAACGCCCTTTGGAATTGCCACCGCAACTCACGCACGCGTCGGTCGAATCTCTCTTAGCTAGTGCTGCTCTGGTACTCTTTAGATAGAGCTTTAGACATTGGAGCACTTGGGTATGGTAGGGTATATAGAGTATGTAGTGTGTACGGGTAATGCAACATTGGTGGAGTAGTGAGAGAACAAGCTATTGGAGTAGGGAGTTTAAGGGGAATTTAAATTGCGCGCGCATTTTGCGGAGAAGGACAAGAAATTGAGGATGAGTTTCGTCTACTACACCGTACAATTTCCACACAACAATCTATTTATGTACATACACGAACACAATGCTTGCAGTACGGTGTACATGATGGTGTAAGTTGGATAAAATGGAGAAGGAATTAAATACAACGATAAATATATGAGTAATATAAAGAATAAATTAGTGCCACGGTGGCTGATTGGCAAGAGAATTCTCAACCATACACTATTCATCTCTTTTACACATATGTACATACGTGTATTATATTTAATGGTTTAATTTATGAGTATGTATATGTTATATTGAGGATTATTGACAATATAAATTTATAGATATACATTTTAAATAAGAAAATTCAAGTGGAAATTAAGGGAGAGACTATACAGAAAAGTTTTATTGGTGCAAAAAATTTTACTCGCCCCCAGAAAATTTTTGAATTATGAATTGAAAATTTTCTTGTAAAAAACTTTCTTTAGTCCAAAGAAAATTTATGATCCTGAAGTTGAGACAATTAATAATTTTTGAATAATTTTTTTTCAACGAATCGATTACAAAAAAAAAAAAGTAAAAAAATGCACATGTAGAAAATTAAAAAAACTACAAGTGCAATTTTTCAAAATATTTTTTTTTTATATAATTCATCGTTTTTGAAAAATTCAAAAAATTATCAGACTAACTTCAGTGTCATGAAAAATTTTTCTTGTAAAAAAAAATCTTTTTTTTATACTTCTGTGTCGGATGTAGTGAAGTATGTAGAGGATAAGGGAGTAGACAGAGTTAAATTGTAACACAGAAAGTTTTGTAAGTTGAGCACAAATATATACGTTGTTTAAAGTGCTTTCAAACTGTTCTAACTTTATACGATGACATTAGCGTATTTAAAGGAGTCTCTAGGTCAAGCTTATATTAATCTTTTCGTATTGAGAAATTGTCAGACACTTAGTCATATATTTTTATTTATTTATTTATTTATTAAGATTTTTGTGTTTCAGATAAAAAAAAAATAATAAAATAAATAAAGTGAGTTTCTTTTTATAACAGGATAAGTTTGTCAGAGAAGTGATAAAATAAATATTATATCTCGTGTTTCTGATGAGACGGGGATTATAAATAATCTTATTAGTGGATCAGTATAAAATATAATAAAAAAACAGGTTGTTTACGCAGGTCATACACGTTATCACATACTGATAACTTGAATTTATTTAGTTAACAAGTTTTATTATTATTAAAAATAATCAGACTCAAAGTATGCAATCTGCTGATTAAGACACTGATGTATCGCAACTGGGGACTGGTCAAAGTTTCAGTAGAACCAGTACCAGGTGACTTGTCATCTGTTTGTGTATGTTAATTAGTTTCATATGTGTTTGTAGATAAAATAAATGTGAGATAAATATTTAAATAGGTATCAAATTTTTTATATTTTTATAAATATGAGGCATCAAGGTAATAGATTTCGAGTATTGAATAAACAGAATTTATGGATAAGATCAAATTTAACGCATATTTATTTTTGAAAGCACTAGAAATATGTCGGTATGTGAAATAGATTTCAGTTTACCATCTCATCGAATGTTAGAGCACCGAATTTATAAGAAAAGTTACTGGAAATATCAGTATTTAAAAAACTGAGCACAGACGTTTAGTTTTCGAATATTTGAAAAAAAATAAATATTACATACACTGTCAAGAATTAAGTGAATTCGAATTCCCGGAGCTTAAAAAAAGTTACTCTGCATATGGAGTAAATTCGGAGTTTCTTTTTCAACGTAGGGATTTCGAAGATCTGGATTTTATTCAAATTCGTATTCAGTCCAACTCGGGGTTTTAATATTTAAATAAATTCTTCATAGAAGTAAATTTTAGTCTGTACCGAAGTTTCAATATTAAATTTAATTTCTCTTCGGAGTAAATTTCACTCCGAGAGGAGTAAAAAGATATTCATCTGCTTTGCATTCACTCCGGATTTACTCCACTAATTTTTTAGTATAGAACATACACAGAAAATAATAATTTCTTATCCCAAAAAAATTTTTGTTTTCAATTTCTAATTCAAAAATTTTCTTATGGCGATTAACAACTTTTTGCGCCGAAAATTCCTTTCTGTGTAGTTTTGTAATTAGTAATTTATATAATTTGAATATATATGAAATTTAATGTAGTTGTATATTACATCAAATAACCCGAGGCCGCTAATAATCAAGTGGTTGATACCTCAAAGAGGTTATCAGGCATTTTCGACTGTTTTTTTCGGGGACAAAATCTCTAAGTACAAACCTATCTTTGCGCTTTAATTTTTTGATAATATTCACTTGTTAAAAAGAAAAACTCAGCCAAAGTTCCTGATTGCTTTAATGGTACAACAAAGATACCATTCACCCACGGGTGCAAGAGAAAAAATTCGAAGGCATGTTAAATAAAAAAAAAGCATGTAAAATAAATATGTACATAGTCATAAAATTTATAGTTTTATAAACAAGAGGTATCACGTTAATAGATTTAAAGTATCAAGTAAACAAAATTCACGGATGATTCGTTGAGTTTATGAGAATCGTCTGGGTCACGTGTATAATAGGACGTTTAATTTGACCTCTAGAGTCTATAGAGGGTATTGAAAGTTTTAAGTACACACAAAACAATTATATGATTCTCTTACATGCATTAAATCATTTGTCACGTATGTGTGTAGGTACATATATGCATACAATACTCAGTGTGAGTAGATTGAACGTAGTGTATGGTGTATTGTGATTGTTCTGTCGCACATCCGGAATTCATTTCCGCGTGAATTCAACAACGTAATTCAGGCATCGGCGATCTCTATCTATTCTCATGATGATATAGATCGGATTCGCGAGATCATTGGACCGATAAATGTTACAAAATTCCAGTGGGCACGTAAGCAAACGTGCTCATACGTGATATCTACAGTACACTAACGTTTTGTCTTTATATAGGTTTAAAATAGGAAGCGAATGGAACACAGAACCAACGGGGAAATCAATACATTGGCCAACAGTTGAGTAAGTGAGAGAATTCGAGAGCAAGTGAGATAAACTACTGTAGGGTGAAAAGAGGAGACGCCAATCATTAAATCAAATAATTTTTTTTTATTTATCTACTCGACGGATATTGCGTTATTTATTGGTTTTTATTATTCAATAAAATGCTATATATTTTTTTTATTTTTTTTAAATAAAATATTAAATAAATGTAATGAAATATCTGAGTTATGTATGTAATACAAGTTGGGTTAGCTTAGTTATTAAATTTTAAATTTAAAAAAGAAAGAAAAAATGATAAAAAGGGGAACTCAATACGCGGAGAATGATAAAGCGAAGAACCTCGGGCCTGGGGTGCAGCTCAACGATTCTGCGAAAAGTAGATGAGCAAAAAATAAAAGTAAAAGATGTAAAAAATGATGAAAAAAATATAAAAAAAATGAGAACAATGCAGAACGAGCGCCGCTGGGCTCTCTCGCGCGACGTGGACGCGGCATCAACGGCGTGCAAGGGGAAGAGGCTTTTGTTCCTTGATCCCTGTCCGGTTTAGCCCCGCTTCTCTACTGCTGATGCTGATGCTGCTGCTGGACCGTTTCGCTTTATCTCTGTCCCTCTTGCAGAGCAAACAGAATAAAATCCTGGCTGCGCGTGGTAAACTCTCACGGCTCTCTTTTGCTATATATGTATATGTATATATAATAGTTCTTCTGCAGGAACTCTGGTATGGATGCGATACGAGACCATTTTCTATCATCTCGTCAACTTGAATTTATCATCCGAGTACATGCGCCGAGATTAAAAATCAAGTAAAGTAACCGTACATGAGTAGAGAAGACGTGAATCCATGGTATCAAGTTTGCAAGAATGGAGCATTTACAGACGTACTAGTCCATGTACTGCAAATTCATATTATTTATTATCATTATAAGCCTTGATTGAATTTTTAAAGCCATATCATCGATGCAACGACGCCGGGCATTAAGTATGAAAATACATAAGCCAGAGAGAGAAAAAACGTAAGAAGACAAGTTGAAGTTAAGTAAAGAGGAATAGTCTTTCCCTGAGGCCAGACCGTACGACGAACGAATCATCCTCCGAGTCCGGAGGGGCACGAAAGCGTAAATTCACAACTTGGCAACAGCGCTATGACTCAGCTCTCCACTTTCTTTCCTCTTCTTCCATTACCTTCTCTCTCTCTCTTTCTCTTACACATCGCCATAGACACACACACATATATCTATATATATATATATATATATATATATATATATATAGCATCTGTCTCTGTCGTACACCCAGTAAGTCGATGTTGTTTGAACGTCAGGCAGCTGACACCCTACCCCTCACCTCGTACTTGGCGACTCGTGGCAAATATATGCCGTCTCACTTGCTCTGCAGACAACGTCGTATCGTCTGACCAGTATCCCCACTATCTGGAGCTACCACTACTACAACTACCAACTAACCAGGAGTCAGGGGTATCCTTCCTCGTGCCCCAGACTCTTTCGTTTCGTCGTTTCCCATCCACGTCTCCAACGTCGTGCACTGACAACTGGTTCGTTCCCCCACTCGATTCTTTATACCATCACCGTCACAATCACCATCGCATATCGCAAGCTACTACTACTACTACTACTACTACGAGCATTGCGATAGCTTGTTCTCTTTTGCACTTGTTTTATCTTACTCCATTACGTATCTCTCGAGGTAAATCTCTCTCGGTTACTCCCTCATACATTTTCTATTTTGTTTGCCAGTACGACCAGCTTCTTCCATCTGATCCTACATCATGTGTAGTTCTGTTACTCTGACGACGTTTACCAATGTGCAATAAACCCAGCACTAAGTCTCGTGTGAATAATAACATCTATACGATACAATACATATATATGTGTATATATGAATACTATATCCTTGTATAGTAGGTTAATCTTAATTTTACAGTTGAGTACTATATCTTCCACTTGATCTTATACGTGTACATATTTTTTTAAACTCAATCTATGGACAGTGTAATCTAGTATATATTTATCTTTAACTATGTAACAACTGGTTCCTTATTTAAATATATGTGTATATATTTTGGTGAAACCAATTAATTTCTTCCTGAGGCAAAATCCTACTGTTTAAAAATGTTTAGCTGAAATTACTGCGATCACGCAAACGTTTTTGGTGATTTATAAATTTTAGGTAAAGACAAAGATATGAACAGGCTTAATTGAGATTGCAACATTACAAATGACCAATTATAATTTTAAGTCTAATTGAAGACAGTTTATTGAAAGAAAAAATGTTGTCATTTCTGCTCATAAGAAATTATGCTATTGGAAATTTCCAATCTATTGTTTTTAGTGAAAAAATTTCAAGATTTCATGAAAAATAATTTTCTTTCGGGAAAAAATATGAACTCAGCTCGAAATATGCTGGTCTTGTTTTTGGAGTACTGTAAAGAAATTTTGGTTTTCTTTCAAGAAAAAAATTTTCATGTCAACAAATTTTCATGCAGATTTTTTAAATGAAAATTTTGAAAAAAATACAAATGTTAAAATGGAGCTAAAAATTTTTATTCAGAAGGATTTTTTTCAGTCATAACGTCCTGCTTATTGCTTAGAAGAAAAATGGTTGGTTGTATATAAATAAATATATACAGTACTTCTATAAGTTACGACCTCTCACGATCACGAATTTTTTCATTTTTACAACCTTTGCTTAACCCTAAGCCTCAAAAAAAATTTCAAACCCCCTGAAACTTACTTTACATTTCAGTTCCACAGTATGCGTATACGTGTATATTTTTCGTATCATAAGTAATTGAACATATGATACTGAGAGTTAATACGGTGACTCGAAAACATGACTACCCGGGGCAATAGTCATTTCAAAATTGTAGCAAATATTTTTTGCCCGAGCGCTCTACTGTCGCCAAACTTAAAAACCGCATTAACGTCAGCTTAAATCATCAATTTTATATAGTACTTGAATAAAAAAAAAACACTGACATTCCAATAAACAATTTAAACTCTTTTTCTTGAGTATGCTATCGAAAAAAATGTTTTTGGGCGTCAATTAGTCTGTTTATTGAAATTTACATACGCAAACACAATATCTCGCGAACCATTCACGGGGTGGACTTTTTTTCTTCACTGAAATTTATTATACACCAATGATAAAATATATATAAAGATAAACTATATACTATATAGTTGTATTGTTGGTTTAAAAAGGGAACAATACAATAGCAAGTTACATACTGGGCGTGGGTCCAAGAAAAAAAAAGTATAAGAAGATATTTATTATAGATTAGATATATATAAGACGAGGACTAACTGGCGATTGTCGCTGAACCGTAACTTTATGGTGCGATTCATAGTGTTTAGTTCAGACAGGTTACTATTACATTCACTGATTTATTATTATTATTATAACATATTGTCAAACGCGTATAAAATACAGGTACATGTGTTCAAATGTATATGTATGTATGTATGTACGAGACATCTATATCAATGTATGATAATTATCAAATTGGTAGCTGGTTAAGCTGTTATCGGTGCTGGTGATAAAGACAATCGGTCTGTAAATTGTAATTACATTGACCATTAATCAACCGAATCACTCAGCCTCGCAAAAGGACGTCTCAAGGACTTTATATTATTATAATTTATGTTTTTTTTAACCGTCGATTTTATTTTTATATGGATATGCTCTAGTTAGATTATTATTGCTTGTGACCGTGGATATTAAAATTTTTTTTTGCCTTTGAAATATGCAACCGTGGGTAAATTTAAGATTATCAAGTCTGAATATAAAATAGTTTTTTTAAAATTTTTTTTAAGTAATTTGAGTATAGAGTTGAGAGAAAATTAAGCCGGTTTGAATCGAAGATTGTCGCAATAAGACAGGAAGTCACCTTCCTGCAATTTCTGTTGTAAAATTGTCATGAGGTCATGTAATGTAACTTTAAAACTTTAAAGTTTCGCATTCGTTTCTTGCGTTCGGGCTGTTCTACTTTCGAATGCTGATCCTGGATGTGAATCGCTTAAAGAACAAGATGGAGAATAATAATAATAATATGAAATGGAGGATGGAGAATATGTAGTAGAGTAGAGTTGAGAGGCCAATTGAGAATAAGAGAAAAGTCAAGTGCCAGTTTGTAGATTTGGCAACGATGTTTTCTTGGTCCGTGCACCTGTGTTTTAGTCATGGGTTCTTCTTCTCTTCCTTTTTATAATCCTCCTCCTCCTTATTATTATTCTTTTTTTTTTTTTTTTATCTTATTTCTTTCTCAAATAACCCGCTATTTTCTTTCACTCATTTTGGTTGTATTGCTCTGTCCATTTCATTCTATTCCATTCCTTCTACTTCGTCCAGACAACCGACATTATATCTCCTCCACGTCTGCACCTCGTAAAATGTCTTGCAAGCCCATTGGAAGGTTAACCCTTTCTCTTTCGTTTTTTTTTAATTTTTTCTTTGTTTACATACCGAAAGGACAAATTGTTTAGTTTTTTCAAACTCATTTATTTTCTGATGAATATTTATATGAAGATATTTTTTGTATGAAGGAATCAAAACTTTATAATGATAATAATAATTGCTGTGTATGTATATATTAAAACATGTCGCAAAAGCAATTCCGTTATGTGTTTAAGTTGTAAAAAGAAACAGCTAGGCTGTGTTGGAAATTAACGTTTCGATGCCGATGGAATTGAGTTTAAAGAGGCTATACTGTACTATACACTACTGTGGGTGTGTATTTAACTGTGTTATTTATATACATATATATAATATAATATATATATATATATATCATATTTGTGTATATGTATATGTTAGGAATAGAAATACCTAACGGACTGACCATATTCAAGCATAAAGACAATTAGCTTCGCTCTTTAGTAAACATAATCGCAAATAGCTGAATGATATTGTGTTCTTACACACAGGTTTGTACTACTCTTATTTTATTCGCGATATACTTTTCAATGTATCATAAAAGAAAGGCAGTTAAATATATATTTTTATTTTATTTTATAACAAAATGCTTTTTAAAATACTTATTACATGTTAGAGCTCGGAGTAAACATATTTATGTTCTAAGGATATAAATCTCTCTGTCCTCGATAATTTGCCGTTTATTTTTTTATTTTATAAATGTGTATATTTTTTTTTTAGTGAGATAAAGATAAGTCATTGAGTTCCAACAACGTCACTGACCATGGACGACAGTATCACTTGTACGGATCAATGTATCCGGTAAATCCAGTTCATACGTTTTGATCAAGTACTTTTTTATTTATTTATAATATATGTATATATATAGAGTGAATGTATAGTAAATATATATATTGAGATTTTCAGAGCAGTTGAAATGATGTATATAGGGGAAAGAGTGGGGGTATTTGAGGAAATGCTCAAATTTTGAAGACTCAAATTTGCTAATCTTTTTTTTTGATATTCAAAGAAAATAGAAAAAAATTTTCAGTTGCCGTAAAAAAAAAAATTCATTTTTGCAGACAAAATGGATACCCCCTACAAAAATTATGGATAGTAAATAAATTTGATAAAATTAAATTTTTATAACTTCTATATAATAACTTCTAAATAACGCTGGCACACCAATTTTTCTAAGTTTTCTCTAGGCTGAGTCTAGGATTTGTCTAGGATTCAGAGAAAACTCCTCGCTAACGCTGGCACATGAATTTTTCTAAGTTTTGTCTAGGCTAAGTCTAGGATTTCTCTAGGATTCAGAGAAAACTTCTATAATATCACTTGCACATGAAAGTGAACGAACGTAATTTTATTTTCCCAACACCGAGCCCCGAGTATGGATTGTTTACGTGCTGAGTATGGATTGTTTATGTGGTGAGTATGGAATGTTTACGTGCTGAATGTGTATTTTCTGTGGAAGCTTCAGACAAATCTTCTGAAATATCGCTGGCACATAAAAAGAAAGGACAAAAATTTTTCTGTTTTCTCTCCGGTGACTCGAACAGAATGGCTTCATAGGACCTCAAAACGTCAACATCTGATGAAAACTCGATTTTCAACATCGGGATGAAAACAATAACTTCCCGAAATTTTTGAAAATCATCGACTTTCTAAGCGGGAAGTTGAAAAATTTTTAATAGTTTTCATTATAAAACAAGTCATTAGCATTTTTGGACTGACTCGATTTTGGAAAAGTTTTGCAAGGAAAAATTCAAAATAATAATTACATTTAAAAAATAAAATTTTGGAGGTAGGCCATTTTGCTCCCACTATATATGTATATATTAAAAATAAATATATATATTTATATATAATGTAAATTGAACGATTATTTTAAGTAGTATTTTGATGAGTGATATAATGACTAGGAAAGTTGAAAAAATAATAATAATATAGACAATGAAACAAATGAAAAAAAAAAAAATTGCAGATGGAACAAAAAAAAAGTCGGAAGTAACGGTAGTTCGTTTTGTTGTTACGAGCACGATGGCCCTGATTCCTCATGTTTATGCATCTTTTTAATGTCACAGGAATATAATATTGTTTTCTAGTGACTCATTCCCACAATTATATTTCATTTTTTATTTATTCTTTTGATATATATATATATATATATATATATCAAAATAAATATTTAATAAAAAGCGACCTATAAATTATTGAATTATGTATTATTAATAATAATTTTATTTATTGTTTCAATTAAATTTCATTTAATCTAAAGTGGATTACGTAGCAAATTTGAATTTTAAAAATTTTATTTTGACTGCTAGTAATAAATAAATAAATACATGTTTTTTTTAATGACATTTGTCTATTATTTATGTAATTAAAACTTTCGATTTTGGTAATTAATTAATAACAATTAGGTCGAATAGAAATAACAATAATTAATTAAATTAAACTGATTTGTAATAGTAATTATCTGAGTTCATTGATCAGAATAAAACATTTTTATAAATTTATAATTAATTTACTAGCTGTAATTACTCGTATTGTTAATTCACGTTTATAAATACTGCTAATTAATTATCAAACATTTAATCAATGAAATTGTTCAATTTTTTAACCTTTTTTTAATGAGTTTAAAAAATATTTAATATATTTTTTAAAAATATAGAACTGGGTTCCCGAGCAAGTGAATAAATAAAAGTATTTAAAAAAATAAAATTCAAATCAATGCTACATGTGATGCAAAGTAAAAATACCTGAATAATTTAAATCTTTTTCACAGATCAAGCTTACAAATTTTTAGACAAGAGTTTACCCTAGACTATGCACACAAGTACCAGTAGAATAATCGTGATGGCAATGGAGAAAGCCAGACACTGTCCGGCGCGTGCCAGGTAGGAAATATACGTTTTAAAAAGAGCTGAATAAAAATAAACAAAAAAAGTAAAAAAGAATGAACGAAAATAAAAAAAAATAATAATAAAACGAGTAGAGAGCAAGTACTTGGCTCTCGCTCTTGTAATTTGTGCGGGAGAATGAGTACTCGAGTCATAAACGGTGAGCTTTGGGGTGAGTTGTGAGTGTCAGGGTAAAAGGGGTTGGTAAAAAATTTGAGTCGATGGTGTTGTGTACTTCGAGTGCAAACCTCGGTCTTTTACCAGACCTATTTCTCTTTTACTCTTTATCTTTCCTCTCATTTTTTATTCTCTATTTCTCTTATATATGTATATCCCACTATATATATGTATATATATATATTTTGGTATACTCTTTTTCCATGCACCGATTTCTCCACTCTTAGCCAAGCAGACAGAGTGTAATGGCAATTGCAATGGAAGAGTTTGTTGTTACATCGCGCTCTCTATTCACATATTATTAAATACATATATATGTTTGTACACATACAATAATACTGTTTATTTAAACTGAGTATGTTGCATTGTATGTAATCTTGCATATGTTGGCCAATATAAACAAATAATAAATAATTTTCATAATGTCTGTATACATGTACATATATATATGACAAATATAAATAAAATAAAACGGACGTTGGACATTTCAACATAGCCCGGATTTTTTTTTACAATTATTATTATTTTAAAATTTAAAAATTTCTTGAATTGGTTAATATTTATAGCGCATTGTGTTATGTAATTTAAATATTAAAATAAACACCATTGAGTGAAATATGAGAAAGTATTATTATTTAGTAATAAAGTTAATGTGTTCATGTGAATGATGCATGAAATATTAGTTGCAAAAAAAATATATTATATTTAAAAATAAAAAAAAAGTGTAGTAATGGTGGATCCTTCCGACAGGTGATTGCATAATTTTTTTTTACCCAGGTGAAAAAAAGTATTATGTGAAATGAGGTAGAAAGAGAGAGGGCGTTGTTGCAATAGGTTTTATTGCTGCAGTTGATAGTAATTCAACATCAGGTGGGAGATACATGGATAGATTTTCGCGATAGTCGCATTGAATTTCCGGCGCCGACGCACAGGTAATTGTGACGAGAGTCATTACGTTACGTACTCGTTTAGAATTATTATTATTATTTTTTTTTTGTTTGCTGGCAAGAGTTCATACGTTGCAATTCAAGTTGCACTACGTTTGATGCATTATATTTATTTCTTTTCATGAAAATAAATTTTTTTTCTCGTTTTAAGTTTTATGCAAAATGGAAGAATGTCAAGAGTTTTAGTATTTTAAAAAAAAAAGTAAATAAGGGAAAAATTTTTTTTCTAAAGAGGAAAAAATATAAAAACGCGGGATTTTTTTTTCCACAGAATTGGGAGAGTTGATGAGATGATGCATACATTTATACATATACATTCATACATGTATATATATACAGTAGGCGCGAGTATTTCGACACGGCATAATTCCTCCGTTGCTTTTGGCCCGTTTACTATATATATATATATATATAATATAAGTTGAGAGAACTTGAGAGAGGTAGAGTTATAGAAGTATATATATATATAAAAGTATAGAGTTATATGTATGTATATAAAAGTACAGCAGGCGTATGGCCACTGGCAATGGGCGGCAAGCAAAGAGTCGAGTAGCTGCGAGTCAGGTATTATATCCAGGTGAGGTCGACGACCCGTTAGCAGCGCGAGCGCAGAGGTAGCGGATACTAAACTACAACTTTCACGTCTCTACGTCAAATACTGCGAATGGAAAACGCCCGGTCACCCAAATTATTCTCTCAATCACTGTGTAAATGTGTGACAACTTTAAAAGTTAAATCGTCTTTGAAAATCAACATAATTATCCGTTTATTTTTATTTATTTAGTTTTTTTTTTTAAATTTATGCAGGGGAATGAGAAGTTGATTGTTGATATTTGAAATAAGAATTAAATATGCGAAGGTAAATGCGTATGACAAGTAGATGATATATAATGATGGTGAATCTCTTGACTTGACACGTATTGTCATAATGTCAAAACTGTCAACGTTATTCCGTTTTCGCGCGCTCATTACAATGTCTCGGTGTATACTCGTATTATATATCAAACAGGACATTTTCCGCGATGGATAAATAATACAAAGACAGCTGTCCCCATTGCAACCAATCTTGTTCGTCTATTGTCGACAGTCAATGCAAGAACGAGAACATTTCAACGATACAACCAGAGCATTTATATTATTATTATTATTATTGAATTATTATGTTGATTAAGTATTCCTTCATTTATGAATTCAATATCACAATTTATGCCACAATTTTTACACAGAAAAAAAGGATTTCCTTGTGTAAGAAAAATTTTTCATTATGAAATGAATAAAAAAATTTTCTTACGACTAGAAAAAATTTATTGGCTCAAGATAATTTTTTTTTCTGTGTAAGTTTAATTTTAAAAAAAAATAATAAATTCAAGTTTTCGCATAAATTTTTTTTTTTATTGATATGAAAAAGTTTTATAGAGAACTATGTTAAATAAAATTTTATTTTTAATGAACTCAACTCAGTAATAATAATAATTGTTATTTTATTTAATAAAGTATTCATATATAATATATTTATTATATGTAGTTTGTATCTCTGACAGACATTGCGATACTTTTTAACACCAAGAATTGTATTATTGTATATAAAATAATGATAGTAAAACAACGAAAGCGAATATACAAAAGGAAAAATATGAGACGTGAATTGTTGTGTATAGCTGGGATTACACCGTGCAAATGATGAAGCTGAGAAAAATAAAGCACAAGAATAATAATAAAAATAGAACAGTACAGACAGTACAGAAACGTACATACACGTATATAAATACGTATAACGTAGTAATAGAAAGAGTCATAACGTGAGCAAGGCATGCGTCCGGTTTACCACCCACAGTGCGTTCAAGAACTTAGGAATTGTACCGCCCAGGACGGTTTTAATTTATGACGTGTTTTAACCATCCCCACCACTTTCATATATATATTAATTCTATTCCATCGCTCTGCAGATATATATAGATACATGTATGAGTTTATGAATATAATACTGAATATATATGCTCTACTCTTAACGTGCTCTACTCGCGAATAGAAGCTTACGACTGCTTACTACCTCGTTCGACCTGCTTTTACAAACTTCCTAAATCGGACAGCCTAATAATGTCATATTATCTTATGTTATTTATTTCACGAAGATAATTATATATAGGAAAAGTTATCATCTAGTTATGGTAGAATTTTTAAGTTGAATTAGATAGTAGTCAATGTTACTTAAATTTTTAAATAAACAATCTGAGTGAAGTATCTACACAGGGAGAATTATCTAGTAAGTTTGTGAGTAAAACTGGACCAGGATGAATAAGAGTAAATTTCACTATGAGATTAAATAAATAAACAGTCATCTGTTACTCATTCACTCCAAAATTACTCTGGATTTAATCCGCAATTTTTTGCAACGTATTGTTACTTATTTTAATTATTCAAAAGACATTTTTTAATTCATAATTTTTACAAATTTGAATGATAACAGTTACCATCTTCGATTGTAATAATTAAAATCTTTAATAGTTACAATTAGCATCTCGATAGTAATCGTCAGTACCGTCAATTGTTGCTGTTATCATTCTCTATAGTAAAACTAATTATTTTACCACTGAAAAATCTAGCTACCATTTGGAATAATGGAATAATAAAATTTTCTCCGGGTTGCAATTAACATTTAACGGTTTTAATTAAGTATATTTTGTAAATAAGTAGCAATAAAAAATGATAATTATTATAGGCAACAAATAACGATGACCCTAAAGTCCAAAAGACCGTGAGATTTAATAAATATAAAAAAGAAAGAAGGGTTATTATATTATATAGGAGTGGAAAAATTATAAATGTCGATTGCAATTGTGATTATTTAGTGGTTAGCAGTCGTTCGGTCACACGCGCTTGTATACCTTTTAAATATTGTGGCTGACATGACTAGCTCTCTGCTCTTTAATACAACTTTAATACTACGTTGCTGTGTACTTTTATATTTATGTCTGCCTATGTGGATGGATATATGTTAGTGTATATATAAATACGTAATAGTAACAACATGAGCTACTCTTGTGTATGAATACCCTCAGTGGCCTTTGACGGTGAGAGGAATATTATCGCGCCACTCATGTTTTACATTAAACATCCACGTTGCAGCATCCACAAAAGACTAGTCTCTTTTCTCTTTTATAAATTTGCTCTATCTAATATCATCTATATTTAATTTTAATTTTATTTGACTTTAGAAAATTTTTGTTTATGATTTTGGTACTTTAGTTGAGAGATTCTAGCAAGATAGAGTACACAAAAAAAAATTTTCCACTGGCGTTTTTTTAAAATTTTACATATTCTCAAAATTTTCAAATGATACGAAGTATCTAGGAAATTTTCAAAATTTTATAGAAAAAAAATTTCTTTTTTAAATTTTAAGCCATAGGAAACACACAAAAATTTCCACAGAGTTTTTTTAAAATTTAACATATAATGAAAATTTTCAAGTGATACGAAGTATCTGAAACATTTTAAAAAATTTTTTGAAAAATTTTGTTACTTTAGTTGAGAAATTCAGACACGACAAAATACACAAAAAAATTTTTTCCACTGACAAGTTTTTTAAATATTTTTTGTACAATGAAAATTTTGAAATGATACGAAGTATCTGGGACATTTTCAAAATTTGTTGAAAAAAAAATTTTAATTTTTACTGGAGTTTTTTTTTTAAATTAATTAAAAAAGTTGTCAATTAAAATTATTATAAAAATAAATTACTTGGTCAGGTATCCGGTCATGCCTCGTCATTTCTAATTACTGATAAACAATTACATAATATGTTAATTCAAGGTTGCTTAAAGATATGACTATGTAATTTAAAATAATAATAAAAATAAATAAACTGATTGTCTTTGTAATTTGATAAAAAAAAGTGTCGGTAATGTAAGGTAGAGTAATATAAAAGGTGTAGTGGATGTGACGCGCGACTTTAAATCTCAACCGCGGACATTTACTGCGAAGCGTACAGTTATGCGTTGGAGGAATAATATTGCGCTCGGGGTCAGTCGATACGGGACGTGGTAACCTTATCCACACGTGCACAAGCTGGTGCACATTTTATGCATGTATATGTTATATTATAAAGGTTTATATAAATGTATATACATATACAAAGTCATATGTATAAACTTCGATCGGATCGATTCGATATATCTACCAACGTAAATAATTCTTTCTCTTTTGTCCTTAATACACCCACTGAATTATTTATTTGAATTTGTATTGTCCACACGCGACACTTTTATCCATATGACAAATAAACATATACATGCATAAATGTAAACATATCTATATATCTATATATATTTATAAAAATATGACACACCCAGTAACATCTCATGACATTTTAAAATCGTAAATTTGTCGTCACAACCTTCGAAGAAAGAAAAAGTTGTTTGTCGTCTAGACACTAGACAAACATTTTATTCGCCTAATTAACTGCTTACCTGTAACAAAAAAATAATAAAAATATATTAGCATATATCAAAAATTTACTAGATATATCAATAGCAAAAAAAATATCACGGAAGAGTTTTTAAAATAAATTCAGAGTAAAATCCCATTTTTCGACATTTAATACTTTATTTTAATTTATGAAGTGTAAAATAGAATTTTTATTTTAATGGCGGGATAAAAGTATTTTTAAATATATTTTAAAAATTAATTATGCATTGTGTCTTTTACAAATTAATTTATTAAAATTTTTCATGTGTCCAAAACTGGACAAAAATGATACTGCAAAAAATTGGAAATGAATTCGGGTTTTATTTCAACACAAATATATATATTTATGCTCCGCATTCACTCCGATACTTTTTTTTGTCATTAAAGATTAATTTACTTCATCAATTTTATAAAACTCAAGAGTATAAAACGCAATAGCAACCAGTAGACTTATGTATTTATTTTTCTCATAATAGCTTAGAGCCCGCGTGTTCTAGAGTAGAGTGAACGAACAAGTACACCGGCAGGATAAGCAGACTAGAAGCAAAAGTTGTAAGAGAGGTTGAGAGATAACGTCAGGAAAAGCGGAACGGGATAAAATGGGTTGGTCAGAAGCGAAAGAGTAATAAAAATAAATGAAGATGGGAAAGAGTGAGTTGAGATAAAATGACCAAGAGAGTAGGTGGACAAACGAGACACATTTAAACATATATACATACGCCAATACCTGTATCTACATATGCTTGTTTATAACGGTGTCGCACGCCTAATGTAACACGACTTATTTTATTTTTTTATTTATTTACTTCGAAATCCTCGATAGCTTCAAGTATAATTACAATCTTCTGACCTTATTCATGTATTTAAATTATTTATAGTTATATTTATAAATAAACTTATTATAATTATACCACCTACGATATGTGCTATATAATTTGATATATTTATATATGATTGGTTGATGTGCATGTGTGGATTTAATAACATGTCGTTAAATAGCTATTATTGTTCGTGGCTTATGGGGGTCATTTGTGCTGAGAAAATTACGCGTTCACGACATTTCAATGACTACAATAAATGTTTGCATTAAAGGTATATATATATGTAATACAAGTACGACATATAGTATGCTATGCTATAAGTTTAGTTATTTTATTAAACTTTTCTGTGACAAGACTGGAATAGGTCTTGTGTACTTGTATTATTCATTACATTTGGATTCGGGTTATATTATATTTATGTATATATATATATATGTATATGTATATGGGTATAGTAAAATGTACTATTGCTGTGTAATATTGTGTTGCAATGTTTATTGTCGCAATTCAACCAGCAAAGATGAGACTTACATCTATAATGTTTACTATAAAATATCTTATGTTCCTGAGACTGAGAGCAAACAAACATAAATATACTTGGGGACTTAAATTACGTAACAAATTTAAAAACAGGGGGAGTCAAACCAGTTTGCTATGTTATGGGGTAAAGTGTTTTTCAATTTTCGAATTTTTTTTTTTCAATAAATCAATTACAAAAAAAAAAAAAACTAAAAATATGCGCATGTAGAAAATTTAAAAAACTACAAGTGCAATTTTTTCAAATATTTTTTTTTATAGCTTATAGTCTAAAAAATAAGTCCAAAAAATTTTAGACGTCTGCTTCAGTATCATAATGAAAAGTAAAAAATCTAGATCCAGATTTCGCAGGTCAGTCGATAATTGCAGGCCCTTTTCTAAAACTAAATTAGTAAATATTCACTACTTACTAGTGAATTTTGCTAATTCACTTTTACAGAGTCTCCAATTGCCCCTCAATAATAGGTAAATTTATCATTATAAAAATACTTAATCTCTTCCAATTTACTGTAGGCTTGTACTACCGGTCGCTATTCGTCAATAAATATGAATAATTTAGAGAAGATCTGGAATTTCTAAGAATAAAAAAAATTACGTACAAAATCAAGGGCACGAAGTGGGGGGAGAAGGTAAATTTTGATACGATCTGTTTTATAAGAGTGAGGATAAAAAAATTGTCCTAATTGCGCCATGTAATTTAAGCACAAGCCCTTGTATGAAATAAGTGACGATATGCTGCTTTAAGATAAAATAAATCTACTATTGTTTAAATAAATTAGTGGTTATTTAAATTAATTGTATGAATGATTTTAGTCATTTATAAATTGTATAGAACTATATATAGTCATTGGGTACCACATATTTTATACCATTGTAAGAGGTATATAAATTGTATACGATCTATATAAGGCTATGATATATTATATATTATCTTTGATACAACCCGTTATATTATTACGAGTGTAATAAAAAATAATTTAATAATTATTTAATTTTTTTTTTTTAATAAATTTTTATAATTGCAGTTGTAAAAAATAATATAGATAAAAAAATGATTTATTTTAAAAAATAATTAAACTACTTTTATAATTTATATATTTTTTTTACGAACATATATAAAAATATATATGTGTAATTAATTTAAATGAACGGCTTACGCTTAACTTGGAGTATACTAAAAAAAAAAAGGATTTTTGGTGTAAAAAATGACTACTCGACCCAAGACACTGATAAATTTTTTCTAATCATAAGAAAATTTTTGTTTTTAATTGAAAATGCAAAATTTTTCTTGCGTCAAAAAATTATTTTTTCTTGTGTGTATTTAAAATACTTGTGGTAGGATATATAGATATATAGATATATATGTTGAAAGACAATGAATATAAATAATAAAATATCAATAAAAATAAAATAGTTAGACTATATATATATATAAATGAAAATGGACATTGGCAAATCGAAGAATGCTACTTGAGGCCGTCGCCCCAACGATCAACCGTATCCTGGGAGTGGACGACGACACAAGAGGACGATGCTCTTTCGACCTTATCGGAAATTCTTAGCAACGGGAAAAACATAATGGACCGTGACGAAAAACTTTTTTCAGAAAAATAAGCAAAAAAATAAAAAGTTAAATAAAGTAACAAGATAAAAATTAGTTGGAATAAAAATAAAATTTATAAAAGAGAATGAGAGACAGCTTCGTGTTACTGAGTACATTGACTAATGAAAGTTGATAGTAAAAAATTAGCTCTTACATTCATCTTCGTCTACATTGATTAGTTTGTGTTTTATTTTCTTATGCAACTCATTAAAACTGTATAAATTAGCAATCTATTTATGTTATCAATTAACTTAACTATTTAAATTAATTATTATAATAATTATTATTATAAATTAATTACTAATTTCCTTAAATTACGATCCTGAAGTTAGTATACAATTAACAACTTTCCGACTTTTTTTTGCAAAAATAAAAAAATAAAAATATGCACATGTAGAAAATTAAAAAAACTTTAAGTGCAATTTTTTTAAATATTTTTTTTTTTATTTATCATTTTTAAAAAAAATCCAAAAATTATTAGACGTCCTAATTGCAGTATCATCTATTTTAATTGATATTTTTTTTTATCTGTAATTAGTTTTAAATACAAGAAATTTAATGGCAAGGCTTTAATAAACTCGCAATTATTAAAAACTAATTAAGGTTTTTTTCAAAAAAAGCTAGTAGAGTATTTTAAAAATTATTTGAATTAAAATCCAATTTGTGGCTCAATTTTTTTAATCATGATAAAATTGATATTAATGTAAAATCAATAAATTGTATTGAATCTCTTTAAAATTGAAATAATTTTTTGCATATAAAAATAATTAGTAGTTATTTTAATTGCAGTTGCAAGGAAAGATAGTTTAAAATGTAATAGATCGTGTAAAGTAAATTGAATGCGGTTGAAAGACTGAAATATGCAGGCTCTGTCTCCATGGAGCCAATGTTTGTCTTTGTCTTTCTCGCGTTCTCGTCAACTAGGAACAAGCAGAGTGTGTGGATGCACTTGCAACAGGTGGGCATTAGGTGTCAGCCGCCGATTGTTTCTCCCGGACGCGCGAGAGACCATCTGGACCCTAGTCTCGCCCGCGGACGTGTTCAGTTTTCTCGAAAGGCAGAGATACCTCTACCTCTGCTATCTATATAGACTGCAATGCACTCTTATCACCAATGCATTACACTTTCATTTCATATTATTGTTTAAAAAATTTATCCTTTACATATTTAGGTAAAAAGTAAAAAAATTTAATTAATTACTTTGATGAAATTTTTTAGTATTTGCAATTAGAATTTACCTGAAGATCGGAATGTTTTTCGTGGAACGAAAAAAAAAGTAAAAACTTTTGAATCTAAATTTTTGAAATATTTCGCAAAACCGCTCGTATGTCAGCCGGAAATTGCAAGCCACCCAAACTACCCCTTAAGAGGGACCACCAGTGTGACCGCCTAAAAAAAATGTATTTTGGGAATTTTTTCAAAAAAAACTACTGCATGGAATGTTTTAATGTTTTAACGATATACTTGTGAATTTATAATGAATAGAAGATTAAATTTTTGGAGTAAAGAATTCAAAATTTAACTAAAAAGTTTATTAAAATAAAAGGTATTTCTCATATTATGACTCTCGGTCTAGGAAAAAAAGTGAAATTTCACAAAATGGCTGTTTTTAAAAAAATATTCAAATTTCGCGCGAAAATTAGATGATTTTTGGACTGCCAAAATTACATTTTTGATTCGGATCACTGGAGGTTTATGGTACGTAGAAATATATGTACGAAAAGCTGCAATTCGAATCAAATCAATTGGATTTGTCTTTAAGTTATAACCAGCAATTTTGAAAAATGTATTTTTGAGAGCCGATAAGCGGCTGCACTTCAGGTGGCTGTAACTCAAAAAAAATATTCAAGATATGCACTAGAAATTTTAGTATGTTATTTTTGAAGCTATAGACTATCGAAATATAAAAACAAATTGATTTTTTAAATTTTCACACTGGTTCCCGTTAATAACTAATTAATAATTTAATTATTCAAGTTTGCAATAACAATTATTATTATTAAATTAAATTTTTAATTAGTCACCATGCACTTAGAGTTTGATACCATAATCAAAAGTTTATAAAACATTAATTTCAAAACTAAATGTCTTAATTAATACAATTTAATGAGCACCCCCCTCCCCTTTCTATATTATACATAATTTCGTTTATTCTGAAAAATTTCAGCTCATATTTAACCTTTCACAATTATTGACTAATAGACAACTGTAATACGAATCTATACCGGATCGGAGGACATTAAATTTTATTATTAAAATAAATTATATTTAATTACAGACAAATTCCAGCCGAGTAAAATTATAATTTTTTTATTAATCATCATAAAGTTCAACGTTAATTATTATAAATTACGTGCAAACTTTAAAAAACGCCCTACCCCATACCATAGCAAATAGTAACAAACAGGTTTGACCCCCCTGCCCTAAAATTCGTTACGTAATTCAAGAACGGCTTTTACCTATACTATAATAAACTTCAAAAATTTATCAATTTAAATGAAAATTTAATCATACAAATAACTCTGAATACTAATCACCTGATTATAAATTCATCATGATCATCTTGTGTGTTTATATAATCGAATATTTAATGAAATTCATTTTTAACCACCTCATTATTATGTCAAAAATATTTAACTCGCTATGAAATTCTTGATAAAAAACATTTTTTTTATACGGAATTTAATTTATTGAGACATTTTTTTTTTTATTCAATTTTTTAGTTAAGAAACATTAAATATTATTGAACGCAGTACATCCTGTGACGCAAAACGTCTCATAACAAGCAATCTAGTTAACTACATTCATATATATATATATATGTTTCTCTCTTGTAATTTGTCTATATATTGCACCGAGTGCAACTTTACTTCACACTCTTGTCTACTTGATGCATATATGAGTCTATATAATATATATATGTATAAGTAGTGACAAAAATAGAAAAGGTGACCTTTAGCGAGCGAATGTATGTCATTAATTGGGTGATCAGAAAAGTGTCAATTTGATTTACTTGCTATTATTTACTTTATTTAATATATTTTTTTACCCTCGGCAACTTGTCATAAAGTAGGACAATAATAAGAGAAATGACAAGAGTGACATAAAAATAAGTAAGGGCCGTAGAATAAAAAGTTTAAAAGTTTTTATGCATGTAGTGTACACTCGTAAATACGTAGTAAAAGGATATACAGAAAATGTATATCTATGTAGATATTTATTGACATTGTAAATACTTTTATTGAAGAATTTTCAATTGCAGTGTCAAGACCGCAAATGATGTCATACTTTAAATATATAGAGTGATAAATTTATATGAATACGTTTCTCAAAGCATTTCAGTTTAATAATATAGGTCATATATAATATGAAGAATTGCTTTTTTTTTATCATTTAATTGAGTAGGTTATGAATTTTTTATTTTTTTTTATAGGCTTAACGCCTCGTCTTTCTCTTCTGTGACAACGTGGCATTCGTCACGCAATGGTCAATCGTATATGTATATATATGAAATGGCATATTCATAAACCTAGTTATTATGGACAAGTGTTAAGAGTTGTTTCCTTGAAAAAGTGGAAAAATTATATATATATATAAACATATATATAATTATAATTATTTTTTGTTTACTGATAAATATGATCCTCTCTTATATTTTTATTTATTCTTTTAATCTAAAAATATTTGAATAAATATGTAAATAAAGTTAGCAGTAGATTAAAAAAAATTATTTTATTTACTCATCAAATTATCGATAATTAGAATTGAAAAAAATCTGTTTGATTTAAAATTATCATATTTTTTAGTCTGTTCCATCATTCAAATTATCACCTGTCAGACTGGTGACATAAATTGTTTTGATACTCTAGCCTCCAATTATATAAAAAAAAAAAAAAAATAATAATAATAATAATTATGTTATTTTCTGACACCTTATACAAGATTTCTAATCTTTTCACATGACAAATATTTATATCCGTAATATATACACAATGTGTGAAGGTAAAAAAATGTAAAAATGTGAATGTATCAGGACGGAGAGAGATAAATTTTCGAGTAAGATCATAGATAAACTCTTCATACTGACAGTTTTAAATGATGTAAACTAAACCGTCAAACAAAAGACAATTTTTTTGTTCATTTCTACACTTGCTTGGACTAAATAAATATTTGGCATAAGAGACCAACTCGGCATGAATGAGGTTATATCTATATCATTATAGTTTTGTTCAAAATATTGAAATTTTTTATTTGCTCTTGTGTTGACATTTTTAACAAAAAAATCTTCGGTGAAATTGGCCACTTAATAGACAAAAATTTGTTTTTTTATTTTAATCCAAAATATTCATTTACGTTTTTTCGGAGGGGGGGGGGGGTCAAGGCTTTTGGAACTCGAATTTGTTGAATCTTTTTTTTTTTTAAGATATTCAAAGTGGATAAAAAAAATTTTTAGCTGCTGTCAAAAAAATTCCATTTTTGGCGGGAAAATGGAGTAGTAAAAAAAAGATGAAAAACAAAAAAATTTCTAGAAATTCAAATAAAGACACTTTTGATTTTTGAAAAAGTTTGATAAAAAAAATTCAAAGTAATCCTCAATTATATTTACAAGTGATTTTAAAATGTTTAAAAAATATTTTTAAAAACAAACTTTTTATCAAATTTCGGAGATACCCCATTTGTTCCCCCTTCTACAAAAGATGGGGAAAGTTGGACACTCCAAGTGAGACAACAAAAAGTTTTTTTTTGTAATCAGTAATAATAAAAAAGTATTATGATAATTTGAAATTTAAAATTTTGAATTTCCCGCGCTATTTGAAATAGTCACTTTGCCTGTATTTATAATGAAAAAAGAAAAAAATCTAATATGACGTCCATTTTACTCCGGATTCCCCAATCCCAAACTTCATTGATAGTTCGTCTAAAGTATTAAAACCCGTTGCCAGAATTTGAACTAAGTATGTTGTAATTATTACACAAGACAATTGCATAACAAAATGAAGAATAAATACGTAGTTTAAACCATCTATATATACAAAAAGATTTAAGAACTAGGGTATTTGTAATATATATTAATATATCTATAAATACTTTACAACTCAATGTGACGATTATGTAACTCATTCACGCCAGAATATCATAATTAACTTTAAAAAAAAGTGACATTAAAAATACACACTCGTTGACAAAAATAAATCAACGAACCTCGTAATCCGTATAA
Organism: Microplitis manilae; assembly: GCA_030273425.1. NCBI lineage: Eukaryota > Metazoa > Arthropoda > Insecta > Hymenoptera > Braconidae > Microplitis > Microplitis manilae. Next base: position 22,953,719 of record CP092726.1, read on the forward strand.
TAATTTGAAAATTATCGTCTTCGGAATGCGAATCAGAATCAGACATTTTTCATAGGAATAATAATAATAGTTACAACAACAACGTACATTCATGATAGAAATAAATACGTGTTAATAGAGTAGTCTTGAATAGAGTTGAACAATATCAAGTCCAATCTTTTCATCGAGCCTCTTAAAAATAATATCACATACCACGTGTTATATTCCACACTGACCATCGCCATACTTTTATTATTCTAACCGACTTAAGCATAATAAACATTATCACAAATTCACCTACACATTGACGATAACCGTTATCACAATACACTAAATAAAACTACACTACAGTCTGAACCAGTTGGGTCTCCAAGTCCAAAGTCGACTCTGAACTTGATGCGACGTTTCAAGAGCCACGTCATAGTCAGTCCTCCTCGGTCTACAATGTAGTGTATTATCACTGGTATCGTGGAAGGGACAAATTGTCAGGAATAAAAGGTAATAGTGGTGGTAGAAGTGGGGAAGTGGATTAAAAAAAATGGCACTCTGCCAAGTAATTCTTGTCCGCGTGGACTTGCTGTCCAGACACGACCCTATCGACTCAACCCGAGAAAAAAAAATAAATAAAATAAAATAACAAACACACACGATATAAAAAATATATATCTGTATATATCATGCGTGTTCCCTACTTTGATATATTTTTTTCCTTTCCTATCTAAATAGTTCATTATCTCTCTATCTTTTTCTTTCCCCTTGTTTTATATTTTACACCCACACCCACATGTGGCTCATGTATGTCATGTCAGTATTAATGTATGCTATGACAGTAGCACAAATGAGAACTTGCAATTGAAAATACATACTAGATAAATATATACATACATACATACATGTATATATCCTGGGGCGTATGATACACGCACCAACATGTCTAGTCACGTAAAAGTAATGTATCCATGTACAAAATATATGACGCATATAATGTTGATTTTTATCATTCAACCATCGGCAATTAAAATTTAACACTGTACTAGTGCATATACATTTATATTATTAATGTAAGTATGTGTGTGTGTGTGTTTAATAATTTACATGGTGACAGTATATATATATATATATATATATTTGTTTTTGTAGAGGATGTAGGAATGAAATGTATAAGTAAAGAGAATGAATTTGCTGGTGAGTATAATGGAAAATAGTTTATTATAGTGTTGTGATGTAAAACAGAAGAGAAGAGAAGAGAAGAGACGAGAAGCCACAGAAACGTGTGGCTGAGAGAACCCCACTGCGGTTTACGACCATTCGAAAACATATAACCACCACATGGATGCTATCAAATCAACACGACATGGAGAAATATGTTGTGTTGTTGGACGGTATTCTAAAGCTAGATGGCAAAAAATATATATTCAACTATATAATGTGTGGGTGTTTCATATTATTGGATATATTGACGATTGTTGGTTACAATAGTTGTTCTATTTTATATTTGTTATATATAGACAGATAGATTTGAATCTATGGTATGAACATGGACGTGTAACACAATTTATATATTTTTTTATCAGATATGATATTTTATATAATAATTAAGGTAAATATGCAGAGATGTCAACGTCTTGATATGCTAATGGAAATTGCCCGAGGCTTTATATTAATTCATATTTTTATCTATAGGTGGTAATAAAGTTAATATGATTGCATAATCGATATAGTTATTATGGTTTTTATATGTATAGATGGGTTTCTAGATAATGTAGATATTGGATATGAAAAAATAGTGATGAGTGATGATAGGAAAAAATTATCATTATTATACAAGTAAATTATAGATTATTCAATATTTTTTTCCTGGGAATTTAATTGCAGAGTTGGTGGTTATTAGTCTGGTTGTCTTGGAAGGGGGGAGTATGGAGTACCAATGGAAGTTAATGCATGGATCATAATTAGATGGAGAAAGATAAGCCGTGTACTTTACTTGTGTTGGTATTTAATTTGTGTGCTGTCTTTATATATACACTGAGAAAATTAAATGATTGTGTTTATTATCCTAAATTTTTAGCCCCAATCATCTAGGATGATAAGAACGATTTTAAATGCAAAGATAGTTAGTTATAATTTTTGTTAATAGGATTAACAATCATTGGATGATAACAGTTACCATCAGAATGATTACAGTTACCATCAGGATGATTACAGTTACTATCAGGGATGGTAATTATTATTATGAAAAAATTGATCGAAAATTCAATAAATTTCAAGTAGGGGAAGGGAGGGCAAAATGGGCCCCCTGAAATTTTGGATGCCTCGAAATATTTGGGGGCAAAATGGACCGCTCAAAATTTTTAACGTGAAAAGTGTTTGAGGCGGAGGGGTGGGGCAAAATGGGCCACTCAAAAAAAATTGTAACGAAAAAATTAACTAGGCGGAAAATGAAAAAAAAAATAATTTTTTCGTTACAATTTTGTTTTTCGATAGGTTCATTTTGTCCCACATATCACATATTGACCTGAAATATAATAGAAACATTATAGAGGTCAGAATTTGACGGAAAACGAAAAAAAAAATTTATTTTAGAGTGATCCATTTTACCCCACATATCACATATTGGCCTAAAATATGATAAAAACAATATAGAGGTCATAACTTGACGGAAAATGAAAATAAAACTTATTTACTTAGTTTTTGAAAGGGTCCTTCGTGCCCCAGGCTCCCCTATTAACATTTAGTATTTTTTTACCCTTGTAAAATGATGGTTTCATTATAATCGAATTAATTGTTATTCTAATTATCTTTGATGGTAACTATTATAGTTTCTGATGGTACCAGTTACCATCAGAAATTATAAATATAACTATTTAGGATAATAATCCTAATTAACTCGAATTAACATCCATGATCGTAATACTTATCATCCAGATGGTAACCATTACAATCTAGATGATTTACACAATCATCTAGATGATACTCATTACTATCAGATTGATAGTAAAAATTTTACCATCACTAGATGATAACTCCAATCATTTAATTTTCTCAGTGTATGTATGTTTGGGCTCATTACTGGTATTGAAAAATGTCAAGATCTTACTTTGGGGATCAATATTATCAATGGTTTTATTTAATGTGATAATTTTTCTTGCACTGTAGTTGCAAATTTAAAAAATTATAATTTCATTTATTTTAAAAATCAGATGTGCAAATTAATTACAGAAGTTAATTGTTGACTTTGAAATTTTTATTTTTTATTCTGACAGGGAAAATTAAATTAAAAAATTTTACTTATGTGAAATTAGACCGAATTTGAAAATTTTTCTGAATTAAAATTTTTTATTAAATTTCCTGTCAGTAAAAAATAAATTAAAATACTTTTTGAAAAAAAAATTCTATGGTATTGAAATAATAAAATATAAATTGGCAGTAATAAAATTGTATACCGTACGAGTAATTTAACGTATCCATCATTAGTTAGTTAATAAATTGACGTTGGCATTATCGATATTATTAGCCGAATAATTACGTTACTATCACTTGCCAAACTATAATTAAATTAACCCGATTACTCGGTTGAACCCATCGATTTTTCCATCTTTACTTACTTCCGTGCTATATATTTATCTATAACTTAAATATGTATAATTTTACTATTAGAAGCCTTGTTCACGAGTTTACAAAAATAAATTTCATTTATTCATGTAAAAAAAAAAAAAAAATCAAATATTACAATAAGGCAATAGAAAAATTATAGCGCGAATGAATTTTCAGAATGGTTGGATAATTTTATTTAAATATTATATATATATATATATATATATATATATATATACTTTTTTTTTTATTAAAAATACAATGTTATAAAATAATAAAATAGAGATAGGAAATTTTTTATAACGGTATTTATCTAATGAGATTTAATTATATAAATATATATATATATATATACATGTATATAAAATGAGTGGTAACGTTGAGTTAAGTCGAAACTATAAACTCTTAGAGCATATTATTTATTCAGATCTGGCAAGATAAACGATTACTAATCCGTGACCTGAAGCTAAATAATAATAATATAAATTATATAATTATAATAAATCCAAGTTCGATAACTTTGTATATTGTATAGATCGTTAAATCCTACGTCAGCCATTGGAATTGAACGTTTGAATAATTTATTGGCATTACAAGTTATCATAAAAATATAAAATTATTATTTTTATGTAACCGAGATATTTGTTACTGATATTTTGTAAACATATAATATTGTTGAGTAATGAAAATAAAAATAAAAATTATTTTGATACAGCAAAAATGAGAGATTAATCATAAAAAATATATTTTTAATGAATGTAAATGTTAATTTTAATTTCGTTTTTTATCATGGAAGCAATTAGACTAATTATTGTGATCACTCTATTTAAAAGTGGATGGCAAATTATTTTAGATTAGAAGTAAAAAAAAATTTAATTATGTCGTTATAAGAAATTAAGTTAAAAAAAAAATAATAAATAAATGAGTAGAGATCTTAGCGTAAATAAGATACGCGTTTTTTTTGTGCCTACGATTACAACCAATTAACTTTTTTTGCGGCCATTAAGTAATTTAAGACATTTATGTTATTTGAATTGACTGTCAAAAATAAAAGAAAGAAAATTTAAAAAGCTAGTTTCTGAGTTGATAAGAAAACAAAAAAAAAATATTTTAAAACATTACTATCGCCGACATTAATCTGGAATAAGAAACATAATTACAATTAAAATATATGAAAATTTGCAAACTCATACATTTACATGTGATTAAAGTACAGATTCATTATACAAAAATTAATGTTGGCTACAGTTTCATATTTTTAAAAAATATTTCTCTTCTTTATATAGAATAAAAAAAATTTTCAAGACAAAAAAATTGAACTCGCCCTAAAAAAATTTTTTTTTTCATTTCATTCAGATTTCGAGACATCTGTTTTTCCATCTACTTGAAAATCGAAACGTTTTTTGGGAAACGAAAATAAAAAATCAGCTGGATCCAGATCACCGAAATGTTTCGCATAAGTGCTAGTATGTCAGCCGAAAATTACAGCCCCTTAAGGCAACTTTCAGCAGTCAATTTACATAAAAATTTATCATTTTTGTTGCGCGAAAAATGTTCCGATCTTGATACATGTTTTTCCTGTATATATTTATTTTTAATTTTATAAACAAAAAATTAATTACTTTTAAATAAAAAAAAATAAGTAATTATAATTATATAAATTAGTCTAACGAATCTCTGATTGTGTAATCACTTGAAAAAAAAATTTTTTTCTGGAAAATAAGTGGTCTTTGAAAATAGATTATTCAATAAATGTTTTTTTTTTTTTAATTTAATGGCACAGGTAAGTTTATTATGAGGAGTAATAAGGTAAAGGAGTACCGAGAAAGCCGGATATTTACGATTCCATCGACATTAAGAGAAAGAAATACGGGACGAACGACCTGCAAACAATGAAAGGTGCTACGACGGATCTCGAGCGTAAAGACAACAAGATCTCTCGTTACGCACGGTTAACAGTTGCGAATAAAAGCAGAAGAGCGTGGGCTAAAATACTTGTCTTTTATTAATATTTATAGAAAAAATATAAAATATTTTTCTATTGCAATTAAAATATTGTTTTCATTGGACTGTATACATTAATAAATTATTTTTATTTCTATTAAGTAAATATTTCTTCATAGTTGTCTCTCATATATCTATCAATATCAAAATTTCATATTATGTCTTGTGAATTACTAAAATTATTGAGTTAATTTGAGCATCACAATCAAAAACGAAATTTTGAAACTAACATTTCTCATTGTCTTAGTTGATATATTCTAATTGTATATATTTTTATACTTTTAACCGATCAGGTGTTCAGGAAGAGACTTCATATACATTTCATCTCCTTTATATGATAGAATAATGAAAGAAAAAAATCCTTTCGATCTTAGATCCTTCCTAGAAACACATCTCTGGGCATCCTGATATCAATTCGACGAGTCTCTCCTTTGGGTATCGATCGGTTATTATATTTTTGTTTTTATTTTTATTTACTGCACTATAGTTGTAAAGTATAAGAATTCTAGATTTATGAGACTTTAAATAAATAATTCTAAATAAAAATCTATCAATAAATTTAATATATTTTATGCAGGTTCATTCTAGGCAAATTGGGGTACAAATGACACCAGATTACACCCGCATAGTAATAAAAAAGAAATAATGTATATAGCTATTTAAAAAAGTAATTTTTTTTATTCTCCTGTAGTCTTTTGTATTTATCTTTTTTTTTTTTTTTAAATTCCACGTGGCTTTTAAAAAATATAATACAACAATCGTAACTTTATATACAGCTGCAGGTGCTTTTCAAGACGGTTAAGAGAAAATAAATGCTAAGTATCTTCTCTCGATCTACCACATGTGAGTATACACGACGATCTACACCTGCTAACACTTTTATTTTAATTTATTTTTTTTTTACATTTAATTTTGCAGCACGAGCCACTGCGCTGGTAATTTAAATTCAATTAAAAAGAAGAGATAAATAAAAATAAAAATAAAAATAAAAATAAAAAGAATAATAAAATGAAAATTAAATGGAAATAATCTGGACTGTTTAACAGATGGAAAATTTAACGACGGCTGCACAATTAACTTTTATAATAATATGAGTAGGATAAAATAATAAAATGTCCATTGTTTTTAAAATACAATACGGCTGTAAATTTTAATTGTAACAATGTAATGTGTGTAATTAAAATTTTTAATAATCGAATACTCATTTAAACGTCAAATGCATTTGTTTATATATATTCACAAAACGTCAATCAATTTTTATTTATTTTTTATTTTTAAATTCTAAAAATTTTATTTAACTATTTTTTTTTACTTGTCATAAATTTTGATTTTCGATATTTAAAATATAATATATCGAAAAATATATAATTTTTTTTTTTTTTATGAATTTGAATAAGACTTTTTCAGAGTTATAATTAACTGACATATTCATAATTTTTGAAATAAAAAATTAAAAGGCTAAATACTTTTCATTTAAAATTCAAACAATAACACGGATGTCAAAGTCAAAGCCCAGGAAGAGAAAAATTTTTACTTTGTTTCAAATTTGTAATATAAAACAATGAACATATTAAATTTTAAAATGATGTATTGTTTAATAAAATACATTTTCATACAAAAAAGAATGGGATGATGTACTAAAGGAACTGAAGTAACAAAATAAAGTTCTCTTTGAAATTTTGCTTTACCGGTTTCTGAAGCTCGCAGTCGATTCCTCATTTTTTTTTTATTAAATCATTTGAAAATTTTGGAGAGGAATATACTTTTGAACACTCGGCGAACCAAATCATCAAAACTGAATTTGGAAAAAATATTTTTGGATTTAGTGATCGTAAATTTTGTTTTGCAAGCCAACATGTAGTTTTATTTAAAAAAGAAATGATTTTTATTTGGAATAAATCACCGTATAAATTAACAAAAAAAAACTTTGTAATTTGACGTTAAAATGATAACTTTTATTATTAACAGCAAGTTAAGTAATTTCTTAATTTGCAAAACAAAAAACTATATTTATCGCAATTTTTCCGCTCTCTTGCAACATTTTTTTGCAGCGTTTCAATTTACGACTCGTGTACTACAAAAACATTGCACTGATTATTTGCAATGTTGGAGTTAAATTTGAAACGTTGCAAAAATTGTTCAACATAAACAATTAAATAAATTTAAAACAGAAATTTTTGACTATTATTTCTATTAATAATCTGTTACCCGAGATCAGTTTCAAACTAATCATCACTTGGTCTAAAAATACAAATTTTCAAATATAATTCCCGCTCAAAATAATTTAAGAACAAAATTTTATTCATTTACTTACAAAATTTTAATAGAAATCATAATAACAAAATTGGTTACTGTCATCATTACTGCAAATTCTTTTTTTATCGAGAATTAAAAAAAAATTATTCCGCAGTACTAGAAATTATCCAATATCACGACATGAAATAATAAAAAATAAAATTACAAATAATTATTTAACCTTGGAAAAATATATATTTGATGTCAATTGTATAAATATTTGAAAAGATTCTTTGATTAGTTAAGTTTCATTAAATCGTTTTGACGATGACGTACAACAGAATCTATTACATAAGACTATTATCTAACATTGCAGATTCAAAAAGATGTTTCAAATGATTTTTTTTTATACAACAATTAAAACTCCATTAATCATTCAACAAAATAACGCTGCAATAAATAAAATCCAATAATTTTCCACCCATAAAAAAAAATTGAATCCGATTTAAGATTTTGAACTTATGTAATTTTTCACTGACAGATTTATACATTAGATTAAATTCCGAGTACTATTTTCACGTATAGTATAACCAACTAAAACCGCATTAATGTTACGAATACGGGAATTATTCTCTCTGACGTCATGGACTCTTGAACATGTCAACTTTTTCAACGATCTAGTCGCCAGCAAAGGCTATTTAAACATTGCTATACATTTTGCCCGGATGTCTATGTATAAAACTAACCAGTCTACTATACTGTTGGTGTTGTACGTCAAGAAATATATGTGCATGTATTTGTACATATATATATATATTTATCCATAATACAAGTATACAAAAGCTAAAGAAATCCCGCGAATATTCAAAGCGTGTCGCCGGGTGTGTTTTGGTTTGCATAATTTACATTTTAAGAACGCAGGAAGTGTGCTGAAGCATGCAGATTCAACGAGAGATCCTTCTCTTATCTTTTTTTTATTTTAGTTTTTTCTTAAGCGTTGGACAATATTTTTCCTTAGTCATTGCAAATATATAACAGCTGAAACTGATTACCACAAAGTATAAGAAACAAAAAATTTTTTTTCCGACAGGAAATCATAAAAGAACTGAAAACTTGGTGGAACTGAGGTTTTAACAATTTAAGTTTATATTTCGCAAAAAATATGACTTTCATATCAATTGAATAGTTTTAAAGGCAATAATTAATACCGTGTAATTGAAATTGTTCGAAAGTATTTATGATGATCAATTTACGAGTTCGAGTCTGTAAATTGACAACTGAATTTTTTCTCAAAATTTTAAAGTTCAAAAATTAAAACCAACAATTTAATTCAAATATATTTATAGTTTCATATAAAATTTTATGATGTTCACTATGTTTTCAAAATATTATTTTTGAATCTATGATTCACATAAACTTAAATAATTGACATTAAATTTGAATAATACAATAAATTAAAGAATTATGTCAATGATGTTAATTTCAAAAATTCAAAATCATCAACTAAAAATCCTAAATTGTTTTGAATTCAAAATCCGACCATATAAACTGACAAGTTTTTAGTAAAAATTTCCTAAAAAGTTTAATACTATAAGGACATGTAGTAAATATTCAAATTTTTTCAATGCATTGTAAAATATAGTGCTTTATAGCATGTACATAAAGTGCCATTTCTACTAACAACATCATAAAAATTTAGTTACTGGCCGCATGTCCTTTAGTACCAAACTTTATGAGTAATTTTTACTAAAAAATTCTCTGCGTATAATAAAAAATTAAGCGACACTTTTGGTAACCCATAGAAATTAAATAAATAATTGATTTAAATATAATTACAATTAATGTTTCAATAATTTATGTCCGGATTATTAACGCTGATATATCGCAATATTTATATATTACATATTATTATAAATTAATAATAAAAATAATAAAATATATAAACGATAACAAGTTACGGCCTTGTGGATACTTACGCATTACGATTAAGTCCGAGGACTCGTTATACAAATACGTACGACGATAACCAACCGCGGCCTCATTGCGTATAGACTTTAATGTTAATACACATTATTCTAGTGTCTATATGTGCACATACACATATAATAACACTTGCAAGTGTTTACGATTCATAATCGAGTTCAATCGTTTATTGAACATCCGTTTCATTCTTTTTTCAAAGCTTTTAAATATTTTTAGTAGAAAAACACGCAGTTTAAATATGTGTACATACATTTTTTACATTAAACTGTAATCAAATTATTTTTAAATTAAGAGGAAAAATTATATTGCAATTTAGTCCATATCTGGATGTAATTTGCCTGCATTGCTGCGGTTTTTTTCAGTGCTATCATTTTATTTTATTTATTATTAATTTTTTTTACATGAACTGTCGTTAAATTTTTCCAAAATCAAATTCCTAATGATTTACAAATGTATCGATTTTTTTTCTTTAATTTATGAAATGGAGTGCATTTTTTAAATTAAAGTTCGCTGTGTCACGTGTATGGTAATTTTTCGCAGCGTTAAATAAATAATGCAAAGGGTATAAATATTAATTTCATGATGAAAAAAAAAATATTGACTGTTATAAATTTTGAATTTTAAAAATAATTATTCTTTAATTTCCTTGTGACGTAAAAAAATTAATTTATTATTTACTGAGTATTGATTTAACCTATTGGACTAATTGATTTTTTTTAAATTGAAATAATTAATGCTGACATTAAAAATAACTTTTAAAAATTAATTTAAATAAAAATAGATTTTAAAAAAAAAATAATAAAATTGTATAAATAAAAGATATTGTTTGTGAATATTTAAAAATTAAATAACTTAATTATTCAATGACATAAGTTTTTTTTTTATATGTATATATATAATTCAAATTTAAATGTAATTTAATGTTAATTATTATTGACGGACGTTGGGAATAAATTAGCAAAGAAGATGTCGTAATTACATCATTAGATCAATGATTACTTAACGATGGCAAATTAACTATGCAAGAAGCCTTAAAAGAGAAAATTGCCATTTGTAATTAGTATATTTCGTAATAAAAACAATAAACATCTATATTGATAAACATTAAATTATTATATATCAAGTACATTCCTATGAACTTTGCACTGAACATAATTTTCTTTGTACATATATTTCTTATCACTTTATAAACTTGAGTTCGAAAATAAACTTTCAAATGAACTATAGACTTGGACGAAAAAAAATTAACGATAAAAAAATTTAATAATAATTATAAATTTATTATTTATATGAATTTAAATCCGTGCAATAACCTTGCATCAAATATGCATATACAGTAACACAAATTTATTTTTCAGTCACGCTATTTCATGTCCTATAAAAATTGCAAATTTGATTATTTACGCAATTAAATTATTTTAGCATCAATCATCAAGTTCTTTTGCAAAAAAAAAAAAAAAAGTTGATAAATAAAATGAATGCTACGAATTTCTGAGTCATTGGAAATTTAAAAAATAAATAATTGCATTAAGAATAATAAATTTTTTTTTTTAATATTTCTGCGGCCATTGATCGCACTCTTGTCTCTCACCATCGGAGATACAAATATATGTATATATATTTATATATATATATACATATATATACCCGAGGCTAAAGCGTGTCACGGTCAGCTGGTAGTGGCGCACGTTCGCGGTGAACAACGACGACAGCTAAACGTTTCGATGTGTACAGTATGTAGAGAGAAAACGCGAATGAAGACTAACAGAGACAGAAATAAAGACAAATGTATGTACAAATCTTCTATGTCTATAGCTCAATAATTTAGCTATTTATACTGTCAGCTATCAGTGATCGATATAATGAAAAAAAATAAATAGAGCTGTCGTATCCACAAATTACTTAAATAAATAAAAGATCAAAAATTTCGATAATGGCTGGAGTAATTTTAATTTAAAATAAAATTTAAAAATTCAACATGTATGTAAAAATATATGTGTATATATATAATCACAAATGACTGCTCATTTTTTTTAGCAGTGCGAGACACGTTTAACCTTTGAAAGTCACTTGACAGTACAGAGAGCAGAGAGTGTAGTCTAGTGTGTAGGGAACAAGAACCTCGTCTGTACTGAAAAAGAGAAGCTTCACTATATAACACTTGAAGAGTGCAAAAGTGTTAAGGGAGGATAAGAGCATACGTAGACGCACAGACAGCGAAATTAAATAAAATGGAAGTCGTCGTGATACGAGATATTCAAAAAAGAGTCCCTGGGAATTTAAAATAAAATTGTTTTTGTAAGAAGTATGAGAATAATTCGAAATTATGACTATTGATTTTGGAAAAAGAAACGAAAATTCGAATTATTGTGTAAGTTTTGATAACTTATCACATATGAGTTAAGATATTTTGAATTTGAATTTGAATTTGAATTGGAATTCGAATAAAATAATTCCAAAATATAGAGATGATTCAATTTGAATTTCTGATCAAATATTAATATTAGATTCGAATACTATTCGCACACCCTAACTATGTATTTATATATTTATGTATGGAAGTATCGAGGGAACTAGAAAATTAAATAAAGATGTGAATAGTTATGAATATTTATTGGACTGGTGACATTATGTGAGATTATGCCGCTGATGTCTTTGCTCTTTCCGCATCATTTGGTATTTTACGGGTGAGGTCAAAATGTTAAAATTCATAAGATTCGGTTTCATTTATTATAGTAGTGGATATTTTAACGTCAAATTACATTCCTCGGGTAAAAATATCTCATCGAAAATAGTAACGTTGACCGAAATTATACCGAAGCCATAGAATTTCATTCTAAGAGGTCTAAATTTGGTCAAAATCATGCTGAAGTCGTAGAATTTTATTAGAAGAGACTGAAAATTGGTTGAAAACATGCCGAAATTTAATTATTCTTAATAAATAGGCTGAATATAGTCTAACTTTAAATTTATCGACCAATTTCCGGTCTAATTTCAGCCATTTTTCAGCCTTGGACCTCAGGTCAGCATTTTTCGGCTGATGAAAAATTTCATTATTATTTAAGTTTGAAATTTTTTTACCCAGGTCACATGTATGCTGCACAAAATTTTGCGCAGTGAATGTGGAGTAGATGATTTTGTTAAAATTTAATCCTCTCAGAGTGGAATTTACTTCGAAGAGTTTATTTTAACATTAAAACTCTGGATCCAAATAAATATGAATTTACATGAAATCAACTTTACTCCTAAATGGCTGCTAAAAAAATTCAAATTTACTCTATATACGAGTGAATTTGGATACAAATGAAATCTGAATTTACTCTCGATTTTTTAGTGCATTTTTTTTACAATATATATACATATATAATAATGATAATAATATGCTAGAGCAGTTGTGTTTTGTGTATTCAAGAGTTTCATGAATATTACTTATAAAGACTAATATATTAAAAGATGATGTCACTGAACTAGACTTTACCTTTACTTATATTATACTAGACTTTACTGAAATAGTTAAACAAAAAAATAAAAAAAAGGTGCGATCTTTCTTAAGACACTGCAAGTAAATAAAAGAAAAGAAAAGAAACAAACAGGAAACAGAACGTGACTTTTTGCGAACTTAATACATTTGTATAAATGAATGGTAGAAAAAAAAAAGAACCGTATGTATAAAAGAATAATGTTTAGTAAAGAGAATGAGAAGAAGAAATAGGAGTAGAATAAGAATAAGAATGATTTAATGACATCGTAAAAATTAATAATGAATGAAATAATAAAACATTGGCCGGATGACTACAAGCTTTGCCGGATATATTTTTGAAGATATTACTTTATTTGAAGTATAACTAAGATCACACGGAGTCGACGAACGACTTCCTCCTTTTTTATGTTTAATTTTTTTTAAATTCGTAATTGCTAAATATATACGCAGGCGGTCTATGATCTTGTGATCATGAGTAGTTTGGATATTTTTTACAGATCTGTAGTTTTTAAATAATTTTAAAAAATAATTTATTTTGTGCAAAAAATATCAGGATTTTTTATTGTTGTATAGGAAAAAAATTTAAATAAAAAATACAGTGCATTGTATGCAACTGTCAGGTGTAATTTTTTTGTTCTCGGTTTATTAAAAAATCTCACGCTGGGCTGTTACAATGTGACGACTACGCGTTCTCGCGTCTTGAATAAAATATATATGTACTATAATAATATTAAAAACAAATAAAAACTATTGCTTTAGATGAACGAGCATAATAACGATGACGCAACAACGTACAATGACGACAACAAAGTTGACGACACACAAGTGTCAACCGGGAATGAAATCTCGTTAAAAATATTTCACAACAAGATCTTAATCACACTCGAAAATTCGCATGCATAATTTTTTTTAAAAATTCATTTTCTACCCTCGTCTATTGTATCTATTGTGTAGCACCTTGACAACTCTATCTACTTTGTATCCTCTGCATTTTATACGGATTTTATATTATACTTAAACACACATAGTATATTTAAGCTCCAGAAAAAATTTTTTTTTCCACGTCAATTTTCTGCACAGCAGCAGAAAAAAAAGTTTAACAAATAAAAACCTAAGGCCGAGGTCACTTGATTTTTATAGCACAGGTAAAATAAAATTTTATTGAGCTTAAGAATTCCTTAACTTTCTTTTTTTTTGCATTCCATAAAAACAAATTTCCGAAGCTTGGTATTGTATATATAGATATATTCCGGTCCAATATCCTAATTCTCGTGAAATTTTAGCTCCAGGGTAAAGCGTGGGATCAGTAAGGGTGAGAGCGAGCATAAAAGAGTAAGAGAGAGAAAGAATAAAACAAAATGAGAGGGAGTGAGAAAGAAAAATGGGGATGTAGAAAGGAAAGCAAGGCCGGTGGTTCCTCTTGTGAGGGAATAATGGCAAAAGGGGTTGCAATAGCTCGTGACGCAGTACCAGTAGGGGATACCCCGGTTTCCTCCAGTTTTCCTATAACTATAGATACATATATCTATATAAAATATAGATATATACAGCACACAACTATAAATGTTAGCGCCGACTCATGGTTCTACTCCCCACTTGGTGGACTGGGATATCCCGTGAGCCCTCGTTGGTGTTGTCTCTTTTCATCATCACCAGAGGACGAGCCCTTCCTTGCTTCTATTCTGTTCTATTCCATTCCATTCCACTCTCTTTCTCTCTCCCTGTATATACATATGTACATACATATATACACCCCAGTACATACAGAACCGTCCAATCCTCTTTCCCCACTCACATAACGACATCTACACAACTACGAAGCTGGGTTAGCCCTCTACCCGTCGTGTGTGCGTTCAGTTTCTATTCCCCTCAATTCCCTGTGCCGGCAACGTTGCCGGATGTTACATAATAGTCGACCGAGCGAGGTTGCCGGATTTCGGTTAAATGTGTGGTGTTGCCAAGTCGAAACTCCATACTCTACACTATATCGCACAGTGCTCCGATCTTATTCTACTGGGTTTGCTACTATACACACAACACACTAACGTATATACAGAATGTCTGCCTATATTCACCATACCGAAATTCACCATGTTCCTATTTTACTATTTTGTAGTGCATGTACACTAAAACTATACTAGACTACACAGCATTGGTGTTGTATAACATGAGACACGAGTACAAGTAATGAGAAACGAGCAATAATCAGTCTAGTTTATTCTACACGTTCAATTAAATATATCTATTAATATATATGAATATGTGTATGCGAATGTCGTTCAACGTCATTCAATCATTAATTGCAAATTCTATTTAATTTAATTTCATTAAATAATTTGACATTTCAGCGAATGAGTGAATGACTTCCATGAAAAATATATGTTAAAATATATATATTTTTAGTATAAAAAATATATTGTTAATATTATGATATGTATGTATGAAAATATTTTTATACATATATTTTTTATATATTCTAAGATTTATATATGTATAATTTATATTTAAAATATATAAAATATACAAAAATCGGGTAAAATTAAAAATATATTTTATATTTAATTTTAACATATATTTTTTTAATAGGGGAATATATTTTATAAATCAACTATTTAAATTATTTATTTATTAATATATAATTCATATTTATGTAAATAATTAAAAACTTTTCCCTTTATTTAATTTTATCAAACACCAGTCATATTATTCACTCTCAGGGTCTCGTAATTATGTATCCTATATCCGAATTTTATTTAAAATTATTCTCTGATAAAAAAAAATAATTTAATTTTATCATTAGGTTTATATTAAGTCATTAATGGACAATTTTTTTCAAAATTTAATATATGTACATATGTATTAAGAATTATAAAATATACTGACATAAGAGTTAAATGAAACTATTTATAATTTTTAATACATATAACTTTGTTTTAAATATGTGAGTCGAGTGTACATGTATTAGTATCATTATATATTAAGATAAGAGAGGTTAAAGGTTTTTAGAACGATTGTTAAGCCGATATCAACGATCAGAAAGCGATAACAAATTATTACTGGCTCATTATAGTAAAAGTAACGTATAATTTATGTCAATTAAATAGTGCGAGCAACCTGCAGTACGTGACTGGTAGAGTATCGTTACCAAATTTATGAAATATGATTAAAATTCAAATGCTTATTAAATTTTTACCAACAAACTCAGATAATTTTTAAATTTTAATTGAAAACTTTATTTGAGCCAAAGAAATCGTATATTTAAATATGAAAAATTAAATATTAATTCGTGGGAGAAAAATTCAAAATTTTATTAGTTTAGTTGCATGGAATAAATTATTGATATATGGTCAAGAAATAGTAATTGATGTCAATATTTAACTAACAGATATTTATCAATTACATTCAAAAAATTTTTAAATACTCCAAAATCCAATGACTTTAATTTGATTATTTTTTTTCTTTATTTAAAATTAAAATTTGAAATAGACCTAGTTGTTTATGTACTTTACATATATATGCAGTAGCGATAAAATTTGAGCGCTTAATTCAAAATTTGATTTCTTTACTTCAAATAAATTATTGTATTAATAACTAACAACCTGCAGTGACTACATGACTGTCCAAATATCACTACCAAATTTATGATATACACAGAAAAAAAAAATTTCTTGGCGCAAAAACTTTTTTACATTGAATTTAAATATATTTTTAATGATATAGATAATTTTATTTATCTCAAGTTGGTAATAAAGAAGAGTTAAAACCAGGAGAAGGCACAAATTCAAGTCAAAACCTTCACAACGATACCAACTTTTACAACATTAATTAATTGTATCATAGAGATATGGCTGGAACAAAATTTCCTGTATTCTCTTAATACACAGTTTAAAATTTTGTGCTCTCGTCTATGAAAATTCAATGGTTAAAAATTTTGTTAGACACAAGTACAATGTGTTAAATTAACACAAAAAATTCAGTGGACCGTAGGGACCTGTGATTTGTGTTAAATTTAACACAAATTTTTCAACTGCGATAATCTAGATCATCTACACTTTCAAAAAAAAAAACCGTAATAAACATAACAAAAGTTGAATTTTTTAAAAACCAAAAAAAAATTTGTGAAATGTAAATTAAATATAATTTTTTTGTTTGTAAATTCGTCAGAATTGAATAAGTGAGAATTGACTGAAACAAGACAGGAATTAGGGCGAGACATTAACGGCAAAGAAGCAATTTTAAAGTATGAGGACATGAGGTATGACAAAGACTTGAGAAAAAGGTGTAACGTGACACAATTAGGTCGAGGTAGGGACCCTATATTTCGATTCCTACCCCCCTCTACCGTTTTTTATATGCATACATATACAGATATAAATATATACATTATTTTCTTTCTCTCAGTTAATCTCTCACTTTTTTTCAGCACATACTCATCTGTCATCTCTCTCACTCTTTTATTTATTTATTTTCATGGTTCGTTTTTTATTCCTCTGGCTCTCTTTCTCTTTTACATTAGTCGGCTCTAAAATTCCCCCCGCGTACACATGAGAGGGTGAGGCCTTGAAAGGCACAAAAACAAGCGTTCAAACTGGCCCCGAGATACTCAACTGATGCGACGTTGCCAGTTCTCTTTTTCCTGGGCCTCTTTATTATTATACCTCTATATATATTGTATGAAACACTTAAAAAAAAAAAAAAAAACAATAATAATAATAATAAAACCCAGGCCTACAGCGTGGTCCAGCAATAAAAATAATTTTGTATAAATTTTCCCTTAAATTACCATTTTAAAAATTTTCAAAATGTTGTCTAATATTCAAATATTACATAAATTATACACCAAATAAAATAAAAATGTTTAAAACATGAGTTTGATAAATTATCGATGACCAATGATAATTGAATCAAAATAAAAGCAATAGCTAACTTAACAAGAATAGTAAATGTATGACGACATTGATGGTAAATGTAAATACAAATCGTGCATCCTCAATATAATTTAAAACCATTAACTACTACAACTAACCGCGAGATTCGAATAATTATTAAGTAGTACGTACTGTATACAGTTAATATATATATGTATATATGTATATATGTATGAAATATTAAATATCGTATACATATAAATGTAGATAGAGGTGTATATATTTAAAGGAATGAACGAGTAAGAGATATAGAAACAGGTGTCTCGAGTTCTGCGACTTGAGTAGCGAGTTTGCGACACGTCGAGGCGAACAGCCTTGTCGGGAATACACAAACTAAACGCCCAAGGCGGAAAAGTACGTGGGAAGTCGGTGGTGGTTGCAGCACAATGTAAGACTCTTCAAGATTAAAGACCACATTGCAAAATGTTCATTACAATGTGTATTAATCACTCAATTCACACTAATGATTATTTATCATATTTAAAAAAAAAAATAATAATTACATACATAAATAAATACATACATACATACATACATACATATGAATTTTGAAACATGTACACTTGGATTGAAATATTAGCAATCAATCATGAAAAAAGAAGTAAAGTTTAAAATTGTTTTACAAGCAGCCACGCAACTTTTATTCATTATTCATTCATTTCATACATAACAATAGTCAATGATACTTTGTTGCGGTTATTATCATCCCCTATATACAAAGTATGTAAAAAACATATGTAGATACAATGCAAGGGATAACCAACGTCGCGCGATAAGTTAAAAATTCAACAGTATTATTATCAAACTATTTTTCAACGACCGAAACCGCGGCTTGTTAACATAAAGACCATGAAACAAGTAAACCAATGGAAATAAGTATATTATCATATAAATATACATCACATCCACAGAAACTTTTATAAAAAAGTTTGCTGTAATTTATTTTTTTTACACATTCGAGTTTTGTATCGATGTACTCCCATATGTACTGTATATATTTTTAATGTGTGTAGTATAGACATGACTACATTCTAGATGTTTATATGTATATATATAGAGAGTCGAGTGACTTGAGAATAATAATAAGAATAAGAAGAAGACTACGACGCAAGAAGAAACCCGTTCGTGGCCGAGAAACACGAAGAGGGTCTTGAGAAAATGAGGCGACCATTTTTTTACAATATATATATATATATAATTTTTTGTGTCCCTCCTTATGTACTGGACGTCATTGCGGTCGACTTTCGGACTTTTGAAACAAGTAGACTGGTTTTCATGTTATATTATGTGTATGCATCGTCATGGGATATAATAAACATTAATAAGGAGGGTCGATATTTTCGATAGGGCTCATATAACCTCGAAGAAGCTCCACAGAACCGGCAAAGTATCAACTACTGTATATTGTATGTACTGAACTATAGTTTAATGTGATGTAATGTATACTTTACTGTGCGATACATATAACACACGGTGAAAGTTTTCGATGCGACACACGAGAAAGCCATACCATGGTGCAACAACCCTGCACTTGGTAAAACCCTCTTTTAAATGCATTGTTCATACGTTTACGTACGAGTATTATTATCGTTATCGTATTTACTACTGAGTAATTAAATATCAATAGTATCGCACTTATACTGATGCACTTTGAATACTACATATATGTTACAATTTATAATGATGATGAGCTTTTGGTAATTTACATTACAAGAGTCTAGTTTGTGTAAGTGTGTTTGCATTCTATTAGATTACATTACTTTAGATTAATGTACCTACGTATTGTACTTTAACATTATTCCGTGGACACGAGTTAAAAGTTTGTGTGTTTACGTTGAGTAAGCTAACATCCCATACCATTATTGTCTCTAAAGTAATTATACATATATATAGTAAAGTGTGTTGTGTAGTGTGACTTTAAGGCATAGTTGGTGTAATTATATTGGTGAGTAAGATACCGCAAAACCTAGAGAGCCGCATTATGTCACCATGTGTTATAAGTTTATACTGCTACGGGTACACTACTATATATATGTATATTTGTATATATAATGCAACTGACGGTGGTTTCACTCATACGATATTTTCCTCTATGTTATCGCCAGCAACGGTTTAAACGTCAGACCTTTATATTATTAGTTTGTTTTATAACGGTTTGTTTCTTTTATTTTTATATAAAATAGTGTGCAATTTTTATGACATTTGAAATTATGTCAAAAAAATTTATTTGGAAATTACATTTAAACTTTTAATTTAATTGATTTTATGATTGTGCAGTCATGTACAATCATATTTGTATAAATTCATAAGGAAAAATTTTTTGCGGCAAAAAATCATTTTTTTTGTGGAGAATTTAACTTCAATTTTCTACTTGACGTTTTAAAAATTTGAATTTTGTTGCAGAATTTACAGAAAACTTTAAAATTTAATTTCAAAACTATATTAATTCTTGGAGTGTACGAATATATATTTGGTTACATAATTTAAAAAAAAAATATGTTATCAATTTAAATAATTATAAAGCAAAATTTAATTACTCTAAAAGCTCAAGTAAATTAAATTTACGTCGACGTCTTGGATTTTATTTTTTAAATAAAATTCAAATTTAATTAAATACAGGCGGTTTTCATTTTACTTCAGAAAAATAAATATAATAAACTCACTATATGATAATTTATTATTTAATATAACGTAAATTAAATTTAATAAAATTTCAAATATTAAACATGAAGAAAAAAAAAATTCTCATTAATGTCAATATAATTATAGTTACGTATGTAGGAATAAATATTTGATAAAAGTATAAAATTGACTACGTTAATTCTCTTAATTAAAACAAATTCAAAATTACTAAATAAATAAAAGTGTAGACAGAAAAACATTTATTGCCGCAAGAATTTTTGTGTCACCTCAAAAAATTTTTGTTTTCAATTAAAAATCCAAAAAATTTGCTTGAGGCGAGTAGAAATTTTTTTGCACCAAAAACTCCTTTTTTTGTATTCATATATTTTATATACATATGTGGTAACACAATATATACAAAGTAGTAAAAAATAATAATAATTTTGTGATAAAACAATGATAAGAGTAAATATTGTATTGAGAAACGTTGAGAAAACAATTTTCAAATAGTGAAAACAAGAATCCAGAGACTGTTTCTTTATCGCACATCATACATCCATATAAAACATCATCTCGTCATTAAGATTTATGTACATAATACCAGCGAACCAACAACAACAAAATGCATACAAACTCTCATCATATACCAACTTTACATCATGGAGTTTTCTCACAAAAGGGTACTTTTCACACGAGGCGTGGCACCACTCGTGAGGAAATTCTACGAGAATCATCATTTGTCGTATCTCACTTTTTCTCATAACTTTATCTTCTCAACTGCCTCTCATATACATACACATATGCATATGCATCACCATAAGTAACAGTGAGGATATACACGAGGGGAATTAGTGACGGATTGAACAAGACTCGCTTGCACTTACGTAGGATACAGAATACAACGATACAGGAGTAAAAAATACGAAGACAGAAAATGTCAAAAAAAAAACAACAAAAAAGCTAGAGTTGCAGTAGTGAGTAGCTCGTTGGCTCGACATACGCGCACCACCGAGCATCATCGAGACACAAGTACATCTTCTCTTCACGTCCGGCATTCTATACTTTTTCGCTATATACTGATATGATGTTCTCTCAAGTTTTATGCTACACATACTAGTTTACAGTCCATATTGCTATATATATACACATATATATACATATATATAACGAATAGAAACTACGAACAGAGCAAGTACCTAACCCAAGAACCAAGCGCCAGTTTCCACGACGATTGCCATATATACGGATGCATTCGCGCGAACACGTACGACGACAACGACAACTACCTTTGTATATATATATTAGACTGTTTCAAAAAAAACAACTATTTTTTTTTTCTTCATTATATTGAAAATATTGTTGGAAATGTTGAAAAAAAAATACTGTGAAAGATTGAGCTCTTAATATTAATATAAACAACTGCCGCATCGCAATTTTCTATATCCCGTTTAAATAACATGGGAAAATTTATTTTTTAAGCTTTGGAATTTTGTAGCTCATGGTGGGACCAATACTTCGAAATGTTCAAGACATGTCCTTATGGTAAATTTGACGCTCTACAAAAAAGGTCTCTTATAATTTTTCGATATTTTTATTTTTTCAAAAGTTATTCAAAGTTAAAGTAAGATAGATGATAAATTTTTACATTTTTAAAATTTTTTAACACAACCATCAAATTTGTGGGAAAATTTTATTGGACATTTTTTATAGAGCATTTCATTTTCTATAACTTATCTCTGAGAAAATTTTCAATATTTCTCACAAGTCGTTAGTTATTTGCAATTAACTGAAAATTTTTTTAAATAATTTAAATTTTGTTGCATAAAATTAATTATATTAAATTTTCAGTTAATTGCAAATAACTTACGACTTGTGAGAAATATTGAAAATTTTTTAGGAGATAAGTTATAGGAAATGAAATGCTCTACAAAAAATGTCTAATAAAATTTTCTCATAAATTTGATGGTTGTGTCAAAAAATTTAAAAAATGTAAAAATTTATCATCTATCTAACTTTAACTTTGAATAACTTTTGAAAAAATAAAAATATCGAAAAATTATAAGAGACCTTTTTTGTAGAGCGTCAAATTTCCCATAAGGGCATGTCTTGAACATTTCGAAGTATTGGTCCCACCATGAGCTACAAAATTCCAAATCTTAAAAAATAAATTTTCCCATGTTATTTAAACGGGAAATAGAAAATTGCGATGCGGCAGTTATTAATATTAATATTAAGAGCTCAAACTTTCACAGTATTTTTTTTTCGTCATTTCCAACAATATTTTCGATATAATGAAGAAAAAAAAAAATAGTTGTTTTTTTTGAAACAGTCTAATATATATATATATATATATACATATACATATGTCAGTATAGTTGTATAGTAGGAAAGAATAGAATAGAGTACAGTAGAGAAGACAGTTTCTCGGTACAGCACATCGTGAAAGAGCGAAATAAAGCATCGAAGTGCTTGTGCTGCCGTTGCTACTTGCCTGCTGCTGCTACTGCTGATGTACTTTACTTGGACAAGAGTACTGAGATGAAGAGAAAGAGAATAAAACAGCGTTGCTAAGAGTGTAGGAGTTCCCTACATATATATATGAGTAAAGATCTAGCCCCAAGTACATGCGGCAACGTTGCATAGAGCAATTGTACCAACCAGTCTCTTTTATTTATATTACCTTTACATACTTCTGTAACATTACATTCTCTTTACTTACTACATATACAAGTGATATATAAAAAAAAAATGTAATGTAAATCCTTACATTACATCAACTTGATAGACATTTACGTTATTATGACACACTTTGAAAATATTTTTTATTTTTACTCTAGAATTTGAATTTATCAACAAACTTTTGATTATCGGAGTTTAAATTTTCATAATTTGCATTGCAAGACTTTATGTGAAACGAAACTTTTTTATGTACAAGTACATATATTTATGTATTATATATTACGTTTTGAGAATTCATTAGTAAAGTTTCTTACGTTATAATAATTTGAATAAATTCAAACAATTATGTGTCGACAATAGACTAAATTTTTACAAATTTTAAATTTGACTTTCATTAAAAAATAAAAAAAACATGTTTATTTATTTATCTTTGACGATATTTAAATTCGAATGACTTTCGTCTAAAAATACACGTGTAGATAAAAATGTAATGCTTTAAGTTGTCAACTTTGCATGCTATTTACCTGAGTCGAAAAATTTGATCTGTTTTAAATCAAAGGAAAACTTATATTTCTACTTAATTTAACTTTTTATTTGTATTTAATTACCATGTAAAATTTAATTGAGTTATGGCCACACTATTTTCAAATTCGTTTTCAATAACTCTGTCTAGTTTCGGTCGCCTCAAAATCAAAATTAGATTTTTTCTCCCTACTAATTTTTTATTCTATTTTTAATCTTCTGTTGATCAAAAACAGTTTAAAATTTGTTTAAAAATTTGAAGACAGACTAATTAGTCCATATACAATCTAGTTAAAATAGAATCAGATCAAATTTTTTAACCCAAGTACAGAAAAAAATAATTTCTTAGCGCAAGAAGATTTTTCATTATGAATTGAAAAAACAAAAATTTCTTTAGCACAAGAAATAAATTATTTGCGCGAAGAAATCCTTGTTTTCTGTGTACTTGTTTTGTTTTTTTTTTAATTCCTTATATACATATTTTATATTTTATTTTTATTGACATTGCCGCAAGTCATATCACGTTTAATATGCGTTGTATGACGCCACCGACACTCTGTCGCCAACCAACGGACACCTCCCCGGAAAAATATTTGATCATAAAGGTGTTCTCAACCATTCTTTTTTTTTACTACCATAATAATGATAATAATAATAAATATATTTATATGTGAATGATATCATGGAAATTCCAAAAAAAAAAAAAAATTCTACATTACTGCTTAGTAATTTATGCTAACAAGACATTTAATTTAATAGAGGACAGAGACAGTCAAAGACAAGAAAATATAAAATACAAAAATCTACAATGATTACATTCTCTAGACACAAGAGAGAAGTGGAAGTGTCTTATAATGTTAAAAATAGAAATTTGTCGTGGTAACATCCAAGTTCATGGATAAGAGACAATCTGAGAAAACTGGACAGCTTTATTACACCAACAGAGGATGTGATGTTTAAAATAGCTGCTACTCTTTATGAGATAAGAGTAAAGGCAAAAAAATTTAAACCTACGTACGTTAATATATATATTTATATATAATAATAAACTTAAAAAAAAAAATTGCCGGTAAAATATCCGTGTAATAAATAAATTAAATTTACTGAGTGTATAATCAATAGATAAATGAAAATGATTTTTTAATTACAAGTTACACAGTGTGTAATTATTAACTAAAATTTAAAATGTTTAAATATACTAGACTATATCGATCATGACACTACACACGGGTAATATGCCCTTTACCTTCGTCGCTCCCGAAGGGCAGCTTTTACAACGCAATTAACTTCTCTTTCTCTTTATCATCGTCAGCGTGTATGTACATATGTATATCTATGTATATAAATATATATATAGCGATAGTCATAGGTTGATTGTAAATGTACAGTACGTAACAACATACAACGATCACCAAGATCATCCTTATAATCATGACAATCTCTCAGTGTCTACTCGTCACGAATATACAATTTTATATAATATATTTTTTAACATTATACGTATTTTTTATACATTTTTCCCTCACAATTCTTTTATTTCGAGCGTCCTCACAAAAATACAAAAGATGACTCACTCAGCGGCAAAGAAAGAAAAAGATAAAAAAATAAAAAAAATTGAAAAGAATAAAACCGTTGAGATGACCTTCTTCATCACTTACCACGAAGTTGTAAAATATTTTAGAGCATGTTTTTTTCTTAACTCGGTGAAAGCCTAAGCTATATATATTTTTACAATTATAAATATGTATCTAGTAAAAAAAATAAAAAAAATTCAAATGGCTGAAAATGCGTGACATGCGTCAATAGGTTTTGGAAGATTGACGTCGAGGGCGAGACTCACGAAATACATATAAAAATTTATACATATATTTATATATTCCGTCCTTATATACATGTATACTAAACATTTCATACTACATACTACACTTTATAGTAGTGTAGTATCAGAGTAAAAGATATTCAGCATAGTGAAGAGAAGCCTATATATATGTATATATATATTGTACAGATGGGAGACGAACGAGTAACTCCCAGAGGGAGAAATGGAAGAGACGAAGAAGCGCAGAACGGCGACGTTGGACGATGGGGGCAGGCGAGAATACAGAGGCCATGAGGTGGAAGGGGCCCAAGATAGGGGACGTAAAAGAGAGAGAGAGAGAAAGATGGAGTTAGTTTCAGAGCAAGAGCAAGAGAGATAAAGATAGCAGACCGCGCGCGATCAATATACCAAAATACGCCGGCAAGCCGCGACACATACACCCGAATGGGCGCGCACGGACGCACGTACACGCGCGTTATGAGCGGGCGGGGGCGCGCGCGCACCAGCACACCAGTAGCCACGCATACAGGAAGTATCGTCAAAACGTACCACCCGATATATATAAATATATGTATACAAAGCAACATACATTATATATGTATGCACGTTAAAGTATGTACGAGAAAATAAGTACACGTCATACTGCGTTATGTTCTTCACCTTTATATCTTACCGCCATTATTTGCAATAAATTATTCTTCAAGTCATTTAAAAAATTTTTTTATGTTACCATAATTGTAATGTCATAAATGTCTTGTGACTTGACCTATTGTAAAAGTAAACGGTTATTTATATTTTATATTTTTGAATTATGTATATTAAAGTCAGCAGTCTATGAAATGTATTCGAAGGATAAATATAAAGTTTAAGAAGAGTACGGTGATGTGATGCATAATTAAATAGAGTGGGATGATTTAGCAAGTGATGATTTTATTTTAGTAATAAGATCCAAGAGCGATGCCCCGAAGGCCCCGATCATGTCGAGGTGAACTGAGGACAGATAATAAAATGAGAGAAGGAAAAGAGTAGGCGCGATCTGATGTTTAAGCTTTATTTCGATGCCGGGGTCACGGCTTACACGACTCAACTTTACCTACCGCCATTTTGAACACGATAATTTAAGATGCTACCATAGTTTGTATCCTACTCTTATATATTATTTTATATATAATATAATATGATAATAAATAACAATAATTTAATTTCAGGTACATATCATATAAACTTTTCTATATACATATGTACTATATGTATACATTATTGTGTAAGTATAATAAGATAAATGAAATTGTAAGACTAGCGCAATGTGCTCGTCCATGAGTTTTCGCCCTCGTCGTCATGTACGTCGAAACGACCGTTTAATATCGCCAGCTGGCACGTGAAGCGGCAATGTACTGTCTGGCATTGCAAACCTTGTCAGCCGTCCCTGCTGCACTCCTACTGCTATTGCTATTGCTATTGGTATATGCCATGCTACACATAACACAACTGTACTCCTGCAGCAAGTTTACTTGGACTAAGCCAGAATTTATCCTATTCTAAATAATGCAATAGTACATGTACATAATTGAGTAGCCTGACAACTGTTCCATTTCTCTGCGCTCTTTTAAATATTTTACCGAAAAATCCATAATTATCAAACAGTAATTGACTTGGATGATTAATGTCAACGAAAACGTAATGAGTGTGAGTGTAACTGACAGTTGTAAATTTTTTAAATTTTGATATAAGTGAAGCTAATGAAAATAGAGTAAAATTTAAAAAATGCACATTTAGAGAATTTTGAAATGAACATGTGCATTTTTTTTATTTTTTAACTTTTAATTGTTTAATTTGTTTATTTGTAAGTTTAAATTTGTCTCATGTCTGCTACATTCATGCTCAGGAAAATGATGATTTTTGGAGTTTTTTCAAAATAATAAATTATAACAAAAAAAATATTTTAAAAAATTGCACCTATAGTTTTTTAAATTTTCTACAAGTGCACATTTTTAGTTTTTGTTTTTTTGGAATTTATTTGTTGAAAAAAAAATTCGAAAATTATTTATTGTCTGGTAACTTCAGAATTACCTCATGAAAACGTATAATTGTAGGAAAAAAAATGAATAAAGGTACATAGAAAAAAATGATTTTCTGGTGCGAGAAAAATTTTTCATTATGAGGTGAAAAAAAACTTCTTAGGACGAGAAATAATTTTTTGGAGCAGGAAAACTTGAGTGCGAATGTAGCAGACAGACAAATTTAAAATTATAAATTAATAGAAAAATTGGAAATAATTAAAAAAATAATATTTTCAAAAAATGCACTCGTTAATTTTAAAATTTTTTAAATGCCCATTTTTTTTTTAATTTTATTTTATCAATTATTTACTCTATTTATTAATAAGTTTAAATTTTTCTGATGTCTGCTACATTTACACGCATGAAAATTTTCATGAAAGCGAGTAAAAATTTTAATGAAATGAAAACAAAAAATTTCTTAGGGCAAGTAAAAATATTTTGCTTCAAAATCCTATTTTTCTGTGTATGATAACAATAATTATCAAAATTTCTCCAGATAAATCTGTGAAAATCCAGTTTTCTTGATAAGCTACCGCTGAGCAAAATTAAGCTCAACCAATAACAACATAAACCCCTTGTTTAATTAAAAGAGTAACCGACATTTAGGGTTGGTTTATTGTCAAAATCTCATGGCACTCTTTTACGAAAATAAAAAAATTACATGACTGTCACAGCAGAGATGGTTCCTTTTTCTGGTCTTATCTTCTTTATCCACATAAAATAAGATGAAGAAAAAAAAAATAAAGATGACCGAACAACCCTCCTCACATTTAATTAAGATCTGAATTAACTTCTATTCTAGGGGAAAATGTGAACAATGATTTCTAAATGAATCGGAGATTCAGCAAAGCTTTTTTTTCTTCTCTTCAATCATAAAACCAATTAATTTCTAACATTAATAAAAAAAAAGTGCATCGACTTTAGTTAATGAAAAAATGAAATGTAATAAAAATTCCCAAATAATTTACTAAAATAAAATAAATTTATGAAAAGTAGATCCTCAAGTTGAGTGACACTGAATCGTGTCACCGTTAGAGTTCTGTCTCTTTCTTTCCTTTGAAGCAAAACTCATTCTCTCACTCGCACTCACACAAACCTCTCTCTGTCTCACTCCCACCAATGGGTAACACTCAACAGTATTCGTAAATTTCGTATATCCCGAGAATCAATATAGATAGGATATTGGCAGTGAATACAACCAACGTACTACCGTAATCCCAATGAAAAAAAAAATACCACAAGAAAAATAATAAAACTAACGTACTCAAGTTTAATATAAAGGCCTGATATATGAATAGATGATATTGTAATATTTAAGTTATAGGCAGACGTGTATATTTATACACAGTGCAGCTACAGAGTATGTAGTTTGTACGTTATCAAGCATGGTGGGTATCCTCAAGTTGAGTCGCACTGTCGAACAATAACTTGGTGCCGCCGCGAGCTCTCAAAATGGCTGTCCTCTGCTATTATTACTTTGGAAAAAAACAAACGACGAGAGGCGCGCGCCGGGGTGTTCTCTTCACGCTACAAGGAGAGACAAGAGACAAGAGATGAGAGAGTAAAAGAGAAAAAATAAAATATATATATAAAGAAGAGGATACAAAACAGTATCCAAGGCTCTGGTGCCGATTTATACTGCCGAGGATTATTCTCTCAACTCTCTATGCTTATAAAACTTTAGCCTACAGCCAACTTGTGAGTTACATTTTTACATTACTATATATCTACTATATTTACTTAAATATTTTTCTTACTAATTTTCCTACCCTTTACTTTACTATTTCTCTTTAATAGATCGATTCAATTCTAGGCAAAGATGGATAGAGTTTTAGTTTGGGGTGACGATTCCTGCTACCAAATAAATTTACTCCCTTTGTATCTACGCCTATACAAATATATTTTATTTTTGTATAGTAGAACGCCAGAGTAATTCATTGGCATATGGACATGTCCATATATTACTTGATAAATAATTAAATTTTATCAAACCTTTCCTCGTTTTTTTCTCTTTTCTGCTGTCAGGGCGTTTCCCTCAACGCACTTTTCTAGATTTTATTTTTTAAATAAAAAATATTCCCGGGTATTTTTGAATATCTAGTAAATTTGAAAACAAGTCATCTAGAGGACTATTAAATTTCTATAATGACTAGACAAATTTTCTAGTGTTTTGATAAGTAATACTCAGAGTGAAATGTTATTGCAAGTTAAAATAAATATAAAATATAATAATATTGTATGAAAAAACTCACCGTTTGAAATGCTCTCTTATGCGATCCTCTCGGATGTTTTCCGGCAGATTTCCAACCCACAGGTGACGTGTCTCTCTAACCATTTTGCTCCGAACTCTTCATTTGGGATCGGATGTTGTGTTATCGTTTTGCGGCACTGTACAACGACACACAACTTCAAACCAATATATAAATCAATAAATATATTTGATTATATATATTTTCACAGGCACACTTTTTCACCACAAATTTTAAAAATAAAATTTAAAAATAATTAATAAAAACACACACTTCAAGTGGACAAGTGATTAAGGCTACAGACCATTAATATTTCACTTGCTCGTAACAAACACACGCGTTAACTTTTTTTTTTATCGGGTTTTACTTTTATCTCGGTTTTAATTTTACGTACAAAGCACTGATAAAAAATGCTATTGGCAAAACAAGAGAATAAAACTCTTATTCCATATAAATAAATTTATTTCTCTTTTATTTTCTCTGTATCACCACTAAGCAATCAATCAACACTGGTCACAATTAATCACTTGATGATGGTAAAAGGTGATGACCCCATAATAAAACGGGGCTGATTACCGTAGCTCTTGTTTGAAATTTTATATTTGTTATTATTATTATTATTAATATCGTAGGATAAATATTTGCAGTAAATCACAAAAAAAATATTTAATAAAAAAACTAAATGATTAATGCGCTCGCGACAAAGTAGAACCGCGATCGCATTTATTAAATAATTATCAACAAATAATAATAATATAAAGAAGAATACACCACTGATATTAGCAGCAGCATCAGCAATTTTAACAGTTGCTGAATGCCACATGGTACAATTTACACTCAAAATCTAATTAACCCCAATCTTATATCCCACACCACCATAATAATCATTATTATTATTATTATTATAAATCACCATTACCACAATTTATTACGTTCTAACCATAAAAAACACTTTGTAACCCCGTATTCCAATTTTAAATAATAATTACTCACTTTACTTTTTTTTTTTAAATAATCATTTAACCAAACAAATTTAAATATTTAAAACACTTGTGATTAATTCCTTGTTTCACATAAATCACTACTTCACAATCTCCATATTCACTTTTTATTTTTTGAATTTATTTTTTTATATTTCTTCATTATTATTAATTTTAAATAAAACTCGTATACACTTTAGATATATTAATTAATTAATCAATCAATTAATTAATAAAATAATTATAATAATAATAATTTATAAATTAAAATTACTGATATATATCGAGTATTATTGTAGTAATAATAATAAGTATAATATGTGTATACAGTTTAACAACCGCTCTTTTAATTTGAACATGTACACGGACGGAGCTGGGTTCGCTCCTTCTCACTGCACTACACTACACGAAGTGACGTCACCGTGGCGGGCTCGTAATGTGGCTCGCTGGCCAACTCTATTCTACACGTTAGTAGGGATATGTAGGGGCACGGAACGAGTCTACCTCGAGAGGCGGCTCACGATCACGATCTGTCGTCCCCGCCGGGAGGTATATTCACTGTGGTGGGGTGAAATGCTTTTGATCCTATGTATTATCTGTATATATGTATATGTATGTATATAAATATATGTGTATGTGTGTTAGGTGGGTAAAGAAGGCACGGAGGTAGGGAGAAGCTAAAGCTAACTCGGTGGAATTGAAGCAAGGACATGTGGGGTAAGAGGGTGGTATGGCGCGGGATTCAAAAGGAGGGATAACGGGTCGAACGAGCTAACCCAACCCCCGCACCGCGGTCTAAACCCAGGCCATTTTATTTTTTTTTCTTTTATTCACGGCTTCGTCTCTCTTATAACAATATACATATATATGTGTGTGTATGTATATATGTATAGATATATATATTTATATGCTGATCTTCTATATACTGAAGTTGTATCTACAGAGAACCGGGTATTTGTTGTATTGTAATTTCTTTTATTCGGAATTAAAACTTGGGTAATATGGTGAAGGATTAAATATTTGTGAGACGATACTGCCCTTGTCTTTGTCTGTGAAATATTATTTTAAATTTTAATTATTCGCTTTATTAAGAATTTTAGAGTTAAAGATTCGAAACGTTTGATAATGGCGCTCACGCAGACGCTGTACGAAGAGTTTATCTTGTTATTACTTGTCTGGATTATGTTACTATAAACATTTCTGAGGATTATGTTTTTATGTATTTAATTTCTTTTTTTTTATTTATATATATATGTATGTATGTAGGTAGGGCGGGTGTAATTATTTTTTTGGCTGAACTGGATTAAGTTTATGACGTAACGGATTATTGAGAATTTTTTTTTAAGTATTTGTTTTGTCGGGTGGATATTATCTGTGAAAGGTCAAATGTTTGTTATCAGTTATTTGTAATATTTGTTTTAATCGTTTTTATTCGATAGGTTATCGATTGTTTTTTCTTTTTTTTATTGTTTTTTTTAAAATACTTTTTGATAAAAAAAAATATTGTTTTTGGATGGTTCAGTAATGGCTGACTCACGACGCCATTTTGTAGAACGCTTTCGTTTATTTTGTGGCGGCATCTGGTTTGTGCTTTTTTAAATGGACTAAAGATGGCGCGTTTATCAGTAAATTTATTTTACCGCGTAAATTAACATTTTTTAAATATTTTAAATAAATTTTTATGGAATCTGTATTTAATAAATTAAATTTTTCACAATTAGCGCCAGTTTTTTAAATTGGGTTTATTTTTAATCTGAGTTTGAAATATTGCAAATACAAAAAACTAAAAATATGCAGATGTAGAATATTTTAAAAACTACAAGTGCAATTTTTTCATATATTTTTTTTTATAATTTATTGTTTGAAAAAAAAAGTTTGAAAAAATTGCACTTGTAGTTTTTAAAATTTTCTACATGTGCATATTTTTTTATAAATTAAATTGTTGCGAAAAAATTCAAAAATTTTTAACTGCTAATTTCAGGATCATGGCTAACTTCAGTATCATATATATCTATATATTTATATATATACTGGCAATATTAATTCAAACCTGAATAAAAATCAACCCAGTTTAAAAAACTAACCTTTATTTATTTGAATTTATTTCAGAAAAAATAATATTTAAATAATAAACTAAAAATGTATTTCCAATAATTTCAATAAAATTTAAAAATACAACAAAGAAGATTTTTTTTTGTTTCCTAATTCATGATTTATATTTTATATTGATAAATATTAAAATTAATTTAAATAAATAAATATTTACTAAAATTATTATCTAGATATCTAATTTCCCTTATAAATTTGACTTTATCCAATAATTTATCAGCTTTACATGAATTTACATGTTAAATCTACAGAAATTGTCCATCATCAATATTAATAAAATGATTTGATTCATATATACATACCTTGGTTTCTAATGGCAACCAAATTTGTTTATAGTAAAGTAAATATAATTAGTAATTCCTTTCATGATCCTAAATGCTCTTTAACTTAACAAGAATAATGTTTTTGTATTCATAAGAATTTAATTATTTATAATTAGCATTATTGTGTTTATAAATAACAAAACTAATATAATAATATATAAAGATATGGAAAGTAAATTAAATAATGAGTACAAAGAACCATCTGTCATGTCAAAAGATCCTGAGGAACGGATATTAGCGAGAAGAATGAGAATACAAAAGCGATTAGAAAGAATAAAAAAGTAAGTTTACATTGTTTTAGCATTGATAATAATTAATAATTATATTTTATTTACCGCCAATTTTTCAAACTGGGTTTATTTTAAATCCGGGTTTTAATTATTATTACTATAAGCCCTGCTTGAAAAACTGGCCCTTAATTATTTATTTTATTAAGACAAGATGATAAAGAAGATAAAGAGTTGGATGCGAAAACAGAAACAGAAAAACAAATAGATGCAAGTGCTGAGTTAATGCAAAAGTTAGTTGATGAAGGCGATGAAGTGGTAGGTTAATTAGACATTTAATAATAAATATAATTATGTAATGTAAATGTAATTAAAATAGTTGTATGTATACTTCAAATTAGATTTCAAATGTCAGAATAGCTAATGAAGCCCGTGAACTTCATCGGCAAGAACAAGATTTTGCGATTCGTAAGATTTTACTCGAAAAACTTGAAAGTGAGCTTGCAGATTCGTTAAATAAATATGAAGAAATAAATTCGAAGTGGTCGGAGTTATTGGATTCAAAAGACCCATTGGATATTTATGACGGTATTCAATCACAGAATAATAAATGCCAGCAAGTTTTGGCGCAAAAAGATGTTATTATTGTAGAATTAAAAAATGCACTTGAAAATGCTGATATTAAATTTTCCGATGATCTGAAAAATCAAGACGAAGATATCGATATATTAATTGATCGAATTGATACTCAAGTATTTTTTAATTTGTTATATTTTTTATAAATTTTTGATCGCGTTATAAAACAAGTTTAAGTTTTTTTTCATTAAAATTTTATATCTAATTGAGTTTTCATGTTTAATTAACTTTAATTTATGCTGAATTTAAATAATTAACTTTTTTATAACGAGATCTAGCTCTGACGGACAAGTAATTATTGTCATAAAATAATATTTTATATATATAGATAAATATAATATGTAAAGCATATCGGCGTGAGTTAGTTTTAATAGAAGACGCATTAAGAAATGAACGTAGTAAAATATTGGAAGATGTGACTAAGAAATGGGATGCGTTGTACAAAGAACGTCAGGATAATGAGATCCGAGGTGTAGAACGTAGACGTGAAATAATGCGTGAATATGAAAATGAAATGAATCGTGTATTGATTGAACATCAAGAGCAGTATCGTGCTCAAAAGATCTGGCTGGAAACCGAGTGTCAGAAGCTTCAACAGGATGTTGAAAATATGAAGGCGCTTTGTATGATTAATCTTGAAAAATTGAATTACAGTTATACTGTTCTTAAAAAACGTCAAGATGAAAATGCAATTATTAAAAATCAACAGAAACGGCGGATCAATAAGTATTATCACGTTTATTGATTATATTTATTTAGATATTAATTATTAATCAGCAATCTGTAGCTTTACTATTTAGACAATTAAAATTCTTATTTATACACAGAAAAAATAGATTCTTTTAATAATATCAATTATTCAATCAATTAAATTTTGTTTAGACTTCAAGATATCATCACAGAATTAAAAAAAAATTATGCAGAATTGGAAAACTCGACGCGTTTAAAAGTAGAAAAATTACAGGATCAAATTATTAAAACACAAAAGAGTATTGAAGAATTGCAATCTAAATCAAATCATTTTACTCAGGTTAATGATAGACAATTCATGCAGATTTGGGAAATGAATACACGTAACGCTGATAAATTATTGGATCAAGTAAAATTAATTTTGTATATTTTATATTTGTTATGAACTTTAGATTCTAAAAATTTAAAAATAAATATTTAATTTAAGATTTTTAAAGTGGATAAAATTGTGTATGAACAAATGCTGGGATTAGAGTGGGAGCCACCCGAAGAGAGTCTTTTAAAAAAAGAAGATTTACCATCATATCAAGAGGCCATGCGTATTATTAATAAAAGTAAATATTACAGAACTGAGCTATCAATCTGTCACTCTGTCTCTTGATTTTTCATGATACCAGCATCGAAACAAAGTTTCAATTTCTCTACAGCTAATCGAAACAATCTAATTTCAGTCCAATGCCGCGAATTAACGCGTAAATTATGAATGTTTTAGCAGGCAGAAAGAAACTTTTCGTCCCTTGGAAAGAAACAAATAATGTCTTTGCTCGCTGACTGAAGGCTTTCGCAATTTAAACTCTGATACTTGTCATTTAATAGTAATTTCAGAGCGTTAATTTTATTTACGTAAATGACAGTTCTGGTTGTGATTAAGTTTTATAACAATTAGTGTCAATAATAAATAGTATTTATAGTTCCTGTTTAATTATAA
Source organism: Microplitis manilae (assembly GCA_030273425.1). Classification (NCBI taxonomy): domain Eukaryota; kingdom Metazoa; phylum Arthropoda; class Insecta; order Hymenoptera; family Braconidae; genus Microplitis; species Microplitis manilae. The sequence continues at coordinate 22,989,827 of CP092726.1, forward strand.
ATTGCAATTACTTGAAGAAGTTGGGAAACCAACGAAATGTACAATAATTGGAATAAATATTAAATAATAACAGTCATTTATATCTTTGTAACTGTAATCAAATTTAAGTTTTATTTAAACTTATAAATAGTTAATGTACTTGCAGGTAATAATGAACAAGATTCCATGATCAAATTATGTCAACTAAAAAAAAAAGATACATCTCCCGAACGAGTAAATTTAGAGAGAAAATTATTAAATTATATAATGAAAATGATATCTGATCAAACTGGGTTTCTGATTGAGGACAAAGTTCATGAGCTTTTAAAAATTCATACCCAAAAAGCTCAAATTGTTATTAAACTCGATCATGTATTCCAAGTAATTTAATTTTTATCATTAATTTTATTTAAATAAAATAAGTTTTAATTGAAATCATTAAATAATAAATTTGCAGGCATTAAATATTACATCTGAAGAGCAAATTCATTTATTAATTAACTTTTTTTTGCCTTATTCCTACTGCTCGATATGTTCAGAAGATAAAACCACTGAATCATCAGATGAACTGAATAAAGATTTGCTAATAGAAGAGTCAGTAGATAAAATAAATCTCGATGATACGGCATTGATTATGGATGAAAAAACATTGCGATTAAAAGAAGAAATTTTAAAATTAATTTCATCCGAGGCTAAAAATGATAATAATCAAGATCCAGGGAAAGATGAACAAGAAGATATGGAATCAAAGCACTTGAGTGATGTTACGAGTGTTGGTAGAAAAAGTGAATCAGAAGAAATGAAATTAACTTGCGATAAGGGCCACTTGTTGGAAATAAAATCTAAAAATGTTATAAAAGCTCTCCGTGAATTTGTGGAAAAATACAGTAGAGTGACACGTGGATTATCTGACAGCAAACAGGAAAAAGTTATTCCTGATAATAAAATAGTCTTGTCACGAAGTATTTCTGAGAAAGATATTATCGAGTACTGGCGACGTTATAGAGATATATTTTCAACGGATAGAGAAAAACTTTGGGATGCGCTGATGATTGGATTACAGAAATATCATGATATTTTGAAGGACCGACATAAATTGATGGGCGAAATTGAAGGAATACAGAGACAAAATTCTGAATTACGTCGATTGCTTGAGAGTTGCAAAGTAAAAGTAATTATTCATTTTTTTTAATAATTAAAAACATTCTTAGACAGTGGTCCCCATTTTTTAAAAATATTTTGACTTTCACCAGCGTATCAAAATTTAATTAATTAATTTTTAAAAAATTAAAGCATTAATTAATATTTTTAAAAAGTGGCGGGAGGAGGAGAACTGTCTGAGAAATGAATAGAAATAAATGATTATATTTTTTAGCCTGACACTGGATCAATGCAACGGAAAGCAAAATCAGCCAATCGATTTAATTAAAATGTAATTAATTAATATATCATAAATTAAAATTAATAAAGCAAATAATTTTTGCATTTACGTTTATTACTCAGACGGATATAATAATTACTGTCACACAATACTGTAAATTGATTTTTACCTCACACTAATTATTTTTCATTCAATAATTAAATAGCATATTTATTTTAATTAAAATTTGAGTCATTATTTGCACTTGAATTCATTTGAAGAGCATGATAAAAAATTAATTATAGCTAATGGCTACACTTTAAGTAAGTCATTAATAGTAATAAAAGATAAAGAAAAAAAAGTAGCTTATTTTATTTTAAAAATAAAATATTGTCTAATAATTATTGGCGTAACCACCGGAAATAAAATTATTGGCGAGTGATGGTATGACATAGGACGTTGTATCGTATGGCTGCATATTTCTTTGTGGCTGGTACTGATGTTGCTGATGTTGATGATGTTGTTGATGATGATGTTGCTGCTGTTGATGTTGCGGTTGCTGATATTGTTGTTGCTGTTTATTTCCATACGGTACGTAACGTTTTTTCTTGTTGGTAGTTTTCAAAATAGGTTTGTACACTTTATGCAAGTGTTTCTTCGACGTAATATGCTAAAAAAAATGATTTAATTAATAAATTAAAATAAACAATAGTATATTGTGTGACAAGGGATGAAGCAAAAGGATTTCAGACCAGGGTGAAGTTGGCTGACACCCGCAATGAAATCGTCTTTCATCCTGAGTTACACACTAGATATTTCATGATTACCTGCATTGGAACTCAAAGTTTCAGTGTCAGCAGCCAATCAGAAACAAGTTAATTTAAGACCAACTATTAGCGTAAGCGTAAATTGTAAGCAGAAACTATAAATACTATTTATTATTGGCATTAACTTTTATAAAACTTAATTACAGTTAGAACTGCTGACTGAAGGCATTCGTATTAGACTGAAATTCGCTTCTTTCAACTGGCTGTAAAGACACTGAAACTTTTAATTCCGCTGGTATCATGAAAATAAAATTAATTAAAAACAATTAGTCGTACCACATCATATTGCTGTTTGGAATTAAAAAATTTATTACACTGCTCGCATGTAAGTATTTCCCCCTTCTTTTTGGTAGCAGCTGGAGTTGTCGAGTCTGCTGGAGCTGGAGTTTTTGGTTGTGGCTGAACAGCTTTTACCGTCTCGTTTCCGGTCCATCCACCTATGCATCAATGTGCAATCAACACTATCTATCTATCACAACTGCAATAGATGCCATTTGTGATAATAAATTAGCTTGAGCTACATTCATGCCCCAAAAAGGAATACTTATTAATCGAAAGATTTTTTTTTTATTTTTCCCAACACTGAATTGACAATAAAAAATTTTTTTATCCAGGATAAATATATTTTTTATTTTATTTTCCGTGAAAAATACTGTCGATAAATTTTCTCAAGCTTAATTAACAAATGATATTAAAAAAAAGCATTTTATTTATTACAAAAATTTAATCAAAGCTTTAATTTATTCAACGAACTTTGAATAAATTTTTTTCAACTACCAGAGCTCTGACTATCAAAAAAACAATAGTAAATATAAATATATAATTAAATAAATAAATTTAATATGCATTTACAAAAGCTCATTAGCAATAGATTAGTATGAAGCTTAAGTTGGTTATTTATAAAAAAATATAAGAAAAATAAAAATATGAAACATGCAAAAGCAAAAAATGGTTATTAACAAACTACCAATACTATGGACCATTTATTCAATTTCTTAAAACGTTTTATTTTACGTTTACTCAACAATAAATTTTTTTTTTATTATCGAGGTTATTACCTTTCTCTGCTTTCTTTTTATGCCTGTTTCCTATAATTAATAATAAATATTAATTATAATATTACAATACATACATATATTATTTATTTTATTACTCAATTAAAATTATTTCAATTTATTGCTCCAAATTATTATTTTTATTTAAAATATTTAACTAGAATTAAAATAGTATTTGATGTTAACTCAGATCAATAAATTAAAATATATATAAAAAAATAATATTTTTACCATTAAGATGAGTTTGAAGCTGCTGTATTGAATTGAGACTAACATTACATACATTACACTTTAATCCACTGGCTTCTTGATCTTTTGAAAGTCCAATTTTAGTTCCTCCCAAATTTTCCATTATCACTTTCGACCGTATCTAGAAATTTTTTATTTTTAACCCTTAATGAGAATCTCAAGTATACCCGCAGCATAAATATTTTAAATATTTATAATATTTAAAGCCAGTATATTAACATCTATCATTTTTACTATCATAGAAAACTCATTTTCAAAAAATCACAACGTAATTTATTAAAACTCCTGAATATTTCATTGATAAAATATCTTTTAATTACTATCTATTGTAATAATTACTACTTTATTGTAATCTTTTAATTACTACTTCTATTGTAATAATTCTATCAATTATATTTTAAAATTTATTACTTTTAATTTTTTAAAAATAATTATAAATAAAATACAATCATAATAATTGAATTTGAAATAATTATTAGTCATCTCGATCAAAGATGAGCGAAATATAAATTAATAAATAATATTTTGATATAAATATATATAAAATTACTCCATTAACAAATAATTTGAAGATTAAATTTTTTTAATCAACCAATACTGAAAATTATCTCATGATCATTTATATTTAAAATAGAGTTAATTATCAATACCTGTTTAGCATGTCTAGCTCCTTGTAAATGAGCATCCAAGACAGTTTCGCTGGTGAAACATAAATCGCAATCATGACATCTCACTAATGGTTTCTTTGTCGGCAAATTGCCCATAATATTATCAACTACTGCTTTTGTAACGGGATCGGTAATAGATTGCATGGTTGCTTCTGTAAATAAATAAATGAATGATTATCAGTATATATTTTTGATCAGTATCTGGGAATTTAAATAAAGTCGGCATTTAAAAAAAAAAAAACACTATCAGGTTTTGTAATCAGTAACAAATGACAGAAATATTTAACTATGAGAATTAATAAACGTTAATAAATAAATTATGACTTAAAATTGGAGTAATAAAAAATATATGAAATTATACATTGTAATTAAAAATAAAACCATAAAAAAATCAATAAAATCTTAATTCAAAAACAAATACCTACTGTACTTAAGTCAACTTATTTACTTAAATATTTATATTTATAAATTGATAAATATATTTATCAATAATTAAATGAATAATAATTAGATATCAATGTATCTAATTGATTAAATAAAGTTTAAATATATTTATTAATATATATTTTTATATATATTCCACAACAAATGCTCAATAGAAAAGCGAGTTGTCGCGTTTACAATGAAGACATTTTTAAATGCGCGCGCACTATAGTTACGTAGCGCCGCGCGATTTTCCCGCGGAGATTTAAATTATAAATTTTTAACTTTTATAAATCATCACTGAAATACAGACAGATATTATATATATATATATATATATATATATATATATATATATATATATCACTGCGAGACAGTTTGCAGTCACTAAGAGATAGATTGCAGACACGGTACTACGGCCCGTATATACATATGTATAAATATATTTAAAATACATATGTATATATATATTTAAAAAATTCATTAATTAATTTCTATTAATTAATGATCGATTTGAAGTACTAAGATTTGTTTAACTTAAATTTCACTTTAATCAATACACTGACAATCAATACATTTTTTTTAAATTGGTAATTCACTTTTTTTCTACTAATTAAATTTAATTATGAATTTAAATTTTCCCGGGTATATTGCAAGCGTCCCAGAGCGCCGAGCGGAGAATCTGAACAGACCAAAAATGTCTCATGTTTGCTACATTACACCCACAATAATTTATTGTATTGTTTAAAAAAAGTGTCAGTCTTGATTATCTTAAATTTAAAACAAAAACTTTTTAAATTTCGCGCCAAGTCATTGCCACCGTTACCGGCAGCAAGCGCTTATATTCATGTACCAAATTTCCCGCGACAAAAGGCGTCTGTAAAATGTAAAGCCGCCCGATCATAGCGACAGAATTTTTTTGTCCGCCATCACGAGTTCCGACCAATCAGAATTTATTATAAATAAAAATAATCAGCCAATTAAAATCTCGGACACAGAAGCGTGAATTCACCCACACACAACCCTCCGCTATACATATTTGTATATAACTTATATATATATACTCGTTTTATATATAGCTTATATATACATAATCTATCTATAGGTATATGTTATATATAAATTGAGTTCTCTCTATAGGTATATACATATATGAGCGCAAAGAAAATCATCAATGTGTGTGTGTGCGTGGTATCGTGAAATATAGCAGCAGCCATCTTATATTTTGTGTTGAAAGAAAAACATTATTTGTACAAATGTATCGGCTGATAGTGTTAAATTAACTTAAGTTAAGTGTACGCTCGATGAAGCGTATCTTTTTTACTGTTTACCTGGACCACTATATTAGCAAAGGTTCGTTATTATTTATAATATATTAATATACTATGTATATATTTTAAATATTTCTAATACCAAAAGCATCATCTCGTGTGTTGGTGTGATAACACATAAACTCAGCGCGCGTTCTCTGAATCAAGAATCCGGTTTTAGCGTCAAAATATCATCACGTTTTATTTTTATTTATTTATTTATTATTTATATTTATATTTATTTATTATTATTTATTTATATTTATTATATTATTATTTAATGCCCGCGGAAAAACGTTATGCAATCAGCTGATCTAGTAGATCTCTTTTGTCACTTGTCAAAAATGAATGTCAAAGTAATAAGATTCCGGTAGTTGGTCAATGTCGCGGACGATCATTGCACTATTACTATTGTAATAATAATAATAATGATGATATTAATATTTAAAATGTTAATGACAATAGTGATGTTGATGATGGCTTCAGTGATGATGATAACAACAAGTATAAATAGTCTAGTTCTGTGATTTAAATTAAGTGAATGCAGTAGAGTAGTTATTGAAAGTAGTTTAAGTTGGCTTGATAATAATAATAATGATAATGATAATGATTGCAATGTATGATGCAGGTGGATTGGTACGTAGGATATGAGCAGTTTGTCAAGCGCAATCTGACTCTGCTCCCCAATCAACATTTAGTACATCAGCACCACCATCATCACCACCAATTACATCAGCAGCAGCAGCAGCAGCAACCGCCTCAACAACAGCAGCAGCAGACACCCCAGCCTCCGCCACCACCACCACCACTTCCTCCAACTTCATCCCAGCAACAGCACCATCAGCAATCACAGCAGCACCACCACCAGCAACCTGGCGGTCCAACATCATCAGCTCGCCGTCACGTTATGACATCTATGTTCAATCCACAAGTTAAAAGTGAACCAATGGGATTTTATTCAGTGGCATCAAGTAGATCAGAGGGCTCAAATTCACTGGTAAATTTGTCTGAGGATCGTGAGGATTTGTCACAAGAAGAGAGAATTCAAGCACAAAATATGCATCAGCAACAGCAACAAAATCAGGGAAATCAAAATACACAGGATGGACCAATGCGTCAATCTAGTAGCCAACAAACGACTAAAGAGGGTAGCAGAGCTAAACCACAGCCGTGCAAGGTCTGTGGCAAAGTATTATCATCGGCCTCCTCATATTATGTCCACATGAAATTACATTCTGGTAATAAACCTTATCACTGTACCATTTGTGAGGCGAGTTTCTGCAGAAAACCGTATCTTGAAGTGCACATGAGAACTCACACTGGAGAACGTCCATTTCAATGTGAATTATGTCTAAAGAGATTTACACAAAAAAGTAGTCTCAATACTCACAAACGTGTACATACTGGTGAGAGACCATATGCATGTGATATTTGTCAAAAACGTTTCGCTGTTAAAAGCTACGTAACAGCACACCGTTGGAGTCATGTTGCTGAAAAACCACTGGTTTGTGATCGTTGTTCACTGACATTTACATCCAAAAGCCAATTTGCTATTCATATTCGTACGCATACTGCCAGTACAACATACGAATGTAATATTTGTGGTCGCACATTTGTACGTGACAGTTATCTGATACGGCATCAGAATCGAGTACACCGAGATATGAGCCAAAATAATTCAAATCATAATCCATCGACTCCACAGAGCAGTGGTGGTGCAACAACACCTGGTACTGGTTTTGAGAGTCCTGTTTGTGATTTACGTTACAGTGAGGGACCATCATCACTTGATGGAATCGGCGGTGGTAAAGGTATATCTGCTGAAATATCAACATTAGTTAAACATAATAGTCTTCATCTTCCGGTACCACTTTTACATCCGCAGACTATCAACTAGTGTTTAAACGGCAGCGTGTCTGAATCCTTGCCGCTAGCGCATCATCAGCATCATCACCGTCATCTCCAGGAGAATCATCAGCAGCACCAGTCACCGGAAAATGTAACGACATCAAATTCTATTACTAATTCATCTTTGATTCAGACACCAGCATCCACATCAACATCATCAACAACAGCAGCATCTGCAGCAGTAACAGCAACACCACTAAGTGTCTACCAAACTTGTATTTCATCCGGCTCATTGGATACTCCTGAGCCACATCTATATCCTCACTATATTACTTCCACAGAGCCCCCGAACTCACATCATCCGCACCACCATCATTATCATCATCATCATCACAATAATAATAATCAAATTCATCATGGTCATGGTCATATTAATCGTAGTGGTATTCCACCACCAGGAATTCATCCCGCATTATATTTGTACGCTCAGTACACTAATACGACTCCTCCTATTTCTTATCCTGATTACATTCAGCGCAACAATTTAAGCGGCTAATTTATGCTAACAATTAAACTTTTTATTATTATTATTATTATTATTGTTATTACCTTAGTAATTATTTATTATTATTATTATTATTTGAGAAAAAAAATCTAAACAATATACTTAAAAATAAAAATCTGCAATATTATTTTTAAAATAAATTTTATAAAAATGTTTGACTGGTAGCATAAATCGGTATTCCAAATCTCTACACGTTTCCAATTATATCAGCACTTTTTGCTTTAATACTTTCTTTCAGATTTATACGTATGAAAATATGGATATTTATTATCAATAATAATAATACGATCATCATACATATTTATATTATATTTTTAAAGGAATTTAGTCACTTGAATCTGTGATATAGATAGTAATTATTATCAGCAAGATTTAAAAATGAAAAAAAGAAAAAAAAAAAAGAAAGGAAAGAAAAGAAAAAAAAATATTATAATAATAAAATATTGGTTTAATATTTTCATGTTAACAGACAGACAGACTAATATTTAAATATTATAAAGCAATGTCACGGAGCGGTGTAGTTATTGGATTCGATATGATATAAATAACAACAGAAAAAAATAATTGTTAACACGACGCAGAAACACTCACTAAAAATCAGTAATAATGATGGTCTCTACTTGGTCTCTACCGACAATACTTGTTAGTATATTTTCTTTTATTAATTAGTTTACTATTTAGATAATGAGAAAAAGAAATAGATTAATAGTTGATAACTAGGCTTGTTGATACTCTATTTTTATTTAAAATAGAAAGATTTTTTTTTACTTTAGGATTTTTTTTAATTTAAAATAGTTGAGATTGTGGTTTTTTTTTTTATTTTCATTTAAAAAAAGTTTTACGCGCTCTTTTTAAATATTTTTTTAAGTGTGCAAATAATTTTTTAAAATGATTTCATTGAATATTGATATTTTATTCAAAATAATTTTTGGTTTTAATTATTTGAATATTCGGTTCAAATTTGAAATTTGATTTTAAACCCATGTGATAAATTATACGATTTTTAAAAATTATTTACGAATAATTCGAAGCTTGAAAATTGTTTAAAAACTTAGAAATAATTTGAATTTTTAAAAATTCAAATTTTAAATCGAATGTTAATCGATTCGTTACTAATTATTAATTTCAAATTATTTGCGCACTTTTTAAATTTTTATGAGTGTCAATGTAGCAGATAAGACAAATTTAAAATTATAAATAGAGTAAATAATTAAAAAAAAATATTTTTAAAAAATACACTTATTAATTTTGAAATTTTTTAAATGTGCATTTTTTCAAAATTTTATTTTATCAATTATTTACTCTATTAATTAATAATTTTAAATTTGATCAATGTCTGCGCTCACACTCGTCTTTTTGTTCATTTGCTATTTAATGAAAAACTGCTTGATCTTAATTTAAAAAAATAAAATTCATGTAAAAAAATATAAATATATATAAATATATATACATACAAAAATTTATCAGGTGGATAAATGATCAACGCGTGTGAAATTGAGGGTAATCGTCATGGTTTCTCATGAGCTTTTTTCTTTATCGTTTCTCTCAATTTATAAATAAATAAATCAATAATTCATTGATTGATCTATTGATTAATTACTATTATATTTCTTATAGAGATAACTATTTACTTTAGTTGTAATTAATAATTATTACATGTATAGTTATAACATTTGCAATAAGATTTATCTTCATTTCTTCTGAAATAGCTTACGCTATCAATAACAATATTCATTTCTTTGTATAGTACTTATAATTACATATACATATACATATATATATATATAAATATTAAGTATATAGATGTTTTTTTTGTCGTATATTATTAATGTCGATAGAAATGTATATATAGATAATTACGCTGAAGAGGGATGTTGTCAAAAAAAATTTAAAAAACAAAAAAAAAATGTCTGTGCTTAGTTTTAATTTTTCTAGAGTAATAGAGCCGCTTAATTAATATTAATGTTCTTAAAATAAAGAATACAAAAAATTTTTTTTATATTAAAAAAAATAAACTTACAATCATGAAATTAATTTATTAAATTTTTAAATTAAATGACAGCATATTAAATTTATTAGGAACATTAATGAATTAATTTTGTGGTTGTACTTATCATCAAAATTAATAATTATTTTATTTATTATTTTAAATTTCTCTTCTGAACAAGCGAGAAGAGCCATGACAATTGCGAGCAAGGATAAAAATAATGTTCTATTTATAATATTAAAAAGTAAAAAATTATAAATCACGTCGATATATATAGAGATAAATTTTAATAATTCTTTGATAAATATTATAATTTTTTTTTCAACAAAATACTGTTATATAATTTAATTTTTTTTTTTGGTTTGTTTGTTTTTCTTTTAATTGTAAAATTATTTCGAGCTCGTAAAAAATTCAAACGTTTAAAAATAATTTTTATTTATGAGCCTGAAGTTAACAGACAGTTAATAATTTTCGGTTTTTTTTTTTCAAAAAATTTACTGCAATAAAAAAAAAATGCACATGTAGAAAATTAAAAAAACTATAGATGTAATTTTTGAAAATATTTTTTTATAATCGTTTTTGAAAAAATCAAAAAATTATTGGACGTCAGCTAACTTTAGTATCATTATTATTTTATTTGTCACTTTTATTATTTCAATTGAATTTATAATTAACACAAGTATACTTGAGATTTAAAATAACGTTAATGAGAATCGGTAAAGACTGATTATAACAGACTGTTGTAATTAAAGTAAAATAATTTTTCAAGTTAAGAGTTTAATCAAACATTTAATAAAATAAATTATAAATTTACGAATGATAAATTTTATTGGCTAGTCATCGCAGTAAACTTTTATTTAAAAGTCATTGAAATCTCAGTATACTTGTGTTAATATATATTTCTTTTTCTTTTATAATCAGGTTTAGTTGTTATTAATGTATAAACTTTTATAATTAGATTTATCAAATAATAGCTTGGTTTTAAATTTATCAATCTTCTTGTTCTATAATTTTTTTCTTTTCAATTTTTTTTAATAACAACAAAACCTCTCGTTTTTTTTTCTTATCAATTTTTTTTTATTATTTGAATTAAATATTTGGCAATTTAATTGATAAAGTTTACCATCAGGTCCTTTAGATTTGCACGCAAAGAAAAGAGATTTTTAAAAAATTTATTGGACCAATTAAAAAAAAAATGTTTAACAAGTTTTTTAAAAACTTATTAAAAAAATGTATCGATATAATTATTTATAAGTATGAAAAAAAAATGAAAAGATATCAGCCAAGCTGATTATTTAAAATTTATGTCAATACCGTTTATTATTTATTTTCTATTAATGATTAATTAAATAGTTTAACTTGTCATATTTTAATAATTTAACGTAATTTTATGATACCGTTTAAATTGTAAATCAAATCTGTTTTTTTTCTTTTTGTAATCATTTGTCATAAAAATACGTTAGATTATTTATATAAAAATAGTCGGCTTATGAAGCTAAAAAAAATGTAAATAAATATAATTAAAATTTTTTAGGCCATAGAAAATAATCATAGAATATTTCATTAATTAAGTAAAGTAAAAAAAAGAAAAGAAAAAAAAAGAACAAATTTTAGATAATTTATTACCGCTAAAATTTTTATGTAACAAACGCACTTTAGTCATTAGAAATTTTTTTTTTCTAATTAAGATTTTAAAAAATATTATACGATGAAAGAATGTAATTTGTGTTACGTATACACGAAAAAGAAGTTAATGAATTGGATGAAACGTAAAAAATGGAGATTAATTTAAAATACTTTTTGATAGAGATTAAAGGAATATCGAAGGAGATTCGCAAAAAAATAAAATTATTTAAAGTAAACGAAACAAGTTAATAATAAATAATAAGAACATATGATACCTAATAACAATAATAATAATAATAATAATAAACAATGTCTACGTCGCTCGAAATTGCGCCTGTACCATTTTGCTTGATTAGCAGAATACGATGCCATTTATTTTTGTAATACGTTTATGTAGGGATAGTTCTTATTTTTATATAGAGGTTTATTACCGTGCTACCGTAAGTCTTAGAGGCCTGAGTAGGGTAGATCATTAACAATTAAATAAACAATTAGATTATTATACCGCGGAATATGAATCGCCATGAAACTAAATAATTACACCCACACACTAACTCGCTTCTATACAATCTTTTACCTTAAACAAATTATCAAACATTAATTAATAATTAATAAATAAAAAACCTAGTCTATTTTAAAAATACCAATTTTTTTTTTCAATGAAATTACGACAATAGTAAAGATGATATAGAGGCGAGTGAAAGTGAATGAGAATTATCGAGTTGGTGGTGCCATTTAATGATAATGAGTCGCGTGCCATGATAACAAGTAAATAAATAAAACAAAGAATAATTAAATATAAAATTTATGTAATAATAAATGTACGTGGTCATTATCAGCTCGCGGCATAATTATTACATGTCATCAGTCGATACGATATATATATAAATATATATACATACATACATACATATATACGATACCGAAAAAAATCGTTTTTAAAAAAACGAAATTACGCGCCGCTGTGTCGGGTTTTGCGTAAAATAAAAAATGATTAATTAATAATAAAATACAATCGACATAAAATATTAAACGAACAAATAAATATATGAATATTGGATATAAACGATTTTAAAATAAAGCATATCAATATGTGCTGTTTATTATAACGTTTGATCCACCGAAGTAATAAACTCGACAATGAATAAAAAGAAGAAAATAATTTGAAAAAGTCAAAAAAAAAAATAGTAATTATAAAAATGTAGGTAAGCATAGGTGTCACGCGATTAATTAATATGTATCTTGATCAATGAAAATGCGTGCAAGTAAATTTTTGTAATAGCAGATAATAATTATAATAATAATAATAATATTAATAAATAACAATAATATTAAATAATTAATAATAAATAAATAAATAAAAAAATAAACGCTTGAATTTAGCTCTCACCGACATATCCTGATTTTAAAAACACATACATACATACATTTACGTACATACTGCATACATTAGCGTATATATATTAAATAGGGTAAAAATGCGTAATAATGAAGAAGATGAAGAAGAAAAAAGGGATACCCTTTAAACAGAAAACAATAAATAATAAATAAACGTAAAGTTTAAAATAATTATACGAAAAATAATTAGAGTTCTATTATATAAATATATATATATACATATATATGTTTATATATATAAATATAATATTAATAATAATAATTAGTACAACTAAGAAGTATGTACTGTAAATAGCTGTCATTTACTTCCCTATGTCCATTATTACGGATTATATAATTAATTATTAATTATATATATATACATAAATATAAATATAAATTTAAAAAAAAACAAATCATTGTACTGCAAGACATTAACCACTGTTGTAATAATTATCTATTATTAATGATTATTATTTTCATGATTGCTATTATATATATATATTTATATATATAAAAAAAAACATCAAGATTAATAATAATTTATATTTTTTTTAGTGTAAGCGTATTAGTGAAAGTTGACCCTCACAACACTGTTCTGTATAAAAAAAATTAATTATAATTAGACCTGAGTAAAGTACATGGGGAAAAATGGGCATAGGAAATGTATGAACTTTTATTATGCTGTCGACGAAACTTGAAACAGGAAGTCGAGTCAAAAAATTATTATGCTGCACTACAGAAAATATTATGATCCTGAAATTAGCTGACTAATAATTTTTGGATTTTTTTTTTAAACCATGAATTTAAAAAAAAAATATTTGAGAGAATTGCACCTGTAGTTTTTTAAATTTTCTACATGTGCATATTTTCAGTTTTTTTTTTTTTAATTTGATGTTGAAAAAAAATCCACAAATTGTCAATTGTCTGCTAGTTTCAGGATCATAAATTGACAGATAATTTTTGGATGTTTTTTTTTCAGCATTAAATTTAAAAAAAAAAAAAACTAAAAATATGCACATGTGGAAAATTCAAAAAACTGCATGTGCAATTTTTTCAAATATTTTTTTTTTTTATAGTTTGTTTTGAAAAAAAATTCAAAAATTATTAGACGTTTGCTAACTTCCTGTTTTTGGTTGACAGCAGAATAAAAATTCGTACATTTTTTCTCTCCATTTCTCTCCGTGTAAAAAAAAATTGGATTCTACCTCATACTCAATTTTACATAAAAAATATAAATGACATTTTTATGTTAAGAAGAAATGAGAAAAAATTGCCGATGGCTTTGATTGAATTTTTATTTGTATTCAACATATTAGTGCACCAACGAAAAAACTATCAGCAAATTAAATTGATTAGAGCTTTTGCTTCTAAGCATCAGATCATAAATCTGCAACGGCCTCAAACTGTGATAATAGATTGAATATTATTTAAATTATAAATTAAGATTCATGTTTTTTTTAATTTATTTATTGTATAGATTTTACTAACCATCAGAATTAATTTTTTAGTTTTAATTATTCGAGTATTTGGAATTTTAATTCACACAAAAATATAAAATGTTTTTATTTTATAACTTAATATTTTGTCATTATTATTTATTATTATTACTATTATTATTATTATTGTTATTATTATTATATATTGTGATGTTAGATTAAGACGAAGAATGAATTGAGGTCGTTGTAGTAAAACTGAACGTTAGTGTGAGGGATCACTTTCATAATTATCATTTTTTTTACGCTTTCGTAAAAAATAGAAACTAATAATTTTAAAAATTTTTTTCTTTTGCAAAGAAGACGATTGTTTAAATAATTTGAAATAATTGAGAGCAAATAAAGGACGATTATAAAATCATAAGTAAAACTAGACAGAGTCTAGGATATTCTCGCAACAAAAAATATGAAATTTAAATAATGACAATTGTATATTGTGATCGATTAACAAACTACAATGTAGTTTGTTTGTAATGTCATTAATTAACAAAAAAAAAAAAAAAAAAAAAAAAAAAATGATTGTGTATTAAAGTAGTTACCCATTGACAAATTTAAAAATAATCTATAATTAGTATTTATTTATCTCAATTACGAGATTACTTTATACATTTAATTTAGTAAATACAAAAAAATTATTCCATCTCGACATCAACGACCGCATCCTCAACGACCATTTGCTCGGACACAAGAATCGGCTGTACCAGCGGCAACGGATCTGGTGATTTGGTATAAATATTACTTGCTGAGTGTTGTTTCAAATATTCCCCGCCTTTTTCTTCATACTCTCGACGTGTTACCAAAAATTCTGGTAGATTTTCATTGGCACCAAAGTCAC
This sequence comes from Microplitis manilae, assembly GCA_030273425.1. Classification (NCBI taxonomy): domain Eukaryota; kingdom Metazoa; phylum Arthropoda; class Insecta; order Hymenoptera; family Braconidae; genus Microplitis; species Microplitis manilae. Next base: position 23,005,432 of record CP092726.1, read on the forward strand.
GTGCGCCATACCAACTATCAAGACTGGGATTTTTAGCGATATTAATTTTAAAATTTGATTTAAACGGTCTAATTTCTTGCAGTTCACGATTCAGTCGTTCGAGTACACCCGGAAATCTGGCAGTTCCACCGGTTAAAAATACATTGCACACAAGCTGTGACTGTACTTGGGCTGTATAAAGTTTTAATACGAAATCAATGGTCTCAGGGATACCAGCTTCTACTAATCCGATCATCGAGGGCTGAAAAAGTACTTCTGTAGCACGAATACGCTCTAATCCGACGTGTAATTGATGAGTTTCGCCAGGTATTACGGGCACGTTGGAACCCGGACCATCAAACTCAGGATCGTGTTGACGTAAGGCTTCTTCAACTTCCAGAAGACGTTCTTGCTCTAATTCAGAATCCGAATCGCCGCCTTCCTATTGTACACAAAAACAAAGTTTTTAACAGAATAATTGTTCTTGCTTCCCAAGCCTAAAGTACGGTGTTTCTTTCCGATCGCCTTCGTCTCGGAATGTAAATTAATTCAACATCCGGTTGGGAAACAAGAATAATAGTATACGACCCCCGGCCAAAAAGCTGAATGCCCCGTGATATTAATTCACATCCGCAAGGAAATCCAACTTTCTGACCTAGTGTCGTAATATACTATTTCTTAAATACTTATATAATCTCAATAAATATGTTTTATATATAACTAACTCTATTAATAGCTTTGTAGACGTCCCAGTCTTCGTCTCTCATTCCGAAATCGTCATCACGTTTTTCTTTCCTTGCTAACTGACTTATTATCCGCATTCTTTCTTGCGCTGCTGCTGTTCTTCGCTTAGCCATATCTTGTCTCCGCTGCCGCTTAGCTGACTTTTTATCAATTATTTCTTGCCTTTAAACAAAATAATTAAATTTAAAATAGTAAAAAATTAAATACTACTATTAATTATAATAAATTTTACCGTCTTTTCCTTAGACCGGAAATCCATTCATCAAAGTCTGCTTGATTTTTCGGCTGTAAACTGGGTTTTATTTTAGATTTCTGTTCCTCAGCACCTACATTATCTTCCTGTGAATTAGCAGCAACTATTTTTTGCTTTGTTTTCTCTATCTTAGCCTGTAAATTATTTATCATTTTATTTAACTCAGCTTCGGTTGTAATTTTAAATGATTTTATCGCTTCTTCAAACTCTTCAAGCTCGCCTTCTTCTATCAGATCTTTTACTGCCAGCAGTTGATTCAGCTGTTCCTCGTCTTCAGCAAGCTGTAAATAAATTTTTTATTTATTCATTCATTAAAAATTATAATTAAAAGTTAACTTTATAATCTATTACTCTCTCTTCTCGTTTACGAGCATTCATCTCCATCAAACGACGCGCCAATTCACGTTTACGTTCTTTCTGCTGCTCTGCTGTCAACCCAGGAGTTGTAACTGGTGCTACGTATGGTAATTGTATTCTCAATACATTTGCGTCATAGTAATCAGGGTCTGCCCATTTTGATATCTCGTCTTGATAATCTAGTGAAACACTTGAATACTCGTGTACTATTTCCTAGAAAAAAATATAAAAAATAAACACAAATACAGTCCCTTAATTATTCTAATAATAATTTTAATTAACATGAGTATGAAAACTCACTTCAGATCGACTAGGAGTAATAGCATTAACATGAACTGGATATTTCAGCTGCAGCAATCTGTGCATGTATGAAATAACATGAAAACCACCGACATTTATTCTCCTAGAATTGACAGCATCAACTTTACCACCAACTATAGGGATTATATGTGTTGTATGGTACCCAATACTGACGATAAGTCCATAAGGAGGACAATTATTGTGTTGATAAGAAAAAAGACAGTCCACACCGTAGGCTATTGATGGAACGCTGTAGCATTCAAACAGCAGCTCTGCCATGACTATTAAAAAAAAGACACCAGTTAGGAATTGACATTAATATTGATAATTGATATTGATATTGAAGAAAACAATTACGATTTCTTGAGTAATTGGGATTTAGATATGCTTCAGTCAAAATAATCGGATGATTAACGCAGCCTTCAGTATCAATACCCATGTGAGTAAAAGTATAGTCGAATATTTGTTCCTGAGCTTCGAAATGTGTTACGACATTGCGGTCAAATTGTGTTTTTAATTGAAAACGTACTGATTCAATATTTGTTATGTCGTTGCCGACTTGCACTTCTCCATCTTTTTTACCTCGTTCTTTTCGTGGCTTTGCTATCAAATTTTTGAATACTAATTGAGGCTCTTTTTCTGTTGCCCAACCTACTCTACAATTATATGATCCTGAAACAATAATAGAAACAATACACAAGAGAAAATAATTATATTTTTTATAACTTTAAATTAATAAAAAGAAATTTCCAGGGTGTCTTTTTTATTTTTAAAAATAATTTTTCACTTGCTGGAAAATAAAAAAAAATTTACGCTGCCTGTTGCTGTCAGTAAAAAATTTTCAAATTTTATTCTGCATTTTGAATGATAGAATAAAAACAAAAGAAAAAAAACAAGTAAATGATGACAATTTAGGAGCCTAAGAAAAATATTAAAAAATGAATCATTAATATAAATTTTGAGTAGATATATTTTAGGATAAAAAAATGAATAATTAGATGATTGATAAAAATAAAATTACCATTATCAATAACTAATGGTACTGATTGATTTTTAATTTTATCTGGATATGCATGTATGATATCTTGAATTGTTTTTACATCTTTTAGTTCTACAATATCCATTGTTTAAATACAATTTTTGTTTAAACAACAAAAATAAGTTATTTGGTATTTGTTTTTATTTATGGAGGCTAGAGAATATTGTTCATAGTTTTTATTGTTTATTTATTTATAAGTAAACTGACAAGTTTTAAGGTTAGTAAAATGGTAAGTTTGAAAAATATAGGCGCTATTTGTATGTTTTGTTGTACGCTACCTTTTCTGCCGCCATTTTATTTTAATTTACGATTTTTAGTTATTTCCCCATTTCTAATAAGTTATTTTTCGAATATTTAAATTTACCGCGCAAGTAATAAGAATAATCAGTAAATTATGGATGAAAATAAAAAATTTCGAGTATAGTTTTTAGTCAAATTAATATAAATATTAACATAAATGAGTTTTAATAAAATTATTAAATTTCAATTTTGAAATTTCGCGCCAAGATGGCGCTACTGTACGTTGCTGCATTCGACGCTCAAATTTTTATTAAAGTGGGGGTGGGAGAATGAATTGCAAGTGTATTAACTGACGGTCCACTAGCGACAGTCAGTATCATCGACAATGGCAGTAGTAGTTTAGATCCTTCTTTACGTTTAAATAGAAACACAATATTGCAGTTAATTCGCAGAATAATTCATAAAATTTATTGCTTATAGTCATTGTTTATTAAAAATGTCCAGTATTTGTAAAATTTAAATTGTGCAGTGTATGTGGTGTAGTTAAGTGGTGAGTATTTAGTGCTAGTGCAAAGTTTTGAGTGTTCAGTGCCAGTGTAAAGTGTTGCTGATGGCTGATGCTGATATCTTCCAAGTTCCTGAGCCCAATCATCTGGCATCGTCTGGTGGGAAACAGCAGTTAAGTGACGTTTTTTAGCTGCAATACACTTGGAGCAATTTAATTCAAATCTCCAAGTGTATTAGGACACCCTTCTGCACATTATTTCTCCACCGAGGTTTGTTCAAACACTCAAGTGTTTTTTTTTTTTAATATTTAAAAATTTTTTATAACATATTCTGCCGCCATTTTATTTTGACAAGATTTTTAACTTTTCCTTAATTTCTAATAGTTTATTTTTCGAATATATAAATTTACCGCAAGAATAATAAGAACAATTAACAAATTATTAATGAAGAATAAAAAATTTAGAGCATATTTTTTAGTCAAATTAATATAATTATTGACACAAATGAATTTTAATTAAATTATTAAATTTCAATTTTTAAATTTTGCGCCGTTGGCGTTACTGCGCGTCGCTGTTGTGCGTCGCTGTAGTCAACGTTCAAATTTTAGCTAAAGTGGGGGGGAACAGTCGAATGAATCGCAAAATCGATTGCTTTGTAATCAACTGACGGTTCGATAGCGGCAGTTAGTATCATCGACAATGGCAGTACTAGTCCAGATCCTTCTTTACGTTTGAATCGGAACACAGAGTTACAGTTAAGTCACGTAGAATCGTGCAGTGATTGTTAAATTTATCTTTTATTAATTTAAATTGTGCAAAGTATTTGTTGTGTAGTTAGTGTTCAGTGCTAGTGTAAAGTGTCAAGTGTTCTGTGCTATAGTAAAGTGTTGCTGGTGGCTGATGGTTGATGCTGATAATTTCCAAGTTCCTGAGCCCAATCATCTGGCATCGTCTGGTGGGAAATAGCAGTTAAGTGACGTTTTTTAGCTGCAATACGCTTGGAGCAATTTAATTCAAATCTCCAAGTGTATTAGGACACCCTTCTGCACATTATTTCTCCACCAAGGTTTGTTCAAACACTCAAGTGTTTTTTTTTAATTTTTTAAATATTTTCCTCATATTCTGCCGCCATTTTATTTTGACGCACGATTTTTAAATTTCTCCAATTTTTAATAATTTAATTTTCAAATATTTAAATTTACCGCGCAAGTAATAATAATAATTAGTAAGAGTGCATTTCAAATTACCCTACGCGACGCATATCAGAATGCACTGATTATCTGACAAGTAAATTTTGAAATCAAATTGAATTCAAATTCAATTCAATAGTCTGTTTAAAGTTACCAGTCTTACTCATGTTTACTAAAAAAAATAAATAAACACCAGTGAAGGTACAAGAAAAAAAAACAAGATGTTTTTTTTAGTAAGTATCTTTTAATTTTTTAAAATGCTCTTTAAATAATTAAAACGTAATCAATATTTAATTTATTATAACATTACAACAGTGATTATATGAAACATAACTTGATTATATAAAAACAATATACTTTAAAATATAAACAATTCTAAAAGATCTCTACATATTTAAACAAATTAATAAATATAATAATTTATATTTTCTATTAATATTTTCATATAACAATCGATAAATTATTTAAAACTTATTTCGTGTAAATGCCGCGATGAACAATTTTTCAAAAATTGTTAATTTGTATTTCATATATTTTAAGTAATAAGTAATAAGGTAACAAATATTAAACAAAGTACCAACAAAAATAAGAGAGCACCTCACACTTAAGGGATTCAATAATTTTTAAATATGAATTTATATTTTAATTTTGGCACAGGCATTTTTGAAATTCATTTAGTTTGAGATTTAGCGATTAGTACATTAAATAGCAACATAATTTTATTATTTAATTTACGTTTATATCCAATTATATTCATGATGGATCATTTTTTATAATTAATCTGTTTAATAATAACTTTATTTCCTGCGTCAAATGCGTTCATTAATGAGCAATTAAATTTTATAAATATTTCACTATCATTTTTTTCAATAATAATTTATAATTTATATTAATTTTTTTTCGCCCCTCCGGGCGAAAAGCGTCAACTTTTTTCCCGCTGTGTGAAACGAAGTTGACTCTTTCCGCCTCCGTCGAGGCGAAAAATAGTATTGACACCTTGGGCAATAAATAAGAAAGCCTCAGATCACATGTTTGTTGACCTCGGCTTCGCCTCGGCCAACAATTACATGAGATCTGAGACATTTCTTACTTTCCTGCCCTAGGTGTAAAATATACTATTAAATTGATCTTTAACTTATTTTAAATTCAACAATAAAAGTATGAACGTTAATAGGGGAAAAGGGTCTAGTACAAAAAAAGAGGATATTGTAATTTTTTTTCAGAGTACCTTGTTTATTAACATTCTTAAAATTCGTGACATTATTAAGCAACATTCCAAGAATATTCTCCTAAATTTTTATAAAGAAATATTGAAAAATGTGCCAGTGGTAGTGGGGAGAGACGAGTCACAAGAATAAAGTCCATGCCGTAGGCAGGATAACTGACTGCTTCATCGAAAATAAAAAAACCAAAAATATTTCTTGGTTACATAAGTTTGATGGATTTGAACGAAGGAATAAACAAAATATTCATTTTTGAATTTTTGGTAAAGCTGCAATCAAAAAACTCTGATTTTTACCAAAAATTGCTCTTTTTGTTTAATCAAAAAATAAGTAGTCATTGAAAAAAAAAATCCTTCGTTCAAATCTCAGATAAACTTATGTACTAAAGAAATATTTTTGGTTTTTTTATTTTAGATGAAGCAGTCATGAGTTATTCTGCCTACGGCAGAGACTTTTTTTTAAGTAACTCGTCTCTCCCCACTACCACTGGCTTATTTTTCAATATTTTTTTATAAAAATTTAGGAGAATATTCTTGGATTGTTGCTTAACAATGTCACAAATTTTAAGAATTTGAATAAAGAAGGTACTCTGAAAAAAAAAATTACAATATCCTCTTTTTTTTGTATCCCAGACCTTTTTCCTCTTGACGTGATGTAAAAAAATCTGTCGGCAAACTTTCATCCACTGAGCAGATGCATGTACTGTTGATGTAATAATAATGATATTAATAATAATAATTATAATAATGATAAATAACAAGTAATTAATCAACATTACTCCTGTTCAATGGCACTAATATCAATAGTTTTCACCCGTGACGAGTCAGTCGGCAAAAGCCTTAATCTTTCGGGTTCAGCATCAAGCATAATAATGCACATAAAACTCTTTCCAGAGGCCTGATCTATCGGATAAATCGTAACAGGTGCAAACTTATCTACGGATCCATCGACATAGGAGCATAACTTTTTATAAACCTGAGGAAAGTGTCTCCTTAAAGATACTCCACGCAATCTTAATTGCCGTTGGATGTTACCAAACCCAATTTCGCGTATTTTTTTCGGTGTACTTTCTTTCTCTCCCTTATTATTCGATTGTGGTAATGATGTCAGTACAAGAGTTTCTGGTGATTCCATTTCACGGGTAATGTTACATGCTGGTGATGATGATAATGATTCTTTTACAACATTTTCTTGACGTTGTTGCTGATGCTGCTGGTGTTGTTGCTGTTGCTGCTGCTGTTGATGACGATGCTGCTGCTGCTGCTGTTGATGATGATGATGATGTTGCTGTTGCTGCTGATGATGATGGTGGTGATGGTGATGATGATGTGGTTTAGCATCCAAACGTATTTTACCACAGCGTGAAATTAATTGACGTTCCCACCTGACACCACCGACGTCAGTTGACGGAACTTCATTAACAACACAAACCGCAACATAAAGTACCAATCTAGTTTCAGGATTATAAGATTTGCAAAGCCGCATAACTTCAGCATAAAGTTCGGTGCCCATTTCACTGAGCAAAAGATCCGAAGAACGCACATAAGTCGGCTCTCCTAAATCTTTGAAACCATTGGCTATAAATTTATCCGCCAACTCGGGACTTTTGAAAAAAAATTTAACTGCACCACGGCCATGGGCTGTGTATCCATGTCTTGCCAACAGAGAAATGTGTTTAAGCGTAGCTAAATCATCTTTAGCACTTGATAATACTTGCCGACAAATAGCACCTACACGTGAGTGTAAACACGTTTTACGGTGACGTTGCCAGTGTGCACGTCTACATTCTCTCGAACAGTATAAATACATACAATAATGACAACTCTTGTATACTCTACGTGCCTCAACCAGTGTCGTTGTATTATTACACTTATTATGACGGCATTTAACCAGGTATTTATCAACAGAGGCAGTATTATCAAATGAAACACGACGATTACGTGATGATGATAAATTACGATGAGATAATGGCACAATATCACTGCCCTCACTCTTACGGCGATCTCTACTACGTTCGTTATTTATAATTGGTTTCTCCGTAGACTCTGTTGCATCCTGTTTAGCGGACTCTGTGAATAAATATGCCATTTTAATTTTAATTATCTTATTTATTTAACGGCTACTACTTATTATAACCCAATAAATAAATAAATAAATAATAAAAATATAAATATAACAATGATAGTACTAAGTAAATAATAATAATAATAAAAATCGATAAATGGATTTTAGCTTACAGCCTATTTACCAAAACTCACAATAACTAGATTGACCTAAAGGCAATTGTGTGATAGCAACAACGTACGTACTATGGCAATAAATTTAATTATTTCGTAGTACTTTATTTTTATTTTTTTTTTCACTGTTGAAAATCATAACTTAAACGAAACTTACATAGTCCTCCTACCTTGGAGGTCTTGACGTAAATCACTGCAACTTTTTCCGGGTTTCCCTCCAGGACTCGGCGTCCGAGATGAGGCTGATGGCAAACCCAGCAGGGAATCGAGTACGTCCTCGAGGGTCGTTGATCCAGGACTCGGTTTGTTTCGGAAAAATGCCGCGGTCATTGCTGCGGCCTTTGCTTCTTTCATGTCTTCGTCCATCGATTCTGATACATGGAATTTTATAATTAATTATTTAAATTTGAATTAAATGCATTCATTTTTATATAGAAAATTCAAGTGCGATAAAAAAGGCAACAAAAATATAATAACGAAAAGATGAAATGAAAAGTAGTAATGAATAATTACTTACCGTGTGACGGTGAACTGTAAAAAATTTGAGGAGTGAATGGGAGTAAATTTGGAGTGAATACGGATCGGGTGACTATTTATTTAATTCCATCGGAGTTGAATTCCTCCGAATTGGAGTTTATTTCGAAATTCAAACTCCGAATCAGAGTAAATGTGGATTTAAATCAAATCTAAATCACTCCGGAGTTTATTTCAAAATTCAAACTTCAAGTCGGAGTAAATGTGGATTTAAATATAATTCAGATCATTCCGAGTTGGAGTTCAATTTAAAAATGAACCTCCGAATTCGAGTTTATTTCAAAATTCAAACTCCGAATCAGAGTGAATGCGAATTTGAATAAAATCAAAATCCCGATATCACTCTGCTGAAAAATAAACTCCGGATTTCCTCTATATGCGGAGTGATTTACTCTAAAACTCCGGGTCTCCCATTGAATTCAAATTTAAATAAAATCTAATCACTCCGAATTCACTCTCGATTATTGACAATGTGATACGTTTTATAAAATTAAAAATAATATAAAATGGGGCATAGTAATAAATAAATAAATAAATAAATATATAATAATAATAATAAATTTAAAAAAATAAACGCTAAGATATGAACGATAATTTATTCTAAATAAGGATGTGCACTACATAAAATATCAATAATTACGAAACATACAATTAAAATATATCATTAACATAAACATATAATAATATATTGCTTTACGTTTGAGAATAATAATAATAATAATTAAATAGAACAAGCATTTTTCAATAGATAAATAATATAAACTAAAAAAAATAGCAAACAATTCATGATAAATTTGTATTGGCATACGTATTTTAAAAATATTCATTATTATAATTACTGAAGACATTTTGCGTATTAATTCCTTATAAGTTTTGAGATTGTTAAATAATTTAAAGTTGAGTGATAAATATATGGACAGTGGATACAAAAAAACTTTACTCGTCTAACATCAAATGCTAACAAATATTATTTAGATAAAAAAGTCATCGAGAGCCGTTAGTTGAGTGAAAAAATATCAAGTGATATATATATAATATATGTATTTAACAATTATTTATTTTTTTAAATTTAAAGTTCTATAAATATGTTAAATTGCTTGTTAATTATAAATGTTATTTGAAAAATATTTTTTATAAATATATATTTGTTATATTATTTAAAAAATTAACAAAATTTTACTATATGTACAAACTCATTTGTTCAATAATAATAATAATGATGACATAAAAAGTCATCCGTAACTTTAATTGACAGCACCATTTATTTAAATCTCAGTACTTTGAATAAAAATTTAAAAATAAAATAAAATGATAAAAAATGAAAAAAATAAAATTCTACTGCTACTGATAATATTTATAAGAACATTGATAATAATAATAATAGTAGTAAGAATAAGAAGAATAATAGTAACGATGAACAAATCGGATATCCTTAGGCGAGCAGTAACTCACCACGATGATGACTGTATCGTTGTTGCGACGTATCCCGATGATAGCTTGATGAGGGAGACGGGCAGTTACTCGCGTCACTTGCCGCCAAATCCAGATAAAGTCCTGAATTAGTGGTTGATTCTACACAGCTGCACGATTTTGTTGTTCCCGTGGCATCACATCCCGTACAGCTACACTCTTTGTCTGCTGTCAAACTCACCGGCGTTTCCGGTGAGTCTACTGGTCGTGTTCCGACAAACGAGCTCTCCATCCAGCACATTTTAATGCCTTCACCTTTTATCAACAATTCATTAATTAATTATCCCGCTAATTGTCATTGTCAGCAGATTAAATTCATTAGAAATATCAAGTAAATAAAAACATTTGTTAATAAAGGAGTGGAAATGGTAGTAAAAGTAGTAGTAGAAGTAGTAGACGCCGTAGTATAGAAGAAGGAAAGAGAATATTAAATAATAGTATAACAAAAAAAAAAAAAATATAAAATTACCTGTAGTGTGGAGTAATAATGGTGATGGTTGAGATTGTGGTGGGATGATGATAAATTTAAAAAAAATTTTTTCTTTGTGATTTTTTTTTTTTTTAAATAGATAAATAAAATAAATAATTGTTTGTTTGCATTGTTTTGTCGCAGAGGAGTTGTCGCATTTAATTATGCTCACCTCTGGGACTGGCGAATCTGTCCTCGTAATTTCGATGATGATAATTAACATCACTTCTGTCATCGTTGTTGTCGTCGTTAAATCGAGGAGAAAGCCGTCCACCTTTCGTTCCTTCCTGACCACTTTGTACATAGTGAACTATAGCTGAGGTTACTTCTTTTATCGAGTTCCTCACATCCAGCTGCTGGTTATTTCGTTGTTGCTGTTGCTGTTGGTGGGTGTGGTGCTCTTGTTGCTGGTGCTTTGATTCCAGCTGAGGAAGGATGCCCTGAGCTAGTCGTTCGGCGGGCGTTCGTGGGTTCGTTAGACGTTCTTGGGACCGCCATCCGAGGTAAGGTTGCCGGTAATTGAATGACGACCCTATTGAGCTGGCCGGTGAGCTACCAGCGCTGTTTAATAAACTCGTGCTCCATCGAGAGAACACCGGCTGCGGCGTTGGACTCGAAAGCAGTCCTGCAAAGTAATTGATTGATTATTGAAAGAGGTCGGGAGGTTCTACACTGAGTTAAGAAAAAAAATCATTATTTAATTTTGTTAATGGACTGATTTAATCAGTTTTAAAATGATTAACTAGTTGCAATCGCAGTAGTAACAGTGGTAGTAGTTTTTATCAGTGCGCATACCTCTGCTAGGTTGCCGGAGATTGGAAGACGACGAAAGGGAAGATAACGATGTGGTTTTAGAACCAAGTGACCGCCATCCGCTGTGTTGAGATGCATCTGAATGTCGTTTTAACCGAAACCCATCCCGAGCTGCTGGTGAATTTTTATACCAATCTGGTACATTTAATCGTTGCAATGACCTCTGCACCCTTAGCTCGTGTTCACTAGGTACCCGTTCAGCTGCCATTCCTTTCTGGAGTTCATTTTCTGGTGGCTGAAATTTTATACTTATTAATGAACATCAATTAATAAAACTAAAATAAATCGATCATGAAAACTGATCGTCTATTTTTTTTACATATTTATAAAAAGAGTAATCGCGGTGCTAACGTCACAGTATTGGTCTTTACATAAATTTATTATTACGCTTTTGAAATGTCATAATTTCTCATAGGCCTGAAACAACCGGAAAGTTGAGGAGAAAAGTTTAATTGAAAATAAAAAATTAATAAATAAGTCAATAGTTTGTTGTTGATATGAATGAGCAAGGTCGGCATGAAACTAGGCCTTGCCCGTGCTATCGATCTCGTGATGCATCAAACTCTAGATGTGGAGTAGTCGATAGCCGATGCGCAATGGACTCGCTTGCAGTAAATAGTTCTATGTCTGTATATAATTGTAAACTTGATCTTCATTAAAAATTTATCAGGAATGCAAAATTTAAAATAAAATCAATAAAAAAAAAACCTGTCATGAATTAATCAGAGATTAAAAATTAAACATGACTTGTAATTTAGTAGTTTCTCTTTTTACCCAAATTGACAGTTACGTGACATTTTAATACGAGGTCAAAGTGTCGCGCCGTTATTGCTGGCTCTTAAGATCACAACTGATAATAATGATAACAATGATCATAATAATAATGGTAATGATGACGATGATAATGAATACACTGACGGAAGTAATGTATCCGGCGGAAGCTATTGACGTGTCGTGCATTAGTATTAAATGATACTGATAAATTTTTACCGGTTCAATTTATTTTGGATAACCTTTGGCCCTATCAATGATTCAGTGGTTGAAAAAAAATTTTTAAGAGCCGTATTGTTGTCAATTGTCGCGCGTAATAAAGAAGAGACTTATCTATCATACTTAATTGTTATCGTTGAGTATATAATAAATTTTACCTTGATACTCTGATAATTGATAATGGAACATCTGTATTGCGATGTCTGATTGTATGATAAAAAAAAAAAAATTAATATGAGACTTACCTTGATGAAATCTAAATTCTCCTTATCAAGGAGGAACTCCATGGATTTGTGAGGACGATTATTGTTAATGTGTTCACCAGTGACGTCGTAGTCAGGATGATCACTCGTGTTTCCGTCGCAACTGAATCCTGCTGGCGACTGAGGTACGCGCAACAGTACGTTCTCGCGGCCTTGACGCGACGTATGAGTTGTAAGGTTGAGTAGACTGCGAGTCTTTTTGTCAGTCGTGGAAGCACCGTCGTTGATAATACTGCTGTTATTTATATCACCGTCGTTGATATCTGCGTCGAGGTCCGTCTCGAGCAGACCGCCCGGGTGGTCTTTCATTTGGATGGCTGACTGGTGGTGCTGATGATTGTTTGAGTTATGGTGCTGATGATGATGAGGTTGCTGCTGCTGCTGCTGCATTGCACGAGCTTTCGCCATTTTGATAATAGCCGGGTTACCTAAATCTGTTATCGCGCGCCGGCGCGTACTCGCTGGCTCTGGAGACGACGTACTTCGTATCGTTGTTGATGCACACGCGCGGATATTCTGGAGCGGCGGCAAAGGCGGTTTGCTCATACACACCGGCGGCCTTCCATTTGTGCTGTAAAATTTATTTTAAAATATTATTAGTTCTAGTTCACCAGCATTCATCTAACACCTCTTCTATATACGATATTTATTTTTATTAGATACATTTTATAGCCATTTCTATAAATATTCCTTTTAATAAATATTATGTGCTATGTAAATAAATGTATCAGCGAATATTTTATGACACTCGAATTAGATGACGTCTAATAATTTTTAGATTTTTTTAAAAAATATTTCTAAAAATTGCACATCTAATTTTTTTGATTTTCTACACGTGCATATTTTTTTTTTAATTAAATCGTAAAAAGAAATTCGAAAATTGTCTGTTATCTTCAGGAATACAACTAGCTGAAGTTTAATAATTTTTGGATTTCTTTAAAAACCCTAAATTTAAAAAAAAAATATTTTGAAAAATTGCACTTGTAGTTTTTTTAATTTTCTATGAGTGCATATTTTTATTTTATTTTTTTTTTTTTAATTAAACTGTCAAAAAAAAAATTCGAAAATTGTCTGTTATCTTCAGGAATACAACTAGCTGAAGTTTAATAATTTTTGAATTTCTTAAAAAACCCTAAATTTAAAAAAAAAAATATTTTGAAAAATTGCACTTGTAGTTTTTTTAATTTTCTACAAGTGCATATTTTTATTTAATTTTTTTTTTTTTTAATTAAATTGTCAAAAAAAAAATTCGAAAATTGTCTATCTACAGAATCACAGTTAGCTGACGTCTAATAATTTTTGAATTTTTTAAAAACGTTAAACTTAAGAAAAAAAATTATTTTGAAAAATTGCACATGTAGTTTTTCTAATTTTCTACATGTGCATATTTTTATTTTTTTATTTTTTTAAAGTTAAATAGTCCAAAAAAAATTCAAAAATTTTTAATAGTCTGCTAACGTCAGAATCATAAAATTTTATAAATTTAATGCATTATAATTTTCAAGTATAAGAAAAAATTCTCATTTTATTTAAAAACTGTCGCTAATCTGATCATAAATTAAAATAATGTCATTATCTTAATTACATTAGTTATTTTGGTGTCACTAAATATAAACGACTTGGAATGTTTATCCAATCATAAACGAGGTTTCGAGGTTTATGTCATGTTTATTTATTCTTTACGCGCGTACTTTTTGTTATTTAATTACTAATGAAAAAAAAAGTCATTAGATATTTCTAACAATGACATAATTTAAAAAAAACTTATAAAGCCATTTTTTTTTTTTTTTTATCATTATTAAAAATAAATATGTACAACTGTGATTTAATGTGCCATTAGATAAGATAGTACTTGAATTACCATTTGGTACATAAGTTTGCAACCTGTTTACTCATTATTATTCGATAAAAAAAAAAAAACAAGAATAAAAAATTTTTAAGAAGATAAAATGATTGTAGTGTAGGCGGGGGAAATTACGTCAACATTATAAATATGTGTTAATCCCCCTACTGAGTACTTAACGCAGATCACCATTACGAAAGCATCAATTGCATGATCTTTCTCATACATAGTCCATACCCGAGTGGTGAAAGAGCGAGAACGAGAGAGAGATAAAGAGAGGAAGAGACGCGATGCAAAGAAACGTTTAATCACTTTTAATAAATGCCGTTTAATAGAGTTTAATATACTCGCTACAATAAATTAACTTGTTAGTAATGAATAGAAAAAATAATTAATATTAATAATAATAAGTAAACATAAATAGATAACAATGATGATGCTCACCCAATAGACGATGCGTCGAGTTGAGGATTATCAGCGACGCCAGTGTTTTTTAAAATTTCGAGTTGTTGCTGGTGGTGTCTCTTTTCATGATTATTTGTCTCTTCCTCTGGTGCATGTAACGGTATAATAATATAGTTATGTTCAGCGACTCTTTTGCCCACATTTGCCGATTGCGTACCACATGACCGCGTATCTGTTATTACTTTATTTTTTTTACTGCTATCCAACCGTGGACTTTTAGACCGCCCACTGAAACGGAATTTTGAAAAACGTTGCAAAAAACCACCGAGTCGACTCTTTTTATTTTTATCATCTTCACTTATCGTAGCGTCACTTGCTGGCGGTACTGTCACCATAGCTGTTGGTTGTCTTGAGGTTGCTGTCGATGCTGTTGTTGTTGTCGCGGGAGTTGAAGAATCTGTACGCACGTTCTCCAAGCTCTTCGTCAACATAACTAACATCGGTTTGCTCCACGGCTGGTTATCGCTCCCTTCATAAATAACTTCCTCCTTTTTTCCCTCACTCTCCGTCCCACACTCGTCGAGGTCGCGCCCAACTATTGAATTACCAGATCGTGTATTCGACGCTGAAGCTAAACCATGATTACACACTACAGATGTGGAATTAACAACGTTCTGAGTAGGCTTGGGTTCGCCAGTCCATTGCTGCTTATGTTCGTCCTGCTCCTGCTCCTGCTTCTCCTGTTGGTTACTTTCTCCCACCTCAACCTTAGTTTTCTTTACAATGCTTTCTTCTACCAATACCATAGGCAATTTCTCTTCTTCCTCAATCGCTCGGTCTCGCCGCTGGGGGTTTTGCCGATTATCCTCTGCAAATATCCCACCGCACATACCTGCTCCATTCACTTTCAAGTTACTATTGTCAACTAACAGCGCCATCTCATTACTGATACAAAACTCATTCAATTCTAGATCCTCACTATTATTTTTAATTTCAATATCATCATTATTACTATTATTATTATCATTATAATTACAACTATTAATATCAATTTCTTCTTTTTCTTCTTCTTGTTCATTTTTATAAATTTTTTTATCATTTTCAACAGCCAATAAATATTCAAATTCTCTAATAACAGGCTCGTTTGCGATGACTTTAGTTTCTAAATATGAAAAATCTACTTCATCATCTACAATAGGTCCCACGTCATCAGGAATACAGTTACCAGTTTCTCCATAAATTGAAAAACAAACAGAGTTTTTTTTTATCTGACTGAATAAATTATCCGATTGGTTCCTGTCACCAGCCGATGAATTACCGCCACGATTTTCAAAATAATTATGTTCACTTTTAGTTGATCGAGACTTATCATCAGCAAAACCAGATTCATTTAATTCGTCGCAAGCATCCATGCGCTGAAAGGGCTTAGAGGTCAAATGAAGGGCTTTTATATAATCAGACTGCTGAGCCAATTCGTAACTAGCGTTGTTCAAAATTCGTTTGCGTGTATTAGGTGATGAATAACCTGATGCTGAAGAGGCTGAATTTTTGAATACTTTATCATCAATTTCCCACTGCTGTGCTAATTCATAACTGGCATTATTTTTGACTCGTCTTGAGCGATCTTTGGTAGAGGGAGTTCTTGGAATGCTATCCATAACTTGTTCCATATCTTTGTAGTTTGTTATTTCCTCGACTTTACTTCCAAGCTGACGGATCGCTTCATCAACAACTGCATCAATATTATTTTCAATAGTCAGTACATCAAATCCGCGGTCTTGAATTTTTACCGTTTTTTTCTTGACGACATTATTGCTTTCGTCAATTACTGGCTTTGAAGTAATCGACGACGATGATGATGACGAAGAATTATCAAGACAGTTATTTATTTCATTGTCTTGTTCACATTCTATCGCTGGCGCTGGCGCTATCGCTTTATCAGCAGCTATTATGTCACTATCGCCGTTATCATTTGAAATGATTTTGTTGAACTGGTAATGTGGCGTTTCGGTGGGTTGGTAGTCGGCCATTTCGCGATAATTATCCTCAGCATTCATCGAATCATACGTTATTGATAGTGGCTCACTATCAGTATCAACAGAACCAAACAAATTGAGATTCACTGGCACACTATTAACCCGTGTAAAATTTTCCGAGTATTTTAATGATGATAGTCCAGTATTACTTGACGTATCATAAATATCATTACAGTATAAATTACGAGTTAAATAGTCAGTTGACAACCCGTCCAAGTCTGTTGGTAGACTGGGTACACTGCGGGATTTGTTGGTGAATCTAAAATTAAAATCGGACGACATCGAGTTGCTCCACCCTCGTTGTTCGACGGGCATAATTCTCGACGGTTGGTTGTTGCTGTGATCTATATTTAGCTTAGCATAAGGTGAATCCGAGAAGGAGCCAAGTTGTGAACGAGTAAGATTTAGCAGCACGGCCTCTCGAGCATCGGATTCTAAACCGATTTCACGCAAGTCCATAGTACTTGTCCACTCCATGCTCGCTTGATGATGATAATTATTATCATTATCTAAAGTACTGCGGCAATAATCTTTCTCTTCGCTGTATCGCTCTTCCCAAACATCTCTGTAGCATTAAAAAAAAAATAATAAATAAAATAAAACAGTAGCTTTTTATTTCGTAAACTAGCCTTGAATCTAAATATAAATAAAACGATACAATACAAAGTATAAATTGTCTGAATACCTTTTAAATTTCGGCTGTTTAAAACTATTGACATCAACAAATTGGCTATTATCACAAGTATCCAAACTTTCGAAGCTTTTGTACGGACGGATCTTTGAATAAAATTGTACATTATCGTTGCTCGACTGGAATTTTTTCGACGGATTATAATTTTCGTTCTCTGAATCTTCTAAACTGTCTGGGGACGTGTTATCAAAATATGAATTTGAACAGTTTGAGTATTCGAGAGAGTCGTAGCTGTACCCGGAGGGCGAAACAGCTGCACAGGCTCGTTCGTTATTTTCGAATTGTACGAGTGACGATGAGCATGATGACGTTGACGATCTTGACAGCGATCGAGGCAACGCCGACCAACGATTGTTGTCTTTTATTAAAGCTGTCGATGATGATTTACACCAACAATAACACTCGCTCGAGTTATTTTGACAGCGACATTTATCTGGCACCATTGAATTACACTCACTTTCATTGCTATCTAATTGATCCCCTATTTTTTAAAAATAAATAATGTATCAGTATTTGGTATATTGTTTAAATTTGATACCTCAAGCATTATCATAACTAAACTACATGATCCTGAAGTTACCGGACAATTATCAATTTTTGGATTCTAATTTTTTGAAGTCAATTACAAAAAAAAATAAAATAAAAGTATGCACATGTAGGAAATTTAAAAAACTGCAAGTGCAATTTTTTTAAATATTTTTTTTTGCAATCTGTCGTTTTTAAAAAAATCTAAAAATTATAAGTCGTCGGGTAACTGATGAGTATTAATGTAGCCGACAATTATAAATTTAAAAAAGGTTAAAATGAGTGAATTTAATAAAAATCGAATAAAATAAAAAAATGCACATTTATATAATGAGAAAATGAGTATGTGCATTTTTTTTATTTTTACATTTTTAATTGTTTAATTGGTTTATTTGTAATTTTAAATTTGTCTCATGGTTATATTAACACTCATGGTAACTTCAGAATCAGCTAAACTACAGAGTATGGAAATAAATTTTTTATAAACATTTGAGGATGCATATTCACCCTTAACAGAAGATTTCATTAAAGCTTGTCCTTAGGAAATAAAAATAAAAAATATTATTAGTATTTATTTATTTTTTTTTAAATCCATGATCCTGAAGTTAGCAGCCAAAAGTTTTCGAATTTTTTTTTGAACAAATTAATCACAAAAAAAAATAACTAAAAAAATGCACATGTAGAAAATTAAAAAATCTATAGGTGCAATTTTTCAAAATATTTTTTTTTGTAATTTATCGTTTTTAAAAAATTCAAAAACTATTAGACGGCTAACTTCATAATCATTTAAATTAATCAGTTTTTTTTTTTCATATAAAAAATTTATTTTCACCTGAAGTTTTATTACTCGTTATATGAATAACACTTTCAGTTTCAGAATCAGAACAGAGCCAACAACCAGTACCGTCACTTCTATCAGATTCGCTTTGAAGATCTTCTGACGTTTCCTCAAATATCGTCTCCAGGAAATCAATTTGCTGACTCATACAATTTTCTACAATAATAAATAAAAAAAAAACCGGTGAAAAAAGATAACTTATAAATTTAATAAATATAAATTTTCACAAAATAACATTATTTTCTACGTCTTACAATGCTGAGAAAGCGACCTAGATCCACGACACAATTACTTACACACAATTGCCATGCAAAACTACATAATTTACTCTTCTATAAAGGAAGAAAAGAAAAAAAAACATGAACACACCCAACACCAATTCCTACAGCTACTAAGCTAATGGTGTAATAATTGAATTTAGAGCGAGTAAATTTTCAGAGCGTGTGTGTTTCAATTAATACACACAGCCAATAAATAAAAAAATATATGGGCATAGACATGCGTGCAAAAATTTTTACACTAAAGAATTAACGGAGTGAGTGCGGAGTAAATTCCAAAAGAAGTTTATTTTTATATTAAAATTATGAATCAGAGTGAATCCGGATTTAAATAAACTCTCAATTTAATCCGTATGCAGAGTTTTTTTTTTACTCCAAAACGCCAAGAAAATTAGGGTTTTCTTGAAGTTAATAGACAATTAACAATTTTCAAATTTCTTTTTCAAAAATTAAAAAACTAAAAATATGCACATGTAGGGAATTTAAAAAACTACAGGTGCAATTTTTTAAAAATTTTTTTAAAAATTTATCTTAAAAAAAAATCCAAGTTATTAGACGTCGGCCAACTTTGATCCTGGAGTTGACAGTTTACAATTTTTGAATTTTTTTTTCAACAGATAAATTACAAAAAAAAAAAAAAACTAAAAATATGCACATGTAGAAAATTTAAAAATCTACAAGTGCAATTTTTTCAAAATTTTTTTTTTTTATAATTTATCTTAAAAAGAAAAATCCAAGTTATTAGACGTCGGCCAACTTTGATCCTGGAGTTGACAGTTTACAATTTTTGAATTTTTTTTTCAATAGATAAATGGCAAAAAAAAAAAACTAAAAATATGCACATGTAGAAAATTTAAAAATCTACAAGTGCAATTTTTTCAAAATTTTTTTTTTTTATAATTTATCTTAAAAAGAAAAATCCAAGTTATTAGACGTCGGCCAACTTTGATCCTGGAGTTGACAGTTTACAATTTTTGAATTTTTTTTTCAATAGATAAATGGCAAAAAAAAAAAACTAAAAATATGCACATGTAGAAAATTTAAAAATCTACAAGTGCAATTTTTTCAAAATTTTTTTTTTTTATAATTTATCTTAAAAAGAAAAATCCAAGTTATTAGACGTCGGCCAACTTTGATCCTGGAGTTGGCAGTTTACAATTTTTGAATTTTTTTTTCAACAGATAAATTACAAAAAAAAAAAAAAACTAAAAATATGCACATGTAGAAAATTTAAAAATCTACAAGTGCAATTTTTTCAAAATTTTTTTTTTTTATAATTTATCTTAAAAAGAAAAATCCAAGTTATTAGACGTCGGCCAACTTTGATCCTGGAGTTGACAGTTTACAATTTTTGAATTTTTTTTTCAACAGATAAATTACAAAAAAAAAAAAAACTAAAAATATGCACATGTAGAAAATTTAAAAATCTACAAGTGCAATTTTTTCAAAATTTTTTTTTTTTATAATTTATCTTAAAAAGAAAAATCCAAGTTATTAGACGTCGGCCAACTTTGATCCTGGAGTTGGCAGTTTACAATTTTTGAATTTTTTTTTCAACAGATAAATTACAAAAAAAAAAAAAACTAAAAATATGCACATGTAGAAAATTTAAAGATCTACAAGTGCAATTTTTTCAAAATTTTTTTTTTTTATAATTTATCTTAAAAAGAAAAATCCAAGTTATTAGACGTCGGCCAACTTTGATCCTGGAGTTGACAGTTTACAATTTTTGAATTTTTTTTTCAATAGATAAATGGCAAAAAAAAAAAACTAAAAATATGCACATGTAGAAAATTTAAAAATCTACAAGTGCAATTTTTTCAAATTTTTTTTTTTTTATAATTTATCTTAAAAAAAAAATCCAAGTTATTAGACGTCGGCCAACTTTGATCCTGGAGTTGGCAGTTTACAATTTTTGAATTTTTTTTTCAACAGATAAATTACAAAAAAAAAAAAAACTAAAAATATGCACATATAGAAAATTTAAAAATCTACAAGTGCAATTTTTTCAAATATTTTTTTTTTTATAATTTCTCTTAGAAAAAAAGAATCCTAAAACTATTTGACGTCTTCTAACCAGTCATTCAAATTAAAAAAAAATCCATTATCACTCCGAGTTCACTCAAAATTTTTCAGTTTGCCGGCAAAGAAAAGTAAAAAACTAGTGATAAAATAAATAAATACAAAAATGTGAGACCATTAGACTGTTCCTCATGAGTAGGCCGATTGTACGTCTGCTGATGCTGGATCTGATACCCATACGCTGGAAGCCAGGGGTTCGGTCCATTAACAAGATCAACATCATTGAGCAATTCATTGTCGTCAATAAATGAATTCTCAGAGAGCTCCTTGTCTTCGCTGTCGACTTTATGATGAACCGGTGTCGTCATTATCATACATGGATTGTTATTGCTCATTATAGTTTCAGTCTCAACAGTAACAAATTATTACATTACATTACAACAAACTATTACAGAACTATTTACATCATTGACTCATTAGTAATTTATTCCTTAACATTATTCTCATTACTCAGTACCTTTTTCCATTATTACTAACAGCTAAATATAAATATTCAAAATGATAAATAAAAAAACGTTAGCTTTAACTTTAAGCGTATAAACTATTGTCATGTCATGAGTATTTTATTTTTTTTGTTCATTTTAATAATCGGAAATACCTCATTATCTCATACATATGTATATAAATATATATACATATTCATTCCTTACTCACATACATAAAAAAAAATACTTTTGTATATACACTGTACAGTTACATGTCTACTTAACTTAAATATTGTATACTGGATGTCTCAATAAACTCTCATATACATTTTGATATTTAGTTGATATACATATATAACAATTATATGTACATGTATGTATCAAAAATATAATTATTGCATAAACTACAAACGCGCAAGCGTGATACCAAACGCGGGTACATGTGCGCGAGTTTTTACAAATTTGAAAAAATCAAAATTAAACGTCATCTAAAATATGTAGTTGATATTTTATAAAATATATCTTTACTGTATATGTAATTTATATATTTAGCAGGATTTTAAACTTCATGACTTGAGATATTTATATATTATTTATATTGATATATTTAATTTAATTACTGCCAGACACTTGACACCACTTGACATATTGATTATTTATTTGAAATACTTTTGATTTGATAATTAATTTTGTTGTTATTTATTTAAATTAAACGAACGACAGCACTACAACATGGCGAATCATGCTGTCTTCCCTTCCCATGGAATTGTAACCAATTGACAGCAGTGTCATTATTATTTATGTGGTTTGTTTAAATAAATCACACACTAGTACGGTTTTAATTATGAGTATGGAAGAATTATTTTTACTATTGCGACATTATTGGAAGCACTTGGTATGTTATGTATTTTAAGTCAAACAATTGTAATAATCAGGTACATTGAGACTATGGGTTCGGAACTGATAGACAAGTCCTGT
Source organism: Microplitis manilae (assembly GCA_030273425.1). NCBI lineage: Eukaryota > Metazoa > Arthropoda > Insecta > Hymenoptera > Braconidae > Microplitis > Microplitis manilae. The sequence goes on from CP092726.1 coordinate 23,028,140, forward strand.
TAGCTCGGTTATCCCTTCCATTTTATTTCATAAGTCACATGGTTAAAATCCTTATAATTCTCACAGATGACAGCACTGTACAATTACGGGAGACAAAACGCGGATCTGTTGTTGTTTATTTTTAAACAATTGACTGGTTTAATTCGCGAGTGTCATTAAGGGCAATCAGACGTCACCCCCACCCTGACTTTCAAAACAATTATGATAAAAATAAACCAGACGTCTGAACACTTATATTTGGTCTTAGAAATGAATGACGTTTTAATTTTTAATTTTTGATAGATGTTTTTTAAATTACGTATGATTTAGAGGCGCGGGAAGTTTTATTTTTGTTTTTTTGGAGGAAATTTTAATATTTTTGAATTTTGAAATTTTTGGGGGATACTTTGGTAAAGACATTTAGACGGCTTTGAGAATTTCGGGAAATTTTTATTTTGGGGAGAGATTGGAAATAAATTGGAGCGGAGATTTTTTAGTCACCCTGACTTATAGAATGCGATTATGATCGATCGAAGTGAAAATGATATGATTACTTGATTGAATTTATTGAAAAATTTAAATCGGAGTTTATAATTAACGTAAGCTAGAAAGGATTGAATTTTTTTTTTAGGCTTTTTTGAAATCCTCCTGCTAGAGGACATCATAATGAACAAAAAACGTTAATGTTGTGTTGGGTTATTCACAACAGTAGCAAAGTTACAGGCCACTCTTTATAGAGAATCATCCTCACCCATCCTCACCCATGTTCACCCATCCTCATATGAGTCTCAACTCAAAAAATAAATTACTCCCAGGACTTTTTATGGCTTTTCCTACTGGAGGTTATCATAATGAACAAAAAACGTTGATATTGTGATGGGATATTCCCAACAGGAGCAAAGTTTGAGACTACTCTTCATAGAGAATCATCCTCACCCATCCTCACCAACCCATCATATGGGTCTTAGCTCAAAGAATAAATTTTTCCGGGACTTTTTATAGCTTTTCCTGCTAGAGGAGATCATAATGAACAAAAAACGTTTGTATTGTGATGGGTTATTCCCCACAGTAGCGATGTTACAGGCTACTCTTCATGGAAAGTCACCTCAACCCATCTCCACCCATCCTGATTTATCCTAATATGGGTCTTAACTCAAAAAATAAATTATCCCCGAGAGTTTTTATGGCTGTTCTTGCTAGAGGACATCATAATGAACGAAAAACGTCAATGTTGTGATGGGTTATTCCCAACAGGAGCAAAGTTACAGGCTACTCTTCATAGGAAATGATCTCCACCCATCCTAATTTATCCTAATATGGGTCTCAACTCGAAAAATAAATTATTCCCAGGACTTTTTATGGCTTTTCCTACTAGAAGACATCATAATGAACAAAAAACGTTTATATTGTGATGGGTTATTTCCAACAGGAGCGATGTTACAGGCTACTCTTCATAGAAAGTCACCTCAACCCATCTCCACCCATCCTGATTTATCCTAATATGGGTCTTAACTCAAAAAATAAATTATCCCCGAGAGTTTTTATGGCTGTTCTTGCTAGAGGACATCATAATGAACGAAAAACGTCAATGTTGTGATGGGTTATTCCCAACAGGAGCAAAGTTACAGGCTACTCTTCATTGGGAATCATGTACACCCATGTCCACCCATCTTAATTTATCCTAATATGGGTCTCAACTCGAAAAATAAATTATTCCCAGGACTTTTTATGGCTTTTCCTACTAGAAGACATCATAATGAACAAAAAACGTTTATATTGTGATGGGTTATTTCCAACAGGAGCGATGTTACAGGCTACTCTTCATAGAAAGTCACCTCAACCCATCTCCACCCATCCTGATTTATCCTAATATGGGTCTTAACTCAAAAAATAAATTATCCCCGGGACTTTTTATGGCTGTTCTTGCTAGAGGACATCATAATGAACAAAAAACGTTAGTGTTATGATGGGCTATTCCCAACAGGAGCAAAGTTAAGGGCTACTCTTCATTGGAAATCATGTACACCCATGTCCACCCATCTCCACCCATCTTAATTCATCCCAATATGGGTCTCAACTCCAAAAATAAATTATTCTTAGGACTTTTTAAGGCTTTTCCTACTAGAGGACATCATAATGAACAAAAAACGTCAATGTTGTGATGGGTTATTCCCAATAGGAGTAAATTTACAAGCCACTTTCCATAAAACTACAGACAAGTGTCATCCTCATCTATCCTCATATGGATCATAAATAAGGAAATAAATTTTCTTTTGACTTTTATTGAGCTTGTTCTACTAGAGTACATCAAACGTACAAGATATGTATTTTGTGTGTCGATATTCCCTACAGGTTGAAATGGATAAATAGTCATGAATTTTTTTTTATATCCGTGGCACCAAAGGTTACTCTTAAAATACTTATTTCAATAACTAAAAGTTATAATCAACCGGAGTGTCTCAAATTTATTTATTAAAAAAAAAAATCTTTATTTTAAGTATCGACGTATAATTTATGTAAATTTATTTTCAAAAAATAGTAATTAGGACTATTGGTATTAATATGTAAAGAGACATATGTACTCGATAATTATTCGTCGGTGCTTTACTTCTCCCTCTCATTGAATCTGAAATTTTAAAAATATTATTAATCAATAATCAATAATTACTATTTAATCTGCAAAATCAATGCTTTAATGTCTTCCGATTACTCAAATAAAATTTCATTTTTTAAGTGAAAGAAGTAAACGTCCAATTCATAAGCAAACAACTTATCATTTAAAAATAAATATGCACAGATTTTAAAAAGTTTTACATTAATTTTTTTTGAAAAAATAAAAATTATCGGAAGTCTGTTACTTTCCCTATCATGATTATGCGACCACGTAATTATTTTACGTCATAGTCACTGATAAAATTTATTTATTAAATCCAGCTTTTATATATTTATTCAAAAATTTTAAACCCAACATCAATTATTTTTTTGACATATATGTTTAATACGACTGAAATAGCTTATTAAAAAAACTACAAAAAGTTTATTATTATTGAAATTTACTATTTCAGCTGATACATTTTTCATTGACTTTAAGTTATTATTTAAAAAAAAAAAACAATCTGTCAAAAATATTCATAAAAGTCGGATTGACAAACAACAAAAATATTTCCATCAGATAAAATGAAATATTTTTATAAATTAATCAATTTAAATTTAAATTTTGTAACAGCAAAAAAGTTGCCAATTATGTAACCCAGTAAAAATTTTATTTACCATAGTCCGGATATTCAAATCTATCAGAGTGTCTGGGTTCACAATCTTCATCAGTATTAGCAGATCTAATAGCAGCATGAGTTTGCAGATTCATCTTAAAAAAAAACCATCAAATATAAATATGTATATATATATATATATATATATATATAAATATAAATATAGTAATTAAGTGTTTATAGAGTTAAAGAAATAAATACATCATCATCTTCAATTGAATCTTCGTTCCTGAAAGGTTCATTGTCTTCGGCTTCATGACGGAACCTAAAGCCGTCATCAATGAATGACTCATCATCATACTCTTTCTCTTGTTCATTAGCAGCATTAACATTATCTAAGATTGAGTAATCTTCCACAGACAATATTTCACTAAAAGATACTGTTATTACTGACGATAATAATAGTAATACTAAAATCATGGTGTTTAGATAAAGACATTATCAAAAGAAGAAGAATTATAAAATGTATAATTAGCTAAAAAAAAAAAAAAAATACATATACATGTAAAGAGAAATATATATTTGATGTCTATACTATGGATATAAAAAATACATTAGCCTGACATGCCACTGACGTTTGACAACGTGAAATTATCTATAAATAGAAGAACAAAATAAAATAAAAGTAAAGTAATGTTGTTACAAGTTTTTAAGTGGACACACTATACACACTATTATAATTGTATATAAATGTATATAAATGTATCAGGTATCGCTTACACTTATGTATTAATACCTGTATCAAAGATAACGCTTTTAATTACGGAAGTGAAATGGCTTTCGCCCGAGTTCCTTAAAAGTGAAACCCACTATACCGGTGATTTTCTTATACGCGCTTTAATATCAAGAAGTCTATCATCAACCCACCACACCTGAGAGTGCACTTGATCGAATTACACCTGTCTTAAATTTAATATTTAATTTTTATCCAGTAGTTTGCTTTCATCAAATCAATTTTATCTTCAAGCAAATTCCTTATTTTATTTTCAAATTTAATGATTATACAAGTATTAAGTAAATAAATAAATAAATAAATATATAATTATATAGACTATAATATCACACATGTATTATCCAATAGTTAACTTAGTCATACGTGTAATTGTTTAGAAAAAAATGTGTCGGTTTGTCATACCACTGATTTACTGTAACATTTTATTTAAATTGGCGGCAACTGATAAATTTGAAAATTATTATTCAAAGAATGTTGATTATTTTTCAAAGCTCGTCGACGTGTGGGATCCAAAGGTTTTTATAACGCAATGGGAAGAAATAAAAAAGGGCAATGGTAATTTAAATGTTAGTGAAGAGTGCGAAGAAGACATGGGTAAATATTTGAATGGAATTTCGTTGAATTCACAGTGGGCGCTAAAAAGTGAGTAAACAATTACACTAATAGTTGTAATGTAAAAATAAAGTAAATTAAATGAAATAATATTATTTAAGTATAATTGTGGAGTGCAATTTAAATATTCTTTGTTTTCTCGCTTTTATTTTCAGTACAAATGTGTTTTTTTTAATGCGTGTATTTTAATTACGTGGTCTGGATTCAAGTGACGGGAGCGTATATTAAATGTTGCGTGCGGTTTATTAATTTTAGATGACATATTATAATTATCTCGTTTAAAAAAAGTATCACACTTAAAGTTTAAAGTGGATTATACAATACAATATAAATCTTGCTCTTGGAAATTACATAATGTATAATAAAATTAATTTCATCTAATAATTATGCAAAGGATATATTTATATAAATTTATATCACGACAGTATATTTAATTACAAAATTAAATTAAATAATAAAGCATATTTTTTTACTATTAAACATTTAACTCAAGTATTAGTCTCATTAAAGTATTAGAACAATTGTATAGGTGGGGTAAAATGGACTACCCCCAAAATTTATAAAAAAAAAAATTTTTTTTTTTCATCATTTTTTAGAAACTCTAAAATCAATTTTGTAAATATAATGGAACGATTCTGAATTTTTTTTTTAAACTTTTTCAAAAATCGCGCGTCAGTCCCGTTATTAAAGAAGTGTTTTAAAACGATTTGTAATATTAAATGCCCATAAAAAAGGCAATTTGAAAGTATTCAAAAATTTTTTTTTTTAATCACTTTAAATCGCTTCTTTTCATAAGGGTCGAAAAATTTTTAATTTTTGTTTTATGATAAAAACTATTAAATTTTTTTTTCTCTGTATCTAATAATTATTTAAAATGTAAATTTTCTTCATGTAAATTACTTACAATTTAATTTAATTTAATAATATTTTTATAATATCCAGAAATTTCTTTCACCTTTTTTTGGTGGCTCTCCATTTTACCCTCAAAAAAAAAATTTTTTTCTACAGACTTTGAATATCATTAAAAAAAAAATATTTGCAAATTTGAGTCCGCGAAAATTTTAAATTTCCTCAAGTATCTCTCCCCCCTCTCCCCTAGTTGATTATTCATTAAAAGATGATTAAATTTTTAGTGATGGACGCAAGTGGAAGATACACATGGGGATTATTTTCTGGTAACCGGTACTGGATCGGAGCAATGGACCAGTGCAAAGAAATGGAAAATAATTATATTAATTACTTGTTAAATACTACTGGTAATAATAATGATAAGGAAATAATAAAGAAAAATTACTCAAGCATTCCGCCTTTTCATGTTGCCGCCAATTCAGTTAATTTACAAATTTTTATGATGCTTGACGAATCTAATCCGGTAAGTGATTATGATTATTATGTAATTAATTATATAATTATAAATACAATAAATTTTTTATGTTGTTTTTTATATTCCAATTATCTGAGATCAATTAATTTAATTACAGGCTCATAAAATTACTCTGGGCGTGTGTCTGCCATCCAATTGTAGAACTGATGATGTTCGAATGTTACTTAATTTTTACATAAGTAATAAATTGAGCAATAGAGGAAATGTTACAGTTAATAATGTAAGAAATTTAAACGAAGGATATACATTTTGGGATGATTACGCTTTTGTAATTATGATGTAAGAAAATTATTTTTAAATTTAAAAAAAAAAATATTATTTTATTTATGAGTTGGGTGCTATTCTTCACTAGGATTACTGGAGGATTTGTTGTCTTTATTGTAACTCTTGGCACGTGTTATGATATTGCGTTGAGATTTAAAGTTATAGGTACAAAAGAATCTCATAATAATAATGAAATTGTAAGACGTAATAGAATTTCTAAGTACGAAGATTGTGCTGATGATAAACGTGACAATACTGTTAGTGCTTTTTATAAATTATGGACAATTAAAGAACATAATGCGTCACTTGGTAAGTTAATTATTTTATTTAATTATTTAAATATAATTTTTTATGTAATTAATTAATTATATTATCATATTTGTAGAAGGATATAATTGGGGCGCTGATAATAAATTAATTTTTAAAAATTTTTAATTCAAAATTTGTTTTTTTTGTCTTCGGGTAAAAGGGGACAGACACAAAAAAACTTTTAATTTATTTTTTTGATATTTTTAAAAAATTTAAACAAATATGGTGATTCAAGTATAGATTTAAATAAGAATATAAGAATTTAAGAAAATTTAAATACGAAATATGATTTTTAATATATTTTGAGTCACCGCTTTTAAGAAAAAAATACTTTTTTGGAAAATAATAAAATTTGAATTTTTTTTTAATCGCGGGAATTTTAAATCTTTTAAAAAAAATATTTCGAATTGAAATGACTAAAAAAAATTTTTGAATATTTTTTTTTGTCCCTAGTATTTAATTTAGTACTCGACTTTGTCTTACTTTTGAATTTTGAAACTAAAAATTAAAGATAATTTTTTTTTCTGAATTTTTGCTGAAAAAAAAATCGATTTTTTTTTTAATCGCGGAAATTTTAAATCTTTTAAAAATAAAAATGATTTGAATTAAAATCACTATTTAAAAAAAAATTTTAAATATTTTTTTTTGTCCCTAGTATAAAATTTAGTACTCGTCCTTATCCTACTTTTGAATTTTGGAACTAAAAATTTTAAAAAATATTTTTTCAATTTTTGCTGAAAAAAAATCCGAAATTTTTTTTTATAATCTCAGGAATTGAAAATTTTTAAATATAATAGCGTACGAATTAAAAAGACTCGAGAAAATTTTCAAATATTTCTTTTTGTCCCTGGTATATAATTTAGTACTCGTCCTTGTCCTACTTTTAAATTTTTAAACTAAAATAATAAAAAAAAAAAAAACATTTTTACTACAGATTTATGGAAGGAAAAAAGTGTTCCAAAGCCAATGTCTGAAGCTTTATTATCATTTAGCTTGCTATTAAATCTTGAGAAATTACTTAGCCTTGATGTGGGACACGATACATTAGCTCCTATTCACGGATTAAGATTTATATCTATGCTGTGGATTATTATGGTTCATACTTGTCTCATCGCCAATGAAGTCTCCGGTATGTCAAACATCTATTAATCATTAAATCAAAATTTCAAATTTCTCAAGTCATATTTTAAATTCTTTAAATTATTACAGACACAAATATATTCCGTTTGAATGCTGAGCAAGATTTTTTCTATCAGACCATAAGCAATGGAACTTACGCCGTGGACACATTTTTTTTCATCAGCGGGTGTCTGGTGACATTTTTGTACTTTCGGACGATGTCCAAGCGCAGATTAAGCGAAAAAAAAATAACTAAAGGATTTGTCGGTAAAATTTTACAATTTATTGGACTAATGTTCTACCGCTATTTCCGTTTGACTCCCCCCTACCTATTGGTAATCGGTATCATACAAGTTTCCATGAAATGGTACCACGCTCATTCATTAATTGAATTGCCCTCCTTGGACTACGAGACTTGCGAAAAATTTTGGTGGAGAAATGCTTTGTATGTTAATACTTATTTTGACATGGATGAGAGAGTAAGTGAAATAAATTTATAAATAAATCCAGTGCTCAGGACAGCGGAGTAAAAAATTATTTCTATGCATAAATTAAAAGAATAATTTTAATTTAAATTTTATTATGCAGATTTTTTTTTTTAGAGTACTATATGTTAAAAAATTATATAACCAAAAAAAAATTTTGTTACTCCGTTCTGTCCGTTTTCACAAATTTAAATTAATTTACATACATTTATTTTTTAGTGTATGGTATGGAGCTGGTATTTAGCCAACGATACGCAGTTTTACACATTTGGGATAGTTATTCTTATTATCGGAGCAAAGTAATTTTACTAAATAATTTACTGTAAAAAATCGGAGTTAATTTGAATCGTTTATTTGAGAAACCCCATAAGTCAAAAATAGTAAATTTTTCAGGAGAAGCAAAAAATATTTATCTGAGATACGTTAGCATAAAAATCATAAACCAATAATGAATAATAGTAATGTTAGCACCCCTAAAAAAGATTCGATGATTCAAAATTTTATTGTTAATTACTACAATTAATAATAATGATTAAAAGCTGATTGACTTATGGGGTTTCTCAACTAAACGAGATATTTATCACCCGAGTGGTTGAACTTTAAACGCTGATTTGATGCATATTTTGATTGATTTCGATGGAGGGATATCCAAAGAACACAAAAATTTAAAAAAACCCAATTTCGTAAAAATAATGACTTATGGGGTTTCTCAAATCAACGATTCATTTGAGTTTTATTTAAATCCAAATTCACTCCGTGACTCGGAGTTTTTGAAAAAATTACTCTGTATACGGAGTGAATTTGTAGTTTATTTTTAGCGGAGAGATTTCGGAGTTTCGATATTAAAATAAACAATCATCCGTTCCCATTTTATTCAGAATTTCATCTCGTTTACTACAAAAATTTATCACAGTATTAATTATAAATAATTTTTTATTATTTAGTTACTTAACTGCTGGTGCGGTGATTGGAATTGTCGTTCTTATTTCGTCCTGGATTGTTACGACAATTATCACAGTACAGACTCAGCATGTACCCACGTAAGTAAATAAATGTACTGATAAAATATAAAATTTTAAAATTGAAGATTGATGACTAATAATTATTCGAAAAAAAAAATTTAAAGAATCCAAGATCCTTTTGCGCATTACGAAAGTCTTTATGACAAGCCTTGGACAAGAATAGGTCCTTATCTCATCGGAATGGCAACTGGATGGTTTTTATACCGGATTGATTGTAAATTAAAGATAAATAAGGTAGCATATTTACATATATAATTTTATTGGTTATTAAAAAAAAAAAAAGATGAAAATATAATTTTTTTAACTTACGTAATAATTAATAGGCCATTATTGTAATCGGCTGGACATTATCTATCACAACTTTACTAAGTATTGTTTACGGCCTTTACGGAAATACACTGGGTCCAATTTCTTCGGCCCTGTACACTGCACTTTCACACTCCGGGTGGGCAATTAGTGTCGCGTGGATTCTAATTATTTGTGTGACAAAAAACGGAGGTGATAAAAATATATTTCTCAAGAATTTAAATATTATTTTTTCATAAAATATATTTTGCATACAGGACTCGTTGAAATTTTACTATCTTGTAAATACTTGTACCCATTATCAAGACTGACTTATTGCGTCTACCTCATTCATCCATTGCTGACACGAGCAATAATTCTGCGTAGTGAAAGTTCGTTACATCTTTCACGAGAGTTGATCGTAAGTATAGAAAATAAGAGTGATCTTTTTTTAAATGTTACATTTGTATTCAGACTTTAATTCAATTCATGCTGCACTTTTACTCTACATATTTATCTCATTAATTATATATCTGTTTTATTTCAGGCTATTTTATTTTTTGGAGTTACTATTATTTCTTATACAGCTTCACTTTTTATCAGTTTATTTTTTGAAGCTCCTATGGTATCTTTTTTAAGAATTTTTCATCCTTTACGTCAGTGGAAAAATTTTAGTAACAATTATATTTCTAATAATAATAATAATATAAATGATGATAACAACAATAACAGTGATAACAAAAATGAAAACAGGTGTGAAGCTTAGATATAAATTTTTAAATTACTATTTAATCTTAATCTTGTTGAATATATTTTTAATGACGTGTTAATTTTAATATAATTTTTTTTTTAAATTTCATAATAATAATTTAAAAAGACGGTAATATTAATTATTAAAATTAAAATAAAAATTTATTAACGGTTGTCTTTAAACATCATCGGTACTTTGTCATTTTATCCCTACCACATAATAAAAATATAAAAGCATTCGACAGAAGGTATAGTATGGAGCTCAGAGTCTACCTCGTCCCAAGTCGTCGGCTTTGTGAGAGTAGGACCACTAAAAACATTTCATTTCTCTACCTGGCTCATTTCTATACACTCGTCATTTTACTTTGTCGGCAGCTATCAAACATTGACTATCACTACTCGCGAGTGCAGTTGACATTAAAAGAAAATCTTCAATTAAAAAAAAAAAAAATCAAAAAAATGAAAAATTTAAAATATCACCGAAAATTATTTAAAAATTATAGTTAATTTTTTTTTATTTTTTAATTAATTTATTTATTTAAAAAATCAAATAATTAACATCAAACTAATAAAACTAATGCTCAATTCTCAGTGTAAAAAAAAGTGTAAACAAGTATTTAAATAGTGATATTATTACAAATATGTTCAAATAATAAAATTAATAATAATTAAAAATTTAGTTAAATTTAATTTAATTTAGTTAACATTTTTCTTGATACTTAGTATTTATATTTTATTAAAATGAATAATTTAACATGGTTTATTTTGATATTGTCCTCAATTAAAATTTTTGCCGATGAATTGAATACATCAGAGACAATTGTCGTACCTCAAGTGCATACATTTAGAATAGCTAGTTCAAGATATAAGTCTGAATCACCGGAAGTGGATGCTGAATCAAATAATAATGATAATAATAATAATAATAATGACGATAATATTCATTGGAACACATTAGCCGAAAATTTGGATTTTTATAACACTAAAGCACTTGTTAAAAATTGGCGAGAAAATGAATATCCGGTTAATACTCAATGTGCTAAGGATATTACACGATTTGTTAAAGGAATTAAAAATCAAGAAATATGGGCTCTTAAAGGTATAAAAATATTTAATTACTTAAATGAAAACTCAGTATCTGATCAGGGAATTAGTACCCGATTCATACATTAGTATATTTATATTTTAAATTTTATTATATATAGATATTAAAATATATGGAGTAATCAGGTACTAGGTCTTCTCACATTTCTTTTTTTTTTAAATTTAAAATAAGAAACCCAGTACCTGATCGGGGAACTAGTACCCGATTACTCATATTTATATATTTATATTCACTAAATTTTACTAAATATATGAGGTGATTGGTACTAGGTCTTATTACTTTATTGTTAATTAACTAAAATGTTTTCAATTAAAATAAAATGAAAGATAAAATTTTTCGCGGGATTATTGTTAATTAAGTGAAGACAAACAGTTGAGATTGTAAAGGTTATTAGCAACGCTTTCACCGATGATAGAATCGCGAGCTAGGAAGTGATGCTATAATACATCTTGTATCCGATCAAGAATAAACTCGTCATGGTCCATAATTAAATATGATTGTGCGTTTAAACAGAACGTTATACTATTACAGAAGTAAATTATGAAATATATTTACACAGTGAAACAAAAAAATGTGTAGTTTTATTATGTCTAATCGGTTAAAGAGAAACTATTTATAGAGACAAATATGCAAACAAAATATTATTAATCTATAATAGAAAGAAAAAAAGGGGACACCCAGTTGTCCAGTGGGTCCGTCTTCGTTTACCTACTTTCATTTTAAGGTTTCACTTTTAGCAGGCAAGCTTGTTCTTTGAACATCGTGTGCAGATATATACATATATTTACTGTATATTATAACGGTTATTCTCCACATAATCATAATAATTATAATAATTACAAGCATCGTATCATTTTCTCGATAATTCATTAGATATATTTTTATTTGTAATCATTCTTTATAAAAAAAATTAATATGGAAGAAAAAAAAGTCATAATTTAGGAAGAAAAATTTATTACGATATTATAATCGAAAGTAAAAATTTCTCGGATGTAAATTTATAAATTTCTTTTTTTAAAATTTTATAAATATATGTAAATATGTATAAGTATACGTAATATTTTTTTAGTGAATTTTTTTTTAAGACCTTGAGACCATCGAAAGTTCGCGCCTTCCGTCAGATGAAAGACGTAACACAAGGGAAGAAATTTAAAATAAATACCGCAAAATTAAATGAGTGTGAATGTAGCAGACATCAGACAAATTTAAAATTATAAATAAATATAGTAAATAATTAATAAAATAAAATTTAAAAAAATGCACATTTGAAAAATTTTCGAATTAACAAGTGCATTTTTTAAAAATATTTTTTTTTTAATTCTTTCCTCTAGTATTTTAAATTTCAAATTTGTCTGTCTGCTACATTTACTCGTAAAAAAATTAATATTTTAAACAATGAATAAGAAAATTTAGTAATTTAAAGTATGAAAACTTGAACCATTACTGAAAATAGGTGAATAGATGAGTCGTAAAAATCAAATTTGAGTTACCGATAAGTAGGATTTTTTTTGAGGCCAATGGAGCAAAGAAATCGAAACCGTAAAGTCGAGTTTAAGGTAAGATAACAAGTATCCCAAGAAGTATGGGTATAAAGAAATCGGAGAAGAGAGTAGTGTATTGAGCAATAGTATCGTCTGAGAGATAATATTTTATTAAAGATGCTGAGACGCCTCCAGATAATTTCACTTCTTTATTTTTTCCTCAACTCAAAGTATCACGCGATTAATGAAAATAAAAAAACCCAAGATATTCTTTCTTTCTTTGTTACTTTCAATACATTACATGCTGTTATGTATAGAAAGTTTAAACCGATACATACTCCAAAGCTACAGCAACAACGGCCCCTTTAAATTACCGCAATTATTTTAAATTACATAATAATTTTCGATGTACCAGATATATAAATGTATTACCCTAAACAAATAGGCTATATTGTGGAATTATTACGTGAGTTGCTCGTTACGCATCGAAAAATCATCAATCGCAAAAAAAAAACTTTCGCGGAAATATATTTTTTATATGCATTTAAATTACCCGCCATAGTTCAAATATAATATTTACCTACTTATTAGTATTACGTGTTGGCTGATGTAAGAAAATATGTAATTATATATTAAATATCTTTATTTATTTTTACTAAGCCTCTTACTTCGTTTACACAGTTATTAGTTATCTCACTTATAAATAATAACAAACTAATAAAAAATGATAAGTTGAATTATTTGATAATCTAAAAGTCATCGTCACTTTACGATCATCTTCAATAAGCAAAATTTAAATTAAATAAAATTAATATAATAACAATGAAAGTCTACGTCAATAAACCATAAGACATTTTCACAAGTCATCAAGTAAAAGTACTCATCAAGTGATATTTGTTGACAATTTATGAGTAATAATAAATAATATGCGAGAAAGTTGGCATTTTCCGTTTTTTAAAGGCAATTTTTTTAGTTATTGAAATGCGTATAAAAATTACGGCAGTGCAACAATAGAAAGCTACGGTAAAATATAGATATCAATTTATTGCAACTGTGATATGATGATAAAAAATTCAAAATAAGTATAATTAAAATTTTTATGGTCCGTAAAAGCTGCACTGATAGAAGTATTTATTTAATATTAATAAATGCATTTATTTGACGCAATTATAGATTTATTAATAGTTAATAAATGGCTTATTTGACTCAAATATAGATTTATTAATAGTTAATAAATGGCTTATTTGCGTGAATATCTCTGTGATTTTTGACTACAGCGCCACTTACTGTTTACATTACCTTTCAGTATACTGTCTAATGTAACAAATTCAAAATATAATCAACTAAATATTTTTTTATAAATAAAAAAAATGCTGAATATTTTTTAAATTAATTACTGTGTGTATTATTTTCTTTAAAAAAGTAAACTTAAATGGGAATATAAATTATTTGTCATAACCCTACTTAATTAGCTTCATGTGTCATTTTCTATTCAAATAAGCCATTTATTAACTATTAATAAATATTTATTTGGTTCAAATAAATCTCATTTAATAAATCATTTATTAACTATTAATAAATATTTATTTGGTTAAAGCTTTCAAATAAATCATTTATTAACTATAAATAAATCTTATTTGGTACAAATAAATTCTTCTATCAGTGTGTACTTGGATCCAGTATGACGTTATGTTGCTTTATATATTTTTATGTCCCCTTTGCTGGTTTGAATCTATGCTTGATTCATTTACTTGATGATTATGTGTGTTTGTGGTAATACCCTACTCTATTTTCTTGCTCGGTATCTCATAATATACGTAAGTCTCTGGAGAAAGTTTTAATATGCTACAAAATGATGAAATATTTGTTATCTCAATAGTTGGCTAATTTATGCAAGACATTGTTATAAGACTTTGTCCTTGATTTTTTATTATTCTTTATAATTAATTAACGTATTGTAAAAAGGATTCTTCTTTAATGTTTTTATGGTTGGTATTAATTTTTTATTGAATGAGGAAGTTTGAACTTTCGAGTGGTGAATAAAAAAAAGTAAAATAAATGGGTAATATTTTTTAGCGGATAAAAATAATTGGCCCGTGAACTTCTGAAAAAGCCTTGGTAGTGAACGTAAAAGTTGTTACGAACAAGTAGAAATGCGTAGTGCAATAAGTTGAAGAAAAACCTGTTCTCTGAATGTTTTTTTCATTAAATTATTTTATTATACAGTTACAGTAACACGAGTAATTTTTTTAAAAATTAAATTTTGTTTTTTGGGTTTTGTTACCCAACTTTTAAATCTGAATAATTTATTCCTTGGAGAATAAATTATTAAATTATATAAACAAATATACAAGGATATAATTAACATATGTTTTTTTTAAATTAAATGTTTTAGCTGACGATGCGTCTGGAAGATTCACGAATGGTTTCTTCTGGGGAAATTCTTACTTTATAGGATCGGCAACTGAGTGTGCTTACATAGGGTACGATTACACCAAAGGAAATGATAAGTTTTCATCATCGGCAAGTCAACCATCGGAACCAAAGAAAAAAGTTAACGCTGGATTTTCTGGAAGTCAATTATTTTCTAATGCTGTTCCTGATAACCCGCCCTACAAACTTGGATTTTTTACCCTGACTATTTTGTTAAATAATACTGTTATAACTCCAGTCGTGAGTACTCTTCATAAAAATTATTATTAAATCTAATAATAATCAAATTTTCATGTATCTGAAGATCGGAACGTTTTTCGCGCAACGAAAATGATAAATTTTGATGTGAATTGACTGCTGAAAGTTGGCTTAAGGGGCTGAAATTTTCGGCTGACATACTGGCACATGCGAAATATTTCGATGATCTGGATCCAGTTGATTTTTCATTTTTCATTTAGTTTTTTTATATTCGTTCCGTAAAAAACGTTCCGATTTTCAGGTACACAAATTCTCATCATATCTGCACCGAAAATTAAAATTTCTGCCCTATTTAGAGAGAAGAAAGTCATTCTCTTCTCTCATAAGCAAACAAAAATCAGCGTATGCGCTATTCTTCCCATAAACAGAGGCAAAAATTCAAACTTTCAAATACAGATCTGGTGAAAAAATTGTATAGACACCACGAAAGAAGATAGAACGTTTCAATTCGCGTATTTGCTAATTATACCCGGATTAGAATATTTTACTTTTCTTCCTAGGTGTGTAATATACTAATTTCACCATACCTGAATCAAAAGTTTAAATTCCTGCCCTATTTAAAG
Organism: Microplitis manilae; assembly: GCA_030273425.1. Taxonomy (NCBI): domain Eukaryota; kingdom Metazoa; phylum Arthropoda; class Insecta; order Hymenoptera; family Braconidae; genus Microplitis; species Microplitis manilae. The sequence goes on from CP092726.1 coordinate 23,044,191, forward strand.
AGAAGGAATTCATTCTTTTCTCTTATAAGAAAGCAAAAATTAGCGCTTGCGTCATTCTTCCTACAATTAAGGATAAAAATTTAAACTTTCGGGTACAGATCTAATGAAAAGTTGTCCCAATTACGTGTTTGCCACTTAGGCGATTATTCACGTAACTTGGAATTAACTTCTTTCCTACCTAGGTGTGTAATAAACTATCAAAAATATACATATATAAAAAATTATAAAAACTATAGGTGCAGTTTTTTAAAATATTTATTTTTATAATTCACCGTTTTTAAAAAATTCAAAGAATTAGACGTCAGTTAATTTAAGTCACTACATTGTAAGTTAAAATAATTTTTGTTGCAGTCTAGATCTATTCAATTGGGAATTTGCCTCCCATTCTCTTGCACATCCGAAGATATTTTCATAATCACAAAATTAGCAGCTAATCAAGATGCCAAAAAACATTTTTCCATTGAAAAAGTTCGTGACCAGCATCATCAATATGACATATACTCGGACAATGTTTTCTGGACTCTTGTGTTAGTAAAAATTAAAAAATAAATAAACTGGTTAATTAAAATAAGTTGATAATTAAAATAATAATTGTTTTAAATTAATTTATTTAGAGGAAGTAGTGTAATTGTTGTTATTTTAATGATTATTGGTACGATATTGGATTATTGCATCACATTTACAACCACAAGACAGCAGGAAACTACCATTTACGATCTTGAGAAACATGCCCAGTTGAGACGTAGCATTAAATTACATCAAGAATTATCAAACGGTTAAATATTAAACGTTATTTAAATTTAAATTTTCACAATTAAGTATTCATAATAATAACAATTATTTTTACTATTATTGCAGATGGTTTGGATTCAGCAACAACGACATCAACAAACAGCTGCAGTAGTAACGATAATAACAACAACAATGAAGTGGATGATGAAGAAGAGACCGAAGAAATAAAAAAAAAAATGAAAAATCATAATCCGCGAAATAATATTCCATCGTCAATTTCATCTAGCAGCGATGATGAATTGAGTGTGATAAAAGAATTATTACTTTCGTTTTCAGTACGAGAAAATATGAAAACAATTTGTGATTCGTCTGTCGGTAGAGATACCATCAGTACTATTCACGGTTTAAGAGCAATCTCGATGGCCTGGGTTATCTTGGGACACACGTGTATCGTAATATTCAAGTACTCAGATAATATGGAGTACCGTAAAGTTGTTGAAAAAAATTTTCTCTTTCAAACAATAACCAGCGGTGCATTTAGCGTAGACACTTTCTTCTTTATGGGTGGTTTACTTGTCGCTTATTTATTTTTTCGTACAAATGCGATGGGTGATCTTAATAAATTGACACAGGGAACTCATGGTTTTGTTGCTGGTCTATTGAAATTTATTGGGTTATTATTGTATCGTTTTTGCCGTCTTACGACACCTTATATGTTTATTTTGGGCGTTGTTCAAGTTACCATGAAGTGGTTTCATGCTAATTCTGTATTCGAGCCACCGACTGCTGACCATGAAAACTGTCCCAACTATTGGTGGAGAAATTTACTTTACATTAATACACTTTTTCCAGTTGATCAGATGGTTACTATTATTACTATCTTTTGTTTTTTGTTGTATCTTGTCTTAATTGATCGGTAATTAAAATAAATTAATTTCAGTGCATGCTATGGAGTTGGTATGTTGCTGATGACACACAATTTTACGTAATTGGCGCAGTGATCCTGGTAATTGCAACCAATCACATCAAAATAGCAACTCTGTTTGTCGTTGCATTACTTGTAAGTTCATGGCTCACTACGGGATACATTGCACTTATTAATAACCATATGCCAAGTATAGATGACCCGCTGGCGCTATTTGATAAAATTTACGACAAGCCTTGGACACGAATGGGCCCATATTTAATTGGAATGTCTGTCGGTTACATTCTTTTTAAGACTGATTGTAAAATCAAGATGTCTAAGGTAACAAATTTTTAAATATAGACTATGAGGAAATAAAAGTATCAAGAATTTCATAAGATTATAAATAGAAATCTTGTGTCCAAACATTGATTTTAAGTGTAATTAAAATTACAGAGGACAAAAAAAAACATTGGTATCTGAATATTGATAAATTTTTGACGTTTCGTCACTTTAGTTGCTGATAAAGTCACAATGAAGGTGACGAAACGTCAAACATTTATCAATATTTAGATTTTCCTATCAAAAAAATCGATACGAGAACCCAGCATAGATTCTTGTTTTCCCACATGGTGTTTTTGGATGGATTCCAATATGGTTTCCTATAGGAATCTTAAATTGTTCTTTTATTCATATATAGAAACCCCGATTCCTATATGTATTTCCCACAAAGAAATCCATGTGTTCAAACTCCTATATGGGAATCCCGGTATCCACAGTTTTCTATATGAATTTCCTACATGGGAATCCAGGTACCCAGTTTCCTATGTGAAGTTTTTACATAAAAATTCAGGTACCCACAATTCCCTACACTGTAAAAAATTAGGAGTAAATTAGAAGTGCTGCATGCGGAGTAAATAAGGAGTTTACTTTTTCAGCTGAGTGATTTTGAAGCGATTTGAGTTTTATTGCAATCTACATTCATTGCGATTCGGAGTTTTAATATTAAAATAAACTCCCCTTCGGAGTACATGTGGATTTTCCATATGGGAATCCAGATACCCATGGTTTCCTACCTGAATTCTTATATAAATCTATAATATATTAATTCCTATGGATTCTTATATAAATCCATACTTTTCTATATATGGATTTCTATGGATATTTTTTAATAGGGCCTAATATTTTTATGTCCTCCCCGCAATTTTAATTATACTTATTTTATATGTTGTAAAGTATGATAAAAAAATTAATTTTAGGCTACGGTAGTAGTTGGCTGGCTTCTTTCAATAGCTTGCCTTTTAAGTTTAATTTATGGTCTGTATGAAGCTGAGCTATCACCAGTTACAGCGGCTGCTTATTCATCTTTGAGCCACAGTGCTTGGGCTCTTGGTTTATCTTGGATTATTATCGCTTGTAGTACCGGATACGGTGGTAATTATCACGATAAAAATCACATAATGAATGTTATTGTTCGGTAATTGTTAACTATTTAATTAATTTGTTTTTCAGGATGGATAAATGAAATTTTATCAGCGCCTATACTCTATCCATTTAGCAGAGTAACATATTGCGCGTATTTAGTTCATCCGATTATTATTCGAGTATCTGCGATGCATTTAGATTTACCTTTTCATCTTGGCAAAGATACTGTTGTAAGTAATTATTTATACAGATGGGGTATTTTGGGTTAATCATCGAGGTCGTGACACAGACCAATTTCAATTTAATAGTCAAATTTTAAATTCAAATTTACTTTTAGGAAAAAATAGCAAAAAAAATATTCAAAATTATTATTACCGATTCTGGCTAAAAGTAAAAATTAATTTTTTTTTTGTCAATTAAAATTCGAAATTTTTTTGAAAAAATTTAGTAAATTTCTAAATTTAATTATGTAATTTTTAAATCGAATTTTATTGCGGGTCGAGTAATTATTTTTGAAATCGAGTTTTGTTTTAAAAACAAAAAAAATTTTACTTTCAATGGACATCTACACTAAAAAATTGGAAGTGAATTCGGAGTGATTACAAATTTTATTTAAATTCAAATTCACTCGGAGTTTTAATATAAAAATAAACTCTCCTACAAAATGAATTTTACTCCAAGGGAAAAAAAGTCACCTGCTCCGTATTAACTCCAGATCTACACCGGGTTCACTTCGTTATGTTTTTACAATGTACCAAATTTCAGTGAATATTTTTTTTACAAATTTTTTCTAAAAATACTTTTCAAAATAAAAAAAAAGCTCTTTCTTTTTATTTTAAAAATAATTTCTCATTAAAATCCCAAAGCTTTAAATTTTGAAAACTTTGAATCCTGACATTTTCTGCACGCATTGAAATTTTAACTTTTACCCAAAAGCCAATCTAACTTTTTCCAGTAAAAAAATTTATGTAATTACTAAAATAACTAATAATTTTCAGGTGATATATTTCATCGGACAATTAGTGCTGTCTTATTTTATTTCATTTATAGTTTCATTATGTTTTGAAGCTCCAGTTGTCAGTATGTTGAAAATTCTTTCACCCAAGAAAAAGAAAAGGATTTTCTAATAATTAAAAAAAAAAAAAAAAATTGAATGTAATTAAAGACAAGACAATAATTAGATCATAATTATACTGATAGACTTAAACATACTTTTAAAAAACCGCTTAGAAAAATTTACCATAATTACTCCTAATTCATTTTTATTTAAGGCAAAATAAATTATTTTCATATATATTTACTTTCTTTTTTTTTACAATGTGATTTATTTATAAAATGTAATAATAGTTATAATGAACGAATAAAACACATTTACACACATCCTTGTTTCTTAATAACCCCAGGATAATTATAAATAAAATGTGTCGGTAATATAAAATTATAAGTGAAAAATATTTATTATATAAGTAAATTTATTATGACGCATTCCCCTCAACAGCAACATCCATTTCCGAATCAACATGAAACGGACCTTCGCTTATAAATTTCTGTATCTGCTGCATTGTCGCGCTGTCCAGAGAATCAGAGCCAACAAGACACTTAATAATCTCATATTTAACTTCTTTACATTCTTTGAATGCTTCTGAATTTCTGTTCAATAAAAATTCAATGAGGCCTGGGTAAGTCCCAATGTAATGTTGTCCCCACGGATGAGATGCGATTTCCAGAAGTACTTTCAAACTGGCTTGCTTAATATCAGGAAACGGTTGCTTAGATAATTCGACAATTGTTTTCATTGGATCATCACCAAGACAACCAAACCAGGATTTAATTAAAGAACTGATACGATTATTTTGTTTCGACTGATCGACATGCAAGATCAGTGATAAATTTTCTAGCCCTCGCAATCTCACTTCCGTAGGCATTTTATTTATAATCACACTAATTTTATTCATCGCTGATTCCATGGGTTTACCTAAATTTTGCAGCGCGTACTTGCCGTCAATTGTAGACGCTACGTAACCTAGAGTATCTAGAGCATTCATCAGCAAAATCATGTCGTCTGTCGTTTCAATTAATTCAAATAAAGAGTAAACGACATTTGGATACTTGGCAAATATTTCGTCAGGCCGACTCTTGGCTACGCTACCAAAAAATTTCATCAGACCGGGGATCAAGAGGTTTGACAGGACATTCTCATCAGGATTTGATATTTTTTTGTTGAGATCATTCAATATTCCACGCTGCTCGAGGTAATTTAAACCCTCGTCATAAGTCGCCAGGTCTGTTAATGTCTCGAGAGCATTCAGCTGAAGCAGAACGTCATCGCTCACGAGGATGTTGATCAGACTGTCAAGCAAACCGGAGCTGATGGATGCATCAAGACACTCTTTGGAGGACTTTGCAATGTCAACGATAACTTCGTAGACTCTGAAACTTATCTCGTCGTTTCTTGATACTAATTTAGCGATAGTACGTAATAATGTTCCGCTGTAAAGTGCTTTCGCACCGGCTACTTTACTACCAACCTTTTTAATAACATCCATAGCCAGCTTAGCGACTCCAATGTCTTCATCTCCAACTCGCTGGACGATAATATTCAGCAGATTTGTATCGGCGATCAGCGTTGCGGGGTTTTCAGTTGCTATTTTTTTCAGTTCGGTCAAAATAAGATTTTTTACTGATGATTCCTGGTGAGACAGGTGTCTCATCAGCTCTGCTGGATGACGTTGGTAGATTTCACCAGGTTCAAGGGCACTGAACAGTGTCATGCAAATGCTACAAACTCGGTCAGGTATTTCTTTGCTAGAAAAATTTAAATTCATAAAATAGAAGACAATTTAATTTATTATATTGAAATTAGCTGACGTCTAATAATTGTTGGATTCTTTTTTAGACGATAAATTATAAAAAAAAAATTGCACTTGTAACTTTTTAAATTTTCTACATGTGCATATTTTTATTTTCTTTTTTTTTTAATTAAATTATTAGAAAAAAAAATCCGGAAATTTTTAATTGTCTGCTGACTTCACTAGGACTGAAGTTAACTGACGTTTAATAATTTTTGAATTCTTCTCAAGACACTAAATTATAAAAAAACAATTATTTTAAAAAATTGCACTTATAGTTTTTAAAATTTTCTACTAGTGCATATTTTCAATTTTTAATTTTTACGATTTGTTAAAAAAAAACAAAACTAAGAATTCTAATTGTCTACGAACTTCAGGATCATTTTTTAATTTCTGTAATTAATAATTACCAGTAAATAAACATTACCTTTCATGGTTGGAGGTTAGCTGGCAAAAAAGCCGGGAATAATCTAAATTACTCGCGACATTTTTCAATTCCAATGATGTCAAACTTTTTAATTTAATATCAATTGCCTCTAATTCATCTTTTAAATCATTTTCATTATTTATGTCACTCAAATAAACTATTTTTCTTTCAAACCACTCAGATGCCATGATTACATTCGCTTTTGTTTTTTTTTTCACTTCAAAAATGCGATTTCATTGTTTATGTCTAGAATTTTCACTCAAAAAATTTTTTTTTAAAATTAACTGTCAGTGTCACTGAGTAATTACAAAATAATTAAAAATAAATATTTAATTTTCAAATTTACCACACTAATTATTCAAATAACTTATTTATCAATTAATAATAGTAATAATAATAATAAAAACTATTTGAATTATCAACAAAAACTCTGCTGTCATCTAGCGAGGATAAATAGAAACTTTTCTCCAGTTTTGTAATGAAAAAAAAAATAAAGAAAAATACAATTGTTATGTACACATTAGACATTAAAAATATGTATTATTGATTAACAAATAATGAATAAATTATAAGAATAATAAATAATTAGTTTCTATTTCCCTGGACACGAGTTTGAAATAAAAGAAGAAAAATGTGAAGCAAGTAAATAAAATTTTGTTAAAAGTGACAGCTTATCAATGACAGCTGTCTAAAATACACGTGCTAATTACGCAATTTATTAATTAATCATCAAGTTAAATAAATAAATTATCATGCGCTAAACATTTATTGTAATTCAAATTTTGCTACTGGTGAGCGCAAATGCAGCTGACGGCAATTTTTAAATTTTCAAATAAACAAATAAAATGTAAGTACAGCAAAAATTTTAAAATCGGTACTTAGATAATTAAAAAATCAGTACGAGCATTTTTTGAATTTTTATTTTGTTTAATTTATTTATTTAAAACTTTTAAACTGTTGAATGTCTCCACATTCAAACTCATTACTGATGATGATGATGGTGATTATTTTAATTAAATATTTAAATAAAATAAAAATAATATTTATTGATAATAGCGTATCAGCTGGCAAAGGCTTATCGTCTTTATTATATATATTTTTTTTTATTCCAGCGGTCTGGTGTATTCCGCTTTGCTCCAGGAAGTATGCTAATTACCCGTATATGTCTGTTGCTTTGTGATAACGATATCTCATTCGTCTAATTTATATGTTAAGCAGCTTTATTTCTTCAACCGACGCATTTGCACACATTTTTAGTCACACTGACAGTTGAGAGTGAGTGCCAGTGGACTTAAAAGAAACAAAATAATAATATATAAATATATAAGTATATAAATGAATAATAAATAAATCTATTTGAAAGTAGGCAGAAATTAAAAAGACATTTGTGCCAGTATCATATCAGTTGCTCTGCAGACTATTAAAATTTTATAGATATATTTTTTTTAATTTTATTCTTTCGAATTTGCCGGTAAGTTAAATAAATAAACTGTTGCTACTCCGTTAATCGTATCAATGATATGAATATGAATGTAGCTGACAATTGTCAATTTTTAAATTTTAGAATAAATAAATAAAATGCAAGTAAAGTAAGAGACCCAATACTCGATCACTCATGTATTTGAACATCTATTTTTAATGAATTTTATCAAATATAAGGTCATGTTCAGAAATTAACTCTGGAAGAGTTAAATTAAACATCGTGACTTTCTATTTGCTAATCATCTACTTAGATATTTATCAATCCAGTGTTTTTCTGAACTCGCCCTAGATGTACAAATACATGATAGAGTACTAGTTTTCTGGTTAGGTTTTTTATCTTAGAATAATAATTAAAAAATGCATATTTAGATAATTGAAAAATGAGTACGCGCATTTTTTAAAATTTCATTATTTAAAATTTATAAACTGTCTCATGTCTGCTACATTCACACTCACATGAATGGACTATAATTGGACAATAATTAAAGATTTAAAAAATAACTTTTATAATTTTTTAACAGCCGTAAATATTTATAAACGAAGCATGATTTTTTTCCCGTTCAATGATCAGATGATTAATTTTTTTTATTTTCTGATTATTCAAAAATTTAAATTTTATTCTATCATTTTAAAATAGTAGTCATTTCTTTGCCTGTTAAAAAATCACAAAAATTATTTTAAAAATTTTAAATTTATCGTCCGACTATAAGACGACTAAATATTTATCATTAATACAATTAGCGGAAGTTTAGACACACAGAAATAAGTTATATTTATAATAACCATTAATTAAAAAAATAACTTACTAATAAATGTACTGTCATTTGTTTCAGATTATAAAATGATATTTAATATCCAGTTGTTTTTATTTTTTATTATTTTATTTAATATTTGTAATGGAGATTATACAGCAGACTATTGGACGAATCAATGGCAATGGCAGACAATCTGCCCGGATTTATACCCACATACATTCAAAAGTTTTACACCAAGAGGTAACATGACTTACGGTAATTACACGAGGGTGCAACATATAACAGGAATAAAACAGTGCGCATTATCATGTTGCACAGCACCGACATGTAATGTCGTGCTTGTCTTCAATTCAACGTGTTATCATGTGCAATGCCGAGAATCAGATAAATGTGCGCCTTTGTATCGCCAGGAGTTTGCTAATCTAGTGGACCCGCCGAGTATGGTCTTGGTGAAGCCAGTAGAGAATGACATCACGTGGAACGAAGTACTAGGTCAGATTTACGAAACAAATCCTTTATTGATTGACGCAGTATCTAATCGTGATAGCAATATGATGGGCATCAATTGCATGGACAATAATGACTGTCAAGATAATCAAGTGTGCGTTAAACACACAACTGATGACGATAAACCCGGTGACGTTGGTGTTTGCGAAGAGATACAAAGTGATTTTGTGGTGGATTCGGATGTCAAGTCTAGTAAAAAAAGTCCAATGACCATGGAAATGGATACCAAGCCGGTGTTAAAGAAACAACTTGTGGTATCAGCGGTTTCGAAGGAAGTTCGTCTACCTGATAACCAAGTAACTCTATCAGCATTTACGGTCCCAGCTGAGCAAGGTAACGAACATTACAACTATGCTTGGAGTTTGTTGAGCCAACCGGAAGGACACACGGGGACTATGACTGACCAAAATCTACCGACAGTTAAACTGAGTAATTTATCTGAGGGGTTGTATAAATTCCGTGTTGTGGTGACGAGTTTGAATGCTTATGGAGAAGCTTATGCTAATGTCAGTGTGCTGCCGCCTAAACGCATAAACAAACCACCGATAGCTATAATTTCTCCGAGCTCACAGATTGTCAAGTTACCAAACACTGGAGCTGTGCTAGACGGCTCGTCGAGTACCGATGACGATAGTGTTATTTCTTATCACTGGGAACTACAGCAGGGGCCTATAGGCTATCAGCCGAACCTCGTTGATACTCCAACGCTGCAGCTGGACAATCTTATCGCTGGAAATTATACATTTAAATTGACTGTTCAGGACTCGGATCACGTGACAAATTTTACTACTGCAAATATAACGGTACTTAAGTTGATAGATTATCCTCCGAGCGCGAACGCTGGTCAGGATATTATTATTTATTTGCCACAAAACACGATAACATTGAATGGAAATCTTAGTACTGATGATCATGGGATCGCGAGCTGGGAATGGACCAAAAGCCCGTCAGATCAAAACAAAGCCGTTGATATGCAGAATACCAGGACACCGTACTTGCAGTTGTCTAACTTGGAGGAAGGAATGTACACGTTTGTTTTGAAAGTAACTGATGACTCGGATCAATACTCAACCGCTGAAGTTCATGTCTTCGTTAAACCACCGACAAATAAACCGCCAAAAGCTGACGCTGGTAAAGACATAACTGTAGCGTTACCGCAAACTAGAGTTAAGCTTGACGGTAATAATAGTAAGGATGATATCAAAATAGTATCTTATCACTGGGAACAATTGTCGGGTCCTAATAAAGCTGAGATTTCTGCTGCTAATAAATCAGTAACTGATGCTGCTAAATTAACCAAAGGAATTTATGTTTTTAAATTGACGGTAATTGACGACAATGGCAACAAAGATTCTGATACTGTCAAGGTTGAAGTTACGCAGAATAAAAACGCGCCACCAAAAGCCAACGCGGGTGGTGACCAAGTTGTCGTAGCTCCTGTGAGCGCTTTGATTATTAACGGGTCTCAGTCAACAGATGATTTAAAAATAACCCAGTGGTTGTGGACAAGAGATCCAACCAGCTTAGCTATTGGTAAATTAATTGACGGCACTAATCACTCGCCAATTTTGATGGTAACTGATGTCGTTCCTGGAAGATATGTATTCAAATTAAAAGTTTCTGATGATCAAGGACTAAGCAGCGAAGACACTGTATCAGTTATCGTTAAATCAGATCCTCAGTTACTGCATCTCGTTGAACTGACTTTAAATATCGGAGCGCATTTACTGACTGAGTCACAGAAAAATTCACTGGTTGTTAAATTGCAGATGTTGCTGCGAGATGAAGCCTCTATTGTGGTAAGAGATTTAAAACCTGAACCTCACACTGGACGCGCGTGCTTGATATTTTACGTTGAGCGTAAGGATAAAAAAGTGTCGATGACTGGCCGTGAGGTGGTCGACAGATTGAAAGAAAAGTTCAAGCAGGACTCGGGACTTTTGCAGCTCTCGGTGACGTCAATTGATACTGTTATCTGTCAAAATAATTGCTCGGGTCATGGAGTCTGCGATGAGGAGTCACGGCAGTGTCTGTGCGAAGCATTTTGGATGCAGAATTTGATACAAAAATATTTCGGCAACGGGGAATCCAATTGTGAATGGAGTATTTTGTATGTCATCATAGCTCTGCTGTCACTTGTGGTCTTTTGGATTGGTTTTATTTGGAGTATTATTTGTCTGTGTCAAAGAATTTGTGGCGGCAAAAGTCGCACGAGGTTTAAAAAAAAATCAACACGTTACTCTTTACTTCAACCGCATCTTGCTGATGATGATGACAGCGGCGGAGCATTTTTACGACAGAAAATGGCCATCTCTGAATCCGATACTGAGTCTGATGATGTTCTGTTTGAACATCGGAGATTTAATAATAAAAATAATTATGACCATAATATTAGAATAAATAATAGCAAACCACGAAATGGATTCGTAAAATCTAATTCGAAAATTAAAACATGAAATAAAATAAAATATTTATTGTCACATTTATTTCTTTTCGTATGATAAAATACTACAGAAATTTTTCTAATAAATGATATATTTAATATATATATATAAATATATATATTATAAATATATATATTCATTTAATATAGCTTTATATTTTTAAAATAAGAAACGATGCACATATTTTTCCTGTAAAAGTATAAAGAAAAACTACCTAGTCTTCTGTGTGGCTGTTAAAAAAAACTACCAATGTATAATATAAATTATTAAATAATCAATTTATATAAATATAAAATATTCTCTGGATATATTGTGTATAAATATAAATATAATTACTTATTAATTTTATTTTTTCAGCGGGTTGTGAGTTTTCATTAGAAAAATTAAATTTTTAAGGCTTCTAGGCAGCGAGCAGAAGAAAAATAAAAAAATTTATTTCAGAAGAAAGAAAAATGAACCTGAAGTTAGCAGACAACAATTTTCGAATTTTTTTTTTAGCAAATCATTTACAAAAAAAAACTGTGTACATGTAGAAAATTAAAAATACTATAGATGGAATTTTTAAAAATATTTTTTTTTATAATTTATCGTTTTGAAAAAAATAAAAAAATAATTAGATGTCGGCTAACTTCAGTATCATACATAAAAATGAGTGCAATGTAGCCAGACATGAAGCAAGTTATAAATTTTAAATAAATAAATAAAAATAATGAAATTTTTAAAAATGCGCGCGCTAATTTTTCATTGATCTAAAGACGCATTTTAAAAGTTTAATCTTACATTTTATTTATTTATTTAAAAATTTAAAAACTTTCTAGTTGTCAGTTACATTCACACTCATAAAATTATTTAGTTTAAAAATCATAATGGAGCAGAAATCAAATTTGTACCTGAGAGAATTATTTTCAGTGCATATAGTTTAGAAAAAATTCTGGTTTATGATTAAAAGTACCGCTGATTAATAATGAATTTATTAATAAAATTTATTTTGTTGTCATTCAAAATATCGTAATAATTTTTTCTTTATTTATAATCGATAGTGATCCTGAAGTTAGTAGACACTTAACAATTTCGATTTTTTTTCAACAAATCAATTAAAAAAAAAAAATAAAAATATGCAGATGTAGAAAATTTTTAAAACTATTAGCGTATTTTTTTAAATAATTTTTTTTTGTGTTTTATTATTTAATATATTTAAATAATTCTTTAATTATACTTTGACAGTTCGAAATTAATCTTCGGCTAAACTCGTAAATTGTCGCGAGTTCTCGACAATCTTCGACTTTGCTTTCGGAGCAACGCAAAACTCGAAACTGATTCATAAAAATAGAACGTAACTCAAATACCCACGTGTTCAGTCTTAAACACTTTATTTATCAATGTGGATATTAAATAAAGTTTTCACAAACAATAAACCATAAAACTCAGATATATATGAAATATTATTTTTAATATTTTTATACCGTAAAAATATCAAGTGTATTTTATTTAAACAATAAGTCATATATTAAATATTTAAGGTTTTGTACTTAACCTTAAAGTTTATTTTTCAAATTAATGAATTTTTAAAATTTAAATCGCTAAAATGAAAAATAAACCAGTTCGTCATAAAGAAACCAATAGATTTAAGGTAATTATTATTTTAATTTATATATAGATATATTTAAATTACTATAAAAATATTGATAATTTGAATAAGTGTAATTGTAGCAGACATTAGACAAATTTTAAATAATTAGTAAATAGACTAAATAATTAATGAAATAAAGTTTGAAAAAAATAGGCATTTAAAAAATTTAAAAATTAATAATTGTATTTTTTATAAATATTATTTTTTAAATTATTTACTCTATTTATTTATAAATTTTCTGATGTCTGCTACATTCACACTCATTGACTCAAAAGAAACTGGACAAAAAAAATTAATTACTAAATTCAAAATAATATTCAATTGATAAATTAATTATCTTATAAAATTGAAAAAATTTATGGACCTAATGTTAGCAGACTTTAAAATTTTTGAATTTTTTTAAGACAATTTAAAAAATAAATAAATGAAAATATTCACATGTAGAAAATTTAAAAAACTACAGGTGGAATTCTTCATATAATTTAGCGTTTTAAAAAAAGTCAAAAAATTATTAAATGTCGGCTTTAGTACTCTAAAAATTTCTGAGATATAGAATTTTTTTTGTTCAAAAAAAATTAAATCTTATTAAGAATAAGATAAAAATATAAAATAAAATAAATTTATAATTTAAATAATTTATTTTTAGTTCAAAAGATTCGGTGACCGAATTTCGGAGATCGACATCGATGTTTTTCATCGAATAGTTCACAAAAATGAAGAAAGTTCTGACGACGAAGAAGAGTTAGTGTCAATCTTCCACAAGACATTGGTAAAATGGAACGTATTAAATTTAACAGAAGGCTACACAAATTTCCGCAGAGAAGTAAAACATGTTGTGACACTTCCTCAATTACTGTACCACAAGTACCAGGTAATGGAGTCTTTAAAAAAATATTTAAAAATGAAAGACGTAGCCTTCCTCCAGCCAGTTTTAGAAATGGTCGTCGCGGCGGCAAGAGATCTGCAGCGCGATTTCTACGAATTTTTTCCCGACTTCCTTACCCTTATCATCGACTTACTCAATACCAAGGATCCAGATGTCTTGGAGTATTCGTTTACCAGCTTAGCGTATCTATTTAAATTTATGTGGGTATATTTTATTAAAAATATCGACACAACCTTCGAAATTTTACTGCCGCTATTAGTCGACACTAAGCCAGTATACATAAATAATTTTGCCGCCGAAAGTTTTGCTTTCGTCGCTCGGAAAATAACCGGTCAAGATCAAAACTCATTTTTAAATCTTCTATTCAATGCCTTGAAACGAAATCCTCATGGTGTAAAAGGTTGCGGTAAATTATTATTCGAAGTTATCTCAGGAGTTCCAGGAAAATTTCATTCCTGCGCTGAAAAAATGATTAATCTCTACTTTAAAACTTTAACTGATGATAATATCGATTCAAAACTAGCATTTGATGTTTTGTCCGAAATATTTATGTGTATAAATAATTCTATAAGTCCGAATCACAGCCAAGTTTTATGGGATGTTATTTTCAAAACACTCGACCAAAATTTATCAGAAGAAAATGATAAAAGTGATAGGATTTTAATACCTGTAGCACAATTGATTCGTATAATTTTGAATCATAAAGGCGGGAGAATGTTAACAAGTCCAGCATCATTGTCATCATTAATTACCAGAGGAATTTCTATTTATGAAAATAAAAGCGATTTAATTTTAATGGAATTTATTGAAATGTCTGTATCTATTTTGCTGGCAGATAATATCAAATTATCTCAAGAAACTTCATATGAATTGATTTCGAAACTGTTGTCTATAAGTAAAAAATATATTTTGAATGAAATTATCGAAAAACTTATCAGCCATTCATCATTTGAAACGCTGGTACTTCCCATGGCGACTCAACGGAGTGTTTTAAGAAGAGAATTTAATGACAGCGATTTAAATTTGTTTGCTAAAATTGTTTTAAAAAGAGCGCCTCCGATGCTCAATGGGATCAATATCGACAAATGGAGGAAAATAAATCTAGATCTCCGTACATTCCCTAATGATACAGTTACATTTTTAGTAGAAATGCTGAAAAAATGGGAAGATGAAGATAAAATCATATGTGAAGATTCGTTAAAAGTCATCACCATTTTACCTCATGTTAATATTTCACTGCACCACCAGTTAATTGAAGCAATAAAACAAATTTTTGTTTCCATGTTTTTGAAATTAACTGAAATAGAAGTCGACGATGACAATTTATCAACTGATGAAATAGAAAAAAGAACTTTCGCATTCTTATTAACTCTTGAGTCTATTATTCGTTTGCTGAATGAAGATGATCTTCATCAAGTCTTCGAAGAGTCCAAAATAGATTTCAAAAATTTAATTTCCCGGTATTCAAATAATTCGAATATTTTGAATGCAGTAGATTTATTTTACTCGCGTATGTCTTCTACGAAACATAAAGAAAAGTATATAAATGTTGAAGCATTTGACTTTTTTAACACGCACTTGGCAAGAAGACTCGCGTCTCCATACCGACATGTCCGGTTGTCTATTTGCCACTTTTATTATTTATTTAAAGACCTCAATAATATTTGCAATAACAGTAATGAAGATTTTAACAACGTCTTGGAGCTTTTGTTCATGGCTGAAAGCATCGAAGTCTCTGTTCAAAGTTACCGCGAACGGTTGACTCACTTGCAGGCACTGTCATTTGGATCGCGCAGTTTAATTTATTTTGAAACAAAATACTATCAGCTGCCGTTGTATTTCTTGCTTGGAAATTTATTTATTAATTTTTCCTTACTATGGGATCCAGTTTGTAAAATAATTGCAACTTTTGCCAACGAAAAGTGCGCGGACTTTTGGCCGATTTTTGTCGGAGAACTTCAAGAAAATAATAATAATAATAAAAAATCTAGCATTTGCAGTGCTAGTGATTTATTTAAATGCGATATCCTCAATGAGTTATCGAAATCATTGATAATAAATGATAAGCCTGATTACGATAATTATAAAAGTTTACTTTGGAAATGTATGAGCGAATTTCCGGAATATTGTGAGATGAAAAATCGTGATTTGACGCCATTGTTTATTAATTTTGTTGAGAATAATTTTTTTACTACAGACTCTGAGACCGCCAAGTCATTTAGTATTGAAAAAAAAGTTAAAGATCTGGAAATTATACAAGAAATTGAAGAAGATGATGATGAAGATGATAAAGTACAAGATGAAGATGATAAAATAAAAGAAAAAGATAAAGAAAATGATGACAAGTCAGTACAGAAAATAAAAGTGATTAAAATTGGAAAGA
The DNA here is from genome assembly GCA_030273425.1 of Microplitis manilae. Lineage (NCBI taxonomy): Eukaryota > Metazoa > Arthropoda > Insecta > Hymenoptera > Braconidae > Microplitis > Microplitis manilae. The sequence goes on from CP092726.1 coordinate 23,060,615, forward strand.
CGTCGAACTTTAAATTACTGTTGTTTCAATTGAAATTACTTTCAAAAATGCACAACCCAAAAAAATTGTTCAGAGAACACGAAATTTATCGTATTTACATGGATTTGTTGTTATCAAAAAATATGGAGCTGCAGAAAGCAACTCTGGACTGCATTTTTACTTACAAATTAAGCGAATTAATTCCTTACAAGAGTCACCTCTACGGTTTGATCGACGAGAAAAATATACGGAATGAATTGGCGCGTTTTAAAATAATCGATGATGAAGAAACAAGCGAAACAATAAAGCCAGAGGAGCGCAAAGTTCTAATGCCGATACTTATGAGAATTATTTACGCTAAAATGGTGACTCGTGGAACGGGAAGAGCCGCTGGAGCTGCAGGTGGTTCGGCGAGAAGGAAAATAATAGTACGATTTTTGATGGGGGTCAAAGAAGAAGAGATGATGCTGTTTGCAGAAATGGCCTGTAAACCTTTCGAAAGGTATCAAATAAATTTCTTTGCTGACAATCAGTTTACGGACATAAGAAATTTGACGACAAACATATCGAAAAATTTGGATCTGTCCAATATTATTCCGCCGAAACGTTTGAGGAGCGCAATCAATTTATTGTCAATTATGATCGAAGAGTTTGGAGCCAAAATGTCGAAAAATTTACTGCCGAGACTTCTCGCAATTCTTCTTTGCACACTGGCACAAATAAAAGGTATTTTAGATCGCTCGGAAAATGTTCTTTCGGGATTTTTATCGATCATAAAAGAACTTAGAAACACTTGTATTGGAATTCTCGCGAGATTTTTTGAACATTTCGAAAATTACGACTGGTCACAGTCGGAATTAGACGCTTTGTTTGATCTTGCAGTTTTTCCTTGGCTAGAAAAATTTCCAACTGAAGGTATTCATAGTCCGACAGTTCTTCTGAAACTTTTTTCAGCTTGGTGCAATAATTCAAGGTATTATTGTCTTCTTATAAAACATAAAGATGATGATAAAAATATAACATGTCTGCCTTTCATCATAAAACTTCTTTTGGGAGAAAAAACTCATTATTCTGTAACAAATACAATTCTCGAAATGATAAATTATCTTTTAACGCTGCAAGATTACGAAAAAATGGAAACTGATGACTCGGAAAAAGTGCCTTGTGTTCCTCTTCAGCCGAAAAATATTTTACAAGTAAACCCGGAAGCTGTTTTGCCGGAAAAATTTCTCAACTACGGATCCGCAATACTTTTACCCCACGTTCCAGATATTTTGCAATTTATAAAACGGAAACTGATGAAATCTAAAATGGGCGTTAAGAAAATCGAAGCTTCGATACTGTCAAGAATTTCCGAATTGAATCTCAACCCCGAGACCTCGAGCACTTTGATTTCATTACTGATTCCAATTTTGGTCAGACGCGCATCCAGAGGAGAATCTGATATAATTATCGAAGAACTTTTAACCACGATAATTAATTTACTGAAGAATGTCCACAAGCCTGAAGAACATACTAGATCTCTTTTGCCTCTGCTATTTCATATTTCGTCTCTCCCTCTCAGAAAAAGTTTGCTAGAGTTATTCCAAACGATTGCTTCGAATTCCACGGACACTGACATCGTTTCCAAAGATATTTTAATACGAAATGCAAAACTTTTAATTTCTTTGAATGCGATGGACCAGCGGTGGGTCGAACAAGCAGATTTTGAAAAGAGACTCGATGCATTCCAACAAATAAATTCAATTATTTCTAGCGACGATACCGAAGTATCAAAAACTCTAACACTAGAATTCGGAATCGCTCTTCTGTACAACTGCTACTATTTTTTGAAACACGAAACAGATATGTCACTGAGAGACACATCAGGACGGTGTTTAAATGACTTAGGAATGAAATTAATTACTATGTACAAGTCCAATAATGAAGACAGGATTTATTTGATTGAAGAAACGATACTAAGTTTAATTAGAACCGGGATCAGAAGTAATAATGACACAGTAAAACTTCAGTCAATTTCATTCCTTGGTATTTTGTCGATGAATTGTTCAGATGCTCACCCAGTATTTCGTGATCTCAATTTACTCACAGACAAAAATGACCCAGAAGTTGATTTCTTTGAAAATCTTCAGCATCTTCAGTTACACAGAAGAGCGCGGGCTTTATTGAAATTTTGCACTGTTTCAAAAACAATAACCAAAGTTCCAAGCATCAAAACATTAACGCAATTTATTTTCCCACTGGCATCTTCGTATCTTTGTAATGAAAAATTCATGGGTAAAAATAGTATCATTGACGCTGCTATAGAAACTATCGGTACTGTCTGTAGATTATTACCCTGGCATCAGTACTCGGTGATATTGAAATATTATTTAGATAAAATTCATCATGTTAACGAATTTCAGAGGCAGGTTATCAGGACAATTATTGCCATTTTAGATTCTTTTCATTATGATTTGTCTAAACTAAAGAGTGCTGATAAAAATAGCGAGGATAGTAATGAAAAAGTAATCGAGCCTCCAGTTGAAAAAGAAATTGAAAGAGTCGATACTGAAGAAAGTAAAGAAGAAAATAAATTAGAAGAAAATGATGAGGCAGAGGCAGAGGAATTATTGGATAGTGAACTGGCTAAAGAAGACAATAAAGAAGAAATCACCGAAACTGTTGACTGTGTTATGGATAAACAGACGATACTTTCCCAATCAGCTGCTAGAAAATTAGTTTTCGATATAAATAATACACTTTTACCCCAATTACACCGGTCAATACTTTCGAGAACTCAACACGAAATGAGCCACAAAGTCAACAGAAAGCGCCACGGCTTTGAAAAAGAAGACGAAGAATTAATGCGGGTACCAATAGCTCTCGCTCTTGTAAAATTACTACAGAAATTACCGGGAATAATTCTCAATAAAAATCTTTCTGGTATTTTTATGAAAATTTGTACGTTTTTGAAATCGCGCTCGGACTCAGTGAGACGTTCGACCCGAGAAATTCTAGAAAAAATAATGATAACATTGGGACCTGATTACTTGCATTATTTATTAAAAGAAATGAACTCTCTTTTGACAAAAGGTTTCCAGATTCACGTACTCGCTTATACGATTCACGCGGTTTTGAAGGCATTGAAGCCATATCTGCAATCTAACCATATGAATGACAATCTCCAGAGTGTATTAGAAGTTTGTAAAATAGATTTATTCGGGGTCAGTTCTGAAGAGAAAGAAGTTAAGGCCATAACTAAGAATGTTTCTGAAGCTAAATCGACAAAAAGTAACGACATCCTCCGTATTCTTGGTGAGCATATTAGTGAATCTTGTCTTCTAGATCTTATTCAGCCTTTGAATGGAATTCTTTTTAATACACGAAGCCACAAAACTCTGATGAAAGTCGTGGAGTCTCTAAATAATGTCGCCTTAGGTTTAGCAGACAATACTTTTATCAAAGACGACCAGATGCTGATATTCCTCTACGGTGTTGTCTCCAAAACTATACCTGGTTTGAATTCGAAATCTCATGATAAAAATCCTGATAAAAATAAACCAGACAAAATGCAAATCGATAAGCCGGACTGCTACATAATTCCACCGCAGCCTAAATCGCGGATGGGGCTAAAAGCAGCATCTAAAACATCAGCTGACGCGAATGACCACGTGATGATTGAATTCGCTCTGAAATTGCTTCACATTCTTTTGAAACGCGAAAAAATTTCCGGCGCAATGTTCAAAATTTATTTAGATCCATTCGTTCCAATAATCGCTGACTGTTTGAAGTCTCAACATGTGAAATTGAATACCTTGTCACTTCAATGTCTCAATTGGATATTGAAAATGAATTTAGAGTCAGTTGACAATCACATGAAAGACATTTGTGAGTCTTTGTTTAGTATTCTTCATAAATATGGTTCCGCTGGATTGGGAAAAGGAGATAACTTTGATTTGGTAACAACGGCGTTCAAAACGATGTCAATTTTAGTGAGAGATATTAAAAACTTTGATATGACTCTTGATCAAATAAAAGTTTTAGTTCTGTATGTAGAACAAGATCTTTATAATAATGATCGGCAAGCAACAGCATTTAGTTTACTAAAAGCAATCATTGGAAGGAAGATAATGGTATCAGAAGTACACAAAGTAATTGAAAAAGTTGCTGATCTTAGTATCATATCAGATTCTGCTTACATTCAGCAGCAATGTCGAGCGGTATTTTATAAATATCTTATGGAATATCCTCTAGGTAAAAAATTAGCGAAGCATTTGTCGTTTTATTTAGAGCAATTGAGCTACGAATTGCAACCAGGACGCATCAGTGCTCTGGAAATGATTTACAATATCATCAATGGGTTTCCTGAAGACATTCTCATTCGTCAATCTGAACTGATATTTTTAAAAGTTGGCGTTAGACTTGTCAATGATGAGGATCCAACTTGTCGTGAATTTGCTGCTAAATGTATCAAGGAATTGATCACTCGGGTTAATCATAATCAGCGGCTGAAATTATTTAATACTATTTTGCAATGGATGGAAGATGTCAATTTATTACACAGACGTCTTGCTGTTCAACTGTGTGGAATTTTTGTTACTGTTGAAAAGGAGTCATTTGAAGGACATTTAGAAGCAGTACTGCCGTTGATACTCAAACAATTCCGTGCTGATGATTCGGAAAACGGTGAAGGAGGACGTTTTGTACTGAAGAAAACCAGAAGAAATAATCAAGTTGATATAAAAGATTTGGAGAAAGTTAAAGATCATCTTGTTTTCCAAACTCTACAATTGACTTTGAAAATTTCGTCTTCTTGTCAAGTTTTTCTTAAATCGGACAAATATGTGGATAAGGTGCAATCTCTTGGTGAATATTCGCAATCTTTTTTGGCGCATCCCCATTTGTGGGTCAGACTTGCTGCGATTCAGCAAATAGCATTTATTCTAGCTGCTATTGATGAAGAAAAATTGAATAAAATTATTCAGGAATCACAGGTTAATGTTGGGGTTAAAAAACAAAAAGTTAAAAATGAAGAAGAAGATGATGATGATAATGATGATGATGAAGATGAAGATGAAGATGAAGAAGAGAAAGAAGAAGAAATGATTCAAGATGATAATAAAATAAAAGGATATATTTATTCAAATCCTATACAAACATTACGAAGTCTTAGTTTAGATTTAATAGCGCAATTACAGCCAGGAATAGAATTCGAAGAATTTTTGCTTCAAGTAGTAAAAAATTTAATTTTCATTGCTCGAGTAATTAAATCAATGCCCTGTGATAATGAAACAGACAAAAGTAAAAATATTTCTATTTTTTGGTTATTAAAGAGGATACGGAAGTGTGTAAATGTTGAGGTTACGAAGACTCCTAAATCAACATTTTTGGTAAGAAATAATAAATTTATAATTTGATTTCGGGGTAGGCGAATTGAATTCGAATCAAATATATCTATTCAATTTAAATTTTGAATCGAATAATTCGAATCTTCTCGTTATTAGAATCTTTTGGAATTATTTGTAACTATTTAAATAATTCGATTCGAATCGAGAAAATTTTCAAATATTAAATTTTTATTTAATGAAGAGTTTAATTTTCAAAGAAACAAAAAATAAATTTTTCGTATAGCTTTGTATCTAAGGTCTATTTACCTCTGATAAAAATTTGAATTTTTGGTAAAAATATTACAATTTTAAGTCGTTGAAAAGAAAGTTTTGGAATGGTTTAAAAAATTCGAAGTATTTGATTCAAAGTTCGAATAATTCCTAAGTTTGAACTATTTGCACACCCTTACTTAATTTGTTTTTAATATTGTGGTGTTTGTTTCAATGAATGTAAATTTATTTAATTACAGAGGACAGCGGTATTCAAATGGATTGGAGGTGTCGTAAGGACAATACCCATTGAGCCATTTTTGAAGCCTATGCTGTTTCAAATAATGTCTCCCCTCGTAAGAGAAATGTTGACGACTGAAGAATCTAATGCGCCACTTAGACAATTGTCTAAGGAAGTTGGCAATATGATCAAGAAAAACATAGGTGATGTAGAGTACGGGTTATTGCTGGGAAAAGTTCAACAAAAGTTGGAAATTAAAAAGGCTGAGCGAAAGAAAAATTACACGCAACAGGTAGTTTTATTGGTCATATTTATCATACATAAATAAATTTATGTATTTATTTTCATGAATTATTTATTTGTTTTTTAGTTTGTTGTTGATCCAGAATCGGCTGCAAAACGTAAGATTTTGAGACAGCAAAAGAAGAAAGAAGCAAAGAAACGAAAGAATATAGAAATACGTGGAAAAAAATCGTATGGAAAAAAAAGAAAATTACAAAGTGAAGCGGATATGTAAATTTACTTTAATTTTTTTTTATAATTTATGTATATAATTATTCATATAAAGTATTTAATAAAAAGAGAGTGATTATGAACTCCTGTATTTGACTAAAATTGACAACATCGTTGTCTGGTCTTGTAATTTAACTGATAGCTACAATGCGTAATTAAAGACTTGGGTTGGAATAGATAATTGAAGAGGGACAAGAAAATTGAGCGAAAAGCGAGTAATAGCAACCGATTGGACTAATTGTTATGCGATTGTCGACTTGAGACCGAACTTTTCAAATATTAATACAAATTAAAAGTGTTATTTATTGTAATGGTATTAAATTTATGATTATTTGTTGTTACAGTAATAATTATAAATAACTGTCATGTGTAATTTATGTTTGTCGCTATCAATTTATCTAGACTAGTTGACGTAAATTGTAGTACATGACAATGTTTGGATTTAAATCATCTTAGCTGTCATCATTAATGACCATTAGAGATTTAGGTCGTACACATTAATCAATTAACTGGAATTTCGGTCGGTAAATATGATAATTACAAAATAATTATAATGCCTTTAATACAAAACTAATAATATATAAATATATATATATATTAGACTGATTCAAAAAAATCGACTTCTTTATTTTCGATAATCCCTTTTAAATAGTTGCAGGCTAATAAAATAAAATGCCCGTTAAAATATGAGCTCTTGATATTAATATTTAGAAGCCACTCAACGCAATTTTCTATTTCCCATTTGAATAACATGGGAAAAAAAAAATTTTAGCTTGAAATTTTATACCTCGGCAATGGCTCATTGCACAGATAAGATCAGGACATAATTTCGTAGGGAATTAATCGCTTTAAAAAAGAAGTTTCTCATGATTATGTGATAAATTCATTTGTTTAAAAGATATTGGAGTTTCAAGTTAAATTTATAGTAAATTTCGAGATCCTTTTTATTTTTCCGGCGAAACTATCAGACTTATCTCAAAATGTCATAAGAGTTTTTTTGTAGACAATTTTATTCCCTACAAATTATCCCTGATAAAGTTTATTAAAATTCCGCATTGTTTTCTAGTTATTTCCATTTTAATGTCAAGCTCTTGAAATCGATCAGAACACTATTTTTTTTTTAACTTGACATTATTCATTTTTTACGCCCTCACGAATCTCTATAAAAGTCAACTTTGTGAAAAAAAATTTACGCCATTCATTTTCTCTTCTCGAAGCAAAAATCTGTTTTAAATTTCGAGTCTATAGATCTTTTGGTTTAAAAACGGAAGAATTTTAATTTTAAACGCCCTTGCAAACTCTCCTAAGAGTAAATTTTCGATAAAAAATTTTCAATATTAGATTTTTAATGAAAAATACAAAATTAAAAGTAGTAGGCCAAATTATTAATAAATATTATGTATTAATATTCGTTTATTTTTATTTATTAATAGATTTTGTTATTGGAAAAATCTTCCATAGGGTAATGAGGCCAATAGCGGGATGGATAAGGGAACTTTGAAGTTTTAGTAACAAATATAATTACAGAATAGTGACATTAAATTTAAAAAAATTTGAATACCAATTCTGCATTAATAGACAAAATTTTCGGAAACAAAAGTCAATGAATCATTTATTATTTTTTTTTTTCATACATTTTTTTCCAAAGAATAATTATTTTATCAGAAACGGGCTAAAAATAATAGCAGACATTTAAAAAAATCAATTTCTTTTTTATGAACAAATAATGTTTATAGAAAAAATTTTTATAAATTGCTTATCAAAAACTTAAAAAAATCATTTTGCACATGAACTAAAAATAGTATTTTACTGATAAGTAACTTGTTTAAGAAAATAAAAAAATTGTCTGATGTCTGCTACTTTTAGTATTATTCTGTAGTCAATCTAAATAAAAAAAAATATGAGTGAATTTATTCGGATAATTTTTTACGTTTGGGCGGGCGGTCGTCTTTGTCGGTGTTTATTTTTTTATCAGTTGCTTTCTTTTTCTCAAGGTAATCTTCATACGGTTTGTAAGACTCATACTTACAATGACGAATTGTTAAAGTAGCTTTTTGATAGTAATCCGACATCAATTCAATGTTATTGATCACTCTAGCCAATAGATGTATACGATCTACTACTCTCTCTATATAAAAGTTTTAGTATCAACTTGATATTATTTTACTTATACTCATTAATTTATTTGTAAAAATATACCTGTATTATCTGCAGTGAAGTGAGCGAAGTGAACGTGAAGATGATAAGAAGATGGCAAATAATGAAAACATATCCTTAAATTTTCAGCTGATATCCCGTACTTTTCTTTAATAGCTTTAGAGCCAGCTTCTTTAATATTTTTCAATAAAGGAAGATGAGTTTTATCTAATTCCCTAATTGACATCAAATCCTGTCTAGCAATTGCAAGAAAATTCAGTTTTTGTATGTCATCATCCAGCCAATCTGAATCTTTTACCAACACAAATCCTGTTTTTTTATCTTTGTCATTAAAAATCACTCGATCAACTTCTGCTTTTCCTTCTAGTATATTGTCAATCCACTGATAAGAAAAAACGGTAATTAATTTAAATTAACATAATTAGTAAAAAAAATAAACAACTAAAGTTTAGAAGTGGCGCTTTTTTTCCTGTGAATATTTTATACAGTTTTTTTTTTTTTTTATAGGGGAGCCTGGGGCACGAAGGCCCCCTTAAGCCGGTTTTTTCTTTTTGTGGCTTTTAACCATCCAATTCATTTATTTTCCGTCTATATCGGAAGAATCAGTCGAAATTTTGCGAAAAATCGAAAAAAAATTTTTTTTTTTCTGGGGCACGACGGCCCCCTCCCCAAAAAATTATTAACAAAAAATTTTTTTTTATTTCCCGTTAAGTTATGAGCTCTGTAATGTTTTTATCATATTTTAGGCCAATATGTGGTAGTGGGGTAAAATGGACTACTTGAAAAAAAAAAAATGTAACGAAAAAATTATTTTTTTTTTCATTTTCCGTCAAGTTATGACCTTTATAATGTTTTTATGACGTTTTAGGCCAATATGTAATGTGTGAGGTAAAGTGAACCATTAAAAAACAAAATTGTCACGAAAAAATTAACTTGACGGAAAATAAAAAAAAAATAATTTTTTCGTTACAGTTTTTTTTTCGAGTGGTCCATTTTGCCCCACATATCACATATTGGCCCAAAACGTCATAAAAACATTATAAAAGTCATAACTTGACGAAAAATGAAAAAAAAAATAGTTTTTTCAAGTGGTCCATTTTACCCCACATATTGACCTAAAATATCATAAAAACATTATAGAAGTCAAAATGGACGGAAAATAAAAAAAAATTTTTTACCTAATTTTTGAAGGGGGCCTTTGTGCCCCAGGGGGGCCTTCGTGCCCCATGCTCCCCTAATGGTCCATAATGAAGACAAAGAATGTACACGCAAAAAAATGAATTATAAAAATTAGTAATTGATAACTAAAAATTTCGAATGTGGTCACAATTTAATATCATTTCAAACAGTAATGTTGTGGTTTTATTGAATATATTATAATAATCTTAATTTGAATATTTAAATTTAAAGTTTATATGTAAATAAATCATGTTACAAGTAGTAGAAATTACTGTTTGCTAGATAAAAAAAGGAAATTATAATAATTTAACGTTTCAGCTTCAACATTCGATGTTTGGAACATTTAAGTTTATAGTAAAAAAGTAAAAAAACATTCAGTATGATAAATAAAATTTTCAATGTCGATCAATTGATTTTATGTACAACGGTATATAATTATTACTTTCTTCAAATTGTCAAAAAGTATATTTTAAGCGCATCAGTTTTTATAGTTTGAAACAATAAAATTTAACTTGTGTTTGTAAGCTTTTAATGTATGTGAAAGAATTAACCCAAAGTATCACTGATGCGCGGCTATATTTATATGGCAAGATCACGTATTTTATCATTTCAAACAATAAAATTTAAAGACCAAGAGTGACTATTTTTTTTTCATATCAATATATTTTAGAGAATAATTCTCATACTTTTTCGCTTTCAATATTATATTATTTATAAATTACCTTCTTTGATGCGGGTTTATTGTTCAAACAATAAAAATGAATTGAAAATCCGAATAAAATTTATCATTTATTTTTTTGCGTGTATGAATTTTTATTATGTTCTCGACCAAACTTGAAACAAAAAATTTAGTCATCAAAAAATTATCATACTGTGCTATCATTATTATTGTAGTGCAGCATAACAATTTTTTGGTGACTAAACTTTCTGTTTCAAGTTTCGTCGACAACATAGTATATGTCTTTTACAGGTTGAAATATATAAAGCCCTATTCCTAGATTTTAACGCAATAGAAAATACAAACCTTTTTGTATTTTTTCGGTTTGTTTTTAAACTCACGAAGAGTTACTTCTTTATAAAGCTCTGGAGTCTCTTCAATTAGAAAAAACTTTGGTTCTTTAAACTGTTCAATATGCTTACGTGAGGCAGGATTCCTTACAGTCATAGTTGTAACTACATTAAAAGTAATGATTGTTATAATTATCCGGCGAAAAATGTTGGCTCGAAACCTACCAATTTTTATTATGCTGTCGACCAAACTTGAAATAGGAAGTGAAGCATCCAAAAAGTTATTATGCTCTTTAGAGTGGTTCTTAGAAGGGTGATTTTTTAAATTTATTACGATCACCTCTCAAACAGTTCCCATCACAGAAGAAAATTCGGTTAAAGTTTGAGCTCTGAAAAATCATAAAAAAAAAATTTGCAGCACGTCTTCCCGTTGGAATTAAGAACTCAAACTTTACGGGAATTTTTTTTTCCGTAATTGGAAGCGTTTGAGGTGATCGTAATAAATTTAAAAAATCCCTTTTCTAAGGATCACTATAATTCTCTTATAAAAAATTATTATGCCACATCACAATCATTATAATATATGAAAGTAATTGTCATTAAAGCTTATCAATAAGTTTCTCGCGCGTAGTAAGTATTTTGATACAGCATAATAATTTTTCGTATGAGCATAATGTTTTTTTTGAGGCTTTACTTCCTGTTTCAAGTTTGGTTGACAGCGGTGTGGCCAGATCGTAGGTAGAAATTTCCCCCTCCCAGCATTACACTCCATGCTATTTCACCACGGAAAGGGGCAAAAATATACCAAGATCTGGCCACACTGGTCGACAGCATAATAAAAGTTAGTAGGTTTCGAGCCAAACTTTGTCTCCGAGTAAAAAGACTCGTTATCATCAATGGAATAACTTACAATCAGATTCGTCATCCAGGAATAAATGATATTTTTCCAAACAATCATTGTCAAGTACTTTTTCAGCATTAATCGGATTGGAAAAAAATTTTTCTTTAAGTGATGAGAGATCACCGGAGAATTTGCTTTCTTCGAGTTTTCTTTCGAGGACAACTAACGTACTTTGTTTCCTATTTCTAAACTTACCTCGAATAGCTATTTTTTTTTCCGGTGTAACATTTTTTAAAATTTCTTCTAAATTAAAATCCATAAATTTGGTTTCCATTTTTTGTTAGATTTTTTATTTTCTTCAATTTTTTTTTATCCACTTTTATAAAAAAACAAGTATCAGATATCCAATTGCTCTTGAAGTACTTCTGAATGTTAAGCGTTTTTTATCTAGTCAAACTCACTAAATTTTATGTCCTGGATTGCCGTATTATCAATACAGTTATTGTAACTTTATAAAAATTTTATGGTGTTTTAAATATTACAAAAAATATAGATAAAAAAACTATTACCAGGCGAAGCAAAAGTAATGACCGGATAGTACGAGAGCCGGACCTACTTCGACCTTCACCGATCCTGCAACCTAATAAGATATAATTTTTAAAACGCTTACATAATAGATAAATACGCCTATAATAGCTTGCCTAACAAAATCCTGACCAGGATATTTTTAAATAAATTATTAAAAATTAAATTTTTTTTAATATTTTACCGTTCTTGCAACCTGTCAAATTATACTCTAACCGACAGCAAATAATGCATAGAATATGCCGCGGTAGTCTTGCCTATCCATTTCTTGACCAAACTACCTGGCAAGCGGGTATAAACAGGTAAGTCAATATAAAAAACTCCACTGATCTATGAACCGCTTGAATTTTATACCAAAATGTAGTTAATTTTATAACAAACACGATGATATAGGATTGCCTACAAAAACCTGGTCATTAATATCTATTGTCAGACTTTGAAGTTTAAAAAACGGAGCAAACAGTGGTGCGCGAGAGAAAGTTGAGCGGCAAAAGTCCGTGCGTTAGAAGAAGACATAACATGACAGTTGTGCGTGCTGTATTCCCGAGATGTAAACTACTGCGCATGCTCTGTCTCATACTTCTTATTATTACTCGGAATTATTTTGGAGCAATCGACAATAAAATTTATTTATTTTATAATTATAGAATATTTTACTTATATTCATAATTACATTAATTATATCTATAATTATAATAATGTTAGCAGATATATAATAAAAAATATATCCTAATTATAAATGAGAATATATATATTAAGTTTTTATAATTTAACTTTTAACTAAGAAATCTTAAGTATAAGCAACGGAAATAAAAAATTAATGAAAAAAAATAATAATAATAATATTTATTACATTTGTAATTTGTAAAAATATTTATTAAATATTATTATTTTTTTTTCATTAATTTTTTATTTCCGTTGCTTATACTTAAGATTTCTTAGTTAAAAGTTAAATTATAAAAACTTAATATATATATTCTCATTTATAATTAGGATATATTTTTTATTATATATTTGCTAACATTATTATAATTATAGATATAATTAATGTAATTATGAATATAAGTAAAATATTCTATAATTATAAAATAAATAAATTTTATTGTCGATTGCTCCAAAATAATTCCGAGTAATAATAAGAAGTATGAGACAGAGCATGCGCAGTAGTTTACATCTCGGGAATACAGCACGCACAACTGTCATGTTATGTCTTCTTCTAACGCACGGACTTTTGCCGCTCAACTTTCTCTCTCGCGCACCACTGTTTGCTCCGTTTTTTAAACTTCAAAGTCTGACAATAGATATTAATGACCAGGTTTTTGTAGGCAATCCTATATCATCGTGTTTGTTATAAAATTAACTACATTTTGGTATAAAATTCAAGCGGTTCATAGATCAGTGGAGTTTTTTATATTGACTTACCTGTTTATACCCGCTTGCCAGGTAGTTTGGTCAAGAAATGGATAGGCAAGACTACCGCGGCATATTCTATGCATTATTTGCTGTCGGTTAGAGTATAATTTGACAGGTTGCAAGAACGGTAAAGTATTAAAAAAAATTTAATTTTTAATAATTTATTTAAAAATATCCTGGTCAGGATTTTGTTAGGCAAGCTATTATAGGCGTATTTATCTATTATGTAAGCGTTTTAAAAATTATATCTTATTAGGTTGCAGGATCGGTGAAGGTCGAAGTAGGTCCGGCTCTTAGACTAGGATGTTTTCTGATGAATAGCTTCCACGAAAGTATTTAAGCAAAATAATGCTGACCTGATTTCGTACTCGACATAAAGATAAAAAAACATTTTATTATATTAGTCATTTCGAGATAAAAACTCCTTGACTTATTGCGTTAAAAGTAAGTTTTTAAAAAAAAAATCTGTATAACTGATGATTGTTATTGTTAATGAAAAGAAGACGCACACGATTTCAAAGCGAGATTTTCATTCTACTTTTTTTAGAATTTTTCTTTGAAGCTTCATCTGATGATTAACTTTGCTACGCCTTCCCTCAAATATTACTGTATTATATATTTTCACACGGTAAATTAAATTTTTTAATTTCAACTCTACTGAAGTATTATTTTATTTTTGTTATAAACTATGAAAAAAATTTTTAATTTTCACGTGATAAATTGGCATAAGAGCGCATTTAAAATTTTTTGTTTGCCAAACGATGTATTTTTCAATTAAAAGTATAAAAATACAAACTTTACTCATTCAACATTTTTTTTTTTCGCCCTTCTGGTTTTCGGAATAGATACCGGGAGCCCTAAAGGCGTATAAAAAAATTCAATATGAGTAAAATTTTTATTTTTATACTTTCAAATAAAAAATACATCGTTTGGTAAAAAAAATTGTTTACGCGGCTTTATGGTACTTGCAATAGAATTTATATTGCATAATACCAGGCTCAAAGACCTCTAATGAGTTTGATTCGTATACATTGAATTGAATTATCAATTCCAAAAGAACATATTTTTATTACCCTTTTTGGCTTTAAAGAGCTTCCTAGAACCAAAAAGGTATATAATTTTTAGTTTATTACAAATCGTTTTGGAGGCTTATTTTAAAGCTCAAAATTGAAAAAAAATTTTTGAAAGCCCAGAGGGTAGATAATTTAAGTCATGCGCCCTTTAGACTTTTGAAATTTTTTTAAAATTTTTAGCTCTAAAATAAGTCTACCAAAAGATTGGCAATGAAAAAAAAATCATACGCCCTTTTGGCTTTAGGAAGTTCCTAACATTGTAAAAATCGGGAGTGAATTTGGAATAAGCTGGATTTTATTTAAATCCAAATTCACTTCGATTCGGAGCTTCAATATTGAAATAAACTTCAGTTCGGAGTGAATCTCACTTCAAGGGAATTAAATAAAATACACAATCATCCGTTCCGCATTCTCTCCGGATTTAATCCACGTTCGCTCCGAAAAATTTTTTCAGCGTAAAGCCAAACGGGCGTATAAAATGTGTCTTTTTGGAATTAATAACGCAGTATAGTAAAATTGTACGAATTCAATAAAATTCATTGGGAGAAAAATTTTGTCGTACTTATCGTTATGCTGCTCCTTATCAGTTAAAATATTTGAATCTTGTAATCGATATATGTTTGTGTTTTTATTTGTAAAAATAATATCGTATCAAGTTCCGAAATTTAGCTTAGACTGTTAGCTGAGACGTTATTTAGTGGACTAACATTTGTGTGCTGATCTGGCCTTTTTTTGCAGTCCGAAGACTTTTCCCCCACTCGGTTACTTCGACGACACTTCGTGCAAGTAACAAAAATAATATAATCGCTTACGACTTGCTATCGCTGAGTGAAATCTCCCATAATCAATTATTGTAGTGTGCAAATTTACCGTAATTCTTTCTTCTTTATTGCAAATTCCCGGTATGAGAACAAGAGCTGCGAAATATGTCACGTAAGCAGTGAATCATTCTAACCATGACCAATGCTACGTGCTAGCACAAAAGTAATAACGTTAAGTAGTATTACGATATTAAAAGAATAAAAATTAACTTTCATGATTTATTTTTTTTTCTTTTTAAAATAGACATTTTTTCACCAAAAATAATTATTTCATCAAAGTCGCGTGTTAAAAAACAATTATTTAAGTCTAAACTGTTTATTCTTGTCAATATAATTTAAAAAAATGAATTGTAATTCAAATGGACACTCTTGCGCGCTTTGTCGGCCTGTCGTCTTCGTCGGAGCTCGTTTTCCCCACCAGTTTTTCCATTTTTAAGATAATCTCCATAAGGTTTGTAAGCATCATATTTACAAACACGGAATGTTAGAAAAGCTTTTTGGTAGTAGTCCGGCAACATTTCGATGTTACTGATAACTGTAGACAGCAAATGTGTGCGTTCTACTAACGTACCTAGTAAAAAAAATTTTAGTTACTTCAAAGTTATTATTTACAACAAATATCATTACTATTATTTATAATATCAATAAAATATACCAGCGTTCTCTACAGTAAAAACAGTGAAATGAACATGTAGATTATAATAAGATGGCTGATAATAAAAATATATTCTTGATCTATTGGCCGGTTACTATGGCACTGAACACTCAACACTTTACACTAGCACTGAACACTTAACTACACCATAAATACTTTGCACAATTTAAATTAATAAGAAATAAATTTTACAATCACTGCACAATTTCACACGAGTTAACTGCAATACTGTGTTTCGGGGGCCAGAATCATTGTCCAGAAGACGTTTGTTCGATGCTAAATATCTGATATGCGACAAGTTGTCGAGTGGACAATTGCGTCGAAAAAAAATATCGATGAATGAACTGAGAGTATAAAACTTCAAATTTGTAACGGTACAAATTTAAGAAACGAAATATTATCGAAAAAAAATTGCAAAGTGTAAAACACATCGACGTACCATTTATAGAAAACAGTTAGTCATAGAATAGTAAATATTTGAACTGAAATAAATAAAAACAATAATTGTCATTGAAACATAAAGTATCTATAGTTCTATTACCTATGTACACAGCGGTAGTTGCTATTGCAGAATATAAAAAATTTTTCGATCGTAAAGCACACTCTGATGCTTCGCATCATGAATTGTGCAATAATCTGTATAGGTAATAGAATTATAGGTTTCGATAAAAATGATTGTTTTTATTTATTTAAGTTCAAATATTTACTATTTTGTAACTAATTATTTTCTATAAATAGTATTTCGATATGTTTTATATTTTAGAATTTTTTTTCGACGAGATTGTCCACTAGACATCTTGCCGCATATCGGATATTTAGCATCGCACAAATGTCTTTTGGACAATGGCTCTGACCCCCTGTGTTTCAATTCAAACGAAAAGAAGGACTTGGACTACTACTGCCATTGTCAATGATACTGGCTGCCGCTATCGAACCGTCAGTTGATTACAAAGTAATCGATTTTGCGATACTCTCGCCCCCCACTTTAGTATAAATTTAAACGTTGAGTACAGCGACGTGCAGTAACGCCAACTTGGCGCGAAATTTAAAAATTAAAATTTAATAATTTTATTCAAATTCATTTGTGTCGATGATTATATTAATTTGACTAAAAAATATGCTCTAAATTTTTTGTTTTTCAGTAATAATTTGTTAATTATTCTTATTACTCGTGCGGTAAATTTAAATATTTAAAAAATAAATCATTAAAAATTGAAGAAAAATTAAAAAGCGCAAATGAAAATAAAATGACGGCAGAATATGTTAGAAAAAATTTTTAAATATTAAAAAAAAAAACACTTGAGTGTTTGAACAAACCTTGGTGGGGAAATAATATGCAGAAGGGTGTCCTAATACACTTGGAGATTTGAATTACATTGCTCCAAGTGTATTGCAGCTAAAAAAACGTCACTTAACTGCTATTTCCCACCAGACGATGCCAGATGAGTTTGCTCAGGAACTAGGAAGATATCAGCATCAGCTATCAGCAATACTTCACACTAGCACTGAACACTTAACTGCACCACAGACACTTTACACAATTTAAATTAACAAAACATAAATTTAAAAATCACTGCAGTATTGAATCAACCAATAAAAAACTAAAAATATGCACATGTAGAAAATCAAAAAAACTATAGGTGCAATTTTTAAAAATATTTTTTTTTTTTTAAGGAATGTTTTTAAAAAAAATTAAAAAATTATTAGACGTCGCCCAACTTCAGTATCATGAATTTTAAATTAATAAAACGAATAACGACGAACGCCAGTAACTGAACAACGAAAATGATGGGACGATCTAAGTAGTTGTTAATTTTTGTTATTTATATTTTGAGTACCGATAAAATAATTATCACGAAATGTTCGTTGGATGGTAGAGAATATTTAACGACACGAGTTTTAATTTATTTTAACAAAAAAACAGTGAATTTATTTATTTAATCACGACTTAGATACTCTCCGTATTAATGCGATGGCGTCACAGTGAAGTTTGACGCAGAACACTTGCGCAGTTCTAAAAATGGCCGGAACGACCTGCGCAGTAGAGACAAAATAGAAGCGCGCGTGCGCAGAAACCAGTCAGTCGCCCGCGTCATGGCAGCTCTCATTGTCGTTGTCATCTAAACTCGGTAAAATAATTCGTTTAATTATCAGATGCCATGATTATGAACACAAGTCTTTTTAAATTATTTTTTGGTCAATGATAAATATTTGAATATATCAAATTATGTGTGTCAGTGAACGCGACCTGAATAATAAATTAAATTCAGTGCCCATGTAGTTCTCGCGTCGTTTCACGCCATCTTGGTTGTCGGAATTTGAATACACGAATAAATATCTGATCTAGTTTTATTAAAAACATTATTTTAAAGTTATTTTTGTGAATTGGTGATTAATTACTTGTATAAATTTAATTTTTTTGTGAGTGGTGATATTTTTAATTTATTTAGTTGGACACCGGTGATGTACAAGTACTCGTAGCTGAGAATAAAAATGGCGGGAAGAGTGAGTAAATTCAAAAAGAACATTTTTTTAAATTTTAGCAAGAACATTATTAAGTAATTACGGAATTATTATGATGATTTTCATTGATTTATTTTATATTGATACAAATATTGATTTAATTTACTTGAAAAATTAAATTTTCAATTCCCCGTGTTTTAAAAAGCGCTCTATTCAAAATGGCGTTATTTTAAAAAAATCTCTCACTAATTTTGATATAATCATGAAGTTAGCAGACAATTAACAATTTTTAGATTTTTTTCAACAACTTAATTACAAAAAAACTTTTTTTAAACTATTGACCCTGTAGGCCAACGTAAGATATCTTTAGAACAATATCATTATAGCCATGACCATGCTACGTGTTAGCGCAGAAGTGATAACTTCTTACGGCAAAAATGATGAAAAATAAATTAGTTAATATTACAAATTAAAAGAATAAAAATGAATTTTCATGATTTGTTTTTTTTTCTTTTCAAAATAGACATTTTTTCAACAAAAATAATTATTTCATCAAAGTCGTATGTTAAAAAAAAATTATTTAAGTCTAAACTGTTTATTCTTGTCAATATAATTTAAAAAAATGAATTGTAATTCAAATGGACACTCTTGCGCGCTTTGTCGGCCTGTCGTCTTCGTCGGAGCTCATTTTACCCCCAGTTTTTCCATTTTTAAGATAATCTTCATAAGGTTTGTAAGCATCATATTTACAAACACGGAATGTTAGAGTAGCTTTTTGGTAGTAGTCCGGCATCATTTCGATGTTACTGATAACTGTAGACAGCAAATGTGCGCGTTCTACTAACGTACCTAATAAAAAAAATTTTAGTTACTTCAAAGTTATTATTTACAACAAATATCATTACTATTATTTATAATATCAATAAAATATACCTGCGTTCTCTACAGTAAAAGCAGTGAAATGAACATGTAGATGATAATAAGACGGCTGATAATGAAAATATATTCTTAGTCTATTGGCCGGTACATTGTACTTTTCTTCAATAGCTTTAGAACCAGCTTCTTTAATATTTTTCAGTAAAGGAAGATGAGTTTCATTCAGTTCTCTAATTGATTTGATTTTTTGTCTAGTTATTGCAATTATATACATTGCTGATATGTCGTCGTTCCATTTTAAATCTTTTACTAATACAAATCCTGTTTTTTCATCTTGGTCATTGAAAATTACTCGATCAACTTCTGCTTTTCCATCAAGTATATTGTCTACCCACTGAAAAAAAAGACAAAATATTAATGACTGACAAATTTTTAATCAACTTAATTTCCCTGGGTGAGAAATTTGATTCAAAGTTTATGGGATTCAAATACATGAGTAATCGGGTACTGATTCCCTAATTGGGTACTAGTTCCCTTATTGAGTACTAATTTCCTGGTCGGGTATTAGTTCCCAAAATCGGGTACTAGTTCTCTGATCGGGTACTAGTTCACTGATAAGGCACTAGTTCCCTAATTGAGTATTAGTTTCCTGATCGGGTACTAGTTCTCTGATCGGGTACTAGTTCCCTTATTGAGCACTAAGTCTTTGATCGGGTATTGGGTCTCTTACTTTACATTGACCACATATCGAAATTTTTATGAGAGTCTATTTTTTATGGGATTTCAAATGAATGTGAATATAGCAGACGTCAGACAAATTTATAAATTATTAATAAATAGAGTAAATAATTAATAAAATAAAATTTAAAAAAAATGCGCTTTTAAAAAATTTTGAAATTAATACGTGAATTTTTTATAAATATTATTTTTTGAATTATTTACTATATTTATTTATAATTTTGAATTTGTCTGATGTCTGCTTCATTCACACTTATGATTTCAATCAAATTTATTTTTACCAGTAGTAAAAAAATAAAAGATCATAGCCCAGAAAAAACTCTAAAATCTTCTCATAAAAATATTCCAATTTTTTTAATTAATAATCATAAAATTTACAAACCTTTAATGAAAATTGATTTGATAGCAAAGGAAGAGTAACATTTTTATACAGCTCTGGAGTTTCTTCAATAGTATAATACTCTGGTGTTGTAAATTTTTCAATATGCTTCAGCGTAGCAGGATATGTTATAGTTGCATTGAGGCCTGTAATAACACAGATAATTATTTAATAAACAAATTCAAAAATTACCAAGTAAATTTGAAAGTATAAAAAAATCAGTTACCATTAAATTCGTTTGTTGGAAACAAATCATAACCTCTGTAAATATCATTGCGGTATATTTTTTTAGCAGTAGTCTCGTAGTTAAAAAAACCCTGCTCCAGCAACACTTGTTCCTCAGGAAATCCTTTTTTTTCAAGGACAACTAGAGCACTGCCATCACAACCTTTGAAAGTACCTTCAATAGCTATTTGTTTTTGAGTCGTGTTATTACGTAAAATTCTCTTTACAACAAAATTTGACAGATCTTTAAGTGATTCATGAACATGATCTTCGTCGTTAGTTGGCTCGACATCCTTGTCATTGTTTTTCGATGTAATGTCATTGTCTTGTTTATTATTTTTTTCATTATCGTATTGTTTACACAATAAATCAACAGTAGTTTCGGCCATGTTTTGTTTCACTTGATTGTTTTATTTCCAATTGCAGCACAATAATAATAACAAATAATTTACATAAAATTGGGACTAGATGGCGCTGTCGTAAAAGTCTGCATTCAAAAACTCCAACATGGCGGTCCGTGTTGCGACAGACAAGAAGAAGGAAAGAAATCACTGGCTGAGTTCTGCGCAAACCAGAAACTTAAATAAATTTTATTTTAAACAACAATTTTTTTTAAACAATCAAAGTCTAGATGTCCAGGATGCAGAAGCAACCAAACGTATGCAGAAGAAATAATCATAAAACTCATTACACAAATCGTAATGAGTGTAACTGACAATTAGCAATTATTTAAATTTTGAATAAATAAATAAATAAAATGTGAGTAAAAAAAAAAGAAATTCGTCTTTAAATAATTTAAAAATTAGCGCGCGCATTTTTTTAAAATTTCATTATTTGAATTAATTTATTTATTTATTTAAAATTTATAAATTGTCTCATGTCTGCTGCATTCACTCTCATAAAATGGTAAGTAAATTTAATAAATTATAAATTTTTATTATTTCAATCAGTAAAAAACTTTATTTATTTATTTTATTAATTTTAAAACGCACATGAAAAATAAATAAATAAATTTAAAAGTTACGGCCGACAAATATTGACATTAGTAAGTTGACATTTTTTATTTTGATTAAACGAAGTCGTAGAACTGCGGGTGGAACATAGACTGGGTGTCGGAGTTGGTTTACTTTGCTGAGCACTAGGTAGAACAATATCTTTAGCGGATATTAATTTTTTAACATAGACTTCGGCTTCTACGTGACGGATAGTAAACTCTGTAATTCGCTGGAGACCGAGGAGATTTTGTTCTTCTATTTCTCGCGTCGAGATGTCTTTCTAAAGAAACAAACAACAATATTTACAATAAATATAAATAAATAATAAATACTTTATTTAAATTTGCGTAAATAAAAAGGAACCTCTTGCAAAATAATAATGTCGTCATCAGCGCACTCGCAAAGCCTCTGAATATCTTTATACAATTTTTTTAATCTCATGTCGGCTCTAATTAGCCGACTCTTCTGATCATTAATCTGTTTTTCTATTAATGCAAGTGTCTCTTGTCTTCCCTCTTTTTCTTCTTTTATTTTCTCTAGATCTTCTAGTATTTTTTTATGACTTTCCTGCGCCAGCTATTATTCAAATAATTATTAATACATAAAATTTCAATTATTCATTATCAATTATCAATAATCAATAAATTTATTCTATTACCGCAAGATCATTCTTGATAATATTCAACTGAGATTTCTTCCTCTTCATTTGTTCAGCAGCTTCACACATTTCTTTATCTATTTCACTCTGAATCGTCTGCTTGGAGCTGTCATCCTCAACCGGACCCAGTGAAAATTTATATTTATCATTACAAGCATTGACAACTTTCAGTGTATTCTCCATACTTTTGATCTCTTGTTCCGTTTTCCTGATAGTCGCGTCCAGTTTATCGCCTCGTTCTTGCAACTCATACTTGTACTGAGCATTCTGAATTTTCAAATAAGTCGTTGCTGGTAAAATGCCATCCGTGTTATCAACATTAGATGTTGCCATAATATTATCATACCGCGACTGTAGATGTAACGTCTGATAATTTTTTTCATTAATCGATGACCGTAACTCAGAACATTCGCTCATCGCGACTTTATATTTTAAATTAAGCGCTTCTTTTAAAGCTTTTAATTCTGCCATTCTTTCTTTCATTGCCTGTTGATAAATAATAATAATTATTATTATTATTAAATACCTAACTATTGATAAATGAAATAAAAATACTTACAGCGCAAATTTTTACATGACATTGTTCCAAGTTATGAACGCGGTTCCCAGTATTTTTCATCAATTCTTCAGCTTGAGTGACTCTCAACTCCATAATATTTTCAGCAACTTGTTTTTCTTCATTAACACGTACAGAAACTTTTAATTGTTTTTCACCTCCGAGCATTAATAACTCAAGATTTTTTTTTTTAATCTTAACTTGCTCAAGTTTATTGCGATCTGCTTCTAATGCATTCTGTACTTTTTTTATTTCATTCTAAAAACAAACAAAATTTATTATTTTATTTTTATAATATTAGGGGAGAGGGGGACACCCCAAAAATTTTGTTTTAAAATAATTGAGCATTATTTTGAATTTTTATTTTTACTGTTTTCGAAAAACTTCGATTTTGTAAAAAAATAGTACGGCTGGAAATTTTTTCTTTTTACTTTGAATATCATAAAAAAAAAAAAGATTTAACGAATTTGAGTTCCCGAAAACTTGATATATTTCCTTAATTATCCCGTTTTGCACCCTCCCATAATTATTGTCACTATAATTTAAAATACTCACTTCAAGTTTAATCATCTGACTGAGTAACAATTTAGAAATTTCTTTTTTATCATTCAAAGTCTCCTGTAATCCCTCAATAACATTTTGCTTACGTTCAAACTCCTCTTTATCCACAACCCTATTATTTTTCCCCAGGCGGATCTTGAGATTTTGCAGCACGATATCAAGTTTGTAAGCGGCCTCTTTTTTTTCTTCCAATTGTTTCTCTTCCTTAACTTGACACACCGTGAATTGTTCGATTTTCTTCAACTCTCCTTGCTCTTGCAATTCAATTGCTTTTTTATCGCTCTCTAAACTATTTATTCTACTCATTGTCCTCAGAACCAATCCTTGAAATCTTTTTATTTCGCTTTTAATTGAAAATTTACGTTTTTCTTCTTTCTGTAATCAATCAATAAATATTTAACTTGTTCATTAACACAAATAAATAAATAATTTAAAATATACCTCAATCATTTCTTCAAGTTGTTTAGTTCTGTCTTCAACATTAACACTCTGATTATTGACCTCAGATAGACTTGTCTTCATATCTTTGATTCTTTGTTGAAAATCACTGATTTGTTTTGTTTTATTAAAAATATTTCCTCTCAATCCATTAAAATCAATTCTCATATTTTTAATTTTCTGTTCCAGTTCGTTTAAAATTCTTCTCTGCGATTTGAATTCCAAATTAAATAAATCAAGATGCTCTTCAACTTTACTCCTCCTCTCTCTAGCACGCGCCAAAATTTTCTCAACTTGTTTAATCTCATACTCCAATAGTCTATTGCAATTAACTTGACTTTCCATAAATTCTTCGGACTCCGTAAGTACTTTTAATTTTTCCACACCCACGGATCTCAAAGTCTCAACCTCTTTTATTATTTTTTGAATATCATTGTCACGTTGCCGCAAAATAAAAACACTTTGTGTCCATCTCTCAATCAATTGCCGCCGCGAATCTAAAGCCTGAGTATAAAACTTAGCCGTTCTTTCTAACACGACTTCTTTTTCGTAAATTTCATCAATCATTCTAACAACAGATCGTTTGTAAACTTCTAATTCACTCACTAGTTTTTGTCTCTTGAGATCGAGTTTTTTAAATTCTTTGAAATCAAATTTAGAAACTTTTTTTAGTAATTGTTCATTTTCTTCATCACGGCTCAGTATTTCTTCCAATTGTAAAATTTTAGTTTTGTTCAAAGCCACAACATCTTTTGAAAAATCAAGACTTTCTTCAAGTCTTCTTATTTCTTTTTTCATACGGGCAATACGGTCTCCAGTTTCTTTTTTTTCCTTCTCAAGTGCAATAAGTTCTTTTTCAATTGATGCCTCCTTGTGCTCAAATAACTTCTCGCAATGATTCTCAGCTTCATATTGAGCGATATAAGCTGTTAAAAGTTTCTGATTGCAAGTGTGTTCTATTTTAATATCTCTTATATATTGAGCTATTGAATCAATACGATTTTTATTGTTATCTAATTCTACTGTCAGTTTATTTTTTATTTTTAATTTTTTTTCAATCTAAAAAAATAATTATTTATAAATTAATTTATATATATTTAAATTATATGAAATTAAATTTATAAAATCCTATAAAAATTTGATGATTCTAAATTTTTACTGTTCATTTTTTTAATTGTCGGTAAAAATTTTTAATTTATTACTGAAAATAATAAATAATTTTATTAGACATTTTACCTCTTGCTCGAGTTGTTTATTATCTTCATTAGCAACCGGTATTCGAAATCCACTATCCCATCCTAGATCTTTTAAAATATCTTTGAACCCTCCCATTTTTTTAATAAATAACAATAATAATAAAATTCAAATTTATTTATAGTTTCCTATTAATTATAAGACAAATTAATAATTAGTAATTATAATTGTAGACGTTTAAAATAATTAGGCAACAGGATTCATTTGACAGCAACCTATAGCAACTAACAAAAGGTCAATGACACTTTGACAATTAAACTGACCATGCGCAGAATATTGTTATTTTATTGGATAAAACAAAGGCGCGAAATTTAAATTATACAAATTTTTAAATTATTAATTATTATTCAATTTCTCAGACATAATATAGAAAAATAGACCACTGGGGTAAGACAGGCCACTTAAAATATTTTATAAAAAATTTGAAAATTTGAAATCTGCTATACAAATTTTTATTTTAATAATTTAAGAAAAATTTTTTTTAAATCGATGAGTCAAAGTTTAGTTCAATTATTCGTAATTAATGACTCAGTCATTACGTAATCAAAAAACTGCTGAACTAAAGTAAAATAATAAAACTTTGAAAATTTTGCCACTCTTTTCCCGCCAAATTCAAAATTTTTATTTGTTCCTATAAATTCTTTTAAAAAACAAAATTTTCCATAAAAATTAATTAAATAAATTTATTTTACACAATTATTTTTAATTCCTAAGATCAGACTTTCAAATTAAATTAAAAAAAAAAAAAAAAATAGATTTGATTAAAATTTTTTTTTAGGGAAAAATGAATTTACTTAATTAAAAAAAAGTGTTATAAATATAGATTGTTGATGAACAACCTGTAGATTCTGTGGTAGGTCACGTAAGTTTCTCTTTTTAAGTCAAAACGCAACAATATATTAACTAATCCGTCACGTGGCGCTAGTTATATAGTTTTTAAACACTATATAGATATATTATAACATGTATAATAATAATAAAGTTATTCTACATATATAAAATGACGGTATGCCGTTGTAGATTTATTGTAAAGACGTCAAATGTCCATTAGATTAATATTTTTTACAATATAAATATATTATTATAATATAACTATGGAGGCAAGTACAAGTGGTGGCACACGTGCGACTCGTTTCATGATGGAAGGTGTCGGTGCAAGAGTTATACGAGGTCCTGAGTGGAAATGGGGCAAGCAGGTTAGGATTTCTATATAAATAATTCATTAATTTCTTAACTTTACTATTAACAATCACTTCAGCCTTCATTATTCATTTAATTTCATCAATACTCATATTTCAATAAAATTAAATTAATTGCTGATGATGATGATGATGATTTTTACTATTATTTATTGTAGGATGGTGGAGAAGGACATGTAGGAACAGTTAGAAACTTTGAATCACCTGAGGAAGTTGTTGTCGTGTGGGACAATGGGACAGCTGCTAATTATCGATGCTCAGGAGCATTCGATCTGAGGATATTGGACTCTGCGACCACTGGTGTCAAACATGACGGTACCATGTGCGATACTTGTAGACAACAGCCTATTTTTGGTATTAGATGGAAGTGCGCTGAATGTGGGAACTATGATTTGTGCTCAATTTGTTATCATGGTGATAAACATCATTTGAGGCATAGGTTTTATCGGATCACTACTCCGGGTAGTGAGAGAGTTCTTTTGGAGCCAAGAAGAAAAAGTAAAAAGGTTGGTAATATTTATTTATTTATTTGTTATGTAGTACAGTAGTAGTACAAGTAGTTTTTTAAATTTATTTGGTGATAATTTTTGTGTTAAAATCAACAGATTGCTATCAGAGGAATATTTCCTGGTGCCAGAGTTGTACGAGGTGTTGATTGGCAATGGGAAGATCAAGATGGCGGAAATGGTAGACGAGGTAAAGTTAATGAGATACAGGATTGGTCGGCTGCTAGTCCTAGATCTGCTGCATATGTAATTTGGGATAATGGAGCCAAAAATTTGTACAGAGTCGGGTTTGAAGGAATGGTCAGTTGATGTTACGAATTTTGAATATTTATTTATTATTTATTAATTTTATTATTTGTGATTGATTGATTGGATTATTGTAGGCTGATCTTAAAGTAGTAAATGATGCGAAAGGACAAACGGTTTATCGGGATCATTTGCCATTGTTGGGTGAACAAGGTCCTGGGCGACCTGGACCACACGGATTACAAATTGGTGATCAAGTTAATGTAGACTTGGAATTAGAAATAGTGCAGTCACTGCAGCATGGGCATGGAAGCTGGACCGATGGGATGTTCGAGTGCCTTGGAACAACGGGCACTGTTGTAAGCATCGACGAAGATCATGATATCGTTGTGTCTTATCCGAGCGGTAATCGATGGACATTTAATCCTGCTGTACTATCTAAAGTTCAAACCCCAGTATCCGCTGGTACAAGTGCAGCTGCTGATAATCAAGCGTTTGCTGTTGGTGATTTAGTCCAGATTTGTAATGATCTGGAAAAAATTAAATTGCTACAACGTGGGCATGGAGAGTGGGCAGAAGCTATGGCTCCAGTAAGTTATTTTTAAATTTAGTATAATTAAATTTGCCAATTATTTATTTTTTATGGATTTCATTTAATTATACTTTGTATTAGACTCTGGGAAAAATTGGGCGAGTTCAGCAAATATATCATGACGGTGATTTAAAAGTTGAAGTATGTTGTACTTCATGGACGTATAATCCTCAGGCGGTTGTTAAAGTTGCCAGTAGCGATAGAAGTATGCCTGGAAATAATAGCGGAGGTTCGCAAACTATTTAAAATTCCATTTATGTATCAAGATAAAAAAAAAAATTGTTATTCTATTATATATGATGGTGTATTATTTTTAGAACGTCTGTCAGCATTATTGAAAAAATTATTCGAGACCCATGTGTCGGGTGATGTGAACGAAGAACTCGTTAAATCAGCTGCCAACGGAGACGCTGTACAGTGTGAAGAATGTCTTAAACGTTTAGATGCCGATGTCAATGGAGTATTTTCGGGCCACACGGCATTACAAGCTGCCAGTCATAATGGCCATCTAGATGTTATTAAAATACTTTTGCGGTACAAGGCCGATGTTGAAATTGAGGTATATATATCTACACACATATATTTGTTTTAAATAATGGAGGGGCCGTTCATAAAATACATGCTAAATTTTACCTGTTTAGTCTCTCCCTCTCTTTGTTACGCTATGTCACATTTTCTGCAATCCCCCTATCAATATTGCGTCACAAATTATAGATCCCCTCCCGTTATGACGGAAATATATACGTAGAAATATTTATATACTTACAAATATGACACTGAAGTTAGCCGACGTCTAATAATTTTTGAATAAAAAAAAAAAATGATAAATTGTAAAAAAAAAAATATTTGAAAAATTGCACCTGTAGATTTTTTCATTTTCTACATGTGCATTTTTTTAGTTTTTTTTTTTTTTTTTTGTAATTAATTTGAAAAAACGAAATTCAAAAATTTTTAATTGTTAACTTCAGAATTATGAAACGATAACTTTCTATCGGAACAAAAAAATAAAATTTAAAAAAAAATAAGAAAATTTCCTGAGACCTCCTGACCCCCCTTGTCACAGTAAGCGAACATATTTTACGAACGGGCTTTAAATAATATTTTTACCATTATTATTTTCAATAAATAATTAAATAAACTTTATAAATTAAATTCAGGACAAAGATGGTGATCGTGCAGTTCATCATGCAGCATTTGGAGATGAGCCTGGCGTTATGGCGCTGGTAGCTGGTGCTGGAGCTGATTTGAATGCCCGGAATAAACGACGTCAAACTGCACTTCATATCGCTGTCAATAAAGGGCACGCAGGTGTTGTACGAACTTTATTGGAATTGGGTTGCCATCCGAGTCTCCAGGTTTGTAAATTGCATAGCATAAAAATAGCAAACAATAAAAACAAAAAAAAAAAGACCGTAAAAAAAAAAACATTTTTAATTCAACACATAAATTATTTTACTTGGTTCTGAAATCTCTTTTACAACGTCTATTATTGAACTTATTACCGTACAATAAAAAACAAGTCCCAGTACTTTAAAAGTACAACAAAATAAAACGTTACTTCGTTATCGTAGGTTTGTAGTATAAATGTAAGTACGCTGTTAAAATGAAATAGACACACTATAAAAACTCGTAAATGTATTGATTTTTCAGGATGCTGAAGGAGACACTCCACTTCATGATGCCATTTCCAAGAAAAGAGACGACATGCTAACGCTGTTATTGGACCATGCAGCAGACATTACTCGTACTAACAATACCGGTTTTAATGCTTTACATCATGCCGCTCTCCGTGGAAACCCAAGGTAAGTCTGAATACTTTATTTTATACACCTTGTCTATTAAATTCACCGGTTTAATTTATAATTACGTTGATGCACTAGACAAATTCCATTCATTATTTAATTACTCAACATTTTACGAGCAATTTGTACTATTTTTTTTCTTTTACTTCATCCTATTAAACAGTTTCTTGTTAAATTAGTGTTTGTGGTTAAAGAAAGATAAAAAAGGTATTAGTACATTCCGAACTATCGAGCAAAGAGCGAATTAACTAGAATAATTGTCGAAAATAAAAGTTAAAAAAAAGGTAGATTTATAAAGGAGAATCGTTTAAGTATAAATATAGCGCTGATAAATAATTCGTAAAACGCGCTTTCGGCACGGAGGATACGAGTTATGTCTCAGCATCTTCCCGCCTACGAAACCGAGCTTCCGGCAGTTGGCCAGTAACGGCTGAGGTTGGATGGGATACTGGAAGTCTCTCTGGTTGAACAGGGATTTACTGAATTTATCACTTGAACTCTGGGTAAAGGATTAGGAGACATTCTCCTGTACCTTTTAAACGTTTATCCACATTTTATAACATAAAAACTTGCGTTGAGAAGTATAAAGTTTATTTAAGACTTGTTACTAACTCATAAGTAGATAAAGGTCTTTAAAAAAATATATTTAAACAAGATTACAAAGGTTATTATGCAAAAGTAAATATTGTTAATGTATTGTCAATTAATTACTATAAAATATTATTTTTGTTGCTGTTGTATGATAATGAAAACAATAGATTAGACTAAGACGATTGTAGTTTGTGGGATTAGGGATTTTCGGATTAGGAGGTTTAATCAAGCTCGGTGAAGCTGCGAGAGAGTAGACCAAAGATGACGCAGGATTTTGGTCTGGGTTCTGGACCAAGCTTGCATTGTTCACGGCGATTAATTCATTGTCGCTTACCACATCTCGCCACAAACCACTGCCTTCACCTACCTTTCACATGCCACCACTCGTCCTTCTCCACCAGCATCACCGCCACTTCCTTCTCTTCCTCTTCACTCTTCTCTATATTCACTTCCTTCTCCGCCACCTCTTTCACCGCATTTTCTCATACTGACGCTTTTATTCAGCAATATGTACCCAACAATTTACTAATCCATTTACCCGACTTCCTACTTCCTATTCACCGCAAATTGTCGTCATTTACTTTTTTTTTCTTCTATTCATTTTTTAAAAATACTATTTTATTGTTACACTGAGAGAAAAAAAATCCTTGGAATTTTTGTATATTCTTATCACAATAAATTGTGCTATTAAAAATTTTAAATCCAATATATTGCAAAAATTTAAACGAGTATGAATATAACAGAAGACAAATTTAAAATTATAAATAATTTAAAAAATGAAATTTTAAAAAAATACACTTATTAATTTTTTTATTTTTTAAATGTCCATTTTTTAAAAATTTCATTTTATTAATTATCTCACTCATAAATTTGAAGATTTTTTTAAAAATAATTTTCTTGATCGAAAAAACCCAAGTTTATTTTAAAAAATTTTCATTTTTTTTTTTTTTGCAGTAATGTAAATAAATGTTGATTTTCTTCTATCAAAAAAATAATTTTTCGCGCCAAATATGAAATTAATTATGATACTGAAGTTGACTGACGTCTAATAATTTTTGAATTCTCTTCAAAATGAAAATTTGCAAAAAAAAAAAATCCGAAAATTTTTAATCGTCTGTTGATTCCAGACCATTAATTAACCGATTCATTACTCAAAAAAAATTGTTTTCACATACTTTATTTTTTTTCTCAGTGTACTATGATTTTT
This sequence comes from Microplitis manilae, assembly GCA_030273425.1. Taxonomy (NCBI): domain Eukaryota; kingdom Metazoa; phylum Arthropoda; class Insecta; order Hymenoptera; family Braconidae; genus Microplitis; species Microplitis manilae. The sequence continues at coordinate 23,091,945 of CP092726.1, forward strand.
TATTTATCTATCTTTAACTCTTTCATATATTTTTTTTTGTATCATGTAAAATGAGATTATAATTGTAGTGACACTTAATAACAAGTATAGCGTAGAGCGTGAATAGATGAAAACGATTTTGATAATACGTTTAACTAGACGGCCTTTAGATATATGTAAATCTATGCAGATTGTTTGCTGACAAAAATCTCGCGACTATATATATATATATATATATATTCCCCGGAGCAGTAGCTGGTATAGTAGTAGAAGTCTCTACTGGGCGTTTACCCCGTGGTTCGTATAGTGGCTGAAAACTAACTTTGGCATATAAATGTATGTAAAAGTAAAGGAGGAGAAGCCAGCGGAGTTTTAGGTGAAGGGGGACCTGGTGGAGGTGTAGATGTAGATATAGGAGGAGCAGGAGGAAGAAGAACAAGGCGGAGAGATGTAGTGGTAGCATCGTTAGAGTGCTCTAGGGATGAATTAGGCTGTTAATGTTACCTCTTTGATATGCGAATTACAGAGCTATAATTCTCAGGCGCTTATTAACAACTATTTTCTGAGTAAACTTCTCTCCAGCATTTGTTTCCATCAGACAAAAAAAAATAATTAATACATGGAGAAGTAAAACAAGTGGAGAAAAAAAATCTTATTTATGTATTCATTTTTTTTATTAAATAATATCGTGTGCATGTTGTGTAAGCTGTCATTTATATATTTCACGAGAAATCTCGAACTACCTTACACTCGGATGCAATTTACTTCTAAAGGAAACTCCATCAATCAGCCCCAGCACAGACGGTTTAAAAGCAGTCACTTGGGCGTCGTCGAGGTGGCTCGTAGCCGTACCGGTAGTCGTCATCCACCTCGTCTGGGGCTCTGGGTATACAGACTGACGCTGTTTAAGACAACTTCTTGCACCTACGTCATCTGTCACCCGATTACTTCGTCTTCATTCTTCATTTCACGCTTGTTTATTTATTTTACCAACAACTAATCGATATTTCATTCAACTTTTTTTTTCCGCCCTACTGTGTTATACATTTTTATAATTTTTATTTTTTACTTTTCACATTCAGTGTGACTATGATAGATGTTTTAGTTCGCTAAATTATTTGGAGCACGAAGCAAGAAAGTGAGATTGGATTAGCTGATAAAAATAATTGGAATAATTGTAGCTGTGTGTGCGTGTATATATATATTTATATAATATATATATTTATCTTTATTTATAAATAGTATCAGGAGTAAGAATAAAAATACGGCGTTAATTTGAGATAAAATACACACGTATTGCGATACACGAATTCCAATATAACAAAGCTGGCATACGGGAAATAGAGTTAGAGGAAGCGAACGTCGGTGAAACCACAAAATGTGAGATGGGCGTAGGAAATAGTAGACGGTTGGGACCATTTTATGCATACCAAATGCATAACTCTCTCTTATTCTCTCACTTCCACACGATTTTCTTTATTCAGATGCATTGCATACACGGACAATTGATTTATTGTCCAAACTGTCCTCTTCTCAGTTTTTATAAATATTAATTTCTCACCGGGGCCATGCTATAAGTAGATCAGACTATTCAAACTTTCAAATTCCCTTATTCTTCTATTTTTAAAAATAACTATTACTTTTTTTTTACCACTCTACTTTATTCACACTTACTCCTTTTCATTGAACGTATCACATTACCTGAAAGAAACGTAAAAAAATAAATTTTTTTTATTAGATGAATGAATGAGTGAAATAAAAAAATTCTTTTCTTCTATTTCCGAGCTATTTGCCAAAAGCTCAATAAAATTTCGCGCATCCGCGGCGCCTTCACATATCATACAACTTCGCTCGTTATTTCTCTCTCGCTCTTTTCTCACCCCCTCACTGAGGGAGTCTGGCACCGTTACTTTTGCTCCCTTCTCTTATACACTATTGTCCACATATATCTTTATACACACATACACACGACCACAACACATTACTATATATCTTTTCATACATATTTACATACACATCGAAATATCAACAATCAAAAGTTATCAAGTAGTAATGGTACGAGTAAGGTATGGCCTTGTTATGTGAATACAAGTTTGCTAGCAACATTTAAGTAGTGACGATGTAGTTTAGGTCGGACGCTCCCATGCACATTTGAGTAGTCGCGCCCTTATATATGTATAGCTATATATATATTTATGTAGATGTATATGTATACCTTGATATTATCCCAAGCAGGTTATAGCAGAGTCACGAAGCTATATAATACTCTATTCGGTTGGCTTAAGTTTGAGGAGGCGAGGTATACCAGGGATTGTTTTTACGACGACCCAGTTGCTATAAGATTTATTTCGACATTTTACAAATTTTCCTATTGCCCCAGATGTATATTTCCAAAGTGTCAGATAAGTTATTTCGAGAACAATCTAAACTTTTTTCGCTTATAAGCTAAACTTAGCGACATATATCATATATATGTTGGTGTAAGTCATGTATATGTGTATATATGTGTATATAGATGTGTAGGGTGGTATATAACTTAATATACGATGAGAAATATCAATGGCACTTGGGCACAATAGTGCAGCTAAGTTATCACACAGTGCAGAGTGTTGTCATGCCTTGGGGACATAACGCTAGTCGATGGTGTGTAAACTAACGCAAACCCTTCCCTACACGCTCGGTGCTATTATACTAGTACTATAGTCACAGAGTTCAATCTCTCCAGAGATCCAATAACGCTGTTTTATTACAGCAATAAGAATTATCACTCGGTAATAACAACTCGTTGTACTTTACTGCGTTGATCAATGAATATGGATGTAATGGATGTGGGTGAGGAGAGATTTAATCCACTGGTTTGCCTAGTTATTAACTTTTCTTTTATTGTCTTTTTAAATTCCAATGGGAATCAGTGGGTGAGTGAATGAGGGAATGAGTGAGTGATTGAGGGAGTGAAGAAGTAAGTGAGGGATGTAACGGAGATAAATATAAGAGTGATCGAAATTGAATGACGTGAAATATCTGAAGAAGATTCACATTCTATAGAGATTGTGTGTAAGCCAGAGGTTCTCTGGTGCCGTTGGTGTATGCCAGTATGTGTACAGATATAGTGATATATTGTGGATGGTATGGAGCGTACTTAGAGAAGCGGACACACAAACAGCAGGAACGAGGAGACGACGAGAGAGAAGGAAGGAAGGAAGGGAAAGAGCACACTGGTGCGGGCTAGCGCGAAGCTGGGGCTGGGTGGTGGAGAGAGGGTGTCGGATACGGTTTTCGAGAGGCGAGAGAGGGGTGAGCAGCGAGTGGTTGGTGCATTATTGATCCCAGTGTGTGCGGACTGGGCAAAAAGAGGACCCTGGCAAGAGCGAACGAGAAAAAGAGAGAGAAGCGAGAATGAGAGAAGAGAACAAGGTATATATATATATATATAATAGTGGGAGTTGGGTGAGTTTTCTAATGGATCTAGAGAACATACCTACACCATCTTAAATAAAACGATTTGGGCGGAGCTCGAGACCTCAAACTGACGATCGGCTCGCAGGCGTGCCTAATAGTACCAAGCTGTTAGAAAACTTATTTATTTATGTTTCAGGTGTACTTATAATGATTATCTCTCTCTAGCTCTCTCGTTACTAGCTTTCATCAGTCAAAAGTTTATTAATTTTCGGAATAAGCAAATATTTGATAAATTACTAACGTGGGCAATAAATTGTTGGAAAATTATTTAGCAGAATTATTATTATTATTGTTGTTATTATTATTGTTATTATTATTAGTCGTCGCAGTGGTATTATTATTATTATTATTATTATAAAGGATAATACCGTTATCTATTTAATTCTCTTAGGTAATATATATATAGAGAGAGAAAAGTAGCGGAGAGAAAAAGTTTCAAATATATGAGTAATAAATATTTTTATGAAATAGTAGAGGAAAAGAAAAATGGTTAAAAATTCATGTAAAATAAAAACGAGGAAACCCATTTAATATTAGGTAATTTATGAGAAGTAATATAATTTTAAAAAATTCGCATACCAATGCTTGGGGTCTTTGATAAATTTACATGTTTCAAACTGTGCTACCCGAAGGAGGTTTCAAGAGAAAAAACGATCTGTGTCTGGTCGTACGGTAATGGAATTGATCCACGCAATGTTTTCTTTTCTCCTCAATTTTATTTGACGTTTTTTTTTTTTTTGTATTCTTAAAACAGAAAAAAAATAAAGATAAAGAAAGAAGACATTATTACTCTCTTCCCAAAGCTTTTCTTTATATTTCAGCATTTTCACTCGGCAGCTACTTTACAATTTGAACTTGTAGACGATTTGCAATGCAAAGACAACGGTCTTTCTCAAGGACCAGTAACCAAATGCTTCAGATGCTCGCTTATTCCCATTTTATGTCATTATTTTTTTATTATTATTATTTTTTTTTTCTACCTTCCGGACTTTGCATTTTTTCTCTCTACATTTTAACATTATTTTTCTTTCAATTTTTTTTCCATCCTCTCATTCTACAACTTCTACTACTCTATATGTTGTTTCTCTTCAATTCCACAAGACCATTTATTATTCTTACGTTCTCATAACCGTAACAATTATGAAGCGAAACTAAATTTCAGTAATAACATACTCATTTTTAAAAGTAAAAATGACTTTTGTGCTCTTATATCTACAATAAAAAGTACATAAAGTAAAAGTAGTAAAGACTAAAATATAAATTTAATAAAAATATGTGAGAGGTAAAATAATGAGACTTTGAAATAATTTATAAAAATGTATTAGTAAAATGAACTTATTATTTCTTTCAATAAATATATATTTAAATAATTAAATTATACATTTTAATAATCATTATCAATATCAATATCAGTATCATTATCATAAGTATTTAATATAAATAATAAAATATAAAACAGATGATATCTAATGTCAACTAAAGCTGGTTGAAGGGGACCAAATGCGTCAATCGTGCAATATATTTGACCCGTATTCAACCAGCTAAGCTTAACATTTAATGCCGAGGCCATATTTGAAGATTATTGGAAGTTTCTTGATTATTAAACCGCACTTGACATTTAAAGACAGCTTACATCAACGCTATAAATAATTAAATATCATTTCATTCATTCATGCACTCGATCGGTAGTTCGAGTACTCATTCATGCATACATAATAACTATTGTTACATATTACATAACAATACAGTAATAATACAACCAACAGTGATAATAATAGTAGTGATGATTGCTATCAGTTGAAAGAAAGTCGATAGACAGATTACATAATACATTACAGTTAGATATAGTGTTGACTCTTGTAGATTTTTCATGCATACAGTAAAGTGCGATGGAGAGATACCGTGGAATAAATTTTATCACAGCTCTTGACATTATATTGGATCATTACTGACACACAGATAGAGAGATGTATCGCAGACGTTACACCAGACACTCTTCAATGATTGATTCACTGTCAACTGCAACGTACAACACCCTGTCATTGATACAACTTTATTTTTTTCTCATCAGTATTTTATTTTACTACTACTATTCAATTTAAAACCAACTAAATATATCTAAAGTCAAATAATACTTTTCCTAATTTATTTTTATCAAAAGCATCAAAGCGAGGATTGTTGGATATATATATATTTATATATAAATATATACATGTGTGTTAAGGAGTTAAATAATTATTAAAAATTAATCGTTTGCGATCTATGGGAGTTTTCTTAAGCTTCTAGACTGCCACGCGTTTTAAACGTGAGGAATGAAGTCTATTTCAAGCGCAAACTCAGATATTCGAGTAACATGAGACGCAGGCGTTAAATATATCCTCGGCGCAGCCATGATTCTCTTTTCTTGCTGTCTGATGTTCGTGAGACATTGTGATAAATATTTTTTCATCAACAAGCATTTATTTTAAATTCAATTTAACTTTTTTGATAAACTAAACATTGAGTTTTGGCAAGATAAATTTAGTTTTTAATTTTTAAAATTAAAGATAGCAGCGAGCAGGAATTTACTAGGGAAAAATATAAAAAAATTTATAAATACCTGAGTCGAGTGTCCGATGACCATTTATGTAATTCACGTGTCTTCAATCACACTGCACTTGATCTGTCACAAGCAATCAACGCTGACATATCCTCGATATTGCGCGATTTAATGCCAAAGAAATTTATATTTTAAGGGAGATAATATTGATAATAATGATAATGATAATGATAATTGAAATTTGATTTAAAATGCACTATTACTGATAAAATGAATTATTGAAATGAAAACCGTGAAAAACAATTATTTTACCACTTACTAATTTAAAAACTAAACAGTTTCTCTTCTCATACTTTACATAACACTCGCGGCGATCTCTAACGAACGACTTGAGACGAACAAATGCTTTGGTTCTCTTTTTTTTAAAATACCCGTCTATTTATAAATTTTATTCAATGAAGCTTGCGGTGCTATTATTAGATTCAATTTAAATTATATTTGCTAAGAAAATAAGTTAGTAAGTTAATGAATTTAGTGATGAAAAAAAAAATATTAATATCGTCGGTACCTCTCGACTATGTGACTCATCTTTGTCCTTTTCAGTCGGCAACCGCTGCCCCGATATTTTCGCCACTCGCGCAACCGCTGTCCCAGCTCGTTTATCGTGTACATTTTTAGATATAAAATTGTGTAACTGGGCACAAAATTTAACGACAAACTAGTTTTCAAATTTCATATCTTTTTTTTATTTATCTCATTTATTTTATACGTACGTAATACCTCGCGGTGGTTTTAAATTGATTTTTAACTATACTTTTATTCATATATAAATACATATATCTATGTATATGAGGATATTAATAACCGTAATAAATAAAAATGAAAATAGTAATAAAAAAAATTAATTAATTCTCGTGGGAATTTATGGATTTCCGTGCTGACACTGTGACATTCAATTTATCCGCGCGGTACTGTCGTTTTTGTCTGTCTATCCTCCATTTCCCCCTTCTACTATTATTTAAATCCCTCTCTTTTTCTCTTTCACGTTAAATATATCTCATTTACGACAATAAAAGGATAGAAAAATAAACACGTTGAAAAATTGCACCTGGATTAATTGAAAAATTCATCTGATATACTTTCATGTTAAATTTCTTTTTTTCAAATTTTTTTTCCCGATTTAATCTTCAGATTTATTACTCGGCAAATACTCCAATTAGTCAAAAATTTAATTACAATAAATCTCAATTTTAATTAAATTTTCAACGATTCAATATCAAGAAATTTTACAAACTCTACTATTACTAAATTAATTATTTTAATTTTTAAATTTTCTTACTCGAAAAGACGGCTATTCTACTTGTATAAAAAAATGCCTACAGATATATACAGAAAAAAATTCTTATCGACATTGCAATACAACAAATATAATATTTAAAAAAAAAAATCCAATACTCTCTTCCACTCACGAAATCACGAAATGCGCGATAGAGGAAAGGTCTCGTCGTTTGGTAATCTCGCGACGTCTAAAAAAACTATACCTGTCTTTATTCACGTCTTACTAAACTCTACTCTACTCCTACTGAAAGTAAATTTGAATCTCCGAATCCTCGAGTTTAGAACCAAGAACCCGGTCTTTAAATATTACCGTGTAAAAAAAAGGCCGTTTAGATTTCCGCGATGTCAAATAGCGGAGTATGACTCGTGGGGTTTTAAAAATAAAATATACAAACAGAGTAAGAAGAGAAAGCTTGGTCAGACGACGTCAGTGAAGACTCAACTCTCAACTATAAAATGTTGGTTTAAACTCTCCTAAGCTAACTAAGTTCGGCAGTACTGGGTTTATACAAGAGGCAGCAGGGCGTGGAGGGGAAGGACACAAGCTCGCTCGAGTCGATAGTGACGTTCGTCCGACTAAAATGTGAACGTACTACTGGATGGGTGCCCGGGCCCGCACTGTGCAGCCGACGCAACGATGGGCGCCGCAACACTTCCCCGTCGCAGGGCTGTGCATCATTGAGGGTGGGAGCGGGTGCTACGCCTGCGCCACCCAACCAAACGACCCTTATAGGACGTACCAACCCTGTGTCCTATCTTTCTGGTGCTTTTGCCCTCCCCCTCCCACGGTTCCTCATACCCGTTTAAACTGAAACCACCACCTCACTACCTCGCTGCTTCGCCACTTCACCACCCCTTGGCTCCTCTGCTTTATCCACTGTCTTTATTTTACCTACTTGCTCTCTTACTCTCTGACGTACACCAGTCTGCTCTCCGGTTTATTCCATATACTACTACTACTGCTGCTGCAGCAACAACAACAACAGTAGTAATAGTAGTAGTAACAGACAAAACTCCAGCAGTGATCGCGCCGTCGTCAGCCCCGAAAAAGCTTCTGCGCTGGGTGCTCTCTACCTTTCTACATTTCCCCTCTTACCTACCTTCTTCTTGCGGTCCACGTTCCTCGCTATATGTAGAAAATATAAATTTGGGTCAAATACCGCCTACCGTGGCCTAATGAACCTTCGATATGACCCATATAAAACACCTGGCATGCCTCACTACTGTTACTTATCCTTCTTTTATTTTATTTTTATCTTTGCCTCTGCCTCTGCCTCCACCTCTTGCAATACTCATTACAGATATTTATACTTTTTCCCATTTTTGTCATTACAATCTCCAAGTAGAGCTTCGCTGTGTAGATAAATTAACCTTCCATGTTAATCGCTGGCAATTACATTATTGACGTTCATGTTACTTCGCAGTCGTTGACATGTGCAAGGTGTGCAACTGATTAATGTATCTATTATACCGAACAGCCACTACCAGGATGTCCACTGCTAGATCCACTTTAATAAATATTAAAATTAAAATTAAGGTGTGTCGCTGCTACTGTTTTTTATCACTATCATTATCATTATCACTATCGCGATTTTCCCTTTTATCATTTTTGTTTTTATTTTATTTATTTCCGTCGTTTGTACGAACGTTTTATTACCCTAACGATATTGAATTATCGAAAAAAATATTTAGCAATTTAAACGTAAGTTTTCGAGGCTGCTTTAAATTATCGATTTTAAAGAGCTCGAAAATAGCGATACTCATGCCCTAGTATACCACATCTTGCTCCACCTTTGCTAAATATTTATTTAACTTTTTGTTTTTATTTCACTTTTCAATACCTGACAGTTTCACATTCCAATAAAATCGCTTTACCCGAGCCAATAAATACCAGGGGGTATGGGGCTGTGACATATTTACTTTATACTCAATACCTTGTTTCAATTGAAAACCAAAGTTAAAATTGCACCTGTGAACGATTGCTTAATTTCTCATATTTGTTATATTTATTATATCTGTTGACATTTATTTATTGCGGTAAAGAAACTAAATAAAATTTAAATAATAAATAAATAAATTAAAAATTGGGTTACGGAAACAATAAATCTCTAATTCACTTTGCCATTAATCTCGTGAGATTTTCTTTATTTTTTTTTTCTTTCATATATATATATATATTTTTCCTCACTATCATTTTTATTCAAGAGTAAAAAAAAGGGTAATCTTAACATAAAATATTTTTTTTACATTAAGAAGATAAAGGAAAAGCTGTTATAATAAATCCTCAATTTTTTTTCTCTTTCTTACTTTTTTTTTCATTTTATTTATTTTTTTTTTTTTATACTACATTGTAATTTACTGTCGTGACAGACTAGGAGTTACCATTATCACGTCTGACTATACCGGAACGTTACTACTTTAGCAGACTGGTGAAAGCGAACCTCGAGAAATGGTTAAATATTAAAAAGCCAGAGATCGATATTCTTAAGCTTTAATAAAATAATTCTCTGATGATGCTTTTAATGTTGATATTTTAGCTCGTAGTGCTGGTGATTCCACCGCCGCTGATGACGATGATAATCATCTTAATTTATTCTACAATAACAGCATTTAATTACAGCATTAATTAAAAGCTTACAGAGTAAACTTAATTAATTAATTAAATTGTAATTATAAAATAATGTTGCCATTATCTTTCATTTAATGAATTTATTTTTTTTTTAAAATTCAAATTAATGGAGTTTATGAAGGAAAAAAATGAAAATGGATTTAAGAAATTAATTAAACGCAACTTATACGTGTGAAGCGACGGACAATGTCGCACTGGAGTTAACAGAACCAGTTTACCAGTACACTATGATCCTCCGTTTCTCAGCCGACGCCTATCCCCATGTGCGCAAGCTCTCCACAATGTATTTTCCAAAAGCTCGAAAATACTATTATGTCTCCAAACACTTTGAGCTTTCCACAGACGTTAACTTTCCGCTTCTGTTTTATACCACATTTTTTTGCTATTATTATTCCTCTACTTGCTTTATTTTTTTTAATCTTTTATTCTAATTAACTTGGTTCAACATTCTGTTCGTTGACCGTAAATCACGTTGGACAATTGCTAATTGCAATTTTTTTTCTTCTCTTTTTTTTTTACTCTGTTGCAATTTATTTTTTATTAAGTAATTTTTTTATTATTTAATACTTTTGGACTTTATAAATAAAGTTTTATTATTTTTATATCCTTTAATATTTATGTTTCATGTATATACCGGGTTATTATTTTAGGTATTTCTTGTTGAGACTCACATGCTTCCACATGCTCGTCACACACTAGACAGTTTGAACAAATGACGTGCGATGAAAAAGTTGTCGTTAATCTTTATGAGAGAAAAGCTTTTTAATATTCTCACTCATATATTTTATTATTTTATTTTATAAAATATATATGTATATGTATACATATGAATCTGGGGATGATATTGATTAATATGTTTTTTCTTGAATTGTTTGGTAAAAATCCAAACTCGTGTCATATATAATAAAAGAATAAAAATAATATATAATAATAATAAAAACCAAAGTTGAGACAAGAGAAAAATGGGATGGAAATTTTGGCTTGTTTCCAAAAATTCAACCAATTTATGCACAGTTAAATAAAAAATATTCGACGAGTAATAAACTCTCTTAATTAACAACTCTGTGATAAACAACTTATGTAATGAATCAAATATTTAAGACAAAGCTGAGCGAAAATGAGGACGGAGAGATAACACTGTGCATACAGGAGTTGGAATTATAATAATTTTATTTAAAGTTTACTTTTTAAATTATCATTTTTTCATTTATTTTAATCCACATATTTTTATTACTATAAATGTATTATAGTATAAAAAAGAAATGAAAAAATATTCGATATTAATACGGTATAAATTTATTTTTTATCTTCCATTATTCTTTAGCACAAATATATTTATCTATAATATCGATAGAAATTCTATTTCTACAGCTGTTATAAAATAATATAAAATCGTGAAACCAATAACACTTGATGATAATAATAATAATAATAATAATAATAATAATAATAATAACGTAGTAGAAGAAATGAATAATAAATTTTTAAAATTAAATTTATAAAATTTTTTTTTTAAATTCAATATAAATTTAATAGAAATTTTTTTTAATTTTGTTCACTCAAATTCGAATTCTCTTTTGAAAAAAAAAAAATTGTATTTCGAGTGTATAAATTATTTTCTAGACAAATATCGACGTTCTAATTAGAAAATTTTTCAACTCCGTTTCAGAAAATCTTCTATGCAAAAAAAAGTAATTTAAAAAGTTTTTTTCCATCTAAAACTCAATTCCATATCTGGTATATGCATAATTTTTTTGTCTAGATTACTCAAATAATATTTTTTCTGACCATTACTATCTGAAAATTGCAGTTAGACAATTTACTAATTAGAACGTCGAAAAATTTAAATAAAATAATTTTTAAAATACACAATGATGTATTTTTAAAAATCTATTCAAAGATACTTTTATCCCATTATTAAAATGGAAATTTTATTTTAAATTTTTTTATTAATTAAAATAAAGTATTAAGTGTCCAAAAATGGAGCAGTGACCACAAATGGTACTTCTACCCTAGATACTTTTAAAAAAATTAATGAAAAATAATTATCGAGTCAATGGGATCTGTTCGTAAACAGAAAAATCAAATTTTTTGGCGCTCAAAATTTTTACTCACTTGAAAAAAAATCTCTACTTGCCCTACGGATTTTTTTTGAATAAAAAATTGAAAACAAAAATTTTCTTGGAGTAAAAAAAATTTTAGAGACGAGAAAAAAATTCTTATACCAAGAAATATTTTTCTTCTGTTATATTAATTATGGCTTATAAAATTACTCAAATGTCTATAAATATATATATGTTGGAAATGCAATATCATGAGCGTATAATGTGTTGAGTGATTTTGTAGGAATTGTAAGAGGATTTTCGTACGGGGATATTGCGCTGTCTACGACTGTCGAACGCGGATTACTAAACGATAAGCTGATCAAGTATAGGCATAATTGGAAATGTCTAGTCGATTTCTCCACAATAGATTTTACACTTAACATCTTCAATTAAAATCTAAAGATCTCAAATCGAGAAAAAAAATCAATATAAAAAATTTATCCAAATAAAAAGACGGGAAAAAAAGTAAATCGATAAAGGATATAAAAAAATTTTTCAACATTGTGACAATATATTTCGAAATTGCAGTACGTGTTCGCTAGGAAGTAGAGATGAGAAAAGTCACGTGAACAGAATGTTAAAGTATATTTTTTTCTTGCGGGACAATTGATTTGCTGATGGCAAAGTTCCATCTATAAACAAGCAATTCCCAATTCCCACAAAAATAACTGACTCATCTCGACACTATATCCCTCCTTTTGACCCTCCCCCTCCCCCTATCATCGCTTATATTAATTTCATTTAATAATTCAAATATTTTCGTTCCACAGACCCCAAAAAATGTATCTTAAATTTTTAATCTGCTAATAACAAAAATAAGTTTAAAAAATCTCAAGTAAAAATTTAAAAGTTTAAAAGATATCTATGTTCTTATTGATTGCTTTCTTTCTTACTCAAAAGTATAAAGTTCCCCGAGCGAACATAAAGTTGCTTAGTGATAAAAGTTTCCTTCACAAAACTTTTTCTTTTCTCATTTTTATATTTTTTTATTTTTTAAAACTATTTTTCTCTTTTCCTTCCACTCTTCTCTTCATCGTATAATATTTCTTTTTTTTATTTTCTCATCCTTTTTATCCTTTCCTCTCATCTTAATCCTCATTTTTTTCATAACGAGATAAAGAAAATCTGAATTTTCTCGATTACTTGGTCATATTATTAAGAATATAAAAACTTTTTAATCAATTATAACAATGATAATAATAACAGTAGAGGAAAAATGAAAAAAAAAAAAAAAAAAATTCAAACTTTAACTAACTAAATATTATTCCGTGAGATGTATCAGAGCTTCTAAATGAAATTATGCTACTCTAAACTGTATTTGGGTTATATCAATTGACTTTTCCTCAGTATCAACAGCATCATCCTCGTTATCATCATTATTATCAGTATGATAATAATAATAATAATAATAATAATAATAATAATAATAATAATAATAATAATAATAACAATAATAATGATGATAAGCCGGCTCGTTTGACGTGTAGTAACTGTAGAAATGCTTTGCTGACGAGCACACAAGCGTTCGTAAGCTTATAAGAGATCTCGACTATCGTAACGAATGCAAATTACTGAGTGCTCATTACGATTCGTGGTACGTAACTACCCCGCGCACTCGAAGGCACATCACGTCCTGCCAGCCACACAGTCCGTGTTCGTCCAACTTTTTCAAGTATTTACTTGAGCGAAATTTTACTTTTTTCTTTTGTTAACTATTTTTTTTTATTTTTATTTATTTATTTATTTATTTCCTATACTTTTATATATTTTTATTTTTACTAACAAAACTAAACAAAAGTTTCCGCGAAAATATATATAAACTTATTAGATGCTTTTAGTCAATATTTCAATCTCAACAAATTCAACTCTATAAATCTAACTCAACTATCTCAACTTAATAAATTTAACGTATTTATTTTCATTTATTTTTTTTCGTCCGGACATTATTTTATATTTTTTTATCGATATTCTATACAAAGGTATAGACATAAATAATATTTAAATGGCAGCGATTATACTACCACCCGTGGCGGTGGATTTGAAATCGTTGATATAATCGATATGTCGACTATAACTTTGGCAGCAGATATGTACAGAGGATCCTGGTTAAACTCATCTCAAATGGACGTATTATGTGTATAGGGAATTTAATGATATTATCTCTACATATTTCGTGTGTCGACTATGTATACGTACATATATATACGTATATATAAAGCTCTACATATGATTTCAAGCGTATATAGACGATTTTCGCTAAAGTCAACCACCACCGATGGGTGTGTCGAATATCGATTTCCGTGAGTACATACAGTCTCTCTTTTCTCCAGCAGTTGTACTCTAGTTAAATTTAATCAGCATTAGTCAATATAATCATTCTCTGTGATACCTACACTGTAGTCAGTCTATTGTCTCTCATACGTAATCTAAAAAAAATCTATTTCAATAGCTTCTCTCTATTTATTTTATTATATTTATTTTGTTTGCTTTAAATAAATTAACGTCTGTAAATTATGTTATGCTGAGTTTAAACTAATTTATTGTCTGTTTGTTTATTTGTTTGTGTGTTTATTCATGTATTAAATTTTACTTATTGATGTTATAAATTAATAATTTATAATTTATAATTTATAATGCACTCGGTATATTTGGGAATCAATAATCAAAGACAAGGTTAATGGGTAGTTTAGTGAGTGAGGATTTGTCGTAGGATTCGATTCCATTAACGTGGCAGCTAGTGCTGAGCTTGGCCCAAGTGAATTTCGATTCGAAATTCGAAACATTACTCTCTGGGTGTTCCGCAGTGTCGCGCGTCCTGACCACGAAATCCTCGCGAGTACCACGTACACGACACGACACACATAACTTGTGCACTATCGAATTCCAATTGATTTATTGTGTCTTCATTATCTTAATCTCTGGGCATTTCACCCAAATTAATTTTACAAAGGCTCATTTTTTATTGTCTCTCCCTCTGATCCCTCCTCAGCAACCGACCCCTCTGCGATTATTTTCTCGCGATTTTTCAGCTCGGCCCTCTATTTTTTATACGTAATTTCATTAGAGGTTTTTTTTGGTTCTAAATATTAAAATGAGGTATTCAAACTTTTTGGTTGCCCAAGAATTTCAATCTTAATGTGCGGGAAAGGCATGTATAACAATTAAGAATATAAATAAGAGGAATCCTAGGAGAATAGTGTATCCATGAGGAAGCTCGGAAGCATGTCGTATAGTAACCCTGTGAGCCCGGGAAAAGCGCAACCGGGTCGAACTTCACCGCTATCCCTTCCACGTCACCGCCACTGCCACCGCCCCGGACTGGAAGAATAGATTCAACGAAATTCGTGTGCTCACTAGAATTAAATTATACATTCACCATTGTGGGTGTGAGTAGGATAGTAACAATCCATATACATTTATATATATGTATATATATGTATATATACATTTATATCCATGCATACACATTTTAAATATATATTTATGTATCTTGGTATACATCCACACATAACAATATTACGAATAAAAGAGATAGAATGATAGGAGAGTGCACCAGGGATTTTCTTGCACGCGCGAACCATGTCGGCGGGTACTGTTTGTTTCGCTGATTTATGAACCACACCGGCAACATAAAACACAACTCTCGGTTGTTCAGACTGACCATTCGCTGACCGTTATACAAAGTACAAAATACTAGACCTTGACATCCTCCAGTATCTACTCTATGCTTTAAACATTTTTTATATCCATTTATCCTCCATCCGCCCAACTAAACTCCGCCAACAGCAACAACAACAACAGTAACGCCCGCAACTAATTTGTTTACCAGTTCAATTAAATTCGTCCCAATCAATCACATAATACTAATTATTTACTTAAACTACTAATTATTAATCGAGTTATTTCCGGTCGATAATATTAATTGTAGTAAATTTATTACGTAAATTCACTCGGAGACAAAAATAAATTTATTATTATCATTATAACTTTAATAATACAATTTAATTTTGAATTATATAATTACCCATTTAAACTTAATAATAATAATTAGTTTTTAAATATTTGACTATCGATATTAATAGCCAGTTAAAACAGGTGATAAAATTATTTTAAAATTCAATCTTCTGGTGGTAATTGAATTGCATAATTTTTTTCTCAGGACCGTCATTAAATATCAAAAATATTATTACATTTTAATAATGACACTGTTATATATTTTAAATAATTATTGTAATTTAAAAAAAATATAAAAATTAATGGTCAATTATCCATGTTAATTGGATGGGTTTTACGAGAATACCGGGCAAGTAGTTGCCAGAGATCGGCAGTAGAGTATCAGAAGGCAGGATAAAAAAATGTTGATGGTACCCGTGTCTCTGTACTCATAGATAGAGCAGAGAGAGCCTCGATGTCTGGAAAATTTGCCCCTCCACTTGGTGGAAACACTGAATCGATTGGATCGCAGAGCAGCTGGCCGGGGACAGAAGCAATCACAAGTCACGAGAAAGCTCGTAGAGCGCCGATTGAGGAAGACAGAATAAGTCGAGTAGAAACACTAGTATAAAGAATATTACACCCAGCTAGCTAACCATTTTATTTTTCATACATATAGTACTCATTTCATTCCTCAGCAGCTTCAGATCTAGCTCCAGCTCAAGATCTAACATCAGCATCACCAGCGCCAACACCAGTACCAGTACCATCACCAGAAATACTTACTTATTCCTACTATATCTTTTTATATATGTACACTAACCATCATCTCTACTCAAAGAAGATCCAGTCATCCAGGTCTATACTCAGCTTAACTGCACATTGCACGAGTAGAGTAGAGCAGTGAAGTTTAGTTTGTGTGCAGATAAATGTGAAGACGTAAAACGAGGGCGACAACGTAGCGAGGTTTGATAATATCCTTGGTCGTGGATACACGTGACCCCAGTGCTTGAACCAACTTCTCACCCAGGAAGAAGGAGCTATGCTGGCACTTGCATTGCTGCTTGGCGAAGCACAGCAGCGCCTTTCCTCCACCCCTGAACGTGACATACATAACATTTAGCATTTACGAGGCAGTGCACCAGCCTCACCATTTTACTTTATTTAATAATACTTAAAAAAAAATAAACCAAGAAACTTGCAAGGAAAAGAGTAAGAAAAGTTTTAAATAATAAAATAAAAAATACTTTACTCAATTACTGGGTGATAATGCAGTTACATTTTAACTTTTTATAATGCTGATAATAATAGCAGTAATAATAAAAATATTTATAAAACTGCTGGAAAGAATAACGTAAAAGGTTACAGCGCTCAAGACGTTTATAATTGACAGTAGTTGCTAAATCGGCACTTTGTTAACTTTAAACTGAGCCGACAGCAGCAACAGCAGCAGCAGCAGCAGAACTAGAAGTAGAAGTAGAAGTAGAAGGAGTTTCTGGTAGATGATGATGATGAGACTTGAAGACGATGAGCTAAACTCATCAAACCAATGATATATAAAAGGATTCCACGGCGCAGTAAAGACGGGTGATGAAACAACTGTACATTAGATAGATAGACGATGGATAGATCTCAGCAGGAAGCGGTGATGTTATTCAAGATCATCATCTTGAGTTTACTCCAACAGCATAACTTTAAGCGCTGACGTTTTTGCTTACGTATGAGAATTTATACAGTTTGCAGACGAGGACTATATATGATCACTACAATGTACAACACTGTCACAACCCATTATTATTTATACGTATGTATATTTAACGGGCCGGGATTATCAAGAGGACATTTCAGAATGTGAGTTTAATGATGGAAACTGTTGTTTGGGTTTTTGCTTTAATGTAAATATACATCATGTACACATATGTAGAGAGAGAGAGAGGAAAAGACGAGGAGAGACAGGGAGAGACAGTGAGATGGAGTGAGTAAGAGAATGTAAATTGTGGAGAGAAGAAAATGATGAGGTCGTTGAGTTTAATGAAAATGCCCGTCATTAGTATATAATTTAAAACTAACATTATTATTTAACTCGTACAATAATATCAGCATAATTTATTTTGCATTATTAAGCAAATTAACGCGAGGTGAGTAAATTAATTTTCGAACATTACGAGTGAACAAATCAAATATCATGTGTGGATAGTATGTGTGCGTTAATGTCAGCAGCAGCATATGCTATAATTGCTTCTCTTTCCCTCTAACTATCGACTTTGTTAACTTTTGTCTCGTGGGCGATGTTAAAAACCGTAATTCGATTCAGCCAAATTTTTTTTACCCCGATATATGCGACGATACTACAGCTCCCAACTCAAACTCAAACTCTGCTGTGTGCTACATTTCTTGCCGGTTAGTTGGGCTCCCTGAGAACTAACGCTGCCCGATCTGTACCATAGTCAGCCTCATACTCTACACTATTATATATATTTATATATATATATTGTACAGTAGTTAGTATTGGTACTAGTGTATGTATGGTACAGTAATGCCCGTTCGTAAAGCATGAGGCATAAAAAGTAACGTAAAATAAAATAAAATAAAAGAAAATGGAATAAAATAAAATGTCGAGTTATCGTTGAAACAGCTGGAGAGAGAGCTTCAAGAGAGCTCGTTTATTTTTCAGGGAAAATTTCGTCTCTTCTTGAATAGAATGACAGAGTTGAAAAAAAATTTAATGAAATGAAATAAAATATAAAAAAAAAAGACAATTGTTATATCACATTAAAAATCTAAAAGAAAATGTACCGAAGCAATTAATTTTTATTTTTTTAAATTTCAAAAGCAATTTATATTCCGAACTCTGAACTCTGACAATTAAATATTTAATTTAATTGGACTAAAAAAAAAATTGAATTATTTCTGCTGAATATTTAATGAAAAACAAAATGAATAAAAAAAAAAAAGTTATTGACGGCGTTATTTAAATAGTTGACGGTGAGTTATAATTTTTCAGTTAAATTTTTTTCGAGTTACAGCGTCGTATAAAAGCAACTTAAAAGTGACAAACCTGAATAACATGACGAGAAAAATATATATCAAGCAGTTTTATGAGTGCTATCCTCAGACTTATTATTTAACCAGTAGCAGAAGAGTACCAGGTATATGGTATTCTCGTGTCTCGTGTACTAAAAACGCGACAAATCGTCGCAGTAAAAGTACGAAAATAACTCCCGTAACCGGAGAACTTATTTCTAGAAATATGACGGCGGGCTTGTGACTATTTCGACCTGACCGCACCCGCATACTCTCCCACTATATTTTAATACTTTATTTTATTATTATTATACTTTTTTTTACTTTAATCCGTTCATTATTATCCTTGAAGGATCGTCCACTTCAACCCATCATTTTCCCGCTTCTTCTTCTTCTCCTTATCTTTCTTCTTATTAATTTTTTCCTCTAATTTCATTTTTTATCAAATGTCTTCTAATAAATTATCAACAGAAGTACAAGATAAAAAAAATATATATATATATATACAAACTGGTGAATGTGATTGTCTGCGCTTAGAGACGATTACTCTCGACGATAAGCCTGAGCGCAGCTCCATACTTCTTTACATTCCATACGTCATATCACACTATGGGAAGTAAGGAAGTACGGAACAGTCGCTCGGCCCAAACATCCTCCCATAAATTATTTTTAAAAAAAATAATAATTAATAATAATAATACAGTACTTAAATAAATATATATCTATGGCACATACTTAACATTTAAATGCAACAAAACACTGATTTAAATATCTGCAAATCCACCGTTATAAATATTTAGATAATAAATGACTTTAATTATAAAAATAATTATTTAAAGCTCAGTAAAGCCGTAGAATCTCAAAAGCACTCTTCTTTTTTAAAAAAAATAGCTGTTGCACTTGACTTTCCCATAAATTCCAGGTCGCGATGTAGATGCGAGAGCTTCCAGCTAAGTACCCGGAGTACTGGCAACAGCAACAGCAACGGCGTTATATATTATATATAAAATATTAAGTACTGAGTATTTAAATATTAATCTGGATGAGAGTGCTAACGATTCTTCAGTCTATGATCCTCCTTTCCAACTGGACCGCTTTCGACTGAATGCCGTCAAAGTCGTTAGGCACAGCTTCTTCGGATGAAGCCCTCTAAAAATGGCCGCACAGATCCCATTGGCCTTCTTGTCGCACCAGCAACACTCTTGATCCCTCTCCCTCGGTAAGATGTAAGCTTACACTTTACTAGCATACCGAGAGTATGCTGGTGCCCCCCGTACCGATATTTTCATCTTCTTCTTATGCTTATTCTTGTTCTTATTCTTATTCCTCTTCTTACACACTACGCCGTCATCATCAGTACCAGCATCACCATCACAACTCTGATACCAGAGCCAGGCATGTGCTCTTCTACATACACTCATCCCGTCTTCTTTACTTAAATTTTTCGTCTCTCCCTTTCTCTTATCCCACTCACGCTGACTCTCCGAGCCAAATTTGTCTTTACTCGAAAATAGGCGTCCCACGGCTGCTACCACATGGGCGACTATTCCTGGATGGGTCAGAAACTCTACTAACTGCCGATAGCTTTAGTCTAAACTTATTTCCTAGTTCTATATGTACTTCTGTACAAGTGAGGGTTAATCTGACAAACTTTTTACTTTAAATATTTATTTGTTCATAAATATAAATAAATAACCGGTCTATTAATTCAAATACTGTAAATAATTTTTTTTATCATGTTAATGAGTAAATAAGTAACGTCGGAGACGTTAGTTATTCGTGGTGTTAAAAATAGAATTAAAAAAAAAAATAAAAGAAATAATGTAAAATAAAAAATGACGAAAGAAAATGAGGAAAGATATGTAAGACTCTTCTGAACCTAAAATAAACCAGTTGCCAGACTCCTCACCCGGTGGTGAATCCTCGTGCAGGCACGACGTT
This sequence comes from Microplitis manilae, assembly GCA_030273425.1. NCBI lineage: Eukaryota > Metazoa > Arthropoda > Insecta > Hymenoptera > Braconidae > Microplitis > Microplitis manilae. Next base: position 23,112,892 of record CP092726.1, read on the forward strand.
ACGACGATCGCAACCGTTCCATTCGTCAACCAAGTGACTGCAACATCTATTTTTGTTGGCACACACTGATGTATCTCCCCTCTTGTTCTTTTTAGATTTTTCTCTCTCAATCGTCTTTCTCATTACCCTCTTTTTCTTGCCGTTTGCGCATTTAGTTTAAAACAACCCTCCCCCAGACCCCCAACCAAAGATTAACGTTTCTGTACTATTTAACAGTCCCTCCTTTAATTACACCTACTTTTTAACATTCAACCCCGTGTTGTTTTTTAGTCTAGTCGGGCTTTAACGGGCCGTTAAAAAAATTTAAACATAAATAATTCACAAAAATACTTTTTATTATTTCTGACGGCTATTATTGATGGAACTGTTATTTTTAGAGCGTAACTAGAGTTACATAACTGAGTGTTGCAGAAATACATAAAAAAAAAGGAAAAAAGATTATAGAGCATAAAACAAAATCAACAAGATTATGGATACAATGCAATAGTTTAACTTTAAATTGTCAATTCCCTTTTTTCCCTCGCCCCTAGGGTAATTTCCGTCGTATCAAATTACGGAGATCGGGATGTTCAAAATAGCCGTGTACGTATGTACATATTCTCATATATGTACGGTATACGACAATGAATAAGACTAAGACTATAGAGCAAGAGGAATAGGAGGATGAAGAGAAGGAGGAGGAGGAGGATGAAGAAGAAGATAGAAATACAAAGAGCAAGATGATGAGGATGGGAATGTGGCAAGGGATACAAGAAATGGGACTTAGGAGAGATGCCAAACATAAAACTCCACTCATCGTTCTCATTGAAAATTCTCAAACCCCCGCATGGATACTCACTTATTATTTCATTTTATTTTTACCAATGCTATTAAAAATTAATATTATACTTTTTTTAAAAAAATATATTTTTAAAAGTTATTTGCGGTCATTTTTCAGGCAGTAATACAAATATTATAAAATCGATTTGCGAGACGGCAAGAATCGTGGTTTTAAATTTATTCCAATGACTATCCGATCATGCATGAAATTTCTTATCTTGCCGAAAAAATATAAGTAAAAAAATTATATACATAAACGTATATACATATATATGTACAAAAGTAATGCCTCGATGCAGTATTCAGCAATGAACGACAATTCGGGAATATAATCCCAAGTTCCCTCCAAGCAAATACACAACTATCGATTGCACCAGCGAATTGCTGTTGAAACTACTACATTCGAGGTAATACCGTTCGTCCTAAAATCATTGCAGTGTAAAGAGACTGAAATGAGTTGTATTTCATAGAGCTGAGCCATAAAAAAAACAAAAAAAAAAAAAACAAATTTTTTTTATCCATCATAAACTTTTATTTTAATTAAAAAAAAAATACCAACAACTATGAAGTATACGTATATATGTTTACATGCTTTTGTAATAAAAAATATTTTTGAAATTAAAACCTCTGATACGATAATAAATGAATGTACCACTAGCCAGTAGGTAAAGACATATTTAAAAATCTATTTTTCTTGAAACTCCAAATGAGCATCCAGCGGCTGGAAAAAAAACGTTAAATAAAAAAAGGAACAAGAGGAAGGTCTTGAAGTGAGGGTTGACAAGAGCAGACATGTGCCACGAGCATGTCAGCATGTGCAGTGTCTGGTAGTGCAGGCTGCAAGTCACTGGAACCTCATGCTCGTGGATGTACAGAGTTACGTACTTACTACACCACACTAGACCATCACTACAGCAGACTACAGCACACTACTACACCCTACTACACCACACTACAGTTGACTACACCAGGAGGTAGAGAGGTCTCTCTTGTTGACGACAGCTGCACCGACCATTTATTTCTATCATTCTTTTTACGGAACTAAACGTTCTCTCCGTCTCTCTCATTCTCTCTTTAACACAACCTCACGCTCATATTCACACTCACACGTCCACACATGTGCGCCACACCTACACATAAATAAAATAATACCCCCTTTGAAGTTAAACCCAGGGAGGTCAGGCACTTCCTGTCCCGTCTGTGAGACATTACGCCTAATATGGACGATGTGTCGTTAAAGCCATTGTCTTTGCACTTTAAACGTGCTTTACGGCGTGTGTACTTGCACACGTGCAATTGACGTTCACAATTATCCACAACAACTAAATGAACGTTGGAAAAATAAAATAAAAATAATTATTATTATTATTATTATTAAAAATAAAAAAATTAATCCGTAAAATGGTTCACTCTGGGAAAAAACTTCTCGCTTTCTTTGAGCTCAACGGCATTGTTATCGGTAAAATTTTGAGCTCTTTGAGTCAAAGAAACGATTGGACCGAGAAGAAATCCATTTCGCTAAAAAAGTGATTTTTGTTCGACGGTATCTTTGGAAAAAATCGACCGATTATTATGTTTGGCGGCAATCAAAAGAACTTATTGAGACGTATGCTACAAAAATTCAAAAAAACATATTTTTTTATTTTTATTTTTCAAATAACTTGTGAACTACGCGACCGATCGACTCTGCAATCTGATGTTCTAAGTCTTGATCCCTTTCGATTGCCGCCTATTTTCAAATCGATTTATTCGCTCCAAAAATATCGTATGACAAAAATTAGTTTACACACACAAGACCGAATGTCTACCCGGAAATAGTCAGAATGACTTCCTAAGACTTCAAAACATCGAGATATGAAAACGCGATTTTTTAAAATTGAACCGAAACTAATAACTTCCCTCTTTTTGAAAATTTTAAATTTTAGCGGGAAGTTTAAAAACAATAAAGTATATCTACTGTGTTCTACTACTTTGCTTTAGTTATTTAATTTATTTAATAAGTCGTAAAATAGAATCAGCCTTTATTCTATTTGAATTTTAAGTAAATAAGCCATAATAGAAAATGCAAAAAGAGTAATATGAAATAAATTAAATCCAAGTTATTTATTTTCAGTGCAATGCGGATTCTCCTTTCAAAACTTCCTAGGCCGTGGATAGTTGATGAAAAAAAGGACGACGGGTATACGGCCCTTCATCTCGCTGCCCTCAATAACCACGTTGAAGTCGCCGAATTATTGGCTCGAGTTGGCAAAGCTGACCTGGATCTTCAGAATGTCAATTTGCAGACTGCGCTACATCTTGCTGTGGAACGTCAGCATACTCAAATCGTTCGAGTAAGTCCAAGTGACTTGTTGAAATACACATTTACATATAAATATATATATATATATATATTCATATTTATAATTAAGGAAAGATGTACGAGCTGTAAGGCATTGAATCGTTTGAGCAAACAATTGTAAATTATGAATAATAATTAGTATTATTTTTTGCGTTAATTAGTTGCTGGTGCGAGAGGGTGCAAATGTGAATGTCGCTGATAAGGACGGCGATACACCTCTTCACGAAGCACTACGTCATCATACGCTATCACAGCTACGGCAATTGCAAGACGTCAGGGATGTAGGACGACTATTAATGGGTCTGGGTTCACAAGGACAAGATAAGAAGAGCAGCTCTTTTATCGCTTGTTTTCTAGCAGCTCATGGCGCTGATCTTGAGTTGAAAAACAAAAAGGGACAAACTCCACTCGATCTTTGTCCTGATCCGAATCTTTGCAAGACTCTTACAAATTGTCACAAAAACAAGGAGTCGTAAGTTTTAAATTACTCTTTATGATAAAATAAAATACACTTAATCCTTTAATTAATTAATTAACTGATTAATTGATTGATCTATTTTTTTTTAGACATGATATTGAGACGACCACACACGCACAGACTATTGATGAATGTCTAGTATGTTCTGATGCTAAACGAGAAATGTTATTTAATCCTTGCGGTCATGTTGCTTGTTGCAATGTATGTGCACCGAGGGTTAAAAAATGTTTAATTTGCCGTGAAAATGTTGTGTCACGAGTTAAAGTAAGGGATATATATATACATATACATAGATTATATATATGAGGTATTCATGCCAAATCGGAGTTTGAAAAATTATTCTTTATTTCCTTTATTTTTGATATTTTGTAGTACGCGTAAAAAAATTTCCTGGTAAATTTTTAGATTAATAATTAGTGGATGTTCTTTAGTTTTTTTTACTATTGATTATGAATAGACCTAATGACTAATTAGTAATTTTGAAATGTTTACAGTGAAAAATTTTAAAAACTACTAGAAGAATTTGAAAAATAATAAATAGTGACAAAAATTTGTATTAATAGAGAAGACAAAATTTTTCAAATTTTCAAAAATCGATAAAAAATAATTGCCACAATCAGACTGGAAAAATTTTTGAAAAAATTGTAGTTATAAAAAATTTTCAAAAAAATATTTGAAGTGTAAAACTCAAAAATTACAGAAAAATATTTTTAAAAACTTGTCCGTTTTTCTAAAAATTAAAAAAAAATGTTTTGATTTTTAAACGGGTTATTGAAAAGATTTCAAAATTTACCAGGAAGTTTTTTTTATGCGAACTACAAATTATCAGAAAATAAAAGAAATAAAAATAAAAAATTTTAAACTGACGGACTTGGCATGGAATTCCCCATATATATTAATTTACAAAATAATAAAGTAGAGTGATTTGTGGTTTTGGGAAATAGATTTATGGTTAAATGTTTAATTCGTAATTTAACAGATAGAAGAATGCGTGGTTTGTTCGGATCGCAAAGCTGGTATTCTATTCCGTCCATGCGGTCATATGTGTGCATGTGAAAGCTGTGCTACACTGATGAAGAAATGTGTCCAGTGTCGTGCTCAAATTCAACACATGGTACCATTGTCCATCTGCTGCGGCGGAGGAGGTGATATTTCTTATATTAAGGGACACAATGCCTCAGGTATTACGTCCTTAGACCCCGTTAAATTTAAAATTGTTGTTTTTATTATTATTATTATTTAAAGCTTTCTTTAAATTTACATTTACTTTTATTTTAAAAAAGTTTTTAATTAAATATAAACCATTTCCCGATATCTACTTTAATCCATTGATGAAAAAATAAATACTAATGACTAGAGGTTTTTTAAACCCTTTTATTTTGTATAGGTACGATATCGGAAGTTAAATCTGACGTTGAGGATGAATCCGTGCTGCTGAATACTAATAATACTAACACAGAAGCTGTATTAATGAATAACGGTAGTCGAGATACATCCCATAGTGATATACAAAAATTACAACAGCAATTACAGGATATTAAAGAACAGGTAATCTTTTAATTAATAAAAACTAATTACTTTTTTATCTAATTGATAATTTTTTAATTTACAACATAGATGATCATTTAAATTACACTAGAAAAAAAAAAATTTTAATACTTTCTTTGCTTAAAAATTATTTTTAATAATTTATTGTCGGGTAAAAGTACCCATTTTTAATACTTTAATTACACTTACTCTATCACATCCATTTCTATGCCGCGACTTTTTTTTTTTTTTGCAGATTTCAAATCATAAAACTTTATTTTCATAGAAATGAATAAATTTGTAGAAAATTACACCAGGTCTCTTTGACCTTATACAAAAAATAGAATAATAATTCATCTAACTAAAATAATTACTTTGACAATAAAGTTTTTTAATCATTAAAATATATGGGAGATTTAAATATTGATCTGGAACCGACTACCGGGTACTTTATCCTCGTAATAATTTTTTAAATATTTTTCATTCATAAAAATAACATATCAAGTGTCCAAAACGGATGTCTTATATTTTACTTAAGTCTGAAAAATCGTTAACCCACAGGTCGACCCCAAAACTTCCCGTTTCTTAAATTCGAAAACGTTGTTACGGGTGAACTTTTGAGCTTCGAGATCGAAAAAACGTTTGGATCACATTTGGAGATTGGAAAGCGCTTGTTGAGGCTTAGATTTGATCAAACGTGAAAACAAACCCGTCGTGATTTACGAGTTATGCAACAAAAACTTTTTTTTAATTTTTATTTTTTAAATAACTTTGAAACTATTTGATCGATCGACTTGAAAATTTAATCAGATCTAAGTCTTGGTGAATCCTTTCGCCAAAAAAATTTCCACACACATACATACACACACGGATGGGCGGAAGTCTAAAAATGGTCAGAAAATTTTCCTAGAACTTCAAAACGTCGAGATAAAAAAATTGATTGAAATCAATAACTTCTTTTTTTTTCAAAATTCTCTATTTTCATAGGGAAGTTAAAAATATTTTTTTTACTCAGTGCACTACTACTACCACTACTGCTATAATATACTACTATACTACTAAAAATAATAATTATAATATATTAATAAAAAAAACAATACATCTGTTTCAGACAATGTGTCCAGTATGTTTAGACCGATTAAAAAATATGATATTTTTATGTGGCCATGGAACATGTCAAATGTGCGGTGATCGTATGTCCGAATGCCCGATATGTCGCAAAGCCGTTGACAAACGAATTCTTCTTTATTAAAAAAAAAAAGCTTGTTAATTAAAGCGAAGACAACGATAATAATTAATATCTAAGATTAGTGTTAATTTATTGATTAACTATTTACTAATCACTACAACTAATAACTAGTTAATTAATTAAAAAAAAAAGACTGTGACTGCGTATAGTTTACTCGGGAAGCCGCGTTCACTACGCACAGATAGTAAGTCGTTTATTTTTTTTTTAGGGCATATCAGACAGTGCCCTCGAGTTTTTTTTAATTTTCAATGACAACTGTCATGACCGTATCATATTTTTATTAATTAGTTGAAAAAAAATTTTAAAAACGGACATGATCCTGAAGTTAACTGACATGATTGACATGATTCCAGTTTTAATAAAAAGGACAGTAGTTACAATTTCATCGAGATGTAGAATAAAAAAAAATTAGTTACAATTGTCATCAATTAGAAGTTAAGAAGATTTGTTGAATAAATTTTAAAATTCAAATTATAAAATTGACATTATTTTACTGAAATTTATGTAACAAATTTCGTCCAAACCCAATTGATGTTAATTGCAAGTACTTTTCTTTTTTTAATTTATACCTCAGCGAAATTGTAACGACGTTGTATTTTTTTTTAATTAACGCTCTAATTTTTTGTAATTAGTTGATAAATTCATATGCTTATGACAGTTGTCATTGATGATTTTAAAAAAGTGGGGACACTGTCTGAAAATGGCCTTAATTTTTAAAAATAAGTATAACCCAATTACTTTTTTTGAAAGTACGTTTTAAAATTAATAATATTTTTGTAGATGAATTTAAAATTTTTTATATTACTTATAACTTATGACATTTAATACCATATATATTTCTATATATATTATATATATTGTTCAGTTTAATCACAGTAAGTGATTGTTGACATCTATTAACTTTTTATTTTATATGTTATTTTAAAAATGAAATTACGTTATGCCCAATTGTTTAATAGGCAGTAATTATACTATTTTTAGACGGTAGTTTATTAATCATGATAAAGACACTAATTAACAAATGTTTTTATTATTTTAATTGTAAAAAAAATTTATAAGATTTATGACAGAAGGTAATTAATTTTACTATTTGTTATGACGTATATTATTAGTTATTATTATTATTATTATTATTATTAGTTAATTGATTAATTAATTAATAAACTTACTGGCTTATAAAAAAAATAAATATTAATAAAAAAATGAAGTCGTGTAAAAAATGATTTATTTTAATTTAAATTTAAATTACAGATTAACTAAAACTGACATTCTAATTATGACATATATTTAAAATTAGCCAAATAAAAATATATATAAATATAATTTGCTTGATGAGAGTGTAGTGACTTTATAAATTTAACAATGGCTGTACCAAAGCTGCACGATAATTATTTTTGAAATTATTTAAAACACAGCTGACATATATTTATAATTGTTATTTATAAACTTCAAATTATTTTATAATTAAATTAAGTAATGAAAATTTGTGTTACTATTTTAATTTATTTGTGGCTGCAAACGGCCATAATATTAATATTAATAATAATAATAATAATAATAATTAATAATAAATTACTCAAGCTACATTAACACTCCGATGATGAGTTAAGGTCAGACGATGATAATTTTTTAGCCCGTGTAATACGATCTAATTCAGCGGCCGCGTCATTGCGCATCGCAGCTTTATCGACTGGTCCACCATCTACATCAACATTAAACATTTATTACTCATCTACTTTACTCTATTCTACAGACAATAATTATTAGTATATTGTGTAACGAGGGATGAAACAAAATGATTTCAGACAAGGGTAAGGCTGACATCTCCCGCAATGAAATCGTCTTTCATCCTGAGTTACACTAGATTTTTCATGATTACCTGCATTGGAACTTAGTTTCACGGAAAAATAATAAACTTACCTATTTTAATAGGACTGCTACCGGAACTACCAGGTGTATTTGCACCTGGACCACCAGGAGATGCTCCAGTTTTTTTATATAATAGAGAATTGAAAAAGCTTGCTAGTACACCTTCACCTGACGGTGTGGCATTCGCTCCTTTAGCGTCCAATTTTTTATTAGGTGACGGTACCTGTGCAATTTATTTTATTAAAACTAATTAATACGATTATCATTATTGTTAATATAAATTAATATCAATTATAATATTAATCACAGTTACCAGTTCATACCACTGATATTAGAACATGCTTAAATTCTTAAACACAACACATAAATTATTACATTATACAAAATTAACAGCAACGGGATGTCAAAAAAATATTTAATTAATTATTTAAAAGCATTCTCAGACAGTCCCCCCCCCACTTTTTAAAAATATGCCATGACATAACTGTCAGTATTCAAAATTGACATGAATATTTTATAAAAATTTATTTTCCAAATTTAACTTACAATTGATGTCAACTGTAAGTAATTTTTTAAAAATCTATCTCAACGAAATTGTCCTCTAATTTTTTTTTAATTGATAAAATTTTGATACGCTTTTGACAGCTGTCATTAAAAATTTTTAAAAAGTTGACACTGTCTAAGAATGTCCTTAAAAAATAATAATTATTTCGTTTTAATTATCAAAATTAGTATAAATATAGTTAGTTACACTCGAGCAACATTTAAGCATTCTCTAATAAAATAATTGGTACAACCTGCACGTGCATGTATGGCCCGGTGCTTGCCTGATTTCGCGTAGTAGGTGATCGAGACGGATCTCTCAGGCCAGACAACGTTGCTTGTTGTCTAGCTAAGAAAGCTTGCTCGTCTTCAGCTACGACTTCAACTTCTCGTGCTACACACTGCAATAATATTTTTAAAAATATTTAAATAAATTACTTTTAAATCTACCGTCAATTTAAGATACCTTTCTATTGACAGATGGCTGAGCGATAACATCACGGTAATAATCGTCTGGTTTCATAGACTGTAAATTTTCATGAAGTATACATATTTTTTTAATGTTATCCCAACCAGCAGGTCTGGAATAAAATAATAGTTATTAATTATATTTATTTAGTTAAATTTAGTAACTTACATTAGCACAGCGTCCTTTTCTACAACTAATGCAGGTGTTCTAAAAGGTAGATTATAAATTCTATGAGTGAGGTATTTATACAATAAATCGCAATTTTTATCTTCTTTTGCAGAAGTATAAAATAACCCGGCTCCATATTGCAAACAAAATCTCCTGATCCACTGCTGCATGAAATCAAAGTGTTCATCTCTAAAAAAATATATTACTATAGTTTTTATAAACCACTTTAATTTTTTTGTTTTTTTTTTAAATAATGAAATTACTTGTAATCGTGTTCTTTCTCAAGCGTTGACATATAATCTGTCTTCGTAATTACAACGACAACATCAAGTCCTAAATTAGTTGTGAGTACTCCTTCAGGTAATGGTAAATTGTCGGCATCATCATCTAAATTACGGCTTGTGCGTCTTAATGGACTGCCTGGATCTAATTCATCACCCGGTTCCGTGTAATCTTGCCATTTTTTCACATCTTTGTAAATTAAATAATTTATTTTATGTATTTGTCACACACTAATTATTAATAATTTAAATATAAGTAATTGGTAAAAAATTACCAACAATTACACAATTATTTTATTGCTACATTTCAAATTATTTAATAAATTTTTCTTACGTGCTACTAGTTACCCGCGAATAATAAAAAACCAAAAAATGCATACCAAAAATTTTTCAAAATTTCTCCATATTTTGAAATGCAACAATACAATAATTGAGATTATTAATGATCCTGAAGTTAGCAGACTAAAAATTTTCGGATTTTTTTTTCAAGGATTCAATTGCAAAAAAAAAATAAACTAAAAATATGCACATGTAGAAAATTTAAAAAACTACAGGTGCAATTTTTCAAATATTTTTTTTTCTTATAACTTATCTTTAATAAAAAATCCAAAAATTATTAAACGTCAGCTAACTTCAGTATCATAAATTTTCTATCTACTACATTTACACTCATCGATTATTGATATTTTTTTGTTCTCTTAGTTAATAAGTAATATTTCACTACATACTTAATTGTCTACATTTTTGTCGCGTATCATTATCTAGCGGCAATTTATCAATATGATCGCCAAGAAGTGCTGCCCAAGATTGCAATTGGTCGAGTAGAGCCCATGGTGTTGTCATAGCAGCTACTAACATAACTAAAGTATGGGGAAATTTTTCAGCGTTCAATGCAAATCTCAGCAGATTTGCATGACCCGGATCGCCATCCAACACCCATACTGACAACCGAGTTTGATCTAAACGTCAAAGTAAAAAATTGTCACACCCAATTTAAATATTCAAAACTTACAATTAAATCTATACTACATTTATTTAAACATTACCATCTCTATAGTCATCTCTGACGTCAATATAAGCGAACTCTAACCCAGATCCCTTTTTAGGATCCTCAACACCTTGCAATTTAGCGATAAGAGTCGTCTTGCCACTTTCATTGTCACCTGAGAAAAAAATATATCAATGATATCATCCGCATGTCACTTGGAAACACTTTACAATAATAAACTCATCACTATTTATAATCACCTAGAACTAGTACATTCTTATTTGAAGGTAATTTGTTGTTTCCACTATTTTGTACTTCTGCTAAAATTGAAGACCTGTAAGACAAATAGCAATTAGTTAATTTGAATATAATTAAAATTGATAAATGTGTTTAGAACAAGTCCAGCACTGACGTCAAGTCAAGTTCAATGGGTACGGACTTTGTTATTTTATTAAAAGACAAATTTTGTGAAAAAAAAAATTTTTTTGGTGCTGTTTAATTTAAAATAATTAATTATTAATTTACCAGAGATTGTCTTTATTGTTAATGTCGTCTTTTTTCTTTAATTGAAGCCCATTACTCTGTGACATGATCGCGGTCGCCGCCATTACTCATTTCCCTGCCCATATTCGATATTTCGATTCTTCGTAACCTTTTACGGTCGAATTCTTATCCTATCGACTATCGATATCACACTACTACTCGATTTATTTCGATTTTTATATACACCTACGAGTTTTGCATACTAATTATTTATTTATTGTTAAAGTAAAAGTTATTTTCGAATAAATTAAATAAATAAATTCATAGATTGTGACATTAATCATCATTTTGTAATTCCCGCTACTTTTTGAATTGACTTAAATTTAATTTTCGAGTTATGAATCATTAGTAACTTTTAATTTGATTTTAATTAATATAAATATGATTAATTAAATATAAAAATGTCAAATTTTCGCTAATTTAAAAACTTACCGCCAACTAATTAATTAATTAAATTTATATAATAATGATAGATAAAGTAATTATTCATAAACTTCAAGAACATAAATATGTGGAAAGACAAAAAAAATTTTAATAATTTAAAAAAAAAAAGTAATTCAAGTATTTTAAGTCAACAATAGTTGTTGTTGCTCTGATAATTTGTAGTACTCAAAAAAATGTATAAAAACAACAAATATATGTGTAAGTATATATTAACATGACAGTTAATTTAAAAAGAAAGATTTAAGGGCATTCTTAGATAGCCCTCCTCCATTTTTCAAAAGTTTGATGTAACTTTCAACTGTCAGCGAATTTAAATTTAAATAATTAACTAAAAAAAAAAAAAAAATTAAAGCATTAATTAAAAAAAGAACAATTTTGCATTTTATTTTAATTCATAATTTTCAATTTTTCTCCGATTTCTAATAAGTTATTTTTCAGATATTTAAATTTACCGCGCAAGTAATAAAAATAATTAATAAATTATTGATAAGAATGAAAAAATTTCGAGTATACTTTTTAGTCTAATTAATATAAGTATTGGCACAAATAAATTTTGATAAAATTATTAAATTTTAATTTTGAAATTACGCGCCAAGATGGCGCTACTGCTCGTTGCTGTATTCGACGCTCAAACATTTGCTAAAGTGGGGGTGGGAGAATGAGTTGCAAGCTTATTAACTGACGGTCCACTAGCGGCAGTCAGTATCATCGACAACGGCAGTAGTAGTCCAGATCCTTCTTTACGTTTAAATAGAAACACAATATTGCAGGTGATTCGCAGAATAATTCATAAAATTTATTACTTATAGTCATTGTGTTATTAAAATGTACAGTATTAGTGAAATTTTAATTGTGTAAAGTGTATGTGGTGTAGTTAAGTAGTGAGTGTTTAGTGCTAGTGCAAAGTTTTGAGTGTTCAGTGCCAGTGTAAAATGTTGCTGATGGCTGATGCTGATATCTTCCAAGTTCCTGAGCCCAATCATCTGGCATCGTCTGGTGGGAAATAGCAGTTAAGTGACGTTTTTTAGCTGCAATACGCTTGGAGCAATTTAATTCGAATCTCCAAGTGTATTAGGACACCCTTCTGCATATTATTTCTCCACCAAGGTTTGTTCAAACACTTAAGTGTTTTTTTTTAATATTTTAAATATTTTCCTCATATTCTGCCGCCATTTTATTTTGACAAGATTTAGCTTATCCTCAATTTCTAATAATTTATTTTTCGAATATATAAATTTACCGCAAGAGTAATAAGAATAATTAACAAATTATTAATGAAGAATACAAAATTTAGAGCATATTATTTAGTCAAATTAAGATAATTATTGACACAAATGAATTTTGATTAAATTATTAAATTTCAATTTTTAAATTTCGCGCCGTTGGCGTTACTGCGCGTCGCTGTTGTGCGTCGCTGTCGTCAACGTTCAAATTTTAGTTAAAGTGGGGGGGAACAGTCGAATGAATCGCAAAATCGATTGCTTTGTAATCAACTGACGGTTCGATAGCGGCAGTTAGTATCATCGACAATGGCAGTACTAGTCCAGATCCTTCTTTACGTTTGAATCGGAACACAGAGTTACAGTTAAGTCGCGTAGAATCGTGCAGTGATTGTTAAATTTATCTTTTATTAATTTAAATTGTGCAAAGTATTTGTGGTGTAGTTAGTTTTCAGTGTTAGTGTAAAGTGTCCAGTGTTCTGTGCTATAGTGAAGTGTTGCTGGTGGCTGATGGCTGATGCTACCTTCCAAGTTCCTGAGCCAAATCATCTGGCATCGTCTGGTGGGAAATAGCAGTTAAGTGACGTTTTTTAGCTGCAATACACTTGGAGCAATTTAATTCAAATCTCCAAGTGTATTAGGACACCCTTCTGCATATTATTTCTCCACCAAGGTTTGTTCAAACACTCAAGTGTTTTTTTTTTAATTTTTTAAATATTTTCCTCATATTCTGCCGCCATTTTATTTTGAGAAGAATTTTAATTTTTTTTCAATTTCTTATAATTTATTTTACAAATATTTAAATTTACCGCGCAAGTAATGAGAACAATTAATCAGGGTGCGGGTGCCATCTTTTTGTCCTAACAACAAGTTCTTTCGAGTCGAGAAATATTTCGATTAAAAATTATTCCCGGTATAATTAAGATACAAATGATGTTAATAACGACTGTATTTATTTCAAGTAGATATTTAAGACAGATTTGTAATTAATCAGTTGTATTAAATGTTGTTTCCTTTAAATACAGATGACTGATAAAAGCACTACGATATGGTGACTTAGTAATGTGGAAAGATTTCCAATGATGAACAGTTGTACATCGAACTGATGTCATGTATTTGCATACAGTGATTAAGTCGGATATAAAATGTGACATTCGTATTTGTTGCTATCATGAACAATAGTCTTTAATCAATTAAAACAACGATAATTTGATGCATTAGTATTTTATACTTTTTTTAAAATGAGTCAAATTGATTGAAAGCAATTTACTTATAATGCCAGTTGAATTTTTGTCTAGCCATATTTAAAGTGACAATAATTTGAGTCAGCCATTGTATGTTGCCAACAAACTTGGCAGCATCGAAAGTTGTAGCAAGTAGAAGTTTATTCTCGTGCGATTCTGTGGCAGCAGTATATTATACCAAATAAACGGCAGTGCGACAACTTTACTTTTTTTTTTTTTCTATTTTTTTTTTAATACTTAAAAGGGCCTAGTCAATTTAAAGTTACGAGAACGCTCGGGAACACAGTTCCATTGGAGCCTAAGAATGCCCATTCTACAGATTTACTCTGTTTTTAACACCTAATCAAATCAAATTCTTTATCTTTGTACCGATCTTCAGATGTCAGCGACGGGACGAATCTCAGAGCCGAAAGACCTCACACTCTTTGTGTGAAAAATTCTTTCGACAACCGCTGGGATTCGACACCATGCCTGGCCAGTGATCAAGTTCGAGGGGCCTAGATCTTGCGCCTTAGACCGCTCGGCCATGATCACCGGTTATGACGAGTTTACTCCAAACTTCTCTACTCAGAACCATCTTTATTCGAAAATTAGATTCAACACCGATATCATATATTGAAACAATGGAGGGTAGAGGTACCTCTATCCTCCATAGTATATTCGAATCGTTTATATGGACCTTAAATATTCCCATCGTAATTTACGCAAGGGAGCTTAATACTTCGTATTATTCGTCTGAAGTAATATTTCTAAAATGAAATTTCCAACGCTACATTGTAAAAATTACGATTTTGAAAATTGAGTCCACCACTACAATAATCAATAGGACCAATTACGATAATATTATCGTAAATTTTGCTGGAATTTTCTTCCCGTGCAGCTGAGATAATATTTGGGCCGATATGCAGCTTCCGTCAACGATCACCTTTAAACTGAAATATTTTTTGATCGACTCAAAATCTCACTTGTTATGTCCACCTATCTTGTAGCTGACACTTTTTCCTACAATTCTCATTCATTCATGATCGATTTTTTCGCAGGCTGTCCTGACATTTGTGACATATGTATCTGAGATGATATTCGGGATAAAATGCAGCCCCTCTAGGCGATCACCTCTAAACTGGAATAACTTTTGATCGACTCAAAATCTCACTTGTTATGTCCACCTATCTTGTAGCTGACAGTTTTTCCTACAACTTCCATTCATTCATGATCGATTTTTTTTGCACGCTGCCCTGACATTTGTGACCAACGAAGCTAGGATGATATTTGGGCTAAAATGCAGCCCCTGTAGACGATCACCTTCAAACTGAAATATTTTTTGATCTACTCAAAATCTCACTTGTTCCGTCCGCATATCTTGTAGCTGACACTTTTTCCTACAATTTCCATTCATTCATGATCGATTTTTTCGCAGGCTGTCCTGACATTTGTGACATATGTATCTGAGATGATATTCGGGCTAAAATGCAGCCCCACTAGGCGATCACCTCTAAACTGAAATAACTTTCGATCTACTCAAAATCTCACTGGTTCCGTCCGACTATCTTGTAGCTGACACTTTTTCCTACAATTCTCATTCATTCATGATCGATTTCCTCGCAAACCGTCCTGACATTTGTGACATATGTATCTGAGATGATATTCGGGCTAAAATGCAGCCCCACTAGGCGATCACCTCTAAACTGAAATAACTTTCGATCTACTCAAAATCTCACTGGTTCCGTCCGACTATCTTGTAGCTGACACTTTTTCCTACAATTTCCATTCATTCATGATCGATTTTTTCGCAGGCTGACCTGACATTTGTGACATATGTATCTGAGATGATATTCGGGCTAAAATGCAGCCCCACTAGGCGATCACCTCTAAACTGAAATAACTTTCGATCTACTCAAAATCTCACTGGTTCCGTCCGACTATCTTGTAGCTGACACTTTTTCCTACAATTCTCATTCATTCATGATCGATTTCCTCGCAAACCGTCCTGACATTTGTGACATATGTATCTGAGATGATATTCGGGCTAAAATGCAGCCCCACTAGGCGATCACCTCTAAACTGGAATAACTTTTGATCGACTCAAAATCTCACTTGTTATGTCCACCTATCTTGTAGCTGACACTTTTTCCTACAATTTCCATTCATTCATGATCGATTTTTTCGCAGGCTGACCTGACATTTGTGACATATGTATCTGAGATGATATTCGGGCTAAAATGCAGCCCCACTAGGCGATCACCTCTAAACTGGAATAACTTTTGATCGACTCAAAATCTCACTTGTTATGTCCACCTATCTTGTAGCTGACACTTTTTCCTACAATTTCCATTCATTCATGATCGATTTTTTCGCAGGCTGACCTGACATTTGTGACATATGTATCTGAGATGATATTCGGGCTAAAATGCAGCCCCACTAGGCGATCACCTCTAAACTGAAATAACTTTCGATCTACTCAAAATCTCACTTGTTCTGTCCGCCTATCTTGTAGCTGACACTTTTTCTTACAATTCTCATTCATTCATGATCGATTTTTTCGCACGCTGTCCTGGCATTTGTGACATATGTATCTGAGATGATATTCGGGCTAAAATGCAGCCCCACTAGGCGATCACCTCTAAACTGAAATAACTTGTGATCTACTCAAAATCTCACTTGTTCCGTCCGCCTATCTTGGAGCTGACACTTTTTCCTACAATTCTCATTCATTCATGATCGATTTTTTCGCACGCTGTCCTGGCATTTGTGACATATGTATCTGAGATGATATTCGGGCTAAAATGCAGCCCCACTAGGCGATCACCTCTAAACTGAAATAACTTGTGATCTACTCAAAATCTCACTTGTTCCGTCCGCCTATCTTGGAGCTGACACTTTTTCCTACAATTCTCATTCATTCATGATCGATTTCCTCGCAAACCGTCCTGACATTTGTGACATATGTATCTGAGATGATATTCGGGCTAAAATGCAGCCCCACTAGGCGATCACCTCTAAACTGGAATAACTTTTGATCGACTCAAAATCTCACTTGTTATGTCCACCTATCTTGTAGCTGACAGTTTTTCCTACAATTCTCATTCATTCATGATCGATTTTTTCGCAGGCTGTCCTGACATTTGTGACATATGTATCTGAGATGATATTCGGGCTAAAATGCAGCCCATCTAGGCGATCACCTCTAAACTGAAATAACTTTCGATCTACTCAAAATCTCACTTGTTCCGTCCGCCTATCTTGGAGCTGACACTTTTTCCTACAATTCTCATTCATTCATGATCGATTTCCTCGCAAACCGTCCTGACATTTGTGACATATGTATCTGAGATGATATTCGGGCTAAAATGCAGCCCCACTAGGCGATCACCTCTAAACTGAAATAACTTGTGATCTACTCAAAATCTCACTTGTTATGTCCACCTATCTTGTAGCTGACACTTTTTCCTACAATTCTCATTCATTCATGATCGATTTTTTCGCAGGCTGTCCTGACATTTGTGACATATGTATCTGAGATGATATTCGGGATAAAATGCAGCCCCTCTAGGCGATCACCTCTAAACTGGAATAACTTTTGATCGACTCAAAATCTCACTTGTTATGTCCACCTATCTTGTAGCTGACAGTTTTTCCTACAATTCTCATTCATTCATGATCGATTTTTTCGCAGGCTGTCCTGACATTTGTGACATATGTATCTGAGATGATATTCGGGCTAAAATGCAGCCCATCTAGGCGATCACCTCTAAACTGGAATAACTTTTGATCTACTCAAAATCTCACTTGTTCCGTCCGCCTATCTTGTAGCTGACCCTCTTTCTACAATTTCCATTCATTCATGATCGATTTTTTTTGCACGCTGCCCTGACATTTGTGACCAACGAAGCTAGGATGATATTTGGGCTAAAATGCAGCCCCTGTAGACGATCACCTTCAAACTGAAATATTTTTTGATCTACTCAAAATCTCACTTGTTCCGTCCGCATATCTTGTAGCTGACACTTTTTCCTACAATTTCCATTCATTCATGATCGATTTTTTCGCAGGCTGTCCTGACATTTGTGACATATGTATCTGAGATGATATTCGGGCTAAAATGCAGCCCCACTAGGCGATCACCTCTAAACTGAAATAACTTGTGATCTACTCAAAATCTCACTTGTTCCGTCCGCCTATCTTGGAGCTGACACTTTTTCCTACAATTCTCATTCATTCATGATCGATTTCCTCGCAAACCGTCCTGACATTTGTGACATATGTATCTGAGATGATATTCGGGCTAAAATGCAGCCCCACTAGGCGATCACCTCTAAACTGAAATAACTTTCGATCTACTCAAAATCTCACTTGTTCCGTCCGCCTATCTTGTAGCTGACACTTTTTCTTACAATTCTCATTCATTCATGATCGATTTTTTCGCACGCTGTCCTGGCATTTGTGACCAACGTAGCTAGAGTTATATTTGGGCTAAAATGCGGCCCCTGTAGACGATCACCTTCAAACTGAAATATTTTTTGATCTACTCAAAATCTCACTTGTTCCGTCCGCATATCTTGTAGCTGACACTTTTTCCTACAATTTCCATTCATTCATGATCGATTTCCTCGCAAACCGTCCTGACATTTGTGACATATGTATCTGAGATGATATTCGGGCTAAAATGCAGCCCCACTAGGCGATCACCTCTAAACTGAAATAACTTTCGATCTACTCAAAATCTCACTTGTTCCGTCCGCCTATCTTGTAGCTGACACTTTTTCTTACAATTCTCATTCATTCATGATCGATTTTTTCGCACGCTGTCCTGGCATTTGTGACCAACGTAGCTAGAGTTATATTTGGGCTAAAATGCGGCCCCTGTAGACGATCACCTTCAAACTGAAATATTTTTTGATCTACTCAAAATCTCACTTGTTCCGTCCGCATATCTTGTAGCTGACACTTTTTCCTACAATTTCCATTCATTCATGATCGATTTTTTCGCAGGCTGTCCTGACATTTGTGACATATGTATCTGAGATGATATTTGGGCTAAAATGCAGCCCCTGTAGACGATCACCTTCAAACTGAAAAAACTTTTGATTTTCCCAAAATCTCACTTGTTCTGTCCACCTATCTTGTAGCTGACACTTTTTCCTACAATTTCCATTCATTCATGATTGATTTTCTCGCACGCTGTCCTGGCATTTGTGACCAACGTAGCTAGGATGATATTTGGGCTAAAATGCAGCCCCTGTAGGCGATCACCTCTAAACTGGAATAACTTTCGATCTACTCAAAATCTCACTCGTTCCGTCCGCCTATCTTTGGCTGACACATTTTCCTACAATTCTCATTCATTCATGATCGATTTCCTCGCAAACCGTCCTGACATTTGTGACATATGTATCTGAGATGATGTTCGGGCTGAAATGCAGCCCCTCTAGGCGATCACCTCTAAACTGCAATAACTTTTGATCTACTCAAAATCTCACTTGTTCCGTCCGCCTATCTTGTAGCTGACACTTTTTCCTACAATTTCCATTCATTCATGATCGATTTTCTCGCACGCTGTCCTGACGATTGTGACCAATATAGCTAGGATGATATTTGGGCTAAAATGCAGCCCCTGTAGACGATCACCTTCAAACTGAAAAAACTTTTGATTTTCCCAAAATCTCACTTGTTCTGTCCACCTATCTTGTAGCTGACACTTTTTCCTACAATTTCCATTCATTCATGATTGATTTTCTCGCACGCTGTCCTGACGATTGTGACCAATATAGCTAGGATGATATTTGGGCTAAAATGCAGCCCCTCTAGGCGATCACCTCTAAACTGGAATAACTTTCGATCTACTCAAAATCTCACTCGTTCCGTCCGCCTATCTTTGGCTGACACATTTTCCTACAATTCTCATTCATTCATGATCGATTTCCTCGCAAACCGTCCTGACATTTGTGACATATGTATCTGAGATGATGTTCGGGCTGAAATGCAGCCCCTCTAGGCGATCACCTCTAAACTGCAATAACTTTTGATCTACTCAAAATCTCACTTGTTCCGTCCGCCTATCTTGTAGCTGACACTTTTTCCTACAATTTCCATTCATTCATGATCGATTTTCTCGCACGCTGTCCTGACGATTGTGACCAATATAGCTAGGATGATATTTGGGCTAAAATGCAGCCCCTGTAGACGATCACCTTCAAACTGAAAAAACTTTTGATTTTCCCAAAATCTCACTTGTTCTGTCCACCTATCTTGTAGCTGACACTTTTTCCTACAATTTCCATTCATTCATGATTGATTTTCTCGCACGCTGTCCTGACGATTGTGACCAATATAGCTAGGATGATATTTGGGCTAAAATGCAGCCCCTCTAGGCGATCACCTCTAAACTGAAATAACTTTCGATCTACTCAAAATCTCACTGGTTCCGTCCGCCTATCTTGTAGCTGACACTTTTTCTTACAATTCTCATTCATTCATGATCGATTTTTTCGCACGCTGTCCTGGCATTTGTGACCAACGTAGCTAGAGTTATATTTGGGCTAAAATGCGGCCCCTGTAGACGATCACCTTCAAACTGAAATATTTTTTGATCTACTCAAAATCTCACTTGTTCCGTCCGCATATCTTGTAGCTGACACTTTTTCCTACAATTTCCATTCATTCATGATCGATTTTTTCGCAGGCTGTCCTGACATTTGTGACATATGTATCTGAGATGATATTTGGGCTAAAATGCAGCCCCTGTAGACGATCACCTTCAAACTGAAAAAACTTTTGATTTTCCCAAAATCTCACTTGTTCTGTCCACCTATCTTGTAGCTGACACTTTTTCCTACAATTTCCATTCATTCATGATTGATTTTCTCGCACGCTGTCCTGGCATTTGTGACCAACGTAGCTAGGATGATATTTGGGCTAAAATGCAGCCCCTGTAGGCGATCACCTCTAAACTGGAATAACTTTCGATCTACTCAAAATCTCACTCGTTCCGTCCGCCTATCTTTGGCTGACACATTTTCCTACAATTCTCATTCATTCATGATCGATTTCCTCGCAAACCGTCCTGACATTTGTGACATATGTATCTGAGATGATGTTCGGGCTGAAATGCAGCCCCTCTAGGCGATCACCTCTAAACTGCAATAACTTTTGATCTACTCAAAATCTCACTTGTTCCGTCCGCCTATCTTGTAGCTGACACTTTTTCCTACAATTTCCATTCATTCATGATCGATTTTCTCGCACGCTGTCCTGACGATTGTGACCAATATAGCTAGGATGATATTTGGGCTAAAATGCAGCCCCTGTAGACGATCACCTTCAAACTGAAAAAACTTTTGATTTTCCCAAAATCTCACTTGTTCTGTCCGCCTATCTTGTAGCTGACACTTTTTCCTACAATTTCCATTCATTCATGATTGATTTTCTCGCACGCTGTCCTGACGATTGTGACCAATATAGCTAGGATGATATTTGGGCTAAAATGCAGCCCCTCTAGGCGATCACCTCTAAACTGGAATAACTTTCGATCTACTCAAAATCTCACTTGTTCCGTCCGCCTATCTTGTAGCTGACACTTTTTCCTACAATTTCCATTCATTCATGATCGATTTCCTCGCAAACCGTCCTGACATTTGTGACATATGTATCTGAGATGATATTCGGGCTACAACGCAGCCCCTGTAGACGATCACCTTCAAACTGAAAAAACTTTTGATTTTCCCAAAATCTCACTTGTTCTAACCGCCTATCTTGTAGCTGACACTTTTTCCTACAATTTCCATTCATTCATGATTGATTTTCTCGCACGCTGTCCTGGCTTTTGTGACCAACGTAGCTAGGATGATATTTGGGCTCAAATGCAGCCCCTCTAGGCGATCACCTCTAAACTGGAATAACTTTCGATCTACTCAAAATCTCACTCGTTCCGTCCGCCTATCTTGTAGCTGACACTTTTTCCTACAATTCTCATTCATTCATGATCGATTTCCTCGCAAACCGTCCTGACATTTGTGACATATGTATCTGAGATGATGTTCGGGCTGAAATGCAGCCCCTCTAGGCGATCACCTCTAAACTGCAATAACTTTTGATCTACTCAAAATCTCACTTGTTCCGTCCGCCTATCTTGTAGCTGACACTTTTTCCTACAATTTCCATTCATTCATGATCGATTTCCTCGCAAACCGTCCTGACATTTGTGACATATGTATCTGAGATGATATTCGGGCTACAACGCAGCCCCTGTAGACGATCACCTTCAAACTGAAAAAACTTTTGATTTTCCCAAAATCTCACTTGTTCTAACCGCCTATCTTGTAGCTGACACTTTTTCCTACAATTTCCATTCATTCATGATTGATTTTCTCGCACGCTGTCCTGGCTTTTGTGACCAACGTAGCTAGGATGATATTTGGGCTAAAATGCAGCCCCTGTAGACGATCACCTTCAAACTGAAATATTCTTTGATCTACTCAAAATCTCACTTGTTCTGTCCACCTATCTTGTAGCTGACACTTTTTCCTACAATTTCCATTCATTCATGATTGATTTTCTCGCACGCTGTCCTGACGATTGTGACCAATATAGCTAGGATGATATTTGGGCTAAAATGCAGCCCCTCTAGGCGATCACCTCTAAACTGGAATAACTTTCGATCTACTCAAAATCTCACTCGTTCCGTCCGCCTATCTTGTAGCTGACACTTTTTCCTACAATTCTCATTCATTCATGATCGATTTCCTCGCAAACCGTCCTGACATTTGTGACATATGTATCTGAGATGATGTTCGGGCTGAAATGCAGCCCCTCTAGGCGATCACCTCTAAACTGCAATAACTTTTGATCTACTCAAAATCTCACTTGTTCCGTCCGCCTATCTTGTAGCTGACACTTTTTCCTACAATTTCCATTCATTCATGATCGATTTCCTCGCAAACCGTCCTGACATTTGTGACATATGTATCTGAGATGATATTCGGGCTACAACGCAGCCCCTGTAGACGATCACCTTCAAACTGAAAAAACTTTTGATTTTCCCAAAATCTCACTTGTTCTAACCGCCTATCTTGTAGCTGACACTTTTTCCTACAATTTCCATTCATTCATGATTGATTTTCTCGCACGCTGTCCTGGCTTTTGTGACCAACGTAGCTAGGATGATATTTGGGCTAAAATGCAGCCCCTGTAGACGATCACCTTCAAACTGAAATATTCTTTGATCTACTCAAAATCTCACTTGTTCTGTCCGCCTATCTTGTAGCTGACACTTTTTCCTACAATTCTCATTCATTCATGATCGATTTTCTCGCACGCTGTCCTGACATTTGTGACCAACGTAGCGGAGATGATATTTGGGCTAAAATGCAGCCCCTGTAGACGATCACCTTCAAACTGAAATATTCTTTGATCTACTCAAAATCTCACTTGTTCTGTTCGCCTATCTTGTAGCTGACACTTTTTCCTACAATTTCCATTCATTCATGATCGATTCTCTCGCACGCTCCCTTGACATTTGTGACCAACGTAGCTGAGATGATATTTGGGCTAAAATGCGGCCCCTGTCGACGATCGCCTTCAAACTGAAATATTCTTTGATCTACTCTAAATCTCACTTGTTCTGTCCGCCTATCTTGTAGCTGACACTTTTTCCTACAATTCCCATTCATTCATGATCGATTTTCTCGCACGCTGTCCTGGCATTTGCGACCAACGTAGCTAGGATGATATTTGGGCTGAAATGCGGCCCCTGTAGACGATCACCTTCAAACTGAAATAACTTTTGATTTTCCCAAAATCTCACTTGTTCTGTCCGCCTATCTTGTAGCTGACACTTTTTCCTACAATTCCCATTCATTCATGATCGATTTTCTCGCACGCTGTCCTGGCATTTGCGACCAACGTAGCTAGGATGATATTTGGGCTGAAATGCGGCCCCTGTAGACGATCACCTTCACACTGAAAAAACTTTTGATTTTCCCAAAATCTCACTTGTTCTGTCCGCCTATCTTGTAGCTGACACTTTTTCCTACAATTTCCATTCATTCATGATCGATTTTCTCGCACGCTGTCCTGGCATTTCTGACCAACGTAGCTAGGATGATATTTGGGCTGAAATGCGGCCCCTGTAGACGATCACCTTCACACTGAAATAACTTTTGATTTTTCCAATATCTCACTTGTTCCGTCCGCCTATCTTGTAGCTGACACTTTTTCCTACAATTTCCATTTATTCATGATCGATTTTTTCGCACGCTGTCCTGGCATTTGTGACCAACGTAGCTAGGATAATATTTGGGCTCAAATGCAGCCCCTGTAGACGATCACCTTCAAACTGAAAAAACTTTTGATTTTCCCAAAATCTAGCTTGTTCTGTCTGCCTATCTTGTAGCTAACACTTTTTCCTACAATTCACATTCATTGATGATCGATTTTTTCGCAGGCTGTCCTGACATTTGTGACATATGTATCTGAGATGATATTCGGGCTAAAATGCAGCCCATCTGGGCGATCACCTCTAAACTGGAATAACTTTTGATCTACTCAAAATCTCACTTGTTCTGTCCGCCTATCTTGTAGCTGACACTTTTTCCTACAATTTCCATTCATTCATGATCGATTTTTTCGCACGCTGTCCTGGCATTTGTGACCAACGTAGCTAGGATAATATTTGGGCTCAAATGCAGCCCCTGTAGACGATCACCTTCAAACTGAAAAAACTTTTGATTTTCCCAAAATCTAGCTTGTTCTGTCTGCCTATCTTGTAGCTAACACTTTTTCCTACAATTCACATTCATTGATGATCGATTTTCTCGCACGCTGCCCTGGCATTTGTGACCAACGTAGCGGAGATGATATTTGGGCTAAAATGCGGCCCCTGTAGACGATCGCCTTCAAACTGAAATATTTTTTGATCTACTCAAAATCTCACTTGTTCCGTCCGCCTATCTTGTAGCTGACACTTTTTCCTACAATTTCCATTCATTCATGATCGATTTTCTCGCACGCTGTCCTGGCATTTGTGACCAACGTAGCGGAGATGATATTTGGGCTAAAATGCGGCCCCTGTAGACGATCGCCTTCAAACTGAAATATTTTTTGATCTACTCAAAATCTCACTTGTTCTGTCCGCCTATCTTGTAGCTGACACTTTTTCCTACAATTTCCATTCATTCATTATTGATTTTCTCGCAAACCGTCCTGACATTTGTGACCAACGTAGCGGAGATGATATTTGGGCTGAAATGCGGCCCCTGTCGACGATCGCCTTCAAACTGAAAAAACTTTTGATTTTCCCAAAATCTCACTTGTTCTGTCCGCCTATCTTGTAGCTGACACTTTTTCCTACAATTCTCATTCATTCATGATCGATTTTTTCGCAGGCTGTCCTGACATTTGTGACATATGTATCTGAGATGATGTTCGGGCTAAAATGCAGCCCCTCAAGGCGATCACCCCTAAACTGAAATAACTTGTGATCTACTCAAAATCTCACTTGTTCTGTCCGCCTATCTTGTAGCTGACACTTTTTCCTACAATTTCCATCCATTCATGATTGATTTTCTCGCACGCTGTCCTGACATTTGTGACATATGTATCTGAGATGATGTTCGGGCTAAAATGCAGCCCCTCAAGGCGATCACCCCTAAACTGAAATAACTTGTGATCTACTCAAAATCTCACTTGTTCTGTCCGCCTATCTTGTAGCTGCCCCTTTTCCTACAATTTCCATTCATTCATGATCGATTTTTTCGCACGCTGTCCTGACATTTGTGACCAACGTAGCGGAGATGATATTTGGGCTAAAATGCGGCCCCTGTAGACGATCGCCTTCAAACTGAAATATTTTTTGATTTACTCAAAATCTCACTTGTTCTGTCCGCCTATCTTGTAGCTGACACTTTTTCCTACAATTTCCATTCATTCATGATCGATTATTTCGCACGCTGTCCTGACATTTGTGACCAACGTAGCTGAGATGATATTTGGGCTAAAATGCGGCCCCTGTAGACGATCGCTTTCAAACTGAAATATTTTTTGATCTACTCAAAATCTCACTTGTTCCGTCCGCCTATCTTGTAGCTGACACTTTTTCCTACAATTTCCATTCATTCATGATCGATTTTCTCGCACGCTGTCCTGACATTTGTGACCAACGTAGCGGAGATGATATTTGGGCTAAAATGCGGCCCCTGTAGACGATCGCCTTCAAACTGAAATATTTTTTGATCTACTCAAAATCTCACTTGTTCTGTCCGCCTATCTTGTAGCTGACACTTTTTCCTACAATTTCCATTCATTCATGATCGATTTTCTCGCACGCTGTCCTGGCATTTGTGACCAACGTAGCGGAGATGATATTTGGGCTAAAATGCGGCCCCTGTAGACGATCGCCTTCAAACTGAAATATTTTTTGATCTACTCAAAATCTCACTTGTTCTGTCCGCCTATCTTGTAGCTGACACTTTTTCCTACAATTTCCATTCATTCATGATCGATTCTCTCGCACGCTCCCCTGACATTTGTGACCAACGTAGCGGAGATGATATTTGGGCTAAAATGCAGCCCCTGTAGACGATCGCCTTCAAACTGAAATATTTTTTGATCTACTCAAAATCTCACTTGTTCTGTCCGCCTATCTTGTAGCTGACACTTTTTCCTACAATTTCCATTCATTCATGATCGATTTTCTCGCACGCTGTCCTGGCATTTGTGACCAACGTAGCGGAGATGATATTTGGGCTAAAATGCGGCCCCTGTAGACGATCGCCTTCAAACTGAAATATTTTTTGATCTACTCAAAATCTCACTTGTTCTGTCCGCCTATCTTGTAGCTGACACTTTTTCCTACAATTTCCATTCATTCATGATCGATTTTGTCGCACGCTGTCCTGACATTTGTGACCAACGTAGCGGAGATGATATTTGGGCTAAAATGCGGCCCCTGTAGACGATCGCCTTCAAACTGAAATATTTTTTGATCTACTCAAAATCTCACTTGTTCTGTCCGCCTATCTTGTAGCTGACACTTTTTCCTACAATTTCCATTCATTCATGATCGATTTTTTCGCACGCTGTCCTGACATTTGTGACCAACGTAGCGGAGATGATATTTGGGCTAAAATGCGGCCCCTGTAGACGATCGCCTTCAAACTGAAATATTTTTTGATCTACTCAAAATCTCACTTGTTCTGTCCGCCTATCTTGTAGCTGACACTTTTTCCTACAATTTCCATTTATTCATGATCGATTTTTTCGCACGCTGTCCTGACATTTGTGACCAACGTAGCGGAGATGATATTTGGGCTAAAATGCGGCCCCTGTAGACGATCGCCTTCAAACTGAAAAAACTTTTGATTTTCCCAAAATCTCACTTGTTCTGTCCGCCTATCTTGTAGCTGACACTTTTTCCTACAATTCTCATTCATTCATGATCGATTTTTTCGCAGGCTGTCCTGACATTTGTGACATATGTATCTGAGATGATGTTCGGGCTAAAATGCAGCCCCTCAAGGCGATCACCCCTAAACTGAAATAACTTGTGATCTACTCAAAATCTCACTTGTTCTGTCCGCCTATCTTGTAGCTGACACTTTTTCCTACAATTTCCATCCATTCATGATTGATTTTCTCGCACGCTGTCCTGACATTTGTGACATATGTATCTGAGATGATGTTCGGGCTAAAATGCAGCCCCTCAAGGCGATCACCCCTAAACTGAAATAACTTGTGATCTACTCAAAATCTCACTTGTTCTGTCCGCCTATCTTGTAGCTGACACTTTTTCCTACAATTTCCATTCATTCATGATCGATTTTCTCGCACGCTGTCCTGGCATTTCTGACCAACGTAGCTAGGATGATATTTGGGCTCAAATGCGGCCCCTGTAGACGATCGCCTTCAAACTGAAATATTTTTTGATCTACTCAAAATCTCACTTGTTCTGTCCGCCTATCTTGTAGCTGACACTTTTTCCTACAATTTCCATTCATTCATGATCGATTTTTTCGCACGCTGTCCTGACATTTGTGACCAACGTAGCGGAGATGATATTTGGGCTAAAATGCGGCCCCTGTAGACGATCGCCTTCAAACTGAAATATTTTTTGATCTACTCAAAATCTCACTTGTTTTGTCCGCCTATCTTGTAGCTGACACTTTTTTCTACAATTTCCATTAATTCATGATCGATTTTTTCGCACGCTGTCCTGACATTTGTGACCAACGTAGCTAGGATGATATTTGGGCTCAAATGCGGCCCCTGTAGACGATCGCCTTCAAACTGAAATATTTTTTGATCTACTCAAAATCTCACTTGTTTTGTCCGCCTATCTTGTAGCTGCCCCTTTTCCTACAATTTCCATTCATTCATGATCGATTTTTTCGCACGCTGTCCTGACATTTGTGACCAACGTAGCGGAGATGATATTTGGGCTAAAATGCGGCCCCTGTCGACGATCGCCTTCAAACTGAAATATTTTTTGATCTACTCAAAATCTCACTTGTTCTGTCCGCCTATCTTGTAGCTGACACTTTTTCCTACAATTTCCATTCATTCATGATCGATTCTCTCGCACGCTCCCCTGACATTTGTGACCAACGTAGCGGAGATGATATTTGGGCTAAAATGCGGCCCCTGTAGACGATCGCCTTCAAACTGAAATATTTTTTGATCTACTCAAAATCTCACTTGTTCTGTCCGCCTATCTTGTAGCTGACACTTTTTCCTACAATTTCCATTCATTCATGATCGATTTTTTCGCATGCTGTCCTGACATTTGTGACCAACGTAGCGGAGATGATATTTGGGCTAAAATGCGGCCCCTGTAGACGATCGCCTTCAAACTGAAATATTTTTTGATCTACTCAAAATCTCACTTGCTCTGTCCGCCTATCTTGTAGCTGACACTTTTTCCTACAATTTCCATTCATTCATGATCGATTTTTTCGCACGCTGTCCTGACATTTGTGACCAACGTAGCGGAGATGATATTTGGGCTAAAATGCGGCCCCTGTAGACGATCGCCTTCAAACTGAAATATTTTTTGATCTACTCAAAATCTCACTTGTTCTGTCCGCCTATCTTGTAGCTGCCCCTTTTCCTACAATTTCCATTCATTCATGATCGATTCTCTCGCACGCTCCCCTGACATTTGTGACCAACGTAGCTGAGATGATATTTGGGCTAAAATGCGGCCCCTGTCGACGATCGCCTTCAAACTGAAATATTTTTTGATCTACTCAAAATCTCACTTGTTCTGTCCGCCTATCTTGTAGCTGACACTTTTTCCTACAATTTCCATTCATTCATGATCGATTCTCTCGCACGCTTCCCTGACATTTGTGACCAACGTAGCTGAGATGATATTTGGGCTAAAATGCGGCCCCTGTAGACGATCGCCTTCAAACTGAAATATTTTTTGATCTACTCAAAATCTCACTTGTTCTGTCCGCCTATCTTGTAGCTGACACTTTTTCCTACAATTTCCATTCATTCATGATCGATTCTCTCGCACGCTTCCCTGACATTTGTGACCAACGTAGCTGAGATGATATTTGGGCTAAAATGCGGCCCCTGTAGACGATCGCCTTCAAACTGAAATATTTTTTGATCTACTCAAAATCTCACTTGTTCTGTCCGCCTATCTTGTAGCTGACACTTTTTCCTACAATTTCCATTCATTCATGATCGATTCTCTCGCACGCTCCCCTGACATTTGTGACCAACGTAGCTGAGATGATATTTGGGCTAAAATGCGGCCCCTGTCGACGATCGCCTTCAAACTGAAATATTTTTTGATCTACTCAAAATCTCACTTGTTCTGTCCGCCTATCTTGTAGCTGACACTTTTTCCTACAATTTCCATTCATTCATGATCGATTCTCTCGCACGCTGCCCTGACATTTGTGACCAACGTAGCGGAGATGATATTTGGGCTAAAATGCGGCCCCTGTAGACGATCGCCTTCAAACTGAAATATTTTTTGATCTACTCAAAATCTCACTTGTTCCGTCCGCCTATCTTGTAGCTGACACTTTTTCCTACAATTTCCATTTATTCATGATCGATTTTCTCGCACGCTGCCCTGACATTTGCGACCAA
The DNA here is from genome assembly GCA_030273425.1 of Microplitis manilae. NCBI lineage: Eukaryota > Metazoa > Arthropoda > Insecta > Hymenoptera > Braconidae > Microplitis > Microplitis manilae. Next base: position 23,143,173 of record CP092726.1, read on the forward strand.
TGTAGCTGAGATGATATTTGGGCTAAAATGCGGCCCCTGTAGACAATCGCCTTCAAACTGAAATATTTTTTGATCTACTCAAAATCTCACTTGTTCTGTCCGCCTATCTTGTAGCTGCCCCTTTTCCTACAATTTCCATTCATTCATGATCGATTCTCTCGCACGCTGTCCTGACATTTGTGACCAACGTAGCTGAGATGATATTTGGGCTAAAATGCGGCCCCTGTAGACGATCGCCTTCAAACTGAAATATTTTTTGATCTACTCAAAATCTCACTTGTTCCGTCCGCCTATCTTGTAGCTGACACTTTTTCCTACAATTTCCATTTATTCATGATCGATTTTCTCGCACGCTGCCCTGACATTTGCGACCAATGTAGCTGAGATGATATTTGGGCTAAAATGCGGCCCCTGTAGACAATCGCCTTCAAACTGAAATATTTTTTGATCTACTCAAAATCTCACTTGTTCCGTCCGCCTATCTTGTAGCTGACACTTTTTCCTACAATTTCCATTCATTCATGATCGATTTTCTCGCACGCTGCCCTGACATTTGTGACCAACGTAGCGGAGATGATATTTGGGCTAGAATGCAGCCCCTGTAGACGATCGCCTTCAAACTGAAATATTTTTTGATCTACTCAAAATCTCACTTGTTCTGTCCGCCTATCTTGTAGCTGACACTTTTTCCTACAATTTCCATTCATTCATGATCGATTTTCTCGCACGCTGTCCTGGCATTTGTGACCAACGTAGCGGAGATGATATTTGGGCTAAAATGCGGCCCCTGTAGACGATCGCCTTCAAACTGAAATATTTTTTGATCTACTCAAAATCTCACTTGTTCTGTCCGCCTATCTTGTAGCTGACACTTTTTCCTACAATTTCCATTCATTCATGATCGATTTTCTCGCACGCTGTCCTGGCATTTGTGACCAACGTAGCGGAGATGATATTTGGGCTAAAATGCGGCCCCTGTAGACGATCGCCTTCAAACTGAAATATTTTTTGATCTACTCAAAATCTCACTTGTTCTGTCCGCCTATCTTGTAGCTGACACTTTTTCCTACAATTTCCATTCATTCATGATCGATTCTCTCGCACGCTCCCCTGACATTTGTGACCAACGTAGCGGAGATGATATTTGGGCTAAAATGCGGCCCCTGTAGACGATCGCCTTCAAACTGAAATATTTTTTGATCTACTCAAAATCTCACTTGTTCTGTCCGCCTATCTTGTAGCTGACACTTTTTTCTACAATTTCCATTCATTCATGATCGATTTTTTCGCACGCTGTCCTGACATTTGTGACCAACGTAGCGGAGATGATATTTGGGCTAAAATGCAGCCCCTGTAGACGATCGCCTTCAAACTGAAATATTTTTTGATCTACTCAAAATCTCACTTGTTCTGTCCGCCTATCTTGTAGCTGACACTTTTTTCTACAATTTCCATTCATTCATGATCGATTCTCTCGCACGCTCCCCTGACATTTGTGACCAACGTAGCGGAGATGATATTTGGGCTAAAATGCAGCCCCTGTAGACGATCACCTTCAAACTGAAAAAACTTTTGATTTTCCTAAAATCTCACTTGTTCTGTCCGCCTATCTTGTAGCTGACACTTTTTCCTACAATTTCCATTCATTCATGATCGATTATTTCGCACGCTGTCCTGACATTTGTGACCAACGTAGCGGAGATGATATTTGGGCTAAAATGCAGCCCCTGTAGACGATCACCTTCAAACTGAAATATTCTTTGATCTACTCAAAATCTCACTTGTTCTGTCCGCCTATCTTGTAGCTGACACTTTTTCCTACAATTCTCATTCATTCATGATCGATTTTCTCGCACGCTGTCCTGACATTTGTGACCAACGTAGCTGAGATGATATTTGGGCTAAAATGCAGCCCCTGTAGACGATCACCTTCAAACTGAAATATTCTTTGATCTACTCAAAATCTCACTTGTTCTGTCCGCCTATCTTGTAGCTGACACTTTTTCCTACAATTCTCATTCATTCATGATCGATTTTCTCGCACGCTGTCCTGACATTTGTGACCAACGTAGCTGAGATGATATTTGGGCTAAAATGCAGCCCCTGTAGACGATCACCTTCAAACTGAAATATTCTTTGATCTACTCAAAATCTCACTTGTTCTGTCCGCCTATCTTGTAGCTGACACTTTTTCCTACAATTCTCATTCATTCATGATCGATTTTCTCGCACGCTGTCCTGGCATTTGTGACCAACGTAGCTGAGATGATATTTGGGCTAAAATGCAGCCCCTGTAGACGATCACCTTCAAACTGAAATATTCTTTGATCTACTCAAAATCTCACTTGTTCTGTCCGCCTATCTTGTAGCTGACACTTTTTCCTACAATTTCCATTCATTCATGATCGATTTTCTCGCACGCTGCCCTGACATTTGCGACCAATGTAGCTGAGATAATATTTGGGCTGAAATGCGGCCCCTGTAGACGATCACCTTCAAACTGAAATATTCTTTGATCTACTCAAAATCTCACTTGTTCCGTCCGCCTATCTTGTAGCTGACACTTTTTCCTACAATTTCCATTTATTCATGATCGATTTTCTCGCACGCTGCCCTGACATTTGCGACCAATGTAGCTGAGATAATATTTGGGCTGAAATGCGGCCCCTGTAGACGATCACCTTCAAACTGAAATAACTTTTGATTTTCCCAAAATCTCACTTGTTCTGTCCGCCTATCTTGTAGCTGACACTTTTTCCTACAATTTCCATTCATTCATGATCGATTTTCTCGCACGCTGTCCTGGCATTTCTGACCAACGTAGCTAGGATGATATTTGGGCTAAAATGCGGCCCCTGTAGACGATCGCCTTCAAACTGAAATATTTTTTGATCTACTCAAAATCTCACTTGTTCTGTCCGCCTATCTTGTAGCTGACACTTTTTCCTACAATTTCCATTCATTCATGATCGATTTTCTCGCACGCTGTCCTGACATTTGTGACCAACGTAGCGGAGATGATATTTGGGCTAAAATGCGGCCCCTGTAGACGATCGCCTTCAAACTGAAATATTTTTTGATCTACTCAAAATCTCACTTGTTCTGTCCGCCTATCTTGTAGCTGACACTTTTTCCTACAATTTCCATTCATTCATGATCGATTTTCTCGCACGCTGTCCTGACATTTGTGACCAACGTAGCTGAGATGATATTTGGGCTAAAATGCGGCCCCTGTAGACGATCGCTTTCAAACTGAAATATTTTTTGATCTACTCAAAATCTCACTTGTTCCGTCCGCCTATCTTGTAGCTGACACTTTTTCCTACAATTTCCATTTATTCATGATCGATTTTCTCGCACGCTGTCCTGACATTTGCGACCAATGTAGCTGAGATGATATTCGGGCTAAAATGCGGCCCCTGTAGACGATCACCTTCAAACTGAAATATTTTTTGATCTACTCAAAATCTCACTTGTTCTGTCCGCCTATCTTGTAGCTGACACTTTTTCCTACAATTTCCATTCATTCATGATCGATTTTCTCGCACGCTGTCCTGACATTTGTGACCAACGTAGCGGAGATGATATTTGGGCTAAAATGCGGCCCCTGTAGACGATCGCCTTCAAACTGAAATATTTTTTGATCTACTCAAAATCTCACTTGTTCTGTCCGCCTATCTTGTAGCTGACACTTTTTCCTACAATTTCCATTCATTCATGATCGATTTTCTCGCACGCTGCCCTGAAATTTGTGACCAACGTAGCTAGGATGATAGTTGGGCTAAAATGCGGCCCCTGTAGACGATCGCCTTCAAACTGAAATATTTTTTGATCTACTCAAAATCTCACTTGTTCTGTCCGCCTATCTTGTAGCTGACACTTTTTCCTACAATTTCCATTCATTCATGATCGATTTTCTCGCACGCTGTCCTGACATTTGTGACCAACGTAGCGGAGATGATATTTGGGCTAAAATGCGGCCCCTGTAGACGATCGCCTTCAAACTGAAATATTTTTTGATCTACTCAAAATCTCACTTGTTCTGTCCGCCTATCTTGTAGCTGACACTTTTTCCTACAATTTCCATTCATTCATGATTGATTTTCTTGCACGCTGTCCTGACATTTGTGACCAACGTAGCTAGGATGATAGTTGGGCTAAAATGCGGCCCCTGTAGACGATCGCCTTCAAACTGAAATATTTTTTGATCTACTCAAAATCTCACTTGTTCTGTCCGCCTATCTTGTAGCTGACACTTTTTCCTACAATTTCCATTCATTCATGATTGATTTTCTCGCACGCTGTCCTGGCATTTGTGACCAACGTAGCTGGGATGATATTCCGGCTTAAATTCAGCCTCTGTAGACGATCACCTTCAAACTGAAAAAACTTTTGATTTTTCCAAAATCTCACTTGTTCTGTCCGCCTATCTTGTAGCTGACACTTTTTCCTACAATTTCCATTCATTCATGATTGATTTTCTCGCACGCTGTCCTGGCATTTGTGACCAACGTAGCTGGGATGATATTCCGGCTTAAATTCAGCCTCTGTAGACGATCACCTTCACACTGAAATAACTTTTGATTTTTCCAATATCTCACTTGTTCTGTCCGCCTTTCTTGTAGCTGACACTTTTTTCTACAATTTCCATTCATTCATGATCGATTTCCTCGCAAACCGTCCTGACATTTGTGACATATGTATCTGAGATGATATTCGGGCTACAACGCAGCCCCTGTAGACGATCACCTTCAAACTGAAAAAACTTTTGATTTTCCCAAAATCTCACTTGTTCTGTCCGCCTATCTTGTAGCTGACACTTTTTCCTACAATTTCCATTCATTCATGATCGATTTTCTCGCACGCTGTCCTGACATTTGTGACCAACGTAGCGGAGATGATATTTGGGCTAAAATGCGGCCCCTGTAGACGATCGCCTTCAAACTGAAATATTTTTTGATCTACTCAAAATCTCACTTGTTCTGTCCGCCTTTCTTGTAGCTGACACTTTTTCCTACAATTTCCATTCATTCATGATCGATTTCCTCGCAAACCGTCCTGACATTTGTGACATATGTATCTGAGATGATGTTCGGGCTAAAATGCAGCCCCTCAAGGCGATCACCCCTAAACTGAAATAACTTGTGATCTACTCAAAATCTCACTTGTTCTGTCCGCCTATCTTGTAGCTGACACTTTTTCCTACAATTTCCATCCATTCATGATTGATTTTCTCGCACGCTGTCCTGACATTTGTGACATATGTATCTGAGATGATGTTCGGGCTAAAATGCAGCCCCTCAAGGCGATCACCCCTAAACTGAAATAACTTGTGATCTACTCAAAATCTCACTTGTTCTGTCCGCCTATCTTGTAGCTGACACTTTTTCCTACAATTTCCATCCATTCATGATTGATTTTCTCGCACGCTGTCCTGACATTTGTGACCAACGTAGCTGAGATGATATTTGGGCTAAAATGCGGCCCCTGTCGACGATCGCCTTCAAACTGAAATATTTTTTGATCTACTCAAAATCTCACTTGTTCTGTCCGCCTATCTTGTAGCTGACACTTTTTCCTACAATTTCCATTCATTCATGATCGATTTTCTCGCACGCTGTCCTGACATTTGTGACCAACGTAGCGGAGATGATATTTGGGCTAAAATGCGGCCCCTGTAGACGATCGCCTTCAAACTGAAATATTTTTTGATCTACTCAAAATCTCACTTGTTCTGTCCGCCTATCTTGTAGCTGACACTTTTTCCTACAATTTCCATTCATTCATGATCGATTTTTTCGCACGCTGTCCTGACATTTGTGACCAACGTAGCGGAGATGATATTTGGGCTAAAATGCGGCCCCTGTAGACGATCGCCTTCAAACTGAAATATTTTTTGATCTACTCAAAATCTCACTTGTTCTGTCCGCCTATCTTGTAGCTGACACTTTTTCCTACAATTTCCATTCATTCATGATCGATTCTCTCGCACGCTGTCCTGACATTTGTGACCAACGTAGCTGAGATGATATTTGGGCTAAAATGCGGCCCCTGTAGACGATCGCCTTCAAACTGAAATATTTTTTGATCTACTCAAAATCTCACTTGTTCTGTCCGCCTATCTTGTAGCTGACACTTTTTCCTACAATTTCCATTCATTCATGATCGATTCTCTCGCACGCTGTCCTGACATTTGTGACCAACGTAGCTGAGATGATATTTGGGCTAAAATGCGGCCCCTGTAGACGATCGCCTTCAAACTGAAATATTTTTTGATCTACTCAAAATCTCACTTGTTCTGTCCGCCTATCTTGTAGCTGACACTTTTTCCTACAATTTCCATTCATTCATGATCGATTTTCTCGCACGCTGTCCTGACATTTGTGACCAACGTAGCGGAGATGATATTTGGGCTAAAATGCGGCCCCTGTAGACGATCGCCTTCAAACTGAAATATTTTTTGATCTACTCAAAATCTCACTTGTTCTGTCCGCCTATCTTGTAGCTGACACTTTTTCCTACAATTTCCATTCACTCATGATCGATTTTCTCGCACGCTGTCCTGGCATTTGTGACCAACGTAGCTAGGATGATATTTGGGCTAAAATGCGGCCCCTGTAGACGATCACCTTTAAACTGAAATATTTTTTGATCTACTCAAAATCTCACTTGTTCTGTCCGCCTATCTTGTAGCTGACACTTTTTCCTACAATTTCCATTCATTCATGATCGATTTTCTCGCACGCTGCCCTGACATTTGTGACCAACGTAGCTAGGATGATATTTGGGCTAAAATGCGGCCCCTGTAGACGATCGCCTTCAAACTGAAATATTTTTTGATCTACTCAAAATCTCACTTGTTCTGTCCGCCTATCTTGTAGCTGACACTTTTTCCTACAATTTCCATTCATTCATGATCGATTTTCTCGCACGCTGTCCTGACATTTGTGACCAACGTAGCGGAGATGATATTTGGGCTAAAATGCGGCCCCTGTAGACGATCGCCTTCAAACTGAAATATTTTTTGATCTACTCAAAATCTCACTTGTTCTGTCCGCCTATCTTGTAGCTGACACTTTTTCCTACAATTTCCATTCACTCATGATCGATTTTCTCGCACGCTGTCCTGGCATTTGTGACCAACGTAGCTAGGATGATATTTGGGCTAAAATGCGGCCCCTGTAGACGATCACCTTTAAACTGAAAAAACTTTTGATCTACTCAAAATCTCACTTGTTCTGTCCGCCTATCTTGTAGCTGACACTTTTTTCTACAATTTCCATTCATTCATGATCGATTTTCTCGCACGCTGTCCTGACATTTGCGACCAATGTAGCTGAGATGATATTTGGGCTAAAATGCAGCTTCTGTAGACGATCACCTTCAAACTGGAATATTTTTTGATCTACTCAAAATCTCACTTGTTCTGTCCGCCTATCTTGTAGCTGACACTTTTTCCTACAATTTCCATTCATTCATGATCGATTTTCTCGCACGCTGTCCTGACATTTGTGACCAACGTAGCTGAGATGATATTTGGCCTGAGATGCAGCCCCTGCAGACGATCACCTTTAAACTGAAATATTTTTTGATCTACTCAATATCTCACTTGTTCCGTCCGCCTATCTTGTAGCTGACCCTTTTTCCTACAATTTCCATTCATTCATGATCGATTTTCTCGCACGCTGTCCTGACATTTGTGACCAACGTAGCTGAGATGATATTTGGGCTGAAATGCAGCCCCTGTAGACGACTTGACCTTCAAACTGAAATATTCTTTGATCTACTCAAAATCTCACTTGTTCTGTCCGCCTATCTTGTAGCTGACACTTTTTCCTACAATTCTCATTCATTCATGCTCGATTTTTTTGCACGCTGTCCTGACATTTGCGACCAATGTAGCTGAGATGATATTTGGGCTAAAATGCAGCCCCTGTAGACGATCACCTTCAAACTGAAATATTCTTTGATCTACTCAAAATCTCACTTGTTCTGTCCGCCTATCTTGTAGCTGACACTTTTTCCTACAATTCTCATTCATTCATGATCGATTTTCTCGCACGCTGTCCTGACATTTGTGACCAACGTAGCTGAGATGATATTTGGGCTAAAATGCAGCCCCTGTAGATGATCACCTTCAAACTGAAATATTCTTTGATCTACTCAAAATCTCACTTGTTCTGTCCGCCTATCTTGTAGCTGACACTTTTTTCTACAATTCTCATTTATTCATGATCGATTTTCTCGCACGCTGTCCTGGCATTTGTGACCAACGTAGCTGAGATGATATTTGGGCTAAAATGCAGCCCCTGTAGACGATCACCTTCAAACTGAAAAAACTTTTGATTTTCCCAAAATCTAGCTTGTTCTGTCTGCCTATCTTGTAGCTGACACTTTTTCCTACAATTCTCATTCATTGATGATCGATTTTCTCGCACGCTGTCCTGGCATTTGTGACCAACGTAGCAAGGATGATATTTGGGCTAAAATGTAGCCCCTGTAGACGATCACCTTCAAACTGAAATATTTTTTGATCTACTCAAAATCTCACTTGTTCCGTCCGCCTATCTTGTAGCTGACACTTTTTCCTACAATTTCCATTCATTCATGATCGATTTTTTCGCAGGCTGTCCTGACATTTGTGACATATGTATCTGAGATGATATTTGGGCTAAAATGCAGCCCATCTGGGCGATCACCTCTAAACTGGAATAACTTTTGATCTACTCAAAATCTCACTTGTTCTGTCCGCCTATCTTGCAGCTGACACATTTTCCTACAATTTCCATTCATTCATGATCGATTTTCTCGCACGCTGCCCTGACATTTGTGACCAACGAAGCTAGGATGATATTTGGGCTAAAATGCAGCCCCTGTAGACGATCACCTTCAAACTGAAAAAACTTTTGATTTTCCCAAAATCTCACTTGTTCTGTCCGCCTATCTTGTAGCTGACACTTTTTCCTACAATTCTCATTCATTCATGATCGATTTTCTCGCACGCTGTCCTGACATTTGTGACTAACGTGAAGTTGAGATGATATTTGGGCTAAAATGGTGCCCCTCTAGACGATCACCTTCAAACTGAAATATTCTTTGATCTACTCAAAATCTCACTTGTTCTGTCCGCCTATCTTGTAGCTGACACTTTTTCCTACAATTTCAATTCATTCATGATCGATTTTCTCGCACGCTGTCCTGACATTTGTGACCAACGTAGCGGAGATGATATTTGGGCTAAAATGCGGCCCCTGTCGACGATCGCCTTCAAACTGAAATATTCTTTGATCTACTCAAAATCTCACTTGTTCTGTCCGCCTATCTTGTAGCTGACACTTTTTCCTACAATTTCCATTCATTCATGATCGATTTTCTCGCACGCTGTCCTGACATTTGTGACCAACGTAGCGGAGATGATATTTGGGCTAAAATGCGGCCCCTGTCGACGATCGCCTTCAAACTGAAATATTCTTTGATCTACTCAAAATCTCACTTGTTCCGTCCGCCTATCTTGTAGCTGACACTTTTTCCTACAATTTCCATTTATTCATGATCGATTTTTTCGCACGCTGTCCTGACATTTGTGACCAACGTAGCGGAGATGATATTTGGGCTAAAATGCGGCCCCTGTAGACGATCGCCTTCAAACTGAAATATTTTTTGATCTACTCAAAATCTCACTTGTTCTGTCCGCCTATCTTGTAGCTGACACTTTTTCCTACAATTTCCATTCATTCATGATCGATTTTTATGCACGCTGTCCTGACATTTGCGACCAACGTAGCAGAGATAATATTTGGGCTAAAATGCGGCCCCTGTAGACGATCGCCTTCAAACTGAAATATTTTTTGATCTACTCAAAATCTCACTTGTTCCGTCCGCCTATCTTGTAGCTGACACTTTTTCCTACAATTCTCATTCATTCATGATCGATTTTCTCGCACGCTGTCCTGGCATTTGTGACCAACGTAGCTGAGATGATATTTGGGCTAAAATGCAGCCCCTGTAGACGATCACCTTCAAACTGAAATATTCTTTGATCTACTCAAAATCTCACTTGTTCTGTCCGCCTATCTTGCAGCTGACACATTTTCCTACAATTTCCATTCATTCATGATCGATTTTCTCGCACGCTGCCCTGACATTTGTGACCAACGAAGCTAGGATGATATTTGGGCTAAAATGCAGCCCCTGTAGACGATCACCTTCAAACTGAAAAAACTTTTGATTTTCCCAAAATCTCACTTGTTCTGTCCGCCTATCTTGTAGCTGACACTTTTTCCTACAATTTCCATTCATTCATGATCGATTTTCTCGCACGCTGTCCTGGCATTTGTGACCAACGTAGCGGAGATGATATTTGGGCTAAAATGCGGCCCCTGTAGACGATCGCCTTCAAGCTGAAATATTTTTTGATCTACTCAAAATCTCACTTGTTTTGTCCGCCTATCTTCTAGCTGACACTTTTTCCTACAATTCTCATTCATTCATGATCGATTTTTTCTAGTCGTCCTGACATCGTGACATATGTATCTGAGATGATATTTGGGCTACAACGCAGCCCCTCTAGGCGATCACCTCTAAACTGGAAAAACTTTTAATTTTCCTAAAATCTCACTTGTTCCGTCCGCCTATCTTGTAGCTGACACTTTTTCCTACAATTTCCATTCATTCATGGTTGATTTTCTCGCACGCTGTCCTGGCATTTGTGACCAACGTAGCTAGAATGATATTTGGGCTAAAATGCAGCCCCTGTAGACGATCACCTTCAAACTGAAAAAACTTTTGATTTTCCTGCAATCTTACTTGTTCTGTCCGCCTATCTTGTAGCTGACACTTTTTCCTACAATTTCCATTCATTCATGATTGATTTTTTCGCACACTGTCCCGACATTGGTGACCAACGTAGCTAGAATGATATTTGGGCTAAAATGCAGCCCCTGTAGACGATCACCTTCAAACTGAAAAAACTTTTGATTTTCCCAAAATCTTACTTGTTCTGTCCGCCTATCTTGTAGCTGACACTTTTTCCTACAATTTCCATTATTCATGATTGATTTTCTCGCACGCTGTCCTGACATTTGCGACCAATGTAGCTGAGATGATATTTGGGCTAAAATGCAGCCCCTGTAGACGATCACCTTCAAACTGAAAAAACTTTTGATTTTCCCAAAATCTCACTTGTTCTGTCCGCCTTTCTTGTAGCTGACACTTTTTCCTACAATTTCCATTCATTCATTATTGATTTTCTCGCAAACCGTCCTGACATTTGTGACCAACGTAGCGGAGATGATATTTGGGCTGAAATGCGGCCCCTGTCGACGATCGCCTTCAAACTGAAAAAACTTTTGATTTTCCCAAAATCTCACTTGTTCTGTCCGCCTATCTTGTAGCTGATGTATTCTTCCACAATTCTCATTCATTCATGATCGATTTTCTTTCTCGTATCGCTGTCCTGACATTTTTGACCAACGTATGGAGACGATATTTGGGCTAAAATGCGCTCCGTAGACGATCGCCTTCAAACTGAAATATTTTTTGATCTACTCAAAATCTCACTTGTTCTGTCCGCCTATCTTGTAGCTGACACATATTCTACAATTTCCATTCATTCATGATTGATTTTCTCGCACGCTGTCCTGGTATTTGTGACCAACGTAGCTAGGATGATATTTGGGCTAAAATGCGGCCCCTGTAGACGATCGCCTTTAAACTGAAACATTTTTTGATCTACTCAAAATCTCACTTGTTCTGTCCGCCTTTCTTGCAGCTGACACTTTTCCCAGCAATTTCCATTCATTCATGATTGATTTTCTCGCACGCTGTCCTGGCATTTGTGACCAACGTAGCTGGGATGATATTCCGGCTTAAATTCAGCCTCTGTAGACGATCACCTTCACACTGAAATAACTTTTGATTTTTCCAATATCTCACTTGTTCTGTCTGCCTTTCTTGTAGCTGACACTTTTTCCTACAATTTCCATTCATTCATGATTGATTTTCTCGCACGCTGTCCTGGCATTTGTGACCAACGTAGCTGGGATGATATTCGCTTAAATTCAGCCTCTCAGACGATCACCTTCACACTGAAATAACTTTGATTTTTCCAATATCTCACGGTTCTGTCCGCCTCTTCTTGTAGCTACACTTTTTTCTACAATTTCCATTCTTTCATGATCGATTTCCCAAACCGTCCTGACATTTGTGACATATGTATCTTGAGATGATATTCGGGCTACAACGCAGCCCCTGTAGACGATCACCTTCAAACTAAAAAAACTTTTGATTTTGCCAAAATCTCACTTGTTCTGTCCGCCTTTCTTGTAGCTGACACTTTTTTCTACAATTTCCATTCATTCATGATCGATTCTTCGCACGCTCCCCGACATTTGTAACAACGTAGCGGAGATGATGATTTGGGCTAAAATGCGGCCCCAGACGATCGCTCTAAACTGAAATATTTTTTGATCTAATCAAAATCACACTTGATCTGTCCGCCTATCTTGTAGCTGACACTTTTTCCTACAATTCTCATTCATTCATGATCGATTTCCTCAAAAACCGTCCTGACATTTGTGACATATGTATCTGAGATGATATTCGGGCTAAAATGCAGCCCCTCCAGTCGATCACCTCTACACTGGAATAACTTTCGGTCTACTCGAAATCTCACTTGTTCTGTCCGCCTATCTTGTAGCTGCCACTTTTTCCTACAATTTCCATCCATTCATGATTGATTTTTTCGCACGCTGTCCTGACATTTGTGACATATGTATCTGAGTTGATATTCGGGCTCAAATGCAGCCCCTCCAGTCGATCACCTCTACACTGGAATAACTTGTGATCTACTCAAAATCTCACTTGTTCTGTCCGCCTATCTTGTAGCTGACACTTTTTCCTACAATTTCCATCCATTCATGATTGATTTTCTCGCACGCTGTCCTGACATTTGTGACCAACGTAGCTGAGATGATATTTGGGCTAAAATGCGGCCCCTGTCGACGATCGCCTTCAAACTGAAATATTTTTTGATCTACTCAAAATCTCACTTGTTCTGTCCGCCTATCTTGTAGCTGACACTTTTTCCTACAATTTCCATTCATTCATGATCGATTCTTCGCACGCTCCCCTGACATTTGTGACCAACGTAGCGTGGAGATGATATTTGGGCTAAATGCGGCCCCAGACGATCGCCTTCAAACTGAAATATTTTTTGATCTACTCAAAATCTCACTTGTTCTGTCCGCCTATCTTGTAGCTGACACTTTTTCCTACAATTTCCATTCATTCATGATCGATTTTTTCGCATGCTGTCCTGACATTTGTGACCAACGTAGCGGAGATGATATTTGGGCTAAAATGCGGCCTCTGTAGACGATCGTTTTCCAAACTGAAATATTTTTTGATCTACTCAATATCTCACTTGTTCTGTCCGCCTATCTTGTAGCTGACACTTTTTCCTACAATTCTCATTCATTTATGATCGATTTGTTGGCACGCTGTCCTGACATTTGCGACCAACGTAGCTGAGATGATAATTGGGCTAAAATGCAGCCCCTCTAGGCGATCACCTTCAAACTGAAATATTTTTTGATCTACTCAAAATCTCACTTTTTTTGTCCGCCTATCTTGTAGCTGACACATATTCTACAATTTCCAGTTCATTCATGATCGACTTCTCGCACGCCTCCCCCTGACATTTGTGACCAACGTAGCTGAGATGAGAGCCCAGTTTAAATGCGGCCCCTGTCGACGATCGCCTTCAAACTGAAATATTTTTTGATCTACTCAAAATCTCACTTGTTCTGTCCGCCTATCTTGTAGCTGACACTTTTTCCTACAATTTCCATTCATTCATGATCGATTCTCTCGCACGCTCCCCTGACATTTGTGACCAACGTAGCGGAGATGATATTTGGGCTAAAATGCGGCCCTTTGTAGACGATCGCCTTCAAACTGAAATATTTTTTGATCTACTCAAAATCTCACTTGTTCTGTCCGCCTATCTTGTAGCTGACACATATTCTACAATTTCCATTCATTCATGATTGATTTTCTCGCACGCTGTCCTGGTATTTGTGACCAACGTAGCTAGGATGATATTTGGGCTAAAATGCGGCCCCTGTAGACGATCGCCTTCAAACTGAAATATTTTTTGATCTACTCAAAATCTCACTTGTTCTGTCCGCCTATCTTGTAGCTGACACATATTCTACAATTTCCATTCATTCATGATTGATTTTCTCGCACGCTGTCCTGGTATTTGTGACCAACGTAGCTAGGATGATATTTGGGCTAAAATGCGGCCCCTGTAGACGATCGCCTTCAAACTGAAATATTTTTTGATCTACTCAAAATCTCACTTGTTCTGTCCGCCTATCTTGTAGCTGACACTTTTTCCTACAATTTCCATTCATTCATGATCGATTCTCTCGCACGCTCCCCTGACATTTGTGACCAACGTAGCGGAGATGATATTTGGGCTAAAATGCGGCCCCTGTAGACGATCGCCTTCAAACTGAAATATTTTTTGATCTACTCAAAATCTCACTTGTTCTGTCCGCCTATCTTGTAGCTGACACTTTTTCCTACAATTTCCATTCATTCATGATTGATTTTCTCGCACGCTGTCCTGGTATTTGTGACCAACGTAGCTAGGATGATATTTGGGCTAAAATGCGGCCCCTGTAGACGATCGCCTTCAAACTGAAATATTTTTTGATCTACTCAAAATCTCACTTGTTCTGTCCGCCTTTCTTGTAGCTGACACTTTTTCCTACAATTTCCATTCATTCATGATTGATTTTCTCGCACGCTGTCCTGGCATTTGTGACCAACGTAGCTGGGATGATATTCCGGCTTAAATTCAGCCTCTGTAGACGATCACCTTCACACTGAAATAACTTTTGATTTTTCCAATATCTCACTTGTTCTGTCTGCCTTTCTTGTAGCTGACACTTTTTCCTACAATTTCCATTCATTCATGATTGATTTTCTCGCACGCTGTCCTGGCATTTGTGACCAACGTAGCTGGGATGATATTCCGGCTTAAATTCAGCCTCTGTAGACGATCACCTTCACACTGAAATAACTTTCGATCTACTCAAAATCTCACTTGTTCTGTCCGCCTATCTTGTAGCTGACACTTTTTCCTACAATTTCCATTCATTCATGATTGATTTTCTCGCACGCTGTCCTGGCATTTGTGACCAACGTAGCTGGGATGATATTCCGGCTTAAATTCAGCCTCTGTAGACGATCACCTTCACACTGAAATAACTTTTGATTTTTCCAATATCTCTCTTGTTCTGTCCGCCTTTCTTGTAGCTGACACTTTTTTCTACAATTTCCATTCATTCATGATCGATTTCCTCGCAAACCGTCCTGACATTTGTGACATATGTATCTGATATGATATTCGGGCTACAACGCAGCCCCTGTAGACGATCACCTTCAAACTGAGAAAACTTTTGATTTTCCCAAAATCTCACTTGTTCTAACCGCCTATCTTGTAGCTGACACTTTTTCCTACAATTTCCATTCATTCATGATTGATTTTCTCGCACGCTGTCCTGGCTTTTGTGACCAACGTAGCTAGGATGATATTTGGGCTAAAATGCAGCCCCTGTAGACGATCACCTTCAAACTGAAAAAACTTTTGATTTTCCCAAAATCTCACTTGTTCTAACCGCCTATCTTGTAGCTGACACTTTTTCCTACAATTTCCATTCATTCATGATCGATTTTCTCGCACGCTGTCCTGGCATTTGCGACCAACGTAGCTAGGATGATATTTGGGCTGAAATGCGGCCCCTGTAGACGATCACCTTCACACTGAAATAACTTTTGATTTTTCCAATATCTCACTTGTTCCGTCCGCCTATCTTGTAGCTGACACTTTTTCCTACAATTTCCACTTATTCATGATCGATTTTTTCGCACGCTGTCCTGACATTTGTGACCAACGTAGCGGAGATGATATTTGGGCTAAAATGCGGCCCCTGTAGACGATCGCCTTCAAACTGAAATATTTTTTGATCTACTCAAAATCTCACTTGTTCCGTCCGCCTATCTTGTAGCTGACACTTTTTCCTACAATTCTCATTCATTCATGATCGATTTTCTCGCACGCTGTCCTGGCATTTGTGACCAACGTAGCTGAGATGATATTTGGGCTAAAATGCAGCCCCTGTAGACGATCACCTTCAAACTGAAATATTCTTTGATCTACTCAAAATCTCACTTGTTCTGTCCGCCTATCTTGTAGCTGACACTTTTTCCTACAATTCTCATTCATTCATGATCGATTTTCTCGCACGCTGTCCTGACATTTGTGACCAACGTAGCTGAGATGATATTTGGGCTAAAATGCAGCCCCTGTAGACGATCACCTTCAAACTGAAATATTCTTTGATCTACTCAAAATCTCACTTGTTCTGTCCGCCTATCTTGTAGCTGACACTTTTTCCTACAATTCTCATTCATTCATGATCGATTTTCTCGCACGCTGTCCTGGCATTTGTGACCAACGTAGCTGAGATGATATTTGGGCTAAAATGCAGCCCCTGTAGACGATCACCTTCAAACTGAAATATTCTTTGATCTACTCAAAATCTCACTTGTTCTGTCCGCCTATCTTGTAGCTGACACTTTTTCCTACAATTTCCATCCATTCATGATTGATTTTCTCGCACGCTGTCCTGGCATTTGTGACCAACGTAGCTAGGATGATATTTGGGCTAAAATGCAGCCCCTGTAGACGATCACCTTCAAACTGAAATATTCTTTGATCTACTCAAAATCTCACTTGTTCCGTCCGCCTATCTTGTAGCTGACACTTTTTTCTACAATTCTCATTTATTCATGATCGATTTTCTCGCACGCTGTCCTGGCATTTGTGACCAACGTAGCTGAGATGATATTTGGGCTAAAATGCGGCCCCTGTCGACGATCGCCTTCAAACTGAAATATTTTTTGATCTACTCAAAATCTCACTTGTTCTGTCCGCCTATCTTGTAGCTGACACTTTTTTCTACAATTTCCATTCATTCATGATCGATTCTCTCGCACGCTGTCCTGACATTTGTGACCAACGTAGCTGAGATGATATTTGGGCTAAAATGCGGCCCCTGTAGACGATCGCCTTCAAACTGAAATATTTTTTGATCTACTCAAAATCTCACTTGTTCTGTCCGCCTATCTTGTAGCTGACACATATTCTACAATTTCCATTCATTCATGATCGATTCTCTCGCACGCTCCCCTGACATTTGTGACCAACGTAGCTGAGATGATATTTGGGCTAAAATGCGGCCCCTGTCGACGATCGCCTTCAAACTGAAATATTTTTTGATCTACTCAAAATCTCACTTGTTCTGTCCGCCTATCTTGTAGCTGACACATATTCTACAATTTCCATTCATTCATGATCGATTCTCTCGCACGCTCCCCTGACATTTGTGACCAACGTAGCTGAGATGATATTTGGGCTAAAATGCGGCCCCTGTCGACGATCGCCTTCAAACTGAAATATTTTTTGATCTACTCAAAATCTCACTTGTTCTGTCCGCCTATCTTGTAGCTGACACATATTCTACAATTTCCATTCATTCATGATCGATTCTCTCGCACGCTCCCCTGACATTTGTGACCAACGTAGCTGAGATGATATTTGGGCTAAAATGCGGCCCCTGTCGACGATCGCCTTCAAACTGAAATATTTTTTGATCTACTCAAAATCTCACTTGTTTTGTCCGCCTATCTTCTAGCTGCCCCTTTTCCTACAATTTCCATTCATTCATGATCGATTTTTTCGCACGCTGTCCTGACATTTGTGACCAACGTAGCGGAGATGATATTTGGGCTAAAATGCGGCCCCTGTAGACGATCGCCTTCAAACTGAAATATTTTTTGATCTACTCAAAATCTCACTTGTTCTGTCCGCCTATCTTGTAGCTGACACATATTCTACAATTTCCATTCATTCATGATTGATTTTCTCGCACGCTGTCCTGGTATTTGTGACATATGTATCTGAGATGATATTCGGGCTACAACGCAGCCCCTGTAGACGATCACCTTCAAACTGAAAAAACTTTTGATTTTCCCAAAATCTCACTTGTTCTAACCGCCTATCTTGTAGCTGACACTTTTTCCTACAATTTCCATTCATTCATGATTGATTTTCTCGCACGCTGTCCTGGCATTTGTGACCAACGTAGCTGGGATGATATTCCGGCTTAAATTCAGCCTCTGTAGACGATCACCTTCACACTGAAATAACTTTTGATTTTTCCAATATCTCACTTGTTCTGTCCGCCTTTCTTGTAGCTGACACTTTTTTCTACAATTTCCATTCATTCATGATCGATTTCCTCGCAAACCGTCCTGACATTTGTGACATATGTATCTGAGATGATATTCGGGCTACAACGCAGCCCCTGTAGACGATCACCTTCAAACTAAAAAAACTTTTGATTTTCCCAAAATCTCACTTGTTCTGTCCGCCTTTCTTGTAGCTGACACTTTTTCCTACAATTTCCATTCATTCATGATCGATTCTCTCGCACGCTCCCCTGACATTTGTGACCAACGTAGCGGAGATGATATTTGGGCTAAAATGCGGCCCCTGTAGACGATCGCCTTCAAACTGAAATATTTTTTGATCTACTCAAAATCTCACTTGTTCTGTCCGCCTTTCTTGTAGCTGACACTTTTTCCTACAATTTCCATTCATTCATGATCGATTTCCTCGCAAACCGTCCTGACATTTGTGACATATGTATCTGAGATGATATTCGGGCTACAACGCAGCCCCTGTAGACGATCACCTTCAAACTGAAAAAACTTTTGATTTTCCCAAAATCTCACTTGTTCTAACCGCCTATCTTGTAGCTGACACTTTTTCCTACAATTTCCATTCATTCATGATTGATTTTCTCGCACGCTGTCCTGGCATTTGTGACCAACGTAGCTGGGATGATATTCCGGCTTAAATTCAGCCTCTGTAGACGATCACCTTCACACTGAAATAACTTTTGATTTTTCCAATATCTCACTTGTTCTGTCCGCCTTTCTTGTAGCTGACACTTTTTCCTACAATTTCCATTCATTCATGATTGATTTTCTCGCACGCTGTCCTGGCATTTGTGACCAACGTAGCTGGGATGATATTCCGGCTTAAATTCAGCCTCTGTAGACGATCACCTTCAAACTGAAAAAACTTTTGATTTTCCCAAAATCTCACTCGTTCTGTCCGCCTATCTTGTAGCTGACACTTTTTTCTACAATTTCCATTCATTCATGATCGATTTTCTCGCACGCTGTCCTGGCATTTGTGACCAACGTAGCTGAGATGATATTTGGGCTGAAATGCGGCCCCTGTAGACGATCACCTTCACACTGAAATAACTTTTGATTTTTCCAATATCTCACTTGTTCTGTCCGCCTATCTTGTAGCTGACACTTTTTCCTACAATTTCCATTCATTCATGATCGATTCTCTCGCACGCTCCCCTGACATTTGTGACCAACGTAGCGGAGATGATATTTGGGCTAAAATGCAGCCCCTGTAGACGATCACCTTCAAACTGAAATATTCTTTGATCTACTCAAAATCTCACTTGTTCTGTCCGCCTATCTTGTAGCTGACACTTTTTCCTACAATTCTCATTCATTCATGATCGATTTTCTCGCACGCTGTCCTGACATTTGTGACCAACGTAGCGGAGATGATATTTGGGCTAAAATGCAGCCCCTGTCGACGATCGCCTTCAAACTGAAATATTCTTTGATCTACTCAAAATCTCACTTGTTCTGTCCGCCTATCTTGTAGCTGACACTTTTTCCTACAATTCTCATTCATTCATGATCGATTTTCTCGCACGCTGTCCTGGCATTTGTGACCAACGTAGCTGAGATGATATTTGGGCTAAAATGCAGCCCCTGTAGACGATCACCTTCAAACTGAAATATTCTTTGATCTACTCAAAATCTCACTTGTTCTGTCCGCCTATCTTGTAGCTGACACTTTTTCCTACAATTCTCATTCATTCATGATCGATTTTCTCGCACGCTGTCCTGACATTTGTGACCAACGTAGCGGAGATGATATTTGGGCTAAAATGCAGCCCCTGTCGACGATCGCCTTCAAACTGAAATATTCTTTGATCTACTCAAAATCTCACTTGTTCTGTCCGCCTATCTTGTAGCTGACACTTTTTCCTACAATTCTCATTCATTCATGATCGATTTTCTCGCACGCTGTCCTGGCATTTGCGACCAACGTAGCTAGGATGATATTTGGGCTGAAATGCGGCCCCTGTAGACGATCACCTTCAAACTGAAAAAACTTTTGATTTTCCCAAAATCTCACTTGTTCTGTCCGCCTATCTTGTAGCTGACACTTTTTCCTACAATTCCCATTCATTCATGATCGATTTTCTCGCACGCTGTCCTGGCATTTGCGACCAACGTAGCTAGGATGATATTTGGGCTGAAATGCGGCCCCTGTAGACGATCACCTTCACACTGAAATAACTTTTGATTTTTCCAATATCTCACTTGTTCCGTCCGCCTATCTTGTAGCTGACACTTTTTCCTACAATTTCCATTTATTCATGATCGATTTTTTCGCACGCTGTCCTGACATTTGTGACCAACGTAGCGGAGATGATATTTGGGCTAAAATGCGGCCCCTGTAGACGATCGCCTTCAAACTGAAATATTTTTTGATCTACTCAAAATCTCACTTGTTCTGTCCGCCTATCTTGTAGCTGACACTTTTTCCTACAATTTCCATTCATTCATGATCGATTTTTATGCACGCTGTCCTGACATTTGCGACCAACGTAGCAGAGATAATATTTGGGCTAAAATGCGGCCCCTGTAGACGATCGCCTTCAAACTGAAATATTTTTTGATCTACTCAAAATCTCACTTGTTCTGTCCGCCTATCTTGTAGCTGACACTTTTTCCTACAATTCTCATTCATTCATGATCGATTTTCTCGCACGCTGTCCTGACATTTGTGACCAACGTAGCTGAGATGATATTTGGGCTAAAATGCAGCCCCTGTAGACGATCACCTTCAAACTGAAATATTCTTTGATCTACTCAAAATCTCACTTGTTCTGTCCGCCTATCTTGTAGCTGACACTTTTTCCTACAATTCTCATTCATTCATGATCGATTTTCTCGCACGCTGTCCTGACATTTGTGACCAACGTAGCTGAGATGATATTTGGGCTAAAATGCAGCCCCTGTAGACGATCACCTTCAAACTGAAAAAACTTTTGATTTTCCCAAAATCTCACTTGTTCTGTCCGCCTATCTTGTAGCTGACACTTTTTCCTACAATTTCCATTCATTCATGATCGATTTTCTCGCACGCTGTCCTGGCATTTGTGACCAACGTAGCTGAGATGATATTTGGGCTAAAATGCAGCCCCTGTAGACGATCACCTTCAAACTGAAATATTCTTTGATCTACTCAAAATCTCACTTGTTCTGTCCGCCTATCTTGTAGCTGACACTTTTTCCTACAATTTCCATTCATTCATGATCGATTTTCTCGCACGCTGTCCTGACATTTGTGACCAACGTAGCTGAGATGATATTTGGGCTAAAATGCAGCCCCTGTAGACGATCACCTTCAAACTGAAATATTCTTTGATCTACTCAAAATCTCACTTGTTCTGTCCGCCTATCTTGTAGCTGACACTTTTTCCTACAATTCTCATTCATTCATGATCGATTTTCTCGCACGCTGTCCTGACATTTGTGACCAACGTAGCTGAGATGATATTTGGGCTAAAATGCAGCCCCTGTAGACGATCACCTTCAAACTGAAATATTCTTTGATCTACTCAAAATCTCACTTGTTCTGTCCGCCTATCTTGTAGCTGACACTTTTTCCTACAATTTCCATTCATTCATGATCGATTTTCTCGCACGCTGTCCTGACATTTGTGACCAACGTAGCTGAGATGATATTTGGGCTAAAATGCAGCCCCTGTAGACGATCACCTTCAAACTGAAATATTCTTTGATCTACTCAAAATCTCACTTGTTCTGTCCGCCTATCTTGTAGCTGACACTTTTTCCTACAATTCTCATTCATTCATGATCGATTTTCTCGCACGCTGTCCTGACATTTGTGACCAACGTAGCTGAGATGATATTTGGGCTAAAATGCAGCCCCTGTAGACGATCACCTTCAAACTGAAATATTCTTTGATCTACTCAAAATCTCACTTGTTCTGTCCGCCTATCTTGTAGCTGACACTTTTTCCTACAATTTCCATTCATTCATGATCGATTTTCTCGCACGCTGTCCTGACATTTGTGACCAACGTAGCTGAGATGATATTTGGGCTAAAATGCAGCCCCTGTAGACGATCACCTTCAAACTGAAATATTCTTTGATCTACTCAAAATCTCACTTGTTCTGTCCGCCTATCTTGTAGCTGACACTTTTTCCTACAATTCTCATTCATTCATGATCGATTTTCTCGCACGCTGTCCTGGCATTTGTGACCAACGTAGCTGAGATGATATTTGGGCTAAAATGCAGCCCCTGTAGACGATCACCTTCAAACTGAAATATTCTTTGATCTACTCAAAATCTCACTTGTTCTGTCCGCCTATCTTGTAGCTGACACTTTTTCCTACAATTCTCATTCATTGATGATCGATTTTCTCGCACGCTGTCCTGGCATTTGTGACCAACGTAGCTAGGATGATATTTGGGCTAAAATGCAGCCCCTGTAGACGATCACCTTCAAACTGAAATATTTTTTGATCTACTCAAAATCTCACTTGTTCCGTCCGCCTATCTTGTAGCTGACACTTTTTCCTACAATTTCCATTCATTCATGATCGATTTTTTCGCAGGCTGTCCTGACATTTGTGACATATGTATCTGAGATGATATTCGGGCTAAAATGCAGCCCATCTGGGCGATCACCTCTAAACTGGAATAACTTTTGATCTACTCAAAATCTCACTTGTTCTGTCCGCCTATCTTGTAGCTGACACATTTTCCTACAATTTCCATTCATTCATGATCGATTTTCTCGCACGCTGCCCTGACATTTGTGACCAACGAAGCTAGGATGATATTTGGGCTAAAATGCAGCCCCTGTAGACGATCACCTTCAAACTGAAATATTCTTTGATCTACTCAAAATCTCACTTGTTCTGTCCGCCTATCTTGTAGCTGACACTTTTTCCTACAATTTCCATTCATTCATGATCGATTTTCTCGCACGCTGTCCTGGCATTTGTGACCAACGTAGCTGAGATGATATTTGGGCTAAAATGCAGCCCCTGTAGACGATCACCTTCAAACTGAAATATTCTTTGATCTACTCAAAATCTCACTTGTTCTGTCCGCCTATCTTGTAGCTGACACTTTTTCCTACAATTTCCATTCATTCATGATCGATTTTCTCGCACGCTGTCCTGACATTTGTGACCAACGTAGCGGAGATGATATTTGGGCTAAAATGCAGCCCCTGTAGACGATCACCTTCAAACTGAAATATTCTTTGATCTACTCAAAATCTCACTTGTTCTGTCCGCCTATCTTGTAGCTGACACTTTTTCCTACAATTTCCATTCATTCATGATCGATTTTCTCGCACGCTGTCCTGGCATTTGTGACCAACGTAGCTGAGATGATATTTGGGCTAAAATGCAGCCCCTGTAGACGATCACCTTCAAACTGAAATATTCTTTGATCTACTCAAAATCTCACTTGTTCTGTCCGCCTATCTTGTAGCTGACACTTTTTCCTACAATTTCCATTCATTCATGATCGATTTTCTCGCACGCTGTCCTGACATTTGTGACCAACGTAGCGGAGATGATATTTGGGCTAAAATGCGGCCCCTGTAGACGATCGCCTTCAAACTGAAATATTTTTTGATCTACTCAAAATCTCACTTGTTCCGTCCGCCTATCTTGTAGCTGACACTTTTTCCTACAATTTCCATTCATTCATGATCGATTTTTTCGCACGCTGTCCTGACATTTGTGACCAACGTAGCGGAGATGATATTTGGGCTAAAATGCGGCCCCTGTAGACGATCGCCTTCAAACTGAAATATTTTTTGATCTACTCAAAATCTCACTTGTTCCGTCCGCCTATCTTGTAGCTGACACTTTTTCCTACAATTCTCATTCATTCATGATCGATTTTCTCGCACGCTGTCCTGACATTTTTGACCAACGTAGCTGAGATGATATTTGGGCTAAAATGCAGCCCCTGTAGACGATCGCCTTCAAACTGAAATATTTTTCGATCTACTCAAAATCTCACTTGTTCTGTCCGCCTATCTTGTAGCTGACACTTTTTCCTACAATTTCCATTCATTCATGATCGATTTTCTCGCACGCTGTCCTGACATTTGTGACCAACGTAGCTGAGATGATATTTGGGCTAAAATGCAGCCCCTGTAGACGATCACCTTCAAACTGAAAAAACTTTTGATTTTCCCAAAATCTCACTTGTTCTGTCCGCCTATCTTGTAGCTGACACTTTTTCCTACAATTTCCATTCATTCATGATCGATTTTCTCGCACGCTGTCCTGGCATTTGTGACCAACGTAGCGGAGATGATATTTGGGCTAAAATGCGGCCCCTGTAGACGATCGCCTTCAAGCTGAAATATTTTTTGATCTACTCAAAATCTCACTTGTTTTGTCCGCCTATCTTCTAGCTGACACTTTTTCCTACAATTCTCATTCATTCATGATCGATTTTTTCGCAGGCTGTCCTGACATTTGTGACATATGTATCTGAGATGATATTTGGGCTACAACGCAGCCCCTCTAGGCGATCACCTCTAAACTGGAAAAACTTTTAATTTTCCTAAAATCTCACTTGTTCCGTCCGCCTATCTTGTAGCTGACACTTTTTCCTACAATTTCCATTCATTCATGGTTGATTTTCTCGCACGCTGTCCTGACATTTGTGACCAACGTAGCTAGAATGATATTTGGGCTAAAATGCAGCCCCTGTAGACGATCACCTTCAAACTGAAAAAACTTTTGATTTTCCCAAAATCTTACTTGTTCTGTCCGCCTATCTTGTAGCTGACACTTTTTCCTACAATTTCCATTCATTCATGGTTGATTTTCTCGCACGCTGTCCTGACATTTGTGACCAACGTAGCTAGAATGATATTTGGGCTAAAATGCAGCCCCTGTAGACGATCACCTTCAAACTGAAAAAACTTTTGATTTTCCCAAAATCTTACTTGTTCTGTCCGCCTATCTTGTAGCTGACACTTTTTCCTACAATTTCCATTATTCATGATTGATTTTCTCGCACGCTGTCCTGACATTTGCGACCAATGTAGCTGAGATGATATTTGGGCTAAATTGCAGTTCCTGTAGACGATCGCCTTCAAACTGAAATATTTTTTGATGTACTCAAAATCTTACTTGTTCTGTCCGCCTTTCTTGTAGCTGACACTTTTTCCTACAATTCTCATTTATTCATGATCGATTTCCTCGCAAACCGTCCTGACATTTGTGACCAACGTAGCGGAGATGATATTTGGGCTGAAATGCGGCCCCTGTAGACGATCGCCTTCAAACTGAAAAAACTTTTGATTTTCCCAAAATCTCACTTGTTCTGTCCGCCTATCTTGTAGCTGACACTTTTTCCTACAATTCTCATTCATTCATGATCGATTTTCTCGCACGCTGTCCTGACATTTGTGACCAACGTAGCGGAGATGATATTTGGGCTAAAATGCGGCCCCTGTAGACGATCGCCTTCAAACTGAAATATTTTTTGATCTACTCAAAATCTCACTTGTTCTGTCCGCCTATCTTGTAGCTGACACTTTTTCCTACAATTTCCATTCATTCATGATCGATTTTCTCGCACGCTGTCCTGGCATTTCTGACCAACGTAGCTAGGATGATATTTGGGCTAAAATGCGGCCCCTGTAGACGATCGCCTTCAAACTGAAATATTTTTTGATCTACTCAAAATCTCACTTGTTCTGTCCGCCTATCTTGTAGCTGACACTTTTTCCTACAATTTCCATTCATTCATGATCGATTTTCTCGCACGCTGTCCTGGCATTTGTGACCAACGTAGCTGAGATGATATTTGGGCTAAAATGCAGCCCCTGTAGACGATCGCCTTCAAACTGAAATATTTTTTGATCTACTCAAAATCTCACTTGTTCTGTCCGCCTATCTTGTAGCTGACACTTTTTCCTACAATTTCCATTCATTCATGATCGATTTTCTCGCACGCTGTCCTGGCATTTGTGACCAACGTAGCTAGGATGATATTTGGGCTAAAATGCGGCCCCTGTAGACGATCACCTTCAAACTGAAATAACTTTTGATTTTCCCAAAATCTCACTTGTTCTGTCCGCCTATCTTGTAGCTGACACTTTTTCCTACAATTTCCATTCATTCATGATCGATTTCCTCGCAAACCGTCCTGACATTTGTGACATATGTATCTAAGATGATATTCGGGCTAAAATGCAGCCCCTGTAGACGATCACCTTCAAACTGAAAAAACTTTTGATTTTCCCAAAATCTCACTTGTTCTGTCCGCCTATCTTGTAGCTGACACTTTTTCCTACAATTTCCATTCATTCATGATCGATTTTCTCGCACGCTGTCCTGACATTTGTGACCAACGTAGCGGAGATGATATTTGGGCTAAAATGCGGCCCCTGTAGACGATCGCCTTCAAACTGAAATATTTTTTGATCTACTCAAAATCTCACTTGTTATGCCCACCTATCTTGTAGCTGACATTTTTTTCTACAATTATCATTCATTCATGATCGATTTCCTCGCAAACCGTCCTGACATTTGTGACCAACGTAGCGGAGATAATATTTGGGCTGAAATGCGGCCCCTGTAGACGATCACCATCAATCTGAAATAACTTTTGATTTTCCCAAAATCTCACTTGTTCTGTCCGCCTATCTTGTAGCTGACACTTTTTCCTACAATTCTCATTCATTCATGATCGATTTTCTCGCACGCTGTCCTGACATTTGTGACATATGTATCTGAGATGATGTTCGGGCTAAAATGCAGCCCCTCAAGGCGATCACCCCTAAACTGAAATAACTTGTGATCTACTCAAAATCTCACTTGTTCTGTCCGCCTATCTTGTAGCTGACACTTTTTCCTACAATTTCCATCCATTCATGATTGATTTTCTCGCACGCTGTCCTGACATTTGTGACCAACGTAGCTGAGATGATATTTGGGCTAAAATGCGGCCCCTGTCGACGATCGCCTTCAAACTGAAATATTTTTTGATCTACTCAAAATCTCACTTGTTCTGTCCGCCTATCTTGTAGCTGACACTTTTTCCTACAATTTCCATTCATTCATGATCGATTCTCTCGCACGCTCCCCTGACATTTGTGACCAACGTAGCGGAGATGATATTTGGGCTAAAATGCGGCCCCTGTAGACGATCGCCTTCAAACTGAAATATTTTTTGATCTACTCAAAATCTCACTTGTTCTGTCCGCCTATCTTGTAGCTGACACTTTTTCCTACAATTTCCATTCATTCATGATCGATTTTTTCGCACGCTGTCCTGACATTTGTGACCAACGTAGCGGAGATGATATTTGGGCTAAAATGCGGCCCCTGTAGACGATCGCCTTCAAACTGAAATATTTTTTGATCTACTCAAAATCTCACTTGTTCTGTCCGCCTATCTTGTAGCTGACACTTTTTCCTACAATTTCCATTCATTCATGATCGATTTTCTCGCACGCTGCCCTGACATTTGCGACCAATGTAGCTGAGATGATATTTGGGCTAAAATGCGGCCCCTGTAGACGATCGCCTTCAAACTGAAATATTTTTTGATCTACTCAAAATCTCACTTGTTCTGTCCGCCTATCTTGTAGCTGACACTTTTTCCTACAATTTCCATTCATTCATGATCGATTTTCTCGCACGCTGCCCTGACATTTGTGACCAACGTAGCTAGGATGATATTTGGGCTAAAATGCGGCCCCTGTAGACGATCGCCTTCAAACTGAAATATTTTTTGATCTACTCAAAATCTCACTTGTTCTGTCCGCCTATCTTGTAGCTGACACTTTTTCCTACAATTTCCATTCATTCATGATCGATTTTCTCGCACGCTGTCCTGACATTTGTGACCAACGTAGCGGAGATGATATTTGGGCTAAAATGCGGCCCCTGTAGACGATCGCCTTCAAACTGAAATATTTTTTGATCTACTCAAAATCTCACTTGTTCTGTCCGCCTATCTTGTAGCTGACACTTTTTCCTACAATTTCCATTCATTCATGATCGATTTTCTCGCACGCTGTCCTGGCATTTCTGACCAACGTAGCTAGGATGATATTTGGGCTAAAATGCGGCCCCTGTAGACGATCGCCTTCAAACTGAAATATTTTTTGATCTACTCAAAATCTCACTTGTTCTGTCCGCCTATCTTGTAGCTGACACTTTTTCCTACAATTTCCATTCATTCATGATCGATTTTCTCGCACGCTGTCCTGGCATTTCTGACCAACGTAGCTAGGATGATATTTGGGCTAAAATGCGGCCCCTGTAGACGATCGCCTTCAAACTGAAATATTTTTTGATCTACTCAAAATCTCACTTGTTCTGTCCGCCTATCTTGTAGCTGACACTTTTTCCTACAATTTCCATTCATTCATGATCGATTTTCTCGCACGCTGTCCTGACATTTGTGACCAACGTAGCGGAGATGATATTTGGGCTAAAATGCGGCCCCTGTAGACGATCGCCTTCAAACTGAAATATTTTTTGATCTACTCAAAATCTCACTTGTTCTGTCCGCCTATCTTGTAGCTGACACTTTTTCCTACAATTTCCATTCATTCATGATCGATTTTCTCGCACGCTGTCCTGACATTTGTGACCAACGTAGCTAGGATGATATTTGGGCTAAAATGCGGCCCCTGTAGACGATCGCCTTCAAACTGAAATATTTTTTGATCTACTCAAAATCTCACTTGTTCTGTCCGCCTATCTTGTAGCTGACACTTTTTCCTACAATTTCCATTCATTCATGATTGATTTTCTCGCACGCTGTCCTGACATTTGTGACCAACGTAGCTGAGATGATATTTGGGCTAAAATGCGGCCCCTGTAGACGATCGCCTTCAAACTGAAATATTTTTTGATCTACTCAAAATCTCACTTGTTCTGTCCGCCTATCTTGTAGCTGACACTTTTTCCTACAATTTCCATTCATTCATGATCGATTTTTTCGCACGCTGTCCTGACATTTGTGACCAACGTAGCGGAGATGATATTTGGGCTAAAATGCGGCCCCTGTAGACGATCACCTTCAAACTGAAATATTTTTTGATCTACTCAAAATCTCACTTGTTCTGTCCGCCTATCTTGTAGCTGACACTTTTTCCTACAATTTCCATTCATTCATGATCGATTTCCTCGCAAACCGTCCTGACATTTGTGACCAATGTAGCTGAGATGATATTCGGGCTAAAATGCAGCCCCTGTAGACGATCACCTCTAAACTGAAATAACTTTTGATCTACTCAAAATCTCACTTGTTCCGTCCGCCTATCTTGTAGCTGACACTTTTTCCTACAATTTCCATTCATTCATGATCGATTTTTTCGCACGCTGTCCTGACATTTGTGACCAACGTAGCTAGGATGATATTTGGGCTAAAATGCAGCCCCTGTAGACGATCACCTTCAAACTGAAATATTTTTTGATCTACTCAAAATCTCACTTGTTCTGTCCGCCTATCTTGTAGCTGACACTTTTTCCTACAATTTCCATTCATTCATAATTGATTTTCTCGCACGCTGTCCTGACATTTGTGACCAACGTAGCTGTGATGATATTTGGGCTAAAATGCAGCCCCTGTAGACGATCGCCTTCAAACTGAAATATTTTTTGATCTACTCAAAATCTCACTTGTTCCGTCCGCCTATCTTGTAGCTGACACTTTTTCCTACAATTTCCATTCATTCATGATCGATTTTTTCGCAAACCGTCCTGACGTTTGTGACCAACGTAGCTAGGATGATATTTGGGCTAAAATGCAGCCCCTCTAGGCGATCGCCTTCAAACTGAAATATGTTTTGATCTACTCAAAATCTCACTTGTTCCGTCCGCCTATCTTGTAGCTGACACTTTTTCCTACAATTTCCATTTATTCATGATCGATTTTCTCGCACGCTGCCCTGACATTTGCGACCAATGTAGCTGAGATAATATTTGGGCTGAAATGCGGCCCCTGTAGACGATCACCTTCAAACTGAAATAACTTTTGATCTACTCAAAATCTCACTTGTTCTGTCCGCCTATCTTGTAGCTGACACTTTTTCCTACAATTTCCATTCATTCATGATCGATTTTCTCGCACGCTGTCCTGACATTTGTGACCAACGTAGCTGAGATGATATTCGGGCTAAAATGCAGCCCCTGTAGGCGATCACCTCTAAACTGAAATAACTTTTGATCTACTCAAAATCTCACTTGTTCCGTCCGCCTATCTTGTAGCTGACACTTTTTCCTACAATTTCCATTCATTCATGATCGATTTTCTCGCACGCTGTCCTGACATTTGTGACCAACGTAGCTGAGATGATATTTGGGCTAAAATGCAGCCCCTGTAGACGATCACCTCTAAACTGGAATAACTTTTGATCTACTCAAAATCTCACTTGTTCCGTCCGCCTATCTTGTAGCTGACACTTTTTCCTACAATTTCCATTCATTCATGATCGATTTTCTCGCACGCTGTCCTGACATTTGTGACATATGTATCTGAGATGATATTTGGGCTAAAATGCAGCCCCTCTAGGCGATCACCTCTAAACTGGAATAACTTTTGATCTACTCAAAATCTCACTTGTTCCGTCCGCCTATCTTGTAGCTGACACTTTTTTCTACAATTTCCATTCATTCATGATCGATTTTCTCGCACGCTGTCCTGGCATTTGTGACCAACGTAGCTGAGATGATATTTGGGCTAAAATGCAGCCCCTGTAGACGATCACCTCTAAACTGGAATAACTTTTGATCTACTCAAAATCTCACTTGTTCGGTCCGCCTATCTTGCAGCTGACACATTTTCCTACAATTTCCATTCATTCATGATTGATTTTCTCGCACGCTGTCCTGACATTTGTGACCAACGTATCTGAGATGATATTCGGGCTAAAATGCAGCCCCTGTAGACGATCGCCTTCAAACTGAAATATGTTTTGATCTACTCGAAATCTCACTTGTTCTGTCCGCCTATCTTGTAGCTGACACTTTTTCCTACAATTTCCATTCATTCATGATCGATTTTTTCGCACGCTGTCCTGACATTTGTGACCAACGTAGCGGAGATGATATTTGGGCTAAAATGCGGCCCCTGTAGACGATCGCCTTCAAACTGAAATATTTTTTGATCTACTCAAAATCTCACTTGTTCTGTCCGCCTATCTTGTAGCTGACACTTTTTCCTACAATTTCCATTCATTCATGATCGATTTCCTCGCAAACCGTCCTGACATTTGTGACATATGTATCTGAGATGATATTCGGGCTAAAATGCAGCCCCTCTAGGCGATCACCTCTAAACTGGAATAACTTTTGATTTACTCAAAATCTCACTTGTTCCGTCCGCCTATCTTGTAGCTGACACTTTTTCCTACAATTTCCATTCATTCATGATCGATTTTCTCGCACGCTGCCCTGACATTTGTGACCAACGTAGCTAGGATGATATTTGGGCTAAAATGCAGCCCCTCTAGGCAATCACCTCTAAACTGGAATAACTTTTGATCTACTCAAAATCTCACTTGTTCCGTCCGCCTATCTTGTAGCTGACACTTTTTCCTACAATTTCCATTCATTCATGATCGATTTTCTTGCACGCTGTCCTGACATTTGTGACCAACGTAGCTAGGATGATAGTTGGGCTAAAATGCAGCCCCTGTAGACGATCGCCTTCAAACTGAAATATTTTTTGATCTACTCAAAATCTCACTTGTTCTGTCCGCCTATCTTGTAGCTGACACTTTTTCCTACAATTTCCATTCATTCATGATTGATTTTCTTGCACGCTGTCCTGACGATTGTGACCAATATAGCTGTGATGATATTTGGGCTAAAATGCAGCCCCTCTAGGCGATCACCTCTAAACTGGAATAACTTTTGATCTACTCAAAATCTCACTTGTTCTGTCCGCTTATCTTGTAGCTGACACTTTTTCCTACAATTCTCATTCATTCATGATCGATTTTCTCGCAAACCGTCCTGACATTTGTGACATATGTATATGAGATGATATTCGGGCTAAAATGCAGCCCCTGTAGACGATCGCCTTCAAACTGAAAAAACTTTTGATTTTCCCAAAATCTCACTTGTTCTGTCCGCCTATCTTGTAGCTGACACTTTTTCCTACAATTTCCATTCATTCATGATCGATTTTCTCGCACGCTGTCCTGGCATTTGTGACCAACGTAGCTAGGATGATATTTGGGCTAAAATGCGGCCCCTGTAGACGATCGCCTTCAAACTGAAATATTTTTTGATCTACTCAAAATCTCACTTGTTCCGTCCGCCTATCTTGTAGCTGACACTTTTTTCTACAATTTCCATTCACTCATGATCGATTTTCTCGCACGCTGTCCTGACGATTGTGACCAATATAGCTGTGATGATATTTGGGCTAAAATGCGGCCCCTGTAGACGATCGCCTTCAAACTGAAATATTTTTTGATCTACTCAAAATCTCACTTGTTCTGTCCGCCTATCTTGTAGCTGACACTTTTTCCTACAATTTCCATTCATTCATAATTGATTTTCTCGCACGCTGTCCTGACGATTGTGACCAATATAGCTGTGATGATATTTGGGCTAAAATACAGCCCCTCTAGGCGATCACCTCTAAACTGGAATAACTTTTGATCTACTCAAAATTTCACTTGTTCCGTCCGCCTATCTTGTAGCTAGCACTTTTTCCTACAATTTCCATTCATTCATGATCGATTTTGTTGCACGCTGTCCTGACATTTGTGACCAACGTAGCTAGGATGATATTCGGGCTAAAATGCAGCCCCTCTAGGCGATCACTTCTAAACTGGAATAACTTTTGATCTACTCAAAATCTCACTTGTTCCGTCCGCCTATCTTGTAGCTGACACTTTTTTCTACAATTTCCATTCATTCATGATCGATTTCCTCGCAAACCGTCCTGACATTTGTGACATATGTAAATGAGATGATATTCGGGCTAAAATGCAGCCCCTCTAGGCGATCACTTCTAAACTGGAATAACTTTTGATCTACTCAAAATCTCACTTGTTCCGTCCGCCTATCTTGTAGCTGACACTTTTTCCTACAATTTCCATTCATTCATGATCGATTTCCTCGCACGCTGTCCTGACATTTGTGACATATGTATCTGAGATAATATTCGGGCTACAATGCAGCCCCTCTAGGCGATCACCTCTAAACTGGAATAACTTTTGATTTACTCAAAATCTCACTTGTTCCGTCCGCCTATCTTGTAGCTGACACTTTTTCCTACAATTTCCATTCATTCATGATCGATTTCCTCGCAAACCGTCCTGACATTTGTGACATATGTATATGAGATGATATTCGGGCTAAAATGCAGCCCCTCTAGGCGATCACCTCTAAACTGGAATAACTTTTGATTTACTCAAAATCTCACTTGTTCCGTCCGCCTATCTTGTAGCTGACACTTTTTCCTACAATTTCCATTCATTCATGATCGATTTCCTCGCAACCCGTCCTGACATTTGTGACATATGTATCTGAGATGATATTCGGGCTAAAATGCAGCCCCTCTAGGCGATCACTTCTAAACTGGAATAACTTTTGATCTACTCAAAATCTCACTTGTTCCGTCCGCCTATCTTGTAGCTGACACTTTTTCCTACAATTCTCATTCATTCATGATCGATTTTTTCGCACGCTGTCCTGACATTTGTGACATATGTATCTGAGATGATATTCGGGCTAAAATGCAGCCCCTCTAGGCGATCACTTCTAAACTGGAATAACTTTTGATCTACTCAAAATCTCACTTGTTCCGTCCGCCTATCTTGTAGCTGACACTTTTTCCTACAATTCTCATTTATTCATGATCGATTTCCTCGCAAACCGTCCTGACATTTGTGACATATGTATATGAGATGATATTCGGGCTAAAATGCAGCCCCTGTAGACGATCGCCTTCAAACTGAAATATGTTTTGATCTACTCGAAATCTCACTTGTTCTGTCCGCCTATCTTGTAGCTGACACTTTTTCCTACAATTTCCATTCATTCATGATTGATTTCCTCGCAAACCGTCCTGACATTTGTGACATATGTATCTGAGATGATATTCGGGCTAAAATGCAGCCCCTCTAGGCGATCACCTCTAAACTGGAATAACTTTTGATCTACTCAAAATTTCACTTGTTCCGTCCGCCTATCTTGTAGCTGACACTTTTTCCTTCAATTCTCATTCATTCATGATTGATTTTCTCGCACGCTGCCCTGAAATTTGTGACCAACGTAGCTAGGATGATATTTGGGCTAAAATGCGGCCCCTGTAGACGATCGCCTTCAAACTGAAATATTTTTTGATCTACTCAAAATCTCACTTGTTCTGTCCGCCTATCTTGTAGCTGACACTTTTTTCTACAATTTCCATTCACTCATGATCGATTTTCTCGCAAACTGTCCTGACATTTGTGACATATGTATCTGAGATGATATTTGGGCTACATTTCAGCCCCTCTAGGCGATCACCTCTAAACTGGAATAACTTTTGATTTACTCAAAATCTCACTTGTTCCGTCCGCCCATCTTGTAGCTGACACTTTTTCCTAAAAGCCTCATTCATTCCTGATCGATTTTTTCGCACACTGTCCTGACGTTTGTGACCAACGTAGCTAGGATGATATTTGGGCTAAAATGCAGACCCTCTAGGCGATCACCTCTAAACTGGAATAACTTTTGATCTACTCAAAATTTCACTCGTTCCGTCCGCCTATCTTGTAGCTGACACTTTTTCCTACAATTCTCATTCATTCATGATCGATTTTCTCGCAAACCGTCCTGACATTTGTGACATATGTATCTGAGATGATATTCGGGCTAAAATGCAGCCCCTCTAGGCGATCACCTCTAAACTGGAATAACTTTTGATCTACTCAAAATTTCACTTGTTCCGTCCGCCTATCTTGTAGCTGACACTTTTTCCTTCAATTCTCATTCATTTATGATCGATTTTTTCGCACGCTGTCCTGACATTTGTGACCAACGTAGCGGAGATGATATTTGGGCTAAAATGCGGCCCCTGTAGACGATCGCCTTCAAACTGAAATATTTTTTGATCTACTCAAAATCTCACTTGTTCCGTCCGCGTATCTAGTAGCTGACACTTTTTCCTACAATTCTCATTCATTCATGATCGATTTCCTCGCACGCTGTCCTGACATTTGTGACATATGTATCTGAGTTGATATTCGGGCTCAAATGCAGCCCCTTTAATGATCACCTTCAAACTGGAATAACTTTTGATCTACTCAAAATCTCACTTGTTCTGTCCGCTTATCTTGTAGCTGACACTTTTTCCTACAATTCTCATTCATTCATGATCGATTTTCTCGCAAACCGTCCTGACATTTGTGACATATGTATCTGAGATGATATTCGGGCTAAAATGCAGCCCCTCTAGGCGATCACCTCTAAACTGGAATAACTTTTGATCTACTCAAAATCTCACTTGTTCTGTCCGCCTATCTTGTAGCTGACACTTTTTCCTACAATTTCCATTCATTCATGATCGATTTTTTCGCACGCTGTCCTGACATTTGTGACCAACGTAGCTAGGATGATATTTGGGCTAAAATGCAGACCCTCTAGGCGATCACCTCTAAACTGGAATAACTTTTGATCTACTCAAAATCTCACTTGTTCCGTCCGCCTATCTTGTAGCTGACACTTTTTCCTACAATTTCCATTCATTCATGATCGATTTTCTCGCAAACCGTCCTGACATTTGTGACATATGTATATGAGATGATATTCGGGCTAAAATGCAGCCCCTCTAGGCGATCACCTCTAAACTGGAATAACTTTTGATCTACTCAAAATCTCACTTGTTCTGTCCGCTTATCTTGTAGCTGACACTTTTTCCTACAATTCTCATTCATTCATGATCGATTTTCTCGCAAACCGTCCTGACATTTGTGACATATGTATCTGAGATGATATTCGGGCTAAAATGCAGCCCCTCTAGGCGATCACCTCTAAACTGGAATAACTTTTGATCTACTCAAAATCTCACTTGTTCTGTCCGCCTATCTTGTAGCTGACACTTTTTCCTACAATTTCCATTCATTCATGATCGATTTTTTCGCACGCTGTCCTGACATTTGTGACCAACGTAGCTAGGATGATATTTGGGCTAAAATGCAGACCCTCTAGGCGATCACCTCTAAACTGGAATAACTTTTGATCTACTCAAAATCTCACTTGTTCTGTCCGCCTATCTTGTAGCTGACACTTTTTCCTACAATTTCCATTCATTCATGATCGATTTTTTCGCACGCTGTCCTGACATTTGTGACCAACGTAGCGGAGATGATATTTGGGCTAAAATGCGGCCCCTGTAGACGATCGCCTTCAAACTGAAATATTTTTTGATCTACTCAAAATCTCACTTGTTCTGTCCGCCTATCTTGTAGCTGACACTTTTTTCTACAATTTCCATTCACTCATGATCGATTTTCTCGCACGCTGCCCTGACATTTGTGACCAACGTAGCGGAGATGATATTTGGGCTAAAATGCGGCCCCTGCAGAGGATCGCCTTCAAACTGAAATATTTTTTGATTTACTC
The DNA here is from genome assembly GCA_030273425.1 of Microplitis manilae. Classification (NCBI taxonomy): domain Eukaryota; kingdom Metazoa; phylum Arthropoda; class Insecta; order Hymenoptera; family Braconidae; genus Microplitis; species Microplitis manilae. Next base: position 23,180,079 of record CP092726.1, read on the forward strand.
AAAATCTCACTTGTTCCGTCCGCCTATCTTGTAGCTGACACTTTTTCCTACAAGCCTCATTCATTCCTGATCGATTTTTTCGCACACTGACCTGACGTTTGCGACCAATGTAGCTGTGATGATATTTGGGCTAAAATGCAGCCCCTGTAGACGATCGCCTTCAAACTGAAATATTTTTTGATCTACTCAAAATCTCACTTGTTCCGTCCGCCTATTTTGTAGCTGACACTTTTTCCTACAATTCTCATTTATTCATGATCGATTTCCTCGCAAACCGTCCTGACATTTGTGACATATGTATCTGAGATGATATTCGGGCTAAAATGCAGCCCCTCTAGGCGATCGTCTCTAAACTGGAATAACTTTTGATCTACTCAAAATCTTACTTGTTCTGTCCGCCTATCTTGTAGCTGACACTTTTTCCTACAATTTCCATTCATTCATGATCGATTTTTTCGCACGCTGTCCTGACGTTTGTGACCAACGTAGCGGAGATGATATTCGGGCTAAAATGCGGCCCCTGTAGACGATCGCCTTCAAACTGAAATATTTTTTGATCTACTCAAAATCTCACTTGTTCCGTCCGCCTATCTTGTCGCTGACACATTTTCCTACAATTCACATTCATTCATGATCGATTTCCTCGCACGCTGTCCTGACATCTGTGACCAAAGTAGCTGACGTGATATTTGAGCTAAAATGCAGCCCCTCTAGGCGATCACCTCTAAACTGGAATAACTTTTGATCTACTCAAAATTTCACTTGTTCCGTCCGCCGATCTTGTAGCTGACACTTTTTCCTTCAATTCTCATTCATTCATGATCGATTTTCTTGCACGCTGTCCTGACATTTGTGACTAACGTAGCTAGAATGATATTTGGGCTAAAATGCAGCCCCTGTAGACGATCGCCTTCAAACTGAAATATGTTTTGATCTACTCGAAATCTCACTTGTTCTGTCCGCCTATCTTGTAGCTGACACTTTTTCCTACAATTTCCATTCATTCATGATTGATTTCCTCGCAAACCGTCCTGACATTTGTGACATATGTATCTAAGATGATATTCGGGCTAAAATGCGGCCCCTGTAGACGATCACCTTTAAACTGAAAAAACTTTTGATTTTCCCAAAATCTCACTTGTTCCGTCCGCCTATCTTGTAGCTGACACTTTTTCCTACAATTTCCATCCATTCATGATCGATTTTCTCGCACGCTGCCCTGACATTTGTGACCAACGTAGCTAGGATGATATTTGGGCTAAAATGCAGCCCCTCTAGGCAATCACCTCTAAACTGGAATAACTTTTGATCTACTCAAAATCTCACTTGTTCCGTCCGCCTATCTTGGAGCTGACACTTTTTCCTACAATTCTCATTCATTCATGATCGATTTTCTCGCAAACTGTCCTGACATTTGTGACATATGTATCTGAGATGATATTTGGGCTACAATGCAGCCCCTCTAGGAGATCACCTCTAAACTGGAATAACTTTTGATTTACTCAAAATCTCACTTGTTCCGTCCGCCTATCTTGTAGCTGACACTTTTTCCTACAATTTCCATTCATTCATGATTGATTTTCTCGCACGCTGTCCTGACATTTGTGACCAACGTAGTGGAGATGATATTTGGGCTAAAATGCGGCCCCTGTAGACGATCGCCTTCAAACTGAAATATTTTTTGATCTACTCAAAATCTCACTTGTTCTGTCCGCCTATCTTGTAGCTGACACTTTTTTCTACAATTTCCATTCATTCATGATCGATTTTTTCGCACGCTTTCCTGACATTTGTGACCAACGTAGCTAGGATGATATTCAGGCTAAAATGCAGCCCCTCTAGGCGATCACCTGTAAACTGGAATAAATTTTGATCTACTCAAAATCTCTCTTGTTCTGTCCGCCTATCTTGTAGCTGACACTTTTTCCTACAATTTCTATTCATTCATGATTGATTTTCTCGCACGCTAACCTGACATTTGACACATATGTATCTGAGATGACATTCGGGCTAAAATGCAGCCCCTGTAGACGATCGCCTTCAAACTGAAAAAACTTTTGATTTTCCCAAAATCTCACTTGTTCTGTCCACCTATCTTGTAGCTGACACTTTTTCCTACAATTTCCATTCATTCATGATTGATTTCCTCGCAAACCGTCCTGACATTTGTGACATATGTATCTGAGATGATATTCGGGCTAAAATGCAGCCCCTCTAGGCGATCACCTCTAAACTGGAATAACTTTTGATCTACTCAAAATCTCACTTGTTCTGTCCGCCTATCTTGTAGCTGACACTTTTTCCTACAATTTCCATTCATTCATGATCGATTTTCGCGCACGCTGTCCTGGCATTTGTGACCAACGTAGCTAGAATGATATTTGGGCTAAAATGCGGCCCCTGTAGACGATCGCCTTCAAACTGAAATATTTTTTGATCTACTCAAAATCTCACTTGTTCTGTCCGCCTATCTTGTAGCTGACACTTTTTTCTACAATTTCCATTCACTCATGATCGATTTTCTCGCAAACTGTCCTGACATTTGTGACATATGTATCTGAGATGATATTTGGGCTACATTTCAGCCCCTCTAGGAGATCGACTCTAAACTGGAATAACTTTTGATCTACTCAAAATCTCACTTGTTCTGTCCGCTTATCTTGTAGCTGACACTTTTTCCTACAATTCTCATTCATTCATGATCGATTTTCTCGCAAACCGTCCTGACATTTGTGACATATGTATATGAGATGATATTCGGGCTAAAATGCAGCCCCTCTAGGAGATCGACTCTAAACTGGAATAACTTTTGATCTACTCAAAATCTCACTTGTTCTGTCCGCTTATCTTGTAGCTGACACTTTTTCCTACAATTCTCATTCATTCATGATCGATTTTCTCGCAAACCGTCCTGACATTTGTGACATATGTATATGAGATGATATTCGGGCTAAAATGCAGCCCCTCTAGGAGATGGACTCTAAACTGGAATAACTTTTGATCTACTCAAAATCTCACTTGTTCTGTCCGCTTATCTTGTAGCTGACACTTTTTCCTACAATTCTCATTCATTCATGATCGATTTTCTTGCACGCTGTCCTGACATTTGTGACCAACGTAGCGGAGATGATATTTGGGCTAAAATGCAGACCCTGTAGACGATCGCCTTCAAACTGAAATATTTTTTGATCTACTCAAAATCTCACTTGTTCTGTCCGCCTATCTTGTAGCTGACACTTTTTCCTACAATTTCCATTCATTCATGATTGATTTCCTCGCAAACCGTCCTGACATTTGTGACATATGTATCTGAGATGATATTCGGGCTAAACTGCGGCCCCTGTAGACGATCACCTTCAAACTGAAATATTTTTTGATCTACTCAAAATCTCACTTGTTCTGTCCGCCTATCTTGTAGCTGACACTTTTTCCTACAATTTCCATTCATTCATGATCGATTTTCTTGCACGCTGTCCTGACATTTGTGACCAACGTAGCTAGGATGATATTTGGGCTAAAATGCAGCCCCTGTAGACGATCACCTTCAAACTGAAAAAACTTTTGATTTTCCTAAAATCTCACTTGTTCTGTCCGCCTATCTTGTAGCTGACACTTTTTCCTACAATTTCCATTCATTCATGATCGATTATTTCGCACGCTGTCCTGACATTTGTGACCAACGTAGCGGAGATGATATTTGGGCTAAATTGCGGCCCCTGTAGACGATCGCCTTCAAACTGACATATTTTTTGATCTACTCAAAATCTCACTTGTTCCGTCCGCCTATCTTGTAGCTGACACTTTTTCCTACAATTTCTATCCATTCACGATTGATTTTCTCGCACGCTGTCCTGGCATTTGTGACCAACGTAGCTAGGATGATATTTGGGCTAAAATGCAGCCCCTGTAGACGATCACCTTCAAACTGAAAAAACTTTTGATTTTCCCAAAATCTCACTTGTTCTGTCCGCCTATCTTGTAGCTGACACTTTTTCCTACAATTTCCATTCATTCATGATCGATTTTTTCGCACGCTGTCCTGACATTTGTGACCAACGTAGCTAGGATGATATTTGGGCTAAAATGCAGCCCCTCTAGGCGATCACCTCTAAACTGGAATAACTTTTGATCTACTCAAAATCTCACTTGTTCCGTCCGCCTATTTTGTAGCTGACACTTTTTCCTACAATTTCCATTCATTCATGATCGATTTCCTCGCAAACCGTCCTGACATTTGTGACATATGTATCTGAGATGATATTCGGGCTAAAATGCAGCCCCTCTAGGCGATCGTCTCTAAACTGGAATAACTTTTGATCTACTCAAAATCTTACTTGTTCTGTCCGCCTATCTTGTAGCTGACACTTTTTCCTACAATTTCCATTCATTCATGATCGATTTTTTCGCACGCTGTCCTGACATTTGTGACCAACGTAGCGGAGATGATATTTGGGCTAAAATGCGGCCCCTGTAGACGATCGCCTTCAAACTGAAATATTTTTTGATCTACTCAAAATCTCACTTGTTCTGTCCGCCTATCTTGTAGCTGACACTTTTTCCTACAATTTCCATTCATTCATGATCGATTTTTTTGCACGCTGTCCTGACATTTGTGACCAACGTAGCGGAGATGATATTTGGGCTAAAATGCGGCCCCTGTAGACGATCGCCTTCAAACTGAAATATTTTTTGATCTACTCAAAATCTCACTTGTTCTGTCCGCCTATCTTGTAGCTGACACTTTTTCCTACAATATCCATCACTCATAATTGATTTTCTCGCACGCTGCCCTGACATTTGTGACCAACGTAGCGGAGATGATATTTGGGCTAAACTGCAGCCCCTCTGACCGATCACCTCTAAACTGGAATAACTTTTGATTTACTCAAAATCTCACTTGTTCCGTCCGCCTATCTTGTCGCTGACACATTTTCCTACAATTCACATTCATTCATGATCGATTTCCTCGCACGCTGTCCTGACATCTGTGACCAAAGTAGCTGACGTGATATTTGGGCTAAAATGCAGCCCCTCTAGGCGATCACCTCTAAACTGGAATAACTTTTGATCTACTCAAAATTTTACTTGTTCCGTCCGCCGATCTTGTAGCTGACACTTTTTCTTTCAATTCTCATTCATTCACGATCGATTTTCTTGCACGCTGTCCTGACATTTGTGACCAACGTAGCTAGGATGATATTTGGGCTAAAATGCAGCCCCTCTAGGCGATCACCTCTAAACTGGAATAACTTTTGATCTACTCAAAATTTTACTTGTTCCGTCCGCCGATCTTGTAGCTGACACTTTTTCTTTCAATTCTCATTCATTCACGATCGATTTTCTTGCACGCTGTCCTGACATTTGTGACCAACGTAGCTAGGATGATATTTGGGCTAAAATGCGGCCCCTGTAGACGATCGCCTTCAAACTGAAATATTTTTTGATCTACTCAAAATCTCACTTGTTCTGTCCGCCTATCTTGTAGCTGACACTTTTTCCTACAATTTCCATTCATTCATGATTGATTTCCTCGCAAACCGTCCTGACATTTGTGACATATGTATCTGAGATGATATTCGGGCTAAACTGCGGCCCCTGTAGACGATCACCTTCAAACTGAAATATTTTTTGATCTACTCAAAATCTCACTTGTTCTGTCCGCCTATCTTGTAGCTGACACTTTTTCCTACAATTTCCATTCATTCATGATCGATTTTTTTGCACGCTGTCCTGACATTTGTGACCAACGTAGCGGAGATGATATTTGGGCTAAAATGCGGCCCCTGTAGACGATCACCTTCGAACTGAAATATTTTTTGATCTACTCAAAATCTCACTTGTTCTGTCCGCCTATCTTGTAGCTGACACTTTTTCCTACAATTTCCATTCATTCATGATTGATTTCCTCGCAAACCGTCCTGACATTTGTGACATATGTATCTGAGATGATATTCGGGCTAAACTGCGGCCCCTGTAGACGATCACCTTCAAACTGAAATATTTTTTGATCTACTCAAAATCTCACTTGTTCTGTCCGCCTATCTTGTAGCTGACACTTTTTCCTACAATTCTCATTCATTCATGATCGATTTCCTCGCAAACCGTCCTGACATCTGTGACCAAAGTAGCTGACGTGATATTTGGGCTAAAATGCAGCCCCTCTAGGCGATCACCTCTAAACTGGAATAACTTTTGATTTACTCAAAATCTCACTTGTTCCGTCCGCCTATCTTGTCGCTGACACATTTTCCTACAATTCACATTCATTCATGATCGATTTCCTCGCACGCTGTCCTGACATCTGTGACCAAAGTAGCTGACGTGATATTTGGGCTAAAATGCAGCCCCTCTAGGCGATCACCTCTAAACTGGAATAACTTTTGATCTACTCAAAATTTTACTTGTTCCGTCCGCCGATCTTGTAGCTGACACTTTTTCTTTCAATTCTCATTCATTCACGATCGATTTTCTTGCACGCTGTCCTGACATTTGTGACCAACGTAGCTAGGATGATATTTGGGCTAAAATGCAGCCCCTCTAGGCGATCACCTCTAAACTGGAATAACTTTTGATCTACTCAAAATTTCACTTGTTCCGTCCGCCGATCTTGTAGCTGACACTTTTTCCTACAAGCCTCATTCATTCATGATCGATTTTCTCGCAAACTGTCCTGACATTTGTGACATATGTATCTGAGATGATATTTGGGCTAAAATGCAGCCCCTCTAGGAGATCACCTCTAAACTGGAATAACTTTTGATTTACTCAAAATCTCACTTGTTCTGTCCGCCTATCTTGTAGCTGACACTTTTTTCTACAATTTCCATTCATTCATGATCGATTTTTTCGCAAGCTGCCCTGACATTTGTGACCAACGTAGCGGAGATGATATTTGGGCTAAAATGCGGCCCCTCTAGGCGATCACCTCTAAACTGGAATAACTTTTGATTTACTCAAAATCTCACTTGTTCCGTCCACCTATCTTGTAGCTGACACTTTTTCCTACAAGCCTCATTCATTCATGATCGATTTTCTCGCAAACTGTCCTGACATTTGTGACATATGTATCTGAGATGATATTTGGGCTACAATGCAGCCCCTCTAGGAGATCACCTCTAAACTGGAATAACTTTTGATTTACTCAAAATCTCACTTGTTCCGTCCGCCTATCTTGTAGCTGACACTTTTTCCTACAATTTCTATTCATTCATGATTGATTTTCTCGCACGCTGTCCTGACATTTGTGACCAACGTAGTGGAGATGATATTTGGGCTAAAATGCGGCCCCTGTAGACGATCGCCTTCAAACTGAAATATTTTTTGATCTACTCAAAATCTCACTTGTTCTGTCCGCCTATCTTGTAGCTGACACTTTTTTCTACAATTTCCATTCATTCATGATCGATTTTTTCGCACGCTTTCCTGACATTTGTGACCAACGTAGCTAGGATGATATTCAGGCTAAAATGCAGCCCCTCTAGGCGATCACCTCTAAACTGGAATATTTTTTGATCTACTCAAAATCTCACTTGTTCCGTCCGCCTATCTTGTAGCTGACACTTTTTCCTACAATTTCTATTCATTCATGATTGATTTTCTCGCACGCTAACCTGACATTTGACACATATGTATCTGAGATGACATTCGGGCTAAAATGCAGCCCCTGTAGACGATCGCCTTCAAACTGAAATATTTTTTGATTTTCCCAAAATCTCACTTGTTCTGTCCGCCTATCTTGTAGCTGACACTTTTTTCTACAATTTCCATTCATTCAAGATCGATTTATTCGCACGCTGTCCTGACATTTGTGACCGACGTAGCGGAGATGATATTTGGGCTAAAATGCGGCGCCTGTAGACGATCGCCTTCAAACTGAAATATTTTTTAATCTACTCGAAATCTCACTTGTTCTGTCCGCCTATCATGTAGCTGACACTTTTTTCTACAATTTCCATTCACTCATGATCGATTTTCTCGCACGCTGCCCTGACATTTGTGACCAACGTAGCTCGGATGATATTTGGGCTAAAATGCAGCCCCTGTAGACGATCGCCTTCAAACTGAAATCTTTTTGATCTACTCGAAATCTCACTTGTTCTGTCCGCCTATCTTGTAGCTGACACTTTTTCCTACAATTCTCATTCATTCATGATCGATTTCCTCGCAAACCGTCCTGACATTTGTGACATATGTATCTGAGATGATATTCGGGCTACAATGCAGCCCCTCTAGGCAATCACCTCTAAACTGGAATAACTTTTGATTGACTCAAAATCTTACTTGTTCTGTCCACCTATCTTGTAGCTGACACTTTTTTCTACAATTTCCATTCATTCATAATTGATTTTCTCGCACGCTGTCCTGACGATTGTGACCAATATAGCTGTGATGATATTTGGGCTAAAATGCAAACCCTGTAGACGATCGCCTTCAAACTGAAATATTTTTTGATCTACTCCAAATCTTACTTGTTCTGTCCACCTATCTTGTAGCTGACAATTTTTTCTACAATTTCCATTCATTCATGATCGATTTCCTCGCAAACCGTCCTGACATTTGTGACATATGTATATGAGATGATATTCGGGCTAAAATGCAGCCCCTGTAGACGATCACCTTCAAACTGAAATATTTTTTGATCTACTCCAAATCTTACTTGTTCTGTCCACCTATCTTGTAGCTGACAATTTTTTCTACAATTTCCATTCATTCATGATCGATTTCCTCGCAAACCGTCCTGACATTTGTGACATATGTATATGAGATGATATTCGGGCTAAAATGCAGCCCCTGTAGACGATCACCTTCAAACTGAAATATTTTTTGATCTACTCCAAATCTTACTTGTTCTGTCCACCTATCTTGTAGCTGACAATTTTTTCTACAATTTCCATTCATTCATGATCGATTTCCTCGCAAACCGTCCTGACATTTGTGACATATGTATATGAGATGATATTCGGGCTAAAATGCAGCCCCTGTAGACGATCACCTTCAAACTGAAATATTTTTTGATCTACTCCAAATCTTACTTGTTCTGTCCACCTATCTTGTAGCTGACAATTTTTTCTACAATTTCCATTCATTCATGATCGATTTCCTCGCAAACCGTCCTGACATTTGTGACATATGTATATGAGATGATATTCGGGCTAAAATGCAGCCCCTGTAGACGATCACCTTCAAACTGAAATATTTTTTGATCTACTCCAAATCTTACTTGTTCTGTCCACCTATCTTGTAGCTGACAATTTTTTCTACAATTTCCATTCATTCATGATCGATTTCCTCGCAAACCGTCCTGACATTTGTGACATATGTATATGAGATGATATTCGGGCTAAAATGCAGCCCCTGTAGACGATCACCTTCAAACTGAAATATTTTTTGATCTACTCCAAATCTTACTTGTTCTGTCCACCTATCTTGTAGCTGACAATTTTTTCTACAATTTCCATTCATTCATGATCGATTTCCTCGCAAACCGTCCTGACATTTGTGACATATGTATCTGAGATGATATTCGGGCTACAACGCAGCCCCTCTAGGCAATCACCTCTAAACTGGAATAACTTTTGATGTACTCAAAATCTCACTTGTTCCGTCCGCCTATCTTGTAGCTGACACTTTTTCCTACAATTTCCATTCATTCATGATTGATTTTCTCGCACGCTGTCCTGGCATTTGTGACCAACGTAGCTAGGATGATAGTTGGGCTAAAATGCAGCCCCTGTAGACGATCGCCTTCAAACTGAAATATTTTTTGATCTACTCAAAATCTCACTTGTTCCGTCCGCCTATCTTGTAGCTGACACTTTTTCCTACAATTTCCATTCATTCATAATTGATTTTCTCGCACGCTGTCCTGGCATTTGTGACCAACGTAGCTAGGATGATAGTTAGGCTAAAATGCAGCCCCTGTAGACGATCGCCTTCAAACTGAAATATTTTTTGATTTACTCAAAATCTCACTTGTTCCGTCCGCCTATCTTGTAGCTAAAATTTTTCCCTAAAAGCCTCATTCATTCCTGATCGATTTTTTCGCACACTGTCCTGACGTTTGTGACCAACGTAGCTAGGATGATATTTGGGCTAAAATACAGCCCCTCTAGGCGATCACCTCTAAACTGGAATAACTTTTGATTTACTCAAAATCTCACTTGTTCCGTCCGCCTATCTTGTAGCTGACACTTTTTCCTACAATTTCCATTCATTCATGATCGATTTTCTTGCACGCTGTCCTGACATTTGTGACCAACGTAGCTAGGATGATATTTGGGCCAAGATGCAGCCTCTCTAGGCGATCACCTCTAAACTGAATTAACTTTTGATTTACTCAAAATCTCACTTGTTCCGTCCGCCTATCTTGTAGCTGACACTTTTTCCTACAATTTCCATTCATTCATGATCGATTTTCTTGCACGCTGTCCTGACATTTGTGACCAACGTAGCTAGGATGATATTTGGGCCAAGATGCAGCCTCTCTAGGCGATCACCTCTAAACTGAATTAACTTTTGATTTACTCAAAATCTCACTTGTTCTGTCCGCCTATCTTGTAGCTGACACTTTTTTCTACAATTTCCATTCATTCATGATCGATTTTTTCGCACGCTGTCCTGACATTTGTGACATATGTATCTGAGATGATATTTGGGCTACAATGCAGCCCCTCTAGACGATCGCCTTCAAACTGAAATATTTTTTGATCTACTCAAAATCTCACTTGTTCTGTCCGCCTATCTTGTAGCTGACACTTTTTCCTACAATTTCCATTCATTCATGATTGATTTTCTCGCACGCTGTCCTGACATTTGTGACCAACGTAGCGGAGATGATATTTGGGCTAAATTGCGGCCCCTCTAGGCGATCACCTCTAAACTGGAATAACTTTTGATTTACTTAAAATCTCACTTGTTCCGTCCGCCTATCTTGTAGCTGACACTTTTTCCTACAATTCTGATTCATTTATGATCGATTTTCTCACAAACCGTCCTGACATTTGTGACATATGTATCTGAGATGATATTCGGGCTACAATGCAGCCCCTCTAGGCGATCACCTCTAAACTAGAATAACTTTCGATCTACTCAAAATCTCGATTGTTCTGTCCGCCTATCTTGTAGCTGACACTTTTTCCTACAATTTCCATTCATTCATGATTGATTTCCTCGCAAACCGTCCTGACATTTGTGACATATGTATCTGAGATGATATTCGGGCTAAACTGCGGCCCCTGTAGACGATCGCCTTCAAACTGAAATATTTTTTGATTTACTCAAAATCTCACTTGTTCCGTCCGCCTATCTTGTAGCTGACACTTTTTCCTACAATTTCCATTTATTCATGATCGATTTTTTCGCACGCTGTCCTGACATTTGTGACCAACGTAGCTAGGATGATATTTGGGCTAAAATGCGGCCCCTGTAGACGATCGCCTTCAAACTGAAATATTTTTTGATTTACTCAAAATCTCACTTGTTCTGTCCGCCTATCTTGTAGCTGACACTTTTTTCTACAATTTCCATTCACTCATGATCGATTTTCTCGCACGCTGCCCTGACATTTGTGACCAACGTAGCGAAGATGATATTTAGGCTAAAATGCGGCCCCTGTAGACGATCGCCTTCAAACTGAAATATTTTGTGATCTACTCAAAATCTCACTTGTTCTGTCCGCCTATCTTGTAGCTGACACTTTTTTCTACAATTTCCATTCACTCATGATCGATTTTCTCGCACGCTGCCCTGACATTTGTGACCAACGTAGCGGAGATGATATTTGGGCTAAAATGCGGCCCTTGTAGACGATCGCCTTCAAACTGAAATATTTTTTGATTTAATCAAAATCTCACTTGTTCCGTCCGCCTATCTTGTAGCTGACACTTTTTTCTACAATTTCGATTCACTTATGATCGATTTTCTCGCACGCTGCCCTGACATTTGTGACCAACGTAGCGGAGATGATATTTGGGCTAAAATGCGGCCCCTGTAGACGATCGCCTTCAAACTGAAATATTTTTTGATCTACTCGAAATCTCACTTATTCTGTCCACCTATCTCGTAGCTGACACTTTTTTCTACACTTTCCATTCACTCATGATCGATTTTCTCGCAAACCGTCCTGACATTTGTGACATATGTATCTGAGATGATATTTGGGCTAAAATGCAAACCCTGTAGACGATCGCCTTCAAACTGAAATATTTTTTGATCTACTCAAAATCTCACTTGTTCTGTCCGCCTATCTTGTAGCTGACACTTTTTCCTACAATTTCCATTCATTCATGATCGATTTTTTCGCACGCTGTCCTGACATTTGTGACCAACGTAGCGGAGATGATATTTGGGCTAAAATGCAGCCCCTCTAGGCGATCACCTCTAAACTAGAATAACTTTCGATCTACTCAAAATCTCGATTGTTCTGTCCGCCTATTTTGTAGCTGACACTTTTTCCTACAACCCTCATTCATTCCTGATCAATTTTTTCGCACACTGACCTGACGTTTGCGACCAGCGTAGCTGTGATGATATTTAGGCTAAAATGCAGCCCCTGTAGACGATCGCCTTCAAACTGAAATATTTTTTTAACTACTCAAAATCTCACTTGTTCCGTCCGCCTATCTCGTAGCTGACACTTTTTCCTACAATTTCCATTCATTCATGATCGATATTCTCGCACGCTGTCCTGACGTTTGCGACCAACGTAGCTGTGATGATATTCAGGCTAAAATGCAGCCCCTGTAGACGATCGCCTTCAAACTGAAATATTTTTTTAACTACTCAAAATCTCACTTGTTCCGTCCACCTATCTTGTAGCTGACACTTTTTCCTACAAGCCTCATTCATTCATGATCGATTTTCTCGCAAACCGTCCTGACATTTGTGACATATGTATCTGAGATGATATTTGGGCTACAATGCAGCCCCTCTAGGAGATCACCTATAAACTGGAATAACTTTTGATCTACTCAAAATTTTACTTGTTCCGTCCGCCTATCTTGTAGCTGACACTTTTTCCTACAATTCTCATTCATTCATGATCGATTTTCTCGCAAACCGTCCTGACATTTGTGACATATGTATCTGAGATGATATTTGGGCTAAAATGCAGCCCCTCTAGGAGATCACCTCTAAACTGGAATAACTTTTGATCTACTCAAAATCTCACTTGTTCTGTCCGCCTATCTTGTAGCTGACACTTTTTCCTACAATTTCCATTCATTCATGATCGATTTTTTCGCACGCTGTCCTGACATTTGTGACCAACGTAGCTAGGATGATATTCGGGCTAAAATGCAGCCCCTCTAGGCGATCACCTTTAAACTGGAATAACTTTTGATCTACTCAAAATCTCACTTGTTCCGTCCACCTATCTTGTAGCTGACACTTTTTCCTACAATTCTCATTCATTCATGATCGATTTTTTCGCACGCTTTCCTGACATTTGTGACCAACGTAGCGGAGATGATATTTGGGCTAAAATGCGGCCCCTGTAGACGATCGCCTTCAAACTGAAATATTTTTTGATTTTCCCAAAATCTCACTTGTTCCGTCCGCCTATCTTGTAGCTGACACTTTTTCCTACAATTCTCATTCATTCATGATCGATTTCCTCGCAAACCGTCCTGACATTTGTGACATATGTATATGAGATGATATTTGGGCTACAATGCAGCCCCTCTAGGCGATCACCTCTAAACTGGAATAACTTTTGATCTACTCAAAATCTCACTTGTTCCGTCCGCCTATCTTGTAGCTGACACTTTTTCCTACAATTCTCATTCATTCATGATCGATTTTCTCGCAAACCGTCCTGACATTTGTGACATATGTATCTGGGATGATATTCGGGCTAAAATGCAGCCCCTCTAGGCGATCACCTTTAAACTGGAATAACTTTTGATCTACTCAAAATCTCACTTGTTCCGTCCGCCTATCTTGTAGCTGACACTTTTTCCTACAATTCTCATTCATTCATGATCGATTTTCTCGCAAACCGTCCTGACATTTGTGACATATGTATCTGGGATGATATTCGGGCTAAAATGCAGCCCCTCTAGGCGATCACCTTTAAACTGGAATAACTTTTGATCTACTCAAAATCTCACTTGTTCCGTCCGCCTATCTTGTAGCTGACACTTTTTCCTACAATTCTCATTCATTCATGATCGATTTTCTCGCAAACCGTCCTGACATTTGTGACATATGTATCTGGGATGATATTCGGGCTAAAATGCAGCCCCTCTAGGCGATCACCTTTAAACTGGAATAACTTTTGATCTACTCAAAATCTCACTTGTTCCGTCCGCCTATCTTGTAGCTGACACTTTTTCCTACAATTCTCATTCATTCATGATCGATTTCCTCGCAAACCGTCCTGACATTTGTGACATATGTATATGAGATGATATTCGGGCTACAATGCAGCCCCTCTAGGCGATCACCTCTAAACTGGAATAACTTTTGATCTACTCAAAATCTCACTTGTTCCGTCCGCCTATCTTGTAGCTGACACTTTTTCCTACAATTCTCATTCATTCATGATCGATTTCCTCGCAAACCGTCCTGACATTTGTGACATATGTATCTGAGATGATATTCGGGCTAAAATGCAGCCCCTGTAGACGATCGCCTTCAAACTGAAATATTTTTTGATTTTCCCAAAATCTCACTTGTTCTGTCCGCCTATCTTGTAGCTGACACTTTTTCCTACAATTTCCATTCATTCATAATTGATTTTCTCGCACGCTGTCCTGGCATTTGTGACCAACGTAGCTAGGATGATAGTTGGGCTAAAATGCGGCTTCTGTAGACGATCGCCTTCAAACTGAAATATTTTTTGATCTACTCAAAATCTCACTTGTTCCGTCCGCCTATCTTGTAGCTGACACTTTTTCCTACAATTTCCATTTATTCATGATCGATTTTTTCGCACGCTGTCCTGACATTTGTGACCAACGTAGCTAGGATGATATTTGGGCTAAAATGCGGCCCCTGTAGACGATCGCCTTCAAACTGAAATATTTTTTGATTTACTCAAAATCTCACTTGTTCTGTCCGCCTATCTTGTAGCTGACACTTTTTTCTACAATTTCCATTCACTCATGATCGATTTTCTCGCACGCTGCCCTGACATTTGTGACCAACGTAGCTAGGATGATATTTGGGCTAAAATGCGGCCCCTGTAGACGATCGCCTTCAAACTGAAATATTTTTTGATCTACTCAAAATCTCACTTGTTCTGTCCACCTATCTTGTAGCTGACACTTTTTCCTACAATTTCCATTCATTCATAATTGATTTTCTCGCACGCTGTCCTGGCATTTGTGACCAACGTAGCTAGGATGATAGTTGGGCTAAAATGCAGCCCCTGTAGACGATCGCCTTCAAACTGAAATATTTTTTGATCTACTCAAAATCTCACTTGTTCTGTCCGCCTATCTTGTAGCTGACACTTTTTCCTACAATTTCCATTCATTCATGATTGATTTTCTCGCACGCTGTCCTGGCATTTGTGACCAACGTAGCTAGGATGATATTTGGGCTAAAATGCAGCCCCTGTAGACGATCGCCTTCAAACTGAAATATTTTTTGATCTACTCAAAATCTCACTTGTTCTGTCCGCCTATCTTGTAGCTGACACTTTTTCCTACAATTTCCATTCATTCATAATTGATTTTCTCGCACGCTGTCCTGGCATTTGTGACCAAAGTAGCTAGGATGATATTTGGGCTAAAATGCAGACCCTCTAGGCGATTACCTCTAAACTGGAATAACTTTTGATCTACTCAAAATCTCACTTGTTCTGTCCGCCTATCTTGTAGCTGACACTTTTTCCTACAATTTCCATTCATTCATGATTGATTTTCTCGCACGCTGTCCTGGCATTTGTGACCAACGTAGCTAGGATGATATTTGGGCTAAAATGCGGCCCCTGTAGACGATCGCCTTCAAACTGAAATATTTTTTGATCTACTCAAAATCTCACTTGTTCTGTCCGCCTATCTTGTAGCTGACACTTTTTTCTACAATTTCCATTCACTCATGATCGATTTTCTCGCACGCTGCCCTGACATTTGTGACCAACGTAGCGGAGATGATATTTGGGCTAAAATGCGGCCCCTGTAGACGATCGCCTTCAAACTGAAATATTTTTTGATCTACTCAAAATCTCACTTGTTCTGTCCGCTTATCTTGTAGCTGACACTTTTTTCTACAATTTCCATTCATTCATGATTGATTTCCTCGCAAACCGTCCTGACATTTGTGACATATGTATATGAGATGATATTCGGGCTAAAATGCAGCCCCTCTAGGCGATCACCTCTAAACTGGAATAACTTTTGATCTAGTCAAAATCTCACTTGTTCTCTCCGCCTATCTTGTAGCTGACACTTTTTCCTACAATTTCCATTCATTCATGATTGATTTTCTCGCACGCTGTCCTGACGATTGCGACCAATATAGCTGTGATGATATTTGGGCTAAAATGCAAACCCTGTAGACGATCGCCTTCAAACTGAAATATTTTTGATCTACTCGAAATCTCACTTGTTCTGTCCGCCTATCTTGTAGCTGACACTTTTTTCTACAATTTCCATTCACTCATGATCGATTTTCTCGCACGCTGCCCTGACATTTGTGACCAACGTAGCGGAGATGATATTTGGGCTAAAATGCGGCCCCTGTAGACGATCGCCTTCAAACTGAAATATTTTTTGATCTACTCAAAATCTCACTTGTTCTGTCCGCCTATCTTGTAGCTGACACTTTTTCCTACAATTTCCATTCATTCATGATCGATTTTTTCGCACGCTGTCCTGACATTTGTGACCAACGTAGCGGAGATGATATTTGGGCTAAAATGCGGCCCCTGTAGACGATCGCCTTCAAACTGGAATATTTTTTGATCTACTCAAAATCTCACTTGTTCTGTCCGCCTATCTTGTAGCTGACACTTTTTCCTACAATTTTCATTCATTCATGATTGATTTTCTCGCACGCTGTCCTGACGATTGTGACCAATATAGCTGTGATGATATTTGGGCTAAAATGCAAACCCTGTAGACGATCGCCTTCAAACTGAAATATTTTTTGATCTACTCAAAATCTCACTTGTTCTGTCCGCCTATCTTGTAGCTGACACTTTTTCTACAATTTCCATTCATTCATGATTGATTTTCTCGCACGCTGTCCTGACGATTGCGACCAATATAGCTGTGATGATATTTGGGCTAAAATGCAAACCCTGTAGACGATCGCCTTCAAACTGAAATATTTTTTGATCTACTCAAAATCTCACTTGTTCTGTCCGCCTATCTTGTAGCTGACACTTTTTCCTACAATTTCCATTCATTCATGATTGATTTTCTCGCACGCTGTCCTGACGATTGCGACCAATATAGCTGTGATGATATTTGGGCTAAAATGCGGCCCCTGTAGACGATCGCCTTCAAACTGAAATATTTTTTGATCTACTCCAAATCTTACTTGTTCTGTTCGCCTATCTTGTAGCTGACACTTTTTTCTAAAATTTCCATTCATTCATGATCGATTTCCTCGCAAACCGTCCTGACATTTGTGACATATGTATCTGAGATGATATTCGGGCTAAAATGCAGCCCCTGTAGACGATCGCCTTCAAACTGAAATATTTTTTGATTTTCCCAAAATCTCACTTGTTCTGTCCGCTTATCTTGTAGCTGACACTTTTTCCTACAATTTCCATTCATTCATAATTGATTTTCTCGCACGCTGTCCTGGCATTTGTGACCAACGTAGCTAGGATGATAGTTGGGCTAAAATGCAGCCCCTGTAAACGATCGCCTCCAAACTGAAATATTTTTTGATTTACTCAAAATCTCACTTGTTCTCTCCGCCTATCTTGTAGCTGACACTTTTTCCTACAATTTCCATTCATTCATGATTGATTTTCTCGCACGCTGTCCTGACGATTGCGACCAATATAGCTGTGATGATATTTGGGCTAAAATGCAAACCCTGTAGACGATCGCCTTCAAACTGAAATATTTTTTGATCTACTCAAAATCTCACTTGTTCCGTCCGCCTATCTTGTAGCTGACACTTTTTCCTACAATTTCCATTTATTCATGATCGATTTTTTCGCACGCTGTCCTGACGATTGCGACCAATATAGCTGTGATGATATTTGGGCTAAAATGCAAACCCTGTAGACGATCGCCTTCAAACTGAAATATTTTTTGATCTACTCAAAATCTCACTTGTTCTGTCCGCCTATCTTGTAGCTGACACTCTTTCCTACAATTTCCATTCATTCATGATCGATTTTCTTGCACGCTGTCCTGACATTTGTGACCAACGTAGCGGAGATCATATTCGGGCTACAATGCAGACCCTGTAGACGATCACCTTCAAACTGAAAAAACTTTTGATTTTCCCAAAATCTCACTTGTTCCGTCCGCCTATCTTGTAGCTGACACTTTTTCCTACAATTTCTATCCATTCACGATTGATTTTCTCGCACGCTGTCCTGACATTTGTGACCAACGTAGCTAGGATGATATTTGGGCTAAAATGCAGCCCCTCTAGGCGATCACCTCTAAACTGGAATAAATTTTGATCTACTCAAAATCTCACTTGTTCTGTCCGCCTATCTTGTAGCTGACACTTTTTCCTACAATTTCCATTTATTCATGATCGATTTTTTCGCACGCTGTCCTGACGATTGCGACCAATATAGCTGTGATGATATTTGGGCTAAAATGCAAACCCTGTAGACGATCGCCTTCAAACTGAAATATTTTTTGATCTACTCAAAATCTCACTTGTTCTGTCCGCCTATCTTGTAGCTGACACTCTTTCCTACAATTTCCATTCATTCATGATCGATTTTCTTGCACGCTGTCCTGACATTTGTGACCAACGTAGCGGAGATCATATTCGGGCTACAATGCAGACCCTGTAGACGATCACCTTCAAACTGAAAAAACTTTTGATTTTCCCAAAATCTCACTTGTTCTGTCCGCCTATCTTGTAGCTGACACTTTTTCCTACAATTTCTATCCATTCACGATTGATTTTCTCGCACGCTGTCCTGACATTTGTGACCAACGTAGCTAGGATGATATTTGGGCTAAAATGCAAACCCTGTAGACGATCACCTTCAAACTGAAAAAACTTTTGATTTTCCCAAAATCTCACTTGTTCTGTCCGCCTATCTTGTAGCTGACACTTTTTCCTACAATTTCCATTCATTCATGATTGATTTCCTCGCAAACCGTCCTGACATTTGTGACATATGTATCTGAGATGATATTCGGGCTAAAATGCAGCCCCTCTAGGCGATCACCTCTAAACTGGAATAACTTTTGATTTACTCAAAATCTCACTTGTTCCGTCCGCCTATCTTGTAGCTGACACTTTTTTCTACAATTTTCATTCACTCACGATCGATTTTCTCGCACGCTGCCCTGACATTTGTGACCAACGTAGCGGAGATGATATTCGGGCTAAAATGCAGCCCCTGTAGACGATCGCCTTCAAACTGAAATATTTTTTGATTTTCCCAAAATCTCACTTGTTCTGTCCGCTTATCTTGTAGCTGACACTTTTTCCTACAATTTCCATTCATTCATAATTGATTTTCTCGCACGCTGTCCTGGCATTTGTGACCAACGTAGCTAGGATGATAGTTGGGCTAAAATGCAGCCCCTGTAAACGATCGCCTCCAAACTGAAATATTTTTTGATTTACTCAAAATCTCACTTGTTCTCTCCGCCTATCTTGTAGCTGACACTTTTTCCTACAATTTCCATTTATTCATGATCGATTTTTTCGCACGCTGTCCTGACATTTGTGACCAACGTAGCTAGGATGATATTTGGGCTAAAATGCAGCCCCTCTAGGCGATCACCTCTAAACTGGAATAACTTTTGATCTACTCAAAATCTCACTTGTTCTGTCCGCCTATCTTGTAGCTGACACTTTTTCCTACAATTTCCATTTATTTATGATTGATTTTCTCGCACGCTGTCCTGGCATTTGTGACCAACGTAGCTAGGATGATATTTGGGCTAAAATGCAGCCCCTGTAGACGATCACCTTCAAACTGAAATATTTTTTGATCTACTCAAAATCTCACTTGTTCTGTCCGCCTATCTTGTAGCTGACACTTTTTCCTACAATTTTCATTCATTTATGATTGATTTTCTCGCACGCTGCCCTGACATTTGTGACCAACGTAGCGGAGATGATATTTGGGCTAAAATGCGGCCCCTGTAGACGATCGCCTTCAAACTGAAATATTTTTTGATCTACTCAAAATCTCACTTGTTCTGTCCGCCTATCTTGTAGCTGACACTTTTTCCTACAATTTCCATTTATTCATGATCGATTTTTTCGCACGCTGTCCTGACATTTGTGACCAACGTAGCGGAGATGATATTTGGGCTAAAATGCGGCCCCTGTAAACGATCGCCTTCAAACTGGAATATTTTTTGATCTACTCAAAATCTCACTTGTTCTGTCCGCCTATCTTGTAGCTGACACTTTTTCCTACAATTTTCATTCATTCATGATTGATTTTCTCGCACGCTGTCCTGACGATTGTGACCAATATAGCTGTGATGATATTTGGGCTAAAATGCAAACCCTGTAGACGATCGCCTTCAAACTGAAATATTTTTTGATCTACTCAAAATCTCACTTGTTCTGTCCGCCTATCTTGTAGCTGACACTTTTTCTACAATTTCCATTCATTCATGATTGATTTTCTCGCACGCTGTCCTGACGATTGCGACCAATATAGCTGTGATGATATTTGGGCTAAAATGCAAACCCTGTAGACGATCGCCTTCAAACTGAAATATTTTTTGATCTACTCAAAATCTCACTTGTTCTGTCCGCCTATCTTGTAGCTGACACTTTTTCCTACAATTTCCATTCATTCATGATTGATTTTCTCGCACGCTGTCCTGACGATTGCGACCAATATAGCTGTGATGATATTTGGGCTAAAATGCGGCCCCTGTAGACGATCGCCTTCAAACTGAAATATTTTTTGATCTACTCCAAATCTTACTTGTTCTGTCCACCTATCTTGTAGCTGACACTTTTTTCTACAATTTCCATTCATTCATGATCGATTTCCTCGCAAACCGTCCTGACATTTGTGACATATGTATATGAGATGATATTCGGGCTAAAATGCAGCCCCTCTAGGCGATCACCTCTAAACTGGAATAACTTTTGATTTACTCAAAATCTTACTTGTTCTGTCTACCTATCTTGTAGCTGACACTTTTTTCTACAATTTCCATTCATTCATGATCGATTTCCTCGCAAACCGTCCTGACATTTGTGACATATGTATATGATATGATATTCGGGCTAAAATGCAGCCCCTCTAGGCGATCACCTCTAAACTGGAATAACTTTTGATCTAGTCAAAATCTCACTTGTTCCGTCCGCCTATCTTGTAGCTGACACTTTTTCCTACAATTTCCATTCATTCATGATTGATTTTCTCGCACGCTGTCCTGGCATTTGTGACCAACGTAGCTAGGATGATATTTGGGCTAAAATGCAGCCCCTCTAGGCAATCACCTCTAAACTGGAATAACTTTTGATCTACTCAAAATCTCACTTGTTCTGTCCGCCTATCTTGTAGCTGACACTTTTTTCTACAATTTCCATTCATTCATGATTGATTTCCTCGCAAACCGTCCTGACATTTGTGACATATGTATCTGAGATGATATTCGGGCTAAAATGCAGCCCCTCTAGGCGATCACCTCTAAACTGGAATAACTTTTGATCTACTCAAAATCTCACTTGTTCTGTCCGCCTATCTTGTAGCTGACACTTTTTTCTACAATTTCCATTCATTTATGATCGATTCCCTCGCAAACCGTCCTGACATTTGTGACATATGTATCTGAGATGATATTCGGGCTAAAATGCAGCCCCTCTAGGCGATCACCTCTAAACTGGAATAACTTTTGATCTACTCAAAATCTCACTTGTTCCGTCCGCCTATCTTGTAGCTGACACTTTTTTCTACAATTTCCATTCACTCATGATCGATTTTCTCGCACGCTGCCCTGACATTTGTGACCAACGTAGCGGAGATGATATTTGGGCTAAAATGCGGCCCCTGTAGACGATCGCCTTCAAACTGAAATATTTTTTGATCTACTCAAAATCTCACTTGTTCTGTCCGCCTATCTTGTAGCTGACACTTTTTCCTACAATTTCCATTCATTCATGATTGATTTTCTCGCACGCTGTCCTGGCATTTGTGACCAACGTAGCTAGGATGATATTTGGGCTAAAATGCAGCCCCTGTAGACGATCACCTTCAAACTGAAATATTTTTTGATTCACTCAAAATCTCACTTGTTCTGTCCGCCTATCTTGTAGCTGACACTTTTTTCTACAATTTCCATTCATTTATGATTGATTTCCTCGCAAACCGTCCTGACATTTGTGACATATGTATATGAGATAATATTCGGGCTAAAATGCAGCCCCTCTAGGCGATCACCTCTAAACTGGAATAACTTTTGATCTACTCAAAATCTCACTTGTTCTGTCCGCCTATCTTGTAGCTGACACTTTTTCCTACAATTTCCATTCACTCATGATCGATTTTCTCGCACGCTGCCCTGACATTTGTGACCAACGTAGCGGAGATGATATTTGGGCTAAAATGCGGCCCCTGTAGACGATCGCCTTCAAACTGAAATATTTTTTGATCTACTCAAAATCTCACTTGTTCTGTCCGCCTATCTTGTAGCTGACACTTTTTCCTACAATTTCCATTCATTCATGATTGATTTTCTCGCACGCTGTCCTGGCATTTGTGACCAACGTAGCTAGGATGATATTTGGGCTAAAATGCAGCCCCTGTAGACGATCACCTTCAAACTGAAAAAACTTTTGATTTTCCCAAAATCTCACTTGTTCTGTCCGCCTATCTTGTAGCTGACACTTTTTCCTACAATTTCCATTCATTCATGATCGATTTTCTCGCACGCTGCCCTGACATTTGTGACCAACGTAGCTAGGATGATATTTGGGCTAAAATGCAGCCCCTGTAGACGATCGCCTTCAAACTGAAATATGTTTTGATCTACTCGAAATCTCACTTGTTCTGTCCGCCTATCTTGTAGCTGACACTTTTTTCTACAATTTCCATTCACTCATGATCGATTTTCTCGCACGCTGCCCTGACATTTGTGACCAACGTAGCGGAGATGATATTTGGGCTAAAATGCGGCCCCTGTAGACGATCGCCTTCAAACTGAAATATTTTTTGATCTACTCAAAATCTCACTTGTTCTGTCCGCCTATCTTGTAGCTGACACTTTTTCCTACAATTTCTATCCATTCACGATTGATTTTCTCGCACGCTGTCCTGGCATTTGTGACCAACGTAGCTAGGATGATATTTGGGCTAAAATGCAGCCCCTGTAGACGATCACCTTTAAACTGAAAAAACTTTTGATTTTCCCAAAATCTCACTTGTTCTGTCCGCCTATCTTGTAGCTGACACTTTTTTCTACAATTTCCATTCACTCATGATCGATTTTCTCGCACGCTGCCCTGAAATTTGTGACCAACGTAGCGGAGATGATATTTGGGCTAAAATGCAGCCCCTGTAGACGATCGCCTTCAAACTGAAATATTTTTTGATCTACTCCAAATCTTACTTGTTCTGTCCACCTATCTTGTAGCTGACACTTTTTTCTACAATTTCCATTCATTCATGATTGATTTCCTCGCAAACCGTCCTGACATTTGTGACATATGTATATGAGATAATATTCGGGCTAAAATGCAGCCCCTCTAGGCGATCACCTCTAAACTGGAATAACTTTCGATTTACTCAAAATCTCACTTGTTCCGTCCGCCTATCTTGTAGCTGACACTTTTTCCTACAATTTCCATTCACTCATGATCGATTTTCTCGCACGCTGCCCTGACATTTGTGACCAACGTAGCTAGGATGATATTTGGGCTAAAATGCAGCCCCTCTAGGCGATCACGTCTAAACTGAAAAAACTTTTGATCTACTCAAAATCTCACTTGTTCTGTCCGCCTATCTTGTAGCTGACACTTTTTTCTACAATTTCCATTCACTCATGATCGATTTTCTCGCACGCTGCCCTGACATTTGTGACCAACGTAGCTAGGATGATATTTGGGCTAAAATGCAGCCCCTGTAGACGTTCGCCTTCAAACTGAAATATGTTTTGATCTACTCGAAATCTCACTTGTTCTGTCCGCCTATCTTGTAGCTGACACTTTTTTCTACAATTTCCATTCACTCATGATCGATTTTCTCGCACGCTGCCCTGACATTTGTGACCAACGTAGCGGAGATGATATTTGGGCTAAAATGCGGCCCCTGTAGACGATCGCCTTCAAACTGAAATATGTTTTGATCTACTCGAAATCTCACTTGTTCTGTCCGCCTATCTTGTAGCTGACACTTTTTTCTACAATTTCCATTCACTCATGATCGATTTTCTCGCACGCTGCCCTGACATTTGTGACCAACGTAGCGGAGATGATATTTGGGCTAAAATGCAGCCCCTGTAGACGATCACCTTCAAACTGAAAAAACTTTTGATTTTCCCAAAATCTCACTTGTTCTGTCCGCCTATCTTGTAGCTGACACTTTTTTCTACAATTTCCATTCATTCATGATTGATTTCCTCGCAAACCGTCCTGACATTTGTGACATATGTATATGAGATGATATTCGGGCTAAAATGCAGCCCCTCTAGGCGATCACCTCTAAACTGGAATAACTTTTGATCTAGTCAAAATCTCACTTGTTCCGTCCGCTTATCTTGTAGCTGACACTTTTTCCTACAATTTCTATTCATTCATGATTGATTTCCTCGCAAACCGTCCTGACATTTGTGACATATGTATATGAGATAATATTCGGGCTAAAATGCAGCCCCTCTAGGCGATCACCTCTAAACTGGAATAACTTTTGATCTAGTCAAAATCTCACTTGTTCTGTCCGCCTATCTTGTAGCTGACACTTTTTTCTACAATTTCCATTCATTTATGATTGATTTCCTCGCAAACCGTCCTGACATTTGTGACATATGTATATGAGATAATATTCGGGCTAAAATGCAGCCCCTCTAGGCGATCACCTCTAAACTGGAATAACTTTTGATCTACTCAAAATCTCACTTGTTCTGTCCGCCTATCTTGTAGCTGACACTTTTTTCTACAATTTCCATTCACTCATGATCGATTTTCTCGCACGCTGCCCTGACATTTGTGACCAACGTAGCGGAGATGATATTTGGGCTAAAATGCGGCCCCTGTAGACGATCGCCTTCAAACTGAAATATTTTTTGATCTACTCAAAATCTCACTTGTTCTGTCCGCCTATCTTGTAGCTGACACTTTTTCCTACAATTTCCATTTATTCATGATTGATTTTCTCGCACGCTGTCCTGGCATTTGTGACCAACGT
Source organism: Microplitis manilae (assembly GCA_030273425.1). Lineage (NCBI taxonomy): Eukaryota > Metazoa > Arthropoda > Insecta > Hymenoptera > Braconidae > Microplitis > Microplitis manilae. The sequence continues at coordinate 23,205,565 of CP092726.1, forward strand.
AGCTAGGATGATATTTGGGCTAAAATGCAGCCCCTGTAGACGATCACCTTCAAACTGAAATATTTTTTGATTCACTCAAAATCTCACTTGTTCTGTCCGCCTATCTTGTAGCTGACACTTTTTTCTACAATTTCCATTCACTCATGATCGATTTTCTCGCACGCTGCCCTGACATTTGTGACCAACGTAGCGGAGATGATATTTGGGCTAAAATGCGGCCCCTGTAGACGATCGCCTTCAAACTGAAATATTTTTTGATCTACTCAAAATCTCACTTGTTCTGTCCGCCTATCTTGTAGCTGACACTTTTTTCTACAATTTCCATTCACTCATGATCGATTTTCTCGCACGCTGCCCTGAAATTTGTGACCAACGTAGCTAGGATGATAGTTGGGCTAAAATGCAGCCCCTGTAGACGATCGCCTTCAAACTGAAATATTTTTTGATCTACTCAAAATCTCACTTGTTCTGTCCGCCTATCTTGTAGCTGACAGTTTTTTCTACAATTTCCATTCACTCATGATCGATTTTCTCGCACGCTGCCCTGACATTTGTGACCAACGTAGCGGAGATGATATTTGGGCTAAAATGCGGCCCCTGTAGACGATCGCCTTCAAACTGAAATATTTTTTGATCTACTCAAAATCTCACTTGTTCTGTCCGCCTATCTTGTAGCTGACACTTTTTCCTACAATTTCCATTCATTCATGATCGATTTTCTCGCACGCTGCCCTGACATTTGTGACCAACGTAGCTAGGATGATATTTGGGCTAAAATGCAGCCCCTGTAGACGATCGCCTTCAAACTGAAATATGTTTTGATCTACTCGAAATCTCACTTGTTCTGTCCGCCTATCTTGTAGCTGACACTTTTTTCTACAATTTCCATTCATTCATGATCGATTTTCTCGCACGCTGCCCTGACATTTGTGACCAACGTAGCGGAGATGATATTTGGGCTAAAATGCGGCCCCTGTAGACGATCGCCTTCAAACTGAAATATTTTTTGATTTACTCAAAATCTCACTTGTTCTGTCCGCCTATCTTGTAGCTGACACTTTTTTCTACAATTTCCATTCTTTCATGATCGATTTTCTCGCACGCTGCCCTGACATTTGTGACCAACGTAGCGGAGATGATATTTGGGCTAAAATGCGGCCCCTGTAGACGATCGCCTTCAAACTGAAATATTTTTTGATTTACTCAAAATCTCACTTGTTCTGTCCGCCTATCTTGTAGCTGACACTTTTTCCTACAATTTCCATTTATTCATGATCGATTTTCTCGCACGCTGCCCTGACATTTGTGACCAACGTAGCGGAGATGATATTTGGGCTAAAATGCGGCCCCTGTAGACGATCGCCTTCAAACTGAAATATTTTTTGATTTACTCAAAATCTCACTTGTTCTGTCCGCCTATCTTGTAGCTGACACTTTTTTCTACAATTTCCATTCTTTCATGATCGATTTTCTCGCACGCTGCCCTGACATTTGTGACCAACGTAGCGGAGATGATATTTGGGCTAAAATGCGGCCCCTGTAGACGATCGCCTTCAAACTGAAATATTTTTTGATCTACTCAAAATCTCACTTGTTCCGTCCGCCTATCTTGGAGCTGACACTTTTTCCTACAATTCTCATTCATTCATGATCGATTTCCTCGCAAACCGTCCCGACATTTGTGACATATGTATCTGAGATGATATTCGGGCTACAATGCAGACCCTCTAGGCGATCACCTCTAAACTGGAATAACTTTTGATTTACTCAAAATCTCACTTGTTCCGTCCGCCTATCTTGTAGCTGACACTTTTTCCTACAATTTCCATTTATTCATGATCGATTTTTTCGCACGCTGTCCTGACATTTGTGACCAACGTAGCTAGGATGATATTTGGGATAAATTCAGCCCCTCTAGGCGATCACGTCTAAACTGAAATAACTTTCGATCTACTCAAAATCTCACTTGTTCCGTCCGCCTATCTTGTAGCTGACACTTTTTCCTACAATTTCCATTCATTCATGATCGATTTTTTCGCACGCTGTCCTGACATTTGTGACCAACGTAGCGGAGACGATATTTGGGCTAAATTGCGGCCCCTGTAGACGATCGCCTTCAAACTGAAATATTTTTTGATCTACTTAAAATCTCACTTGTTCTGTCCGCCTATCTTGTAGCTGACACTTTTTTCTACAAGCCTTATTCATTCCTGATCGATTTTTTCGCACACTGACCTGACGGTTGCGACCAATGTAGCTGTGATGATATTTGGGCTAAAATGCAGCCCCTCTAGGCGATCACCTCTAAACTGGAATAACTTTTGATCTACTCAAAATCTCACTTGTTCTGTCTGCCTATCTTGTAGCTGATACTTTTTCCTACAATTTCCATTCATTCATGATCGATTTTTTCGCACGCTGTCCTGACATTTGTGACCAACGTAGCGGAGACGATATTTGGGCTAAAATGCAGCCCCTGTAGACGATCGCCTTCAAACTGAAATATTTTTTGATCTACTCAAAATCTCACTTGTTCCGTCCGCCTATCTTGTAGCTGACACTTTTTCCTACAATTCTGATTCATTTATGATCGATTTTCTCGCAAACCGTCCTGACATTTGTGACCAACGTAGCGGAGATGATATTTGGGCTAAAATGCAGCCCCTGTAGACGATCGCCTTCAAACTGAAATATGTTTTGATCTACTCAAAATCTCACTTGTTCTGTCCGCCTATCTTGTAGCTGACACTTTTTCCTACAATTTCCATTCATTCATGATCGATTTTCTTGCACGCTGTCCTGACATTTGTGACCAACGTAGCTAGGATGATATTTGGGCTAAAATGCGGCCCCTGTAGACGATCACCTTCAAACTGAAATATTTTTTGATCTACTCAAAATCTTACTTGTTCTGTCCACCTATCTTGTAGCTGACACTTTTTCCTACAATTGCCATTCATTCATGATCGATTTCCTCGCAAACCGTCCTGACATTTGTGACATATGTATATGAGATGATATTCGGGCTAAAATGCAGCCCCTGTAAATGATCACCTCTAAACTGGAATAACTTTTGATCTACTCAAAATCTCACTTGTTCTGTCCGCCTATCTTGTGGCTGACACTTTTTCGTACAATTTCCATTCATTCATGATTGATTTTCTCGCACGCTGTCCTGGCATTTGTGACCAACGTAGCTAGGATGATATTTGGGCTAAAATGCAGCCCCTCTAGGCGATCACCTCTAAACTGGAATAACTTTTGATCTACTCAAAATCTCACTTGTTCCGTCCGCCTATCTTGTAGCTGACACTTTTTCCTACAAGCCTCATTCATTCCTGATCGATTTTTTCGCACACTGTCCTGACGATTGCGACCAATGTAGCTGTGATGATATTCGGGCTAAAATGCAGCCCCTGTAAATGATCACCTCTAAACTGGAATAACTTTTGATCTACTCAAAATCTCACTTGTTCTGTCCGCCTATCTTGTGGCTGACACTTTTTCGTACAATTTCCATTCATTCATGATTGATTTTCTCGCACGCTGTCCTGGCATTTGTGACCAACGTAGCTAGGATGATATTTGGGCTAAAATGCAGCCCCTCTAGGCGATCACCTCTAAACTGGAATAACTTTTGATCTACTCAAAATCTCACTTGTTCCGTCCGCCTATCTTGTAGCTGACACTTTTTCCTACAAGCCTCATTCATTCCTGATCGATTTTTTCGCACACTGTCCTGACGATTGCGACCAATGTAGCTGTGATGATATTTGGGCTAAAATGTAGCCCCTGTAAATGATCACCTCTAAACTGGAATAACTTTTGATCTACTCAAAATCTCACTTGTTCTGTCCGCCTATCTTGTGGCTGACACTTTTTCCTACAATTTCCATTCATTCATGATCGATTTTCTCGCACGCTGCCCTGACATTTGCGACTAATGTAGCTGAGATAATATTTGGGCTAAAATGCAGCGTCTGGAGGCGATCACTTTAAACTGAAATATTCTTTGATCTACTCAAAATCTCACTTGTTCCGTCCGCCTATCTTGTAGCTGCTCCTTTTCCTACAATTTCCATTCATTCATGATCGATTTTCTCGCACGCTGCCCTGACATTCGTGACCAACGTAGCTAAGATGATATCTGGGCTAAAATGCAGCTCCTGGAGACGATCACCTTCAAACTGAAATAACTTTTGATTTTCCCAATATCTCACTTGTTCCGTCCGCCTATCTTGTAGCTGACACTTTTTCCTACAATTCTCATTCATTCCTGATTGATTTTTTTGCACACTGTCCTGACGTTTGCGGCCAATGTAGCTGTGATGATATTTGGGCTAAAATGCAGCCCCTGTAGACGATCTCCTTTAAACTTAAATATTTTTTGATCTACTCAAAATCTCACTTGTTCTGTCCGCTTATCTTGTAGCTGACACTTTTTCCTACAATTTCAAGGCCACTCAAACTGTATTTATATTTCTCTGAATACAAAATAAAGGTTTATCTATCTATTTATTTCAAACTTCTTATAATAAAAATAATGATTCTGAAGTTAGCCGTTAGTTTAAAATTTTTGGATTTTTTTTTTCGACAACTTAATTTAAAAAAAAAAAAACTAAAAATATGCACATGTAGAAAATTGAAAAAACTACAAGTGCAATTTTTCAAAACATTTTTTTTTTTCAATAATTCATTGTTTTCCAAAAATCCAAAACTTATTAGATATGGGCTAACTTCAGTATCATTAAAAATATATAATTTATAGAGTATGTGTCACGACGATTTGTTATATAAATTATTGACTCAGTATTGTTAAGACGCAACAAATATTAATATATAAATTTCAAATAGAGTTTTAATGCGCGCCTATTTATGTATCCTAAGTTCACTTATCATTTAACAGGTGAAGGCGCATGAGGCACCTGAGGACATAACACGAGCGTTCTCGTAACTTTAAAGTGACTCGGCTCTTTTTAAGTGTTAAAAAAAAAATAGAAAAAAAAAAAAAGTAAAGTTGTCGCACTGCCGTTTATTTGGTATAATATACTGCTGCCACTGAATCGCACGAGAATAAACTTCTACTTGCTACAACTTTCGATGCTGCCAAGTTTGTTGGCAACATACAATGGCTGACTCAAATTATTGTCACTTTAAATATGGCTAGACAAAAATTCAACTGGCATTATAAGTTAATTGCTTTCAATCAATTTGACTTATTTTAAAAAAAGTATAAAATACTAATGCATCAAATTATCGTTGTTTTAATTGATTAAAGACTATTGTTCATGATAGCAACAAATACGAATGTCACATTTTATATCCGACTTAATCACTGTATGCAAATACATGACATCAGTTCGATGTACAACTGTTCATAATTGGAAATCTTTCCACATTACTAAGTCACCATATCGTAGTGCTTTTATCAGTCATCTGTATTTAAAGGAAACAACATTTAATACAACTGATTAATTACAAATCTGTCTTATATATCTACTTGAAATAAATACAGTCGTTATTAACATCATTTGACTCTTAATTATACCGGGAATAATTTTTAATCGAAATATTTCTCGACTCGATAGAACTTGTTGTTAGGACAAAAAGATGGCACCCCAGGGTGCATTCCGAACTATATATATATGTACTGATTATTCTCTCACTTTATTACGCATGCGCAGTTTATGAAAATTCGCTAGTGAAACAATTTCTGAAGTTCCATCTCTCTCCGAGACGAGTGTATATAAATGACATAAATTAATAACTTAACCTAAGTTGTAAAATAGTCACACGTGTTTTTATTTTTTTGATTATCAAATTGAATAATTTATATTTAAAGTTAAAAATCAAACAAGAAAATATGGCTGATAAAAAAAGTAAGTAGTGAAATTTAAAATTAAATTAATTTACTTAAATTTATTTATTTTTATCAAAAATTATTTATTAAATTTAATAGAAATGAGAGAAGTCAAATATCCAGGAAAACCTCCAGTAAATAAAGAAGTCCTGAAAAAATACCACCGAGGAAGTGGGGTTGAGTTACGTCGTAGCAAAACAAAAATAAAAAACAAGTATAATATCGCACGATTACGAAAACGAGAGAAATTGATTGAAAAAACCGCCGAAGACACCGCAAGAGCTGAGTTACTTTTGACAGAATCCGGAGGTTTCCTGGAAACAGATGCCGGGGAAACGACGACCCAGTTCCGACAGAGTCAGATAGCCGCTAGCGTGGACATAACTTCCGCGACGAAACACTTTAATTTGGACCTAGACTTCGGCCCTTATTGCCTGAAGTACACGAAGAACGGAAGACATTTGTTGCTGGGTGGCAAAATGGGTCACGTTGCTGCCTTTGACTGGGTCACCAAGAAACTGTCATGCGAAATGAATGTCATGGAGTCGGTGCATGACGTCTCCTGGTTCCATCAGGAAACGATGTTCGCCGTCGCTCAAAAAGACTGGGTCTACGTCTACGATAACCAGGGCATAGAAATCCACTGTCTCAAAAGAATGAACAAAGTCACCAAATTAGAATTCTTGCCATATCACTTTTTACTCGCCAGCGGGTCCAGTGACGGTAACTTGGCCTGGGTTGATATTTCTACTGGAGTATTACTGAAACGTTACAATACAAAGGTCGGCAAAATCAGAGTTATGACACAGAACCCGACCAACGCGCTGTTGTGTGTCGGAAACTCTAAAGGAGTTGTGTCAATGTGGTCACCAAATGTCCAAGAACCTTTGGTCAGAATGCTCTGTCACGGGCAAAGTATTATCGGCTGTGCTGTCCATCCTTACGGAACTTATATGGCGACAAGTTGCCCAGACCGTTCGTTAAAAATTTGGGATGCGCGTCAGCTAACTGGTCCAGTTCACAACGTGATGCTCCGTTCACCAGCAGACAATTTGGCTTACAGTCAAAAGGGAATGCTTGCAGTGTCCACTGGCAACGTTGTCGAAGTTTTCAATGAATCCACTGGCAACATGAAACGTTATCTAACCCACAGATCCTCTTGGAGTGTATCAGGAATGCAATTTTGTCCATTTGAAGATGTCCTGGGTGTCGGTAGTGAAAGAGCGTTCACTTCGATCTTGGTACCAGGCAGTGCGGAAGCCAACTTTGATGCTCTGGAAGTTAATCCGTTTCAAACAAAAGCACAGAGGAATGAAAGAGAGGTCAAGAGTCTTCTTGATAAAATTCAACCGGAATTTATTACTCTCAATCCAGAAGCTATCGCTGAAGTTGACGTGCCGACGCTCAAAAGTAAAGTCGAAGCAAAGAATAAACTGGCTTTCGTTAAACCGAAAACTATTGACTTCAAACCACGGAAGACAAAGGCCAAAGGCAAAGGAGGTACTGCCAAAGTCGTCAAGACCAAGAAGATTCTCAAGGAGTTGGAGAAACGTAAAGCGATCGAAGCGTTGCCGAGCATCAAGAAAGCGGAGAAAGTTGAGAAAAAAATTGACAAAAATTACGGCCAGGCACTCAATAGATTTTTGCCTAAAACTAAATAAACTTATTTTGTATATAATAGATAAGGAAATAAATTTTTTACAAAATAATTTTACTTGCTTTGATATTTATTTAAATTCAAGCGGTTATTTTTATTGATTCAATTTTAACAGCTCAATTAATAAAAAATAATAAAGGTCATATAAGATCATAATATATAATATTTAATTTAATAATATAATAAGCAGTGAGAATTATTTGAATTTGAATATATATTTGTATATTTATTTATTAATTTTGGAAAAGTGTGCGAGTAAAGTCGATGTAATCTAGAGCTGCTGTTATAGGTCGTTCGGTTTTTGGATCGACGTATGGTTTCATGCGGGCTACGCAGTAGTCGGCCATCTCTTTAGTGAGGTTCTGAAAAAAAAAATTTAATTTAATGATGAATAGCAATTGCTTATAATTATAATTTAGGTCGGCCATAAACCGGGAAATATAGAAATGTCAGGGAATTTAAAAAAGTATCCGGAAATTTAATTGCGACAGTAGAAAATTTTTCGATAGAATACTAGTCAAAAAATTCAAAATTTTTAAGTAATTTTCCCCAGTTTGTAACTTGAGAAAAATGGTCCCGAACAGAGTTCCGGAGTAATCATAAGAAAACCATCGAAAAAAAATTTTTCAAATTTTTCCTCGTCTTAAAAACGGACAACAAAATTTTTCGGTAATTAGGATTGACTTGATTACTCCGGAAATGTGGATAATAAAAAAAATTTTAAGACCAGGTCAGAAAATTAGACACTTGAAGCCACAATTGGCCTTTTTTGTTTTTGTTATGTACCATTTTCCTTCGAGTTACCTGGGGAAATCACTTAATTTTGAATTTTTTTTAATATCCTTCAATTTTTAGGACTAGTGTACTTTGAATTCATTTTAATAATAAAATTTCTTATTAAATATTTAACTTAAATATTTTTGACATCCAATTATCAAAAGTAGGCCATATTAATTTATTTTATTGCCTTTTTTATACTTCTCCTATGACTTAATCATCAAATTTAATTATCGATGATAATAATTAAAAAAAAAAAACTTTAAATATCTTAATGATTCGAATAAAATTTCCGAATCAGAGAAAACTGTAAAAAACTACTGAAAAACCGGGAAATACCTGGGGATTTTGAAAAAAAATAAATGAAATTTAAAAATAATTACAGCATAAAGTTCCTCTTTGGTAACGTAAGGCCGATCTGCGGCGGTGATAGCACGGAATGCGTTTTCAATTTCCTCAGAACTCTGAACATTTTCAGTTTCTTTGCTTATCATAAACGCCATGTACTCCTGCAATGAGACGTAGCCATCGCGATTGGGGTCGACGATATCGAGAATGTTTTCGAATTCCGGATCAGGTTGTCCTTCTTCGACCATCGGTAAGTCGTAACCGAGAGCGCGTAAGCAAGATTTGAATTCTTGGTGGTTCAAACGTCCACTCTTGTCTTTATCAAAGTGTTTGAACATCATTGAGAATTCCTTGAGAGCGTCTTCGGATACTCCGGACTGATTACGTGCCTGGATTTGCTGTTCCAAGTTGTGCTGCATTCTCATACCCAACTGGTCCAATTGATCCCACTGCTGGGCTAAACCGACGGTACTGTGCTCAGTGTAACGGTTGTCAAGAATCAAATGTTCCTCGAGTGTGGCACCAAGATCCTCGATCTTTTTCAAATCCTGTCTACGTGCCCGTACTTCCTGAGTTTTTCTTTTGGTCGCTTCAAGTTGTTGCTCTAGAGATCCCGAGCCCTCCATCATCGAGGTACGGGTCTCTGCGAGCCACTGATGGAATGCATTAGCATGTTTAGCAAATTCTTTTCTCAATTTATCATTCTCCTCTTGACGGGTCGCCTCCTTGGCAAGTTCAACGTCACGTTCCTTAATTATTTTTTGTAGATTACGCCAAGTATCCTCAAGCGCTTCCATTGTGAACCAGGTGTAGGGATTCGGACCGACATTGAAGCTCTTTATCTGCCTGTCAAGCGCAGCAAGGGCTTGGAAATCAGCCTCAGCTGAGGAGAGACTTGCCTGGAATTGGGCATGAGCTTCACGAAGTGCACGAATTTCTTCAATGCTATTGCAGCGGACTGGATCAGTCAAATCTTCTTCAGCATTCTCGAACCATGAGTTAAATGCTGATGCTTTTTTAGCGAATGTAAGATAAAGTTCTTCAATCTGACGGAACTGCTCTTGCATGCGCAGAAGACGTTGCTTGCGTGCGTCGGAATCAGCCAACAATTTTTGCCAGCGAGTGATAACGTCAGCATGACGTTTTTGAATACTTGCAGCTTGATCATGTCCAGAGTCAACCAGTCTCTCCTTCAGGGTCGTAATGTTTTGTATTCCCTCGTGTTCAAATGCATGGAGACCAGCGTCGAATGTCTCCTGCTTGGTAAGCAGAGTCTGGACAGTAGACAAATCGCGACCGAACTCTTCAGATCGTACGTGAGTTTCTTTATCAGCGATCCATGACTCGACAACGTCAGCTTTCCACATGAACTGCAAGTAAGCAGAGTTGTCATTAAGACGAGTCTTGCGTTTAGCAGCAAGACCACCAAGTTGTTCAAGTTTATTACGCAGTTGATTGCAACGCTGTCCAATAGCGTCAGCACGATGATTACCAGCTTTAATTAATGCTTCACCAGCATCACAAGTTTCTTTGCAACGTTCACTGTGAGCAGCAAAATCAGTTTCAAAGGCGTCGTGTTTTTTCAACAGACCCTGAACAGCAGCCATTGTGTCTCCATAGTCTTCGACAGACAAAAGCTGCTGCTTTTCAGTGATCCAAGCCTCCTCTTCCTCAACTTTAGCAAGGAATTGTTGATAAGTCAATGATTCATCAAGCTTTTGACCTCTATTTGCTGCCAATTGTTTCAATTCCGCCCAAGCTTGGTTCAAAAGCTTCAATCGCTGTTCTATTTCCGGAACACCGAGATTGGAAACGTCCATCAGTTTTTCTCCTGCTTCCTGCACAGCTTGAATAGCTGGCTCGTGGCTAGCCAACTCTGCTTCCAATCTCTTGTGTTTCTTCTTGAGGTTTTGTACTCCAGTTAAATCACGGCCGTAATCATCGGAGCCGACCAACAATTTTTTCTCTTTTATCCAGGATTCTTCGTCAGCGATATCGCGGAAGAATTGATGGAGAGTGTTGGCTTCATTGAGCCGTGCTTGCCGGTGCGCAGCCAAGTTTCTAATTCTCTCGTAACGTTCATTGATACTCTGACGTTTTTCTTGGATACCAGCGGCATCGAACTGTCCGCTTTCAATTAGCGAGTCAGCTTGACCATTCATGTCTTTTATTCTTTCCTCGTGCGCTTGGATATCTGCTTCAACAAGCTGGTGCTTCTTCATCAAATTCTGTACTGAAGCAAGATCTTTACCAGCATCTTCGGAAGTCAGTAGACTCTCAACTTCTCCAAGCCAGAAGTCAAGATCTTTTACTGCGGCGATATACGTGCGTTGTTTGTTGGCTTCTTTTAGTTTCAATGACTTCTCAGTTGTCTTCTGGGTCAAGTACTCCCACTGATCGGCGATTGAGGCGAGACGTTTTTGAACAGCGTCCTCAGATCCAGCGCACTGATGCTTCTCGATCAAGTTTCCACCCATTGCTAACACAGACTGAATACGGTCGGCATTTGCTGCTAATTCAGCTTCGAATGCTTGATGTTTCTGGTGCTTAGATTGAATGTTAGCTGGATCTTTGTAATTTTCTTCAGTAGCGAGCTGCAATTTCTCAGCGATCCAGTTCTCCATTTCATCGGCGTCACGTGAAAATTGTTGAAGAGTCTGTGACTCTCCTAACTTAGATCTCTTTTCAATAAGAGCGTCTTTAAGATGTCTCCAGCGATCCAAAACTTGGCAGCGACGATCGTCAATAGGCTTGGCTGCATAATGCTCAGCGGCGATTAATTGATCAGCAAGAGTTTGAAGCGCAGCTATTTTTTCTTCATGAGCATTTATCGCCTTGTCAAAGTCCTCGTGTTTCTTGATGAGGGCCTCCACATTGTCACTGCTGTCAACAGCATCCGCGCTGCTCAAAAATGCCTCACGTGCACTCATCCAGTTTTCTGCTTGCTCGCAGTCACGGCAGAAAAGCTGAAGCTCAAGATTCTGGTCCAGTTGCATACGTCTCTGGATCCATGCTTTCTCTAACTCTTGTCTTGCCTCAGCCATTGATTCGAGTTTCTCCTGAATTTCAATGCTGGCGTAATGACTCGACTGTAAAAGCTGTTGGCCGAATAATTCAAAGGCTTGGAAAGTTCCAGCACGTGCGTCAATCTCTGTTCGATGTTCCTGGTGACGTTCGAGAAGTGCCTCAGCTCCAGTTACATCGGATGCTAATTCTTCGGAAGCAACGAGTCCCATCATTGAATTTATCCAGGCCATGAGGTCACGGTAGTCGCTGAGGAAACGTTGAAGATCATAAGAGTCAAGTAATTTTTCTTTACGTGAATTAGCTTTGGCAGTAAGCTGAGTCCACTCTTCATTTATTTCTTTCTGTTTCACGTAAGTCTGGTCAGCAGTATCAGGATGTGACTGCATCAAACGATTGGCTATCTCATCTAATTGTTTTATCTTGTCACCCAGAGCTGCCAAGTCTCTCTCAAGTCCTTCGTGTTTGCGCTGCAGAGCTTGAACACTCCGTAAATCTTTACCCAGGTCATCATTGTTCAAAGCCGCGTCTTTTTCACGGATCCAGTCCTTAGTTTCATCAACATCGCGGTGGAAACGCTGGACCTCATGAGCAGATCCAAGCTGGCTCGCTCTCTCGGCAGTGAGTGTCTGCAGACTAGTCCACTTTTCATTCAAGTCCTGTATCTGCGTGTGGATCTTCAAAGCAGCCTCAGTCTGACCCAGACTCATCAGCTGAACCGCGATCTCATTCATCTCAGCCAACCGAACTTCATTTGCCTTCAAATCAGCCTGGAAGTCATCGAACTTCTTCTGCATGACTTCAACTTGCTCCAGATCTTCACCGACATCTTGAACCTGAGCATGATTTTCCTTGTCCTTGATCCAGGTCGCGAGTTCAGCGGCTTCTCTCACCAAAACATAAGCTTTCGCAGTTTCATTTAATTTATTCTGACGTTCGTGTGCTAACTGGAGCAGATCATCATACTGAGCTTGAATCTGAGCCTGTCTGGCAGCAATGGAACTCTGCTCGCGAGCCAAGTTCTGTTGAGAAGCACTCAACCCGGCTTCAGGCTCAACTCGCTTGACATAAGCAGCAGGAACGAAACCCTGGCGATCATTTACTTCCACTTTCCACCAGTCCTTGTTGTTGGAGTTCAACAGAGTCAAAGTATCTCCTTTCTTCATTGAAACTTCACGCGGCGACTTCTCGGCGTAGTCATAAAGAGCAACGACACATTCCTTGCCAGCAATCTCGACAGTTGGAGTCTCCTGCTGTCTGCAAGCAGCAGCTTGTTCTCTCAGAGCAGCAATAGTGCTTGCGAAAGCTTCCAAGTCACTTACAAGCGCCTCGTGTTTTTTCAACAGAGCTTCAGAGCTGTCCTCGTCCTTTCCATAGTCCGAGTTAAGGACAATCGGACGTTTTTCCTTCATCCAAGACTCGGCTTCATTGGCATCAGCGAAGTACTGATGAGCTTGAAGCGAATCATCTAAATCAACTTTACGTTGTCGCGCTTTTTCTTTCAATTGACCCCAGTGTTCATCAAGAGCAGCCAAGCGTTGGCTTATTTCCTCGGCAGCAAAGTGACCGTCTTGCAGCATTCGTGATCCAGCTTGACAAACAGCAGCCACTCTAGGTTCGTGATTGTTTATTTCTGCTAGAACTGCTTGATGTTTCTTTTGAAGATTCTGGACTCCAATTAAATCACGGCCGCGGTTGGTACTCGCTGCGACTGGTTCTTTTTCACGGATCCATGCCTCCTCGTCTTCAATATCGCGGAATAATTGTTGGACTTGAAGAGAATCTAACAGTCGTTGCTTACGGATGCTCATTGGCCGCTGAAGCGCCGAGTAACGTCCTTGCAGTTGCTGCTGCTTAGTGCGAATATTGTCTGCATCAAAGTGACCAGTGCTGACAAACTGCTCGGCAGCTTGGGTGATACTCTCGATCCTGTCAGCATGGGATCCAACATCAGCTTCCAGCAGAGCGTGTTTCTTTTGGAGATTTTGTACACTGGTCAAATCTTTTCCATAGTCCTCGGACATCAACTGACCCTCGACTTCGGACAACCAGAGCTCGATGTCTTCGACGGTGCGATTGAATTGCTGTTGTTGTGAAGCTTCTTGGAGTTTCGTTCCTTTTTTCTCAGAAGCTTTGGTGAGACTTTCCCAGAGTCCGACGATTTCGTCAGTACGAGCGCGGATGCGGTCACTGGCGTAGTGGTCGCTGTCAATAAGCTCTTGGCCAGTCGATACCATTTCCTCCATTCGTGTTTTGTTGGCATTGAGCTCTTGTTCAAAGTTCTGGTGCTTCTGGACTTTGCCATTCAAATTTGTGGGATCGAGATAACTGTCATCGGTAGCGAACTTCAATTTTTCATTAACCCATCCTTTGGTTTCGTCGCAGTCGCGCTCAAACTGCTGGAGTTTGTATGCATCTTCAAGACGGCGGCGTCTCTGTGCTGATTTTTCTAGCAAAACAGCGCGACGTTCAAGCAAAAGCTGACGGCGCTGAGCAACATCATCAGCGGCATAGTGCTCGCCTTCAATTAATTTACCGGCAAACTCATCAAGAGCTTTGATTTTTTCCTCTTGAGCAGCTAGAGACTTGTCAAAGTCCTCGTGCTTCTTAATCAGAGCCTCTACGCTGTCAAGAGAGTCACCAAGATCTTCATTGGCGAGAAAAGCTTCTTGTTTAGCCATCCAGGCATCAGCTTGCTCGGTGTCTCGGTAAAATAGCTGAAGATCCATGCACTGTTCATAAAGAATTCGTCTTTTTTCCCACAGAGTTAGCAGAGATGACTTGTCTTCAGCAAGAGAAGTCAATTTACGTGCGACTTCTTCAGCTGCGTAGTGCTTACGCTCAAGCAATTGATTACCAGCGAGTGTAGCGGCATCAAAACTGTCAGCGCGAGCGTCTATTTCTCCCTTGTGCTCTTGGTGACGTTCAAGAAGAGCTTCAGCACCAGCTACATCCTTGGCAAGCTCGTCTGCTGAAATAATAGCACGCATGTCATTCATCCAGGACACGAGGTCCCGGTAATCAGCAAGGAAGCGATGGAGATAATAAGACTCGTCCAATTTTAACCGACGTTCTTTAGCTTTAGCTGTCAAACTTTCCCATGACTGGACGATCTCTGCGCGCTTGGCTTGAATCTGCTGCGAATGATCAACCTGATGAATCCCCGCTAAACGATCAGCTTCGGCTCCCAGTGTCGCGACTTTGTCTTCCAAAGCTGCCAGATCACGTTCGATACCTTCATGCTTACGCTGGAGTGTCTGGACACTCGCAAGATCACGACCAAAGTCATCTGATGACAGGACAACGTCTTTCTCAGCGATCCAAGTCATGGTTTCGTCGGCATCACGATTGAATCGTTGGATCTCGTGAGCTCCGAATAATTTTTCTTGGCGTAAAATCGCCAGCTGCTTCAATCTCTGCCAGGATTCATTCAACTCTTCCTTTCTACTTAAAATTGTGTCACGCTCTGGGTGTCCATCGAGCAATAATTTATCAGCCAGCTCGTTTACTTCAGTGACTCTGTACTCCTGGCTGGCGACGTCTTTCTGAAACTCATCAAACTTTCTCTGAAGCACTTCGACGTGCTCAAGATCATGCCCGAATTCATCTGTAGTCACAAAAGCTTCTTTGTCTTTGATCCAGAACATAACTTCATCGCAATGCCGTATGAATTGGACCAGAACTAGGGCTTGCTGGAGTTTCAAACCCTTGTCGGCGAGTCTAGTGAGCAGCAACTCCCAGAGACGATGGAGTTCTTCAAGTCGCTTACGAATCATGTCGCTGGAGAAGTGATGCTGCGCAATCATTTCAGATCCAGTGTTATCGAGTAGTACAATCGCATTTGAATGCGCGGCAACTTCAGCTTCAAATGCTTGGTGCTTTTGAATTTTTGCTTGCAAGTTTGTTGGGTCTTTGTAATTTTCATCGGAAGCTGCTTGGAGTTTTTCATAGATCCAGCCTTCGAGTTCGTCCGCATCTCGTTTAAAATACTAGAAAAATAATTAAATAATTAATGACACTGACATTACCCGGTTTAATAATTTTGAACTCTTTTTTTTTAGATAAATTATGAAAAAAAAAAAATGTTTAAAAAAATTGCACTTGAAGTTTTTTAAATTTTCTACATGTGCATATTTTTAGTTTATTTTTAAATTCAATTGTTGAAAAGAAAATTCAAAATTTTTTAATTGTTAACTTCTATGATATTGAAATTAGTAAGCACTTAATAATTTTTGATTTTTTTTTAAATCAGCTCCAAAAAAAAAAAAAAAAAACTAAAAAAATGCACGTGTAGAAAATTTAAAAAACTACAGGTGTCATTTTTTCAAATATTTTTTTTATCATTAATCATTAAAAAAAAAACTCCAAAAATTATTAGACGTCAGATAACTTCAGATTCACAAATAATTAAATATAAATGATTTATAAATTAAATATGATTATTTCATAATGATAATGATTGATGATTAAAATGTAGGACAAATAAATTAATGTTAATTAATAATAAAAATATGACGTACCTGAAAACGACGGGAGTCCTCGAGCTTGTCACGTTTGCTGCGTGCTTCTGATTTAAAATTAGCATATCTTCCAAGCACCTGTTCACGTCTTTCCTGTATATCTTCCGGATTCTCAAGAATCCTGACTTCTTTCGGAGTTATTTGATCCATTGTTGGTGATTATCAACACCCAAGAAACGGGATAAGCCCAAAATGGCTGCCGGGTGTGGCAAATAAACTTACGGGTCAGATATTTAGTAACGGTAATCAATAAACTGTTTTTTTTCACTGCGCAATCGCTTAATTCACTCCTAAAATTATATACAAATTATTTTTTACCAATACATATATCCATATATATTTATATATTATTTTTATCAATTGTTATTACTTAATAATAATTGTTATTTAATTATTTAAAACACTTACTCCTGATTAACGTCAATTCTCGATGAATTCTGTGGAATTACTGAGTACTGACTCACTGGTAAAATTAAAACTGATGCTCACGCCACCACTTAATGTCTTCTATGAATGTAAATAAATTGTAGACAAAAATGTGTGTGTGCGCTAGTGTTAGTTTATCCTAAAATGGCCGCTTTGACCGGGAAATTTTGAAATTTAAAGTCATTGCGACATCATAGCTCTAGGGTATTTTAAAAAATTAATTTAATGACATTTTTATTTAGATTCGTGTCAGCTTTTAATTATCTGACACCAAAATTGGATACTAGTTAATGAAATTTGAAAGAAAATAATTAATTGGTTGATTTTGAATTTAATTGCACATTTATTGCGATATTTTAAATTAAACTTACCTGGGAATGGAAAATTAAAAATGATTGGATTGAATTTTAAATTTATTTTAATGATTAAAGGCGGGGCTGTGTTTATTAAGTGTAAGAAATTTTTGAGGTTTCAAAAGTACGAATTTTAATGAGTAGTTATAAAAAAAATCCGTATGGGAATCCAGCGTTGATTCTTATAAGGGTTCTCACATGGCGTTTTCGGATGGAATCCTATAGGAATCTTAATTTGTTCTTTTATTCATATATTGAAATCCAGACACACTGGATTTTATAGAAACCTTGATTCCTATATGTGTTTCCCACAAAGAAATCCAGATATTCAAGTTTCTATATGGGAATCCTGGTACCCATAGTTTCCAACGTGGGTTTCCTACATGGGAATCCAGGTACTCTGTTTCCTATGTGAAGTTTTCACAGGAAAATCCAGGTACTCACAATTTCTTACACTGTAAAAAACCGGGAGTGAATTTGGAATGATTATGGATTTTATTTAAATTGAAATTCCCTTCGTCACTCGGAGTTTCGGAGTTTAAAAAAAATCACTCTGCATTCGGAGTAAATAGGGAGTTTGTTTTTTCAGCTGAGTAATTTCAGAGTGATCTGGATTTTATTCAAATCTGCATTCACTCCCCATCAGAGTGTATGTGGATTTTCCATATAGAAATCCAGATACTCATGGTTTCCTACGTGGATTCTTACATAAATCTACACATTCCGATATTAATTCTTATGGTTTCTTACATAAGTTCATATTTTTCTATATGGAAACCTATGGATTCCCATGCAATCCCACACGGATCTTTTTTAATAGGGTAGGATTAATATAGGAGTGTGTCGATTTATATAAAAATTCATCTAGGAAACCATGAGTATCCCCATCTGGGAATTCCACATAAGAAACCCACATAGGAAGCTGTGGATACCTGGATTCCCATATAGGAAATTGACATAGGATACATGAATTTCTTTGGTGAAAATTCATATAGAAATCTAGACTGGATTCTTATTATACATATGGATTTTTTTGATAGGTTTTCCTTATGCCAAGACAAAAATTTTCCTACATTACTAAGAAATTCTATAGGAAATCGGAAAATAAATAAATAAATTGGAAAATAATTATGACGTATGCAAATTTATCAAATTTGAAAATATTATTATTATTAATAATTATAAAAATTTTTTTAATTATATCGACTTTCTAATATTATCAAAAGTATAAAAAAAATTAATTATCATTAGAATGACTTTAAGATTAATATTTTTCGATACCGTGTTATTTCCTGTTTTCAACTTAAATTTTTTAAAACAGGAAATTAAAATCTATACAAAAAATATAAATAGCTTTTATTGCTATTACTATAAAAATAAATATCAAGTATTAATAGACACTAATAATTAATTAACAATAAACAATTTAAAAAGTAAAATAATTGTTATTGCGCGCAGCGCTGTTAAGTACAGCTGATAACTTTTATTTATTTATATATTTTGATAAAAAATATTAATCTGAAGATTTTATCAACGGATATGTCATAAGTCTTCCTGATATATTTAAAAATATAGTAATAACTGATAACTAAATATGTTAAATAATTTATGAGGATTAAATTATGAGAGATAAAGTAAACATATATATACATATATGTAATTAATTAATAAAAATAAGTAAGATATGATACAGTATTGTTTTTATTAAATTTCACCTAGAAACAACGAATCACAGAACGTTACATTAGAGTTCCTTAATGTCAAATTTATATAATAATAATATTAATATTAATATTAATAATTATAATAATAATAATATTTTCACATTTTACAAATAATTATGTAGCCTATTTATATAATAAAGTCTTATCTGTTAATATTTAAATAGTAATGTGATCAATTATATATAAATATATATAATCAACTTAAAAAATCGTTATATTAAATAATTGTTTTTGTTTGTATGTTTAAAAATTTATATCGTGTATTACAAATATTTAAAAATTTCATAGTTTCTTATTTTTGGATTCAATTAATAAAAGTTGCTTATATTGGATGTAGGTACTTGCTTCGTCAATTGTACTGTTTGTTTTTTTTATCATTATTATTATTAATTTGTTTTTTTTTTTAATGAGTGAATGTAACGTCAATTTTTTAAATTTTTGAATAAATAAAAAGAATGTAAGTAAAATAAAAATAAAAAAATGCGCGTTTAGATCAATGAAAAATCTATTGGCGCATTTTTTAAACTTTTATTATTTTACTAAATTTATAAATTTAAAATAAATATATAAATTTAATAAAATAAAAAAATTTTTAAAAAATGCACTCATGAATTTCAAAATTTTCTAAATGCCCATTTTTTTCAAATTTTATTTTATTAATTATTTACCCTATTTATTAATAGTTTTAAAATTGACTATGTCCGCTACATTCACACGGATTTTTCTTTTCATTAATTTAGTTTAGATTTATATATATATTTATATTTAGATTTATATAATATAATTTATTCAAATACACGTAGTTATATATCGCTTCCAAATATTTGCGTATTAAAATTTATCATTTATATTTTTTATTTTATTTTAATAATTAAAATTTATTAAAATCTCTTAATCTTTTTCAAAGTAATATATAATTGGGTCAAGGGAACATGACATATATTTTTTTTTCTTTTTTTTAAGTACTGACGATGAGACAATGAGAGTATTATCGTGATACGTATAAAGGATTTTGTTTTTTTTTTTAATATTTGTTATTTTTAGTTATTTATTATTATTTTTTTTTTTTATAAAAGGCAACATGTCTTTGTAATTATATAAAGGCAATTTGCTTTGTATCATTAGTATGTCTGGCGTCCCGGAATATATTCATTGTTATGCTGATTTATTTATTTACTTTTTTTTCTCTATAATTATAATAATTATTATTTTCTTCACGACTATCCGTATAATTTAAAAAAAAAACATATTTTCAAAAAACGCGTGGGATCGTCACAGGCATTATTGGCAGCATTTAATCACTGTACAGTTCTTTTTTTTTTACTATAAAATTTAATTCGTTTGTTGGATTATAAAATTAAAAAAAAAATGAAATGTAAGTTAAATTTAAAAATTTTAATTACAAAAAATAAATGAAACAAAACAGTTTAATAATTAAGAGAGCACTAATGAGCTTTACACGTTTTTCATACCAATTACGTTAATTTATGATTATTATTTAAAATAAGTTTTAATTTTTTTCGTAGGTAACACACACTGAGTACTAGGGTGCTCGTTAAAAATTTCATTTTATCAGCCTCATAAAAAGCTTCTGGTGAAAAAATACCTGGGCAATTTGGTTTTTCTTTTTAAGTAAAAAAAAATACGTGGCTCTGAACGATCAAAGTTCATTTTTTTTACAATCGCGGTTTTTTTTAAATATCTCATTAAATATGCAGATTAAAGGAAAAAATCATAGGAACAATTTTGTAGGAAATTAAATTCTCTATAAAAAAGGTCTTATTCATTTATTTTATAAAGTGCATATTTACGAAGATATTTTAAAAAAACTTTTTTAGATCTTATCAATTGAGCATTTAAAAGATAACGAATGTTAAATGTTAAAAATAACGATTTTTTTTTTAAATGTAAACTTCGTAACTCGTAACATATCAATCTTTAATGCCTGTTATAGTTTTTACATACTTAGAAAAATTTTATTTTCAAAATTTGTAATCCTTGAAACGCTCCATTCATAAGAGCTCCAAAAAGGTTTTTTCAAAATATCTTCATAATTACGCATTTTATGAAAAAAATGAATAAGACCTTTTTTGTAGAGAATTCAATTTCCTACAAAATTGTTTCCATGATTTTTTCCTTAAATCTGCATATTTCATGAGATATTTGAAAAAAACCGCGACTGTATTGAAAAATCTTTAATCGTCCTGAGCCACGTGTTTTTTTTACTTAAAAAAGAACTTTTTATGGGATCTCTGATAAAATTTAATTTTTAACGACCACCTGAGTACGTTACGTATCCAACAATATATTTATTTACTTTACAATAATAATAATAATAAATAATTATTATCATTATAAAATTTAATTACGTCTTAATTTGTCTTACATTAAACAACAATTAAAACTATGATAGATATCTTAATTTTTTCTTTAATGATACTTTGTTTTATATACAAAATTGTTACTATGACATATAATAATTATTAATTATATTTTTAATTATTTAATTATGTTTACTCTTAAAAGCTCACAACGCGCGCCAGTGCGTGAATAAATAATATAATAAACTTTATTAAATGTTATAATTTTATTATTACTCATTAATTAATTAGGTAATTAATTAAATAATTAATATTTATAATATTACAATGTCCCAGGTTGATCAGGGAGAGGGTAACGCACTAATTAAATTATTGGCTTCGGTATAAAAACATGGAAGCTGTTTGTTTATTTTATTAAATATTTTAAAGTGTGCGCTGGTCAATGAAAATTTAATATTTCATATCAATAACCTTTTAAACAATTAATCTGAGCATTGGTCAATTATGAGATTGGTACAAATGTTGTACTTTGACAATATATATTTATATCTTTATTTATATATAGTAATAATTCAATAATAGTTATAATTATAATAATATTAATGGGTATGTTAATACCCACAAGAGTCATATATGTAGTTTATATGCATCCTCGTCCTTGATCCCTGATGTGGTGTAATACATCTCACAGAGACACATCGACACTCACTGATTTAATGACATAACATACAATATATATTTATATTATATATCATATACAATTATATAATATTTTAATAGAACTTACTAAACATGTAATTTGTTTTCTTTTTTTTTTTTTTCTTTTTTTGTTTGTAAGGTAATAAAACTAGTACTCGATCAGGGAATTAGTACTCGATCACTTCATGAATTTGTATATATATTTAGTAAATATATACTGTAAAAAGAGTAGTGTTAAATCGATGTAAAAAAAAGTTTTACGTATAGAAATTAGAAAAAAAAAATCCAAATAAAAATTTAATGAATAATATCTGGAGGAAATTTCCATTTTGCTATGTACTTATTTAAAAATTATACAATTTTACGCCCACCATTTCAATCATCAATAATTTAATTAATTAAGAAAACTACTGTATGACTGTAGTGATCGAGTTAATAGAAATATTCACAAAGTATTATGATACTATGATACTGAAGTTAGCAAACGTCAAATAAGTTTTGAAATTTAAAAAAAATAATAAATTATAAAAAAAAAAAATATTTTGAAAAATCGCACTTGTAGTTTTTTTTATTTTCTACAAGCGCATTTTTTTAGTTTTTTATTTTTGTAATTGATTTGATGAAATAAAAATCCAAAAATTGTTGATTGTCTGCTAACTTCTGGATCTTTATGATACTGAAGTTAGCCGACGTCTAATGTTTAGATGTTTTTAAATACAATGAATTATAAAAAGAAAAAATTTCAAAAATTGCACCTACAGTTTTTTAAATTTTCTACATGTGCATATTTTTAGTTTTTTTTTTTTTTAAATTTGTTGAAAAAAAATCAAAAAATTTTTAATCATCTACTAATTTCAGGATCGTAAAATATTTAACACCGAAAATTTTAACACTTACACCACGTGGACTTACCCCTTTTGTTACAGTATAGATATACAAATACATGAGTAATCAGGTACGAGTTCCCTGATCGAGTACTAGGTCTCTTACCTTATTATTTATTTTTAAATATAATATTTACAAAAAATTTAGATTGTATTTTTTTTTTTTATAATAATTTTCTTTTTTTAATTTATTTTCCGACCAATAACAAAACGAATTGCTCAATAACATTCTTGGACCTCTTGTACAGTTAGCCAGCACCAGCTTTTCACCTTTTAATTAATATCCCATTTTTAAATTTGTTTTTTAAAAATATACAGTGTGACCCTCCCTGAGCTCTTGGCTCCGCACATGGCGACACTCATCCGTACAAATATTTATATATTTTTTTTATTTATTCATTTAGAGACATACGTCCATACATTCTGCCCTCTTTCCCGAAAAGCGCATTTTTTAAACCATTTCACAGCCCACATTTCTTTATAATTCACAACTTTTTTTTTCCCCATATCAATCTTTAATTTTCCTTCCCAATAACAATTTTTTTTTTTTTTTTATTATAAAATTATTAAATGTACAATAAATAATTTAGAATTTTAAAAATTTACAATTTTTATTAAAAATTCTATACAAGTTAAGTAAATTGCCAGTTTCTTTTTTTTTCTCATAAAAATTACAACAGTACGAGCACCATAATTTACCATACGACTTAAAAGTCTATAAATTTTATCAATATACAAACATTTATACTCAAAAATAATATCATTTCAAAATTTATAATTTTTCTAAAAATTTATTGTCCCGTATCCAGACAAAAATAATAACTGCGGGTTTTGTAATCTTGCTTGTGACAATGTTACTAATAATTATAATTGTCAATGTTTTTTAGTACGTAAATAAACAGTATAATTAATTATTATGGTGATAATAATAACAATAATAATAAAATTAATAATAACAAATTAATGGAGTCAGAGAGGGTACAACATTTAGTGTTGAGTTGCATCAATATGTTGACACTATTTGGCAGGAAGAGCTCGACACAACCAAATTAATTTATCCAATTAATATTAATAATAATAAAAAATAATAATAATATTATTATCAATAATAATTAATTAATTAACGATTAATTATTTATCAATTAATAATTATTTAAAAAAAGCCTTATCTCACGCTCCTGTACAGTCGATCTCGATTATATCTTTTGGTACATCAACAAACTGGTAAACCAGCCTCTGTCCATCAACTTTAGCCAAAATACCCCGCTGATAATAATATCTGAGTGCCCGGCCCATGGTTTCGTAATTCATGTCTGGTTTATTTTTATGCAGGCCCCATAATCGAGACACAGCTTTGCTGTCAACAAGTTTGAAGACTCCTCTTTCACGATTCGTCCACTTTATGTACCGTGGACAGTACTCACGATCTTGCAGTAACTTGAGTAAAAATTCCCACAAATAAGTCGTCGATCCTTCGCGTGATTTTCTCTTTACCGTCGCGCCCTCGCCCTGTCGCGCTTTCTTCAGTTTATTTTTTTTAGCACGGGGTGGAAACCCGAGCTCCAGAAGGTACAAATCGTCGGACACAGAACTCGTCGCTGCCTGAATAACACTCGTGGGTACGCCACCGGGTCCTCTTGGTGGACTTGGAGTACAAGGTGCTGCAAATTGTCCATTGCCGGCGTACATCGAGTTTACGTAACTATTGTAGCTTTCCGTTACTGTAAAAAAAGAAATGTTCAATTATTTAAATAAAGTGAAAAAAAAATTAGTGTGTTATTTATGGGTCGTTTATTTAAAACAGTCAGACACTGGCTAAAAAAATTAGCGGACGTAAATAAATAATATTTTTTTTCTAGATGATAAAGACGAAATAGCTGATAAAAATAACAACGAAGTAGTTAAGGTGGATAGGTGGATGGACGTCGATGGAGAACAGGATTGGTGATCTCGTGGGAGCAGAAGACCGAGGATATAAGCATGACGAGTGAGAAGGGAAACACGCGGGGCGTGAAGAGTGAAGAGAACTGTCTGGTGCAACACACTGAAGCTAAAGACTGCATGTAGGATAGCTTAGCAGACTACACAAAGCTGTATATAATATGATGATAGAGGACTGACCCGAGTCAAGGCTGTATGGTGACGGCATCAAGTTTTAGTGCATAATGACAGCGTTTTATGAGGCCACGGTTTCACTCGAGCGTACTGTGCGCAAAAGGTGCACATATCCATATGTATCTTTACTATCTTCCGCTTAGCTTTGTGGAAAATTTCAAATTTATGTAACGTTTTAAAATACTACGCTGTGCACTGTAAGAATTTTCGGTGAACGTGGATTAAATCTGGAGTGAATACGGAGCAGATGACTGTTTAATTATTTAATTCACTTGGAGTGAAATTTACTCCGGGGAGTTTATTTTGATATTGAAACTCCGAATCAGAGTAAATGGATTTAAATAAAATTTAGATCAATCCGCGGAAAAAGAAACTGAATTTATTTCGGATGCGAAGTGATGTTTTGTACAAACTCCAAAATTCCGAGTGAAATAAAATACATAATCACTTCAAATTTACTCTTGATTTTTTACAGTGTAAAAAAATGGGGTAAGACGAGGTGGGGTAGGTGTAAAAATTTTCGGTGTTAAATTTCAATACCGAAAGTGGTGTTAAAATAACACCACTGTCGTGTAAATATTATTTACCGGTATTTAAAAAAAAAATTAAAAATATGCACATGTAAAAAATTAAAAAACTGTAGGTGCAATTTTCGAAATTTTTTTTTTATATTTAACACCGCCTACACCAGTGTTACTTCATTTTAACACCGCTCTTTTTGCAGTACGCTTCCGCTTTGCTCAGTGTAAAATTAAAAATTGCAATAACTTTTAAAAATACTATTAAATAAAACCCTTATGTATGAGAGAAGAACTAAACGGCGAACGGCGAACGTGAGAGATGCGCTTTTAGTTAAAAAAAAAAAATAAAAAAAAACTACAAGATATCCTGGTGAATTCTTGGTGCATCCCAACTATATAACGTGTGTATGCATGGTTGGTCTAAAAATACAAGAGAACTGTTGTCTTCTTTCTCTTCCTTGGTGTCTTGGTCTCGGTCTCGGTCTTGGTCTTATTCTTTATCTTCAAGCTTATGTACTTCGTAGTCTTCTTCCTCTTCTCGTTCTTCAGCTGGTTCTTTTGGGTGCAGACCCCAGGAGCGTAAAGAGAAACGAGTTGGATATTTTATGTTGCAAGTTTTATTATTACTCTTCAAGGCAGCAAACCGCGACTAGTGTTATGTATAATGTGTTGCCTGAGTAGAGCGGAATGAGTTATTGCTAGATGAGTCAATCGTAGACCGTTGTCTAGGATAAGAGTGGGAGATACTGACTTGTCTACTCGCTCTCTGGCTTCACTGACCTACACCACTATCAGTGACGGCGGTGAGGTAAACCGAGGCCATTGCAAACTCGCTATCACTTACTACGCATTATTATTTATCATCATCATCATCATCATTACCAAGACTACATATATTGTACATATACTTGTATATATAATAGACACTTAGACTTAATAGCATTTCAATGCCGTTCAATAAAAGATGTAAGAAATATTTATTAAAAAAAGATAATGGAGTAAAATATAATTGAGGCAATTGCAAGCTGCATTGGATCAATTACCCGGTAGTCTTTCTTCCTGACAGTCATGACAGGAAGTTTAGGCGAATGTTAAACGCGTAATGGAATCAGAAGGTTAAAAATATATGTCCATGTGTGTGTATGTGTGTGGAATTAAAATGGGGAGTCTGACAAGCGCAAAGACTAGTGTAGTGCAGAGTAAAGGAAAGAGCAAGTAAAAAAGTTTGTAAAAAAAGTAAAAGGTAGATGAAGAGAAGGAAGAGTGACGCAGGCAAGTAGAGTGGAGAGGCCGAGTCGTTTATTTTGCGAGAATTTGCGCTAGCCTCGCGACCGGAAGTACAAGTATAGCAAAGGCGGGGATTGTACCAGTCGATAAATGTAGGAGAGGAGGCCGCTTTAGGAGGAAGAACACGCGGAGACGAAAGGGGATCTGGGAATGATCTGGTGAGGACGGTGGGGATTCCAGGGACACGGCAATCTTACGAGTTAAACTTCGATCTGACTAGCAAGACGAAGAAAGACGACTACCAAGACCTCGGTGCAGACTGATGCTTTAAGAAATAAAAGGGTTGTGTTGTTGTGTAAAAACACCAGCCACTAATATGTATAAGCAACACTGGATGCTGCTGCGTAGATGTTGGATATTACCGGAATTCTCGCTTACAAATATTTATAAAATAACAATTGATAAAAATAACAATAATAAAAAAGATATTTTTAAAATAAATATACATATATATGTATTATTATTGGGTTTCTTATCATTTTTACTTGTCTACAGTTTGTACAGCAAACCTCGTATCCGCAATTACCAATACACTCAACACCCGGATGCTTCGGATCTGCAGTGAGAGCCGGCAGCTTTGGCGTATCAGTGTAGTGGTGGTATAAAGGTATCTTTATCCTCAACTCAACTCTTAGAATAACTCAAGTGTTTATTTTTTAAGAAAATAATATATAAATATGTATTGGACGGATGGTGGGGGCTCTTGAGGAAGTTTTTTTATAATTTATGTATGTACATACTGAGAACCGAATAAAGTTGATTGACATACACACATATGTCTTTCTTACACACCCAATGGCAATTAGGAAGAGGAAGATTAGCGGATTTAAGTGCGGGAACTATCATGTGTGATGGCGTAAAGAGTCTTCTTTTAGTACGCATACATATGTATATATGTATATAAATGCACATGATATTCCATTGGTGTATTATATATATCGGGTGCATAGAGAAGAGCAAAAGAGACAGAAGGGAGTAGAATAAAGATGGAGGTCTAAATGAGAGAAGGGGAGAGTTGACCTTCAGCTGCGCCGGGAAAGTCAGCCAGTCACTGACCGACAGACTAACTTAACAGCTCTATCCTTCTCTTTTGCTCACTTGCTCTTTCTTTCTACTCTTCTCTCTACGCCGATTCGCAACTGCTAGTCTGATGCACCATACGCGCACATCCACCGTTCTTTCTTTCCTTATTTTTATTTTTATTTGTCTCTGGAGTGTGTGCTGCGGTGGACTGCTGCTGCTGCTGCTGCTGCTTTGCTCGGTTTCTGTCTCTCTTTTACTTGCTAAGCTCACCACTCGACCCGCATCCCCGCGTCTGCTCCTATCCCGCGAGCCGGCATCCGCAACTCGTGCACCTTCATCATCAACTAAGCCTTCCTCTGTGCACTTTAATCCCCAACTTGTCTATCTCTCCTTCCAATATCTCTGTCTCTCCTTCAAATATCTCTGTCTCTCTTACCTCCTTTTATTTATTATCATTATTATTTATATGAATACACATCACATATGCATATATATGTAAATTGACAATTATTCATCAGGTCTCAATAATAAAAATACGTTATTAACGAATAAACTAGTATTGATATTAATAAAAAAT
Source organism: Microplitis manilae (assembly GCA_030273425.1). NCBI lineage: Eukaryota > Metazoa > Arthropoda > Insecta > Hymenoptera > Braconidae > Microplitis > Microplitis manilae. The sequence goes on from CP092726.1 coordinate 23,233,681, forward strand.
AATACACGAGAACTGATAAGAAAAAATGAAATAAAAAATATAGTTATTATTGTAAAAAAGTTTAAGAGGGAAAAAACACGTAGACACGTTTCGTCTTCCTCGTTTCATCTTTATTTTGCTGATTTCACTTTCTTAAAGCTGTTCTCTGGTGATAAGACCTCCTATCCACCATCCGCGACTGGCTTCCTTTGCGAGCCGATGACGTCACGGTTTGCAGGCAAACCTCCCACCCCACCCCTGGCATATCAACTAATTCTTCTTCTTCTTCTTCTTCTTATTCTTCTCTACTAATACTGTATAGTAGTCTACACTAGACCAATACAAGACTAGTATAACTCAATGGGTCTACATATAATACCGAGTCTAGGTCTGGGTCTAGGTCTGATTCTTGTCTAGGTCTAGGCTACTAACACATGCCGGTGGCGTTAAGTGCGTACGAGTTGTGCGTACGTATTTCATTACTATGCGTGTCTTTGTCGTCATTGTGCTAAGAGTTGTTAAATAAATAGTCATGTCATGTCACCAACCCATCAATTTATCACCGTGACATTGTTATTATTATTTGTGCACCACAACTGTAATTATTAATACCAGTACACCTGTCTTTGTTTTGTATATATATATACATATATATATGTAAGTAAAGTAATTAATGAGAGTGAGAGAATAAGAGAAAGTAGGTAGAGGCTTACGTGACGTACGCGCATTAAACGCGGATATAAGTACATATTAAATGTATATATGTATGTATACTCGGTCTCGGTCTTGGTTTGTATTATCTGTATCTTACTTTACTGTACATTACATTTAAAGTTAACTTGCACATTATATATTTAGAAACTTGGTGTTGAAGTTGGATCGTGTGTGGATCCACATGAACACAAGAAAGAGAAGGAAAACTTTGCGGAGGAGGATTTAGTCTCAAGTTAAATAAGAATGTACGGAGTAAAAATTTAAAGTTTAATTTATTTACGTTTATTTATAGAGTACTATAATGGAAACTTAACCCTTTGAGCGGTACAATTGCGCGAAAACCGTGAAACTTTAGTTAGATACTAAGTAGTATAGATAAATGTATGTATGTGTATATGTATATATGTATGTATGGATGTATATGCGGGTAAAAGAGTAAAGTGGATAGCATCAGCCGCGACGAGATCCGTTCCCCAGGCATAGCACATATTATACCGGAAATGAATAATTTTATACAGTAATTTTATATTTTTTATTCGCCCTTGGGTGTATGGTTTTAAAATAAATTAGCAGAAGGGTTAAATGTTAAGGATAATAAAAATGAATATTGTTGTTATTTAAAAATTTATGTATTGAGAAATAAAAATATAAATAAAAAAGAGGAAACGAGTAAGTAAGTAAGTATGTAAATGGTTGATAATGAAATGAAATATATACGGATGTGGGACAGAGTGTGGAGCGAGGAGAATATAAGAGAAGAGAAGAGAAAAGAAGAGGAGAGGAGAGAATAAGAGTAAATCTGGAAGGATCGGCGGGGTAAGGTGGTGATGCTGGTGGTGTAGCAATACAAGGGCGGAGAAAAAAACGTTTGAGAGCTAAAGATATAGAGAGAAAAAGACAGAGAGAGGGGGAGTGGTGCAAGCAGTTGCCACTGCCTAGCCATTGGATCTGATGCTTCGGGAGTTAGTCGGTGAAGCGGAGTGCGGCGAACGGGGAAGGGGCAGACGGGGTGAATTGCCGGCGACAAGGTCACCGTCTATACCTCTATACTAAACTAAATAAAAACGACGACGACGATGCCTCCTCGTTGTTGCCCGTGTATTATACATACTTGCACGACACTCTAGTCCGAATGTGCCAACGCACTACATACGTGCAAACACACACACTCAAAAGACACATTCATATATGTCCATAGCATGCACACAGCCAATTCTCTACTCAGCGTCCGGGAACGTCCGCACGATTTAGCTGACCATGTGAGTGTGTACATATGTGTGTGTGTGTGTGTGTGTCTCGTCAGATGCACATAATGGAATGAGGAAAGTGACACTCAGCGTTAGCACTGAGGAATTCGGTCATTAACTACTTATCACTCTTGAGGAAAAAAAAAGTAAATTTATATTTATATTTATGTTTTTATGATGAGTTTAGAGCGCGAAGAACAAGAAATAAGATAAATAGCTTGAGCAAAAAAAAATAAATTATTAAATGGATGAATAATTTTTTTTTTAACGCGAGAGCAGTCGCTGCAAATAGATGAGACGTGAAAACGTGAAGTTGATTTACTGCACGCATACGGAGCATCATCAGTCCTTGAGGGAAATAGTATTTCATTCGCCGTATGCACATACTGTATTTATATCACTTGAGATTATCGTTATATATATTTTATACTAAATTTTATTTATTTCAGTGGCCGTTTAATCGACTCGGGTCCCCGTTACCCTCTCCTCGGAACTATCGATCGATCATTCATACATTCACAGTCAGCATGTCCGGTGTGAGTTGAGAACCGTTTGTCCCTCTCATGCGCTACGCTATGCATTTTTCTCGTCGACGACAGTACATATATATATATGTATTTATATAAAACGTGCAGAAAGAGTTTGTCGTTACTTACTACATATGTATATACATACACATACATATGTAATAATATATATACATGCATATAAAGACACATGGCGCGTAAGAACTCACATATAAGTGCGCTCTGATAATATGTGGACTGTAAATATATAATACGGCACAACACTATCGTAAGCTCTACAGGGGCAGAGACCCAGGAAGGACACGCGCCGCCAGTCGTCAGCAATACCAAGATATATATGTGTATATATGTATATATGTGAACAAAGATACTCTTAACACTATCGCCGTTGAAACCGCTTATTTCTAGGTATAACGCACAAAGAAGTTATCTTAGACATCGGATACTTGGATAGGATGCACCTAAATCTGCTCCAATTCAAAAAAATATATTTTTAATGGCTTTCTTTAAGAAATATATATTTCTTCCTTCTAACCAAGGTCATTTAAATTCTATTTTCACGCACTGTTATTTCTTTATACTTTCTTGTCTTATTTTTTTCGTTTCGACAGCTTTATTTTTGATGCTCACTAAAATATTCGACACAGATTTTTAAACTTCCCAGTACATCTTCAAGGTGAGATGTTCCTGCTAGCTATTGCCGGTTTAAAAATTTTGCAAAATAAATATAAATAATAGTGATGTTAAAAAATTTATAAATATTTAATCAACGAGCGTGAGGATGCGAGATAAGGCAGAGATAAATATACTAGTATAGTGTAAAGTGACGGGTATGCGCTAATAACCGACCTAGACCTAGACTACGATAGTGTACTAGTCGAATAGCTTTTTTATTTTTACTCTTCACGTTTTGCGTCATCCATCGCTGTCCTACACTTCTTGCGTATAAAGAAAATGTCATATTTTTTTTTTAATAATAAATTTCGCGTGTCCACTCATACACACATACATAAATACATACTATACATATATATTACAAGTATAAAATATAAAATATATATAGTGACGTTTGAGATTTTTAAAAATTTAAATTGACTCATAAAAATTTTTTCCTTGGATAAATAATCTAGTCGGTTTGTTTATTGTTTTTGTGTCTGTATGCAAATATATATAACCATGCATATTTTTTGTATACTCGCTTATATCATTCTTGCGTGCGTGGGTCTTGCGTATATTATATGGCAATCTTTTAAAAATATCCGACAGAGTACTTGATCTGGGACAACCGAAACGTTCTTGATCTCCGCGCAACATCACCAAGGTATTATTATCTTAATAATTAAATTAATTAACACTCGAGGCATTTTAACGGCTCACAGTAAATTACAGCTGCTAAAAAAAAATATCTCTCTTTTAAATTTACGATAATAATTTGTCTTAAATTTATTAATTACATAAAAATTTATTTGTGTACAAAATAAAATCCTTGAAACGCGGGTAATTTTATTGCTAACAATAAAATAAATAAGTTTTTATGTAATTAATAAAATGAATAAAGTATTTAATTTAAAAAATTTATAATTCATCACACAAGAAGTTGCGTCGGTGTAATACCAGACAGTGAATCCGCTTACGATATCGAATGTAATAAAAGTGAAATCCGCAGGGCCATTTCGTAACGTTGACACTGAGGCCGCGTTTTATACGTCGGTTAACGTCATGCGCAAACCACCGATTTCTTTATTTATATTTATTTACTTTTTTTTTATTTCAAATCTCAAAATTTATTTATTTATTCTCGTCTTTGCATTTAGCAAAAGACTGCTCGCTAATTCTAATAGACTAGAAAAAAAATTTATTCTGATGCTGCTCCACTTTGGAGATAAAACTCAGCAGAATTTTATTTCCATTTTTTTTTCACAAATGTGTTGTTATTTATCATCTTATTGTTATTTACGAGCAGATGATATTTAAAGTGTTAAGTAGATGTTAATATTTAGCGGGTATTGTTAGTGGTAGGAGATTACGGTAATGTGTCGCGATTAAAACGGCATCAGAGTCATATCTGTTGGCATAGTATCCGCAATGGGAACACAGCGGCAGCGGGGTCTCTTTAAGTTACCAAATCGTCGTGGCGCAACATTTTGCTTATTCACGTTCGATTATACAATCCGACACACTTTTACTCGGCATCCCGTCACTACTGCCGTCTGTAATGCCGTATTATACTGCTGAGTAGTGGGCTCGGCTCACCTCAACTCGCTTCTCATTCGTCAAACTATTAAACTTTTTTCTTAATAATTATTAACCTATTTTTATTGCCATTTCCTGTAACCTGTTACCCTTTTACAAATAATTAACTGCATTACTGTCAATTAAAAACAAAAAGTTCATTTTTATTTCCTCTATTTAAATTCATTTTTTGTCTATTTAATAATCAATTTAAAATGAGATACTGATTAGTAAATAAAAATTCAAATTTTAATATTTTAAATGTCAAAATATTATTTTTTTAAAAAATATTATTTCCAGACAAAATTTATCTAGGACGGCTATCAAGTGGCATTTGGGTCACGAGCGTTCTCGAACGTTACTTTTATACCAAGTTACATTATTTTATTTTTTTTAAGTCTATTTTTATTTAACCAGTGTCTGAAGCATAGAAAATAAACTAAACGTACGATGAATAAAGAGTTAAGTAAAGTAGAATATGCTAAATAAATAAATAAATAAATATAAAGAGTAAAACTTACATGTCGATGGCTGGCGATAATGGAGATGTTGTAGGCTCTGTGTTTGATGGTGGTGGTGATGGTGCGGTGGTCCCATAGTTGACGGCATACCGTGGTTGCCGTGGGGATGGTGCGGCGAGGTTCCTCGATGCGGATGGTATTGCGATGTGTGGTGTTGATGAGGGTGGTAAGAGGGTGGCAAGAATCCCGTCGAGCTCGAATATACTCCAGGGCTATGGCAAGCCGATCTGGCGATCGCTGCTATTTCATAACATACCAGTCAATATATTAATTGTCTCTGCCTACATGCTATATCTTATAGCTCAAGGTCCATTAAATATTAATTAATTAATTAAATAAATAAATAATTTATAATTGAAAGTAAATTACCTGACGGTAAATGTGAATGATGGGAACCAAGGCTTGGTTGTAAAGATGAATTTGGATTAAGTCTTGCTTTGAGTAATAAGTTTGCGTCTTCATTACCACCAGACGATGTACTCGATTCAACATCACTTACTCCACTATCAGCAGGACTCGCTGGCAGTGATCCACTTCCTAATTTAAATTAATAGATAAAAAATTATTATTTTTAATGAGGATTCATTTTACTCTAAAGGGGAGTTTATTTTAATAAAAAAATTCAAAATCAGAGTGAATGGGGATTCAAATGAAATCTAAATCATTCATCTGAAAGAAAACTCTCTACTCCGTATGCGGAGTGATTTTTTTGTAAAAATTCCGGGACTCCGAGTGACGGATTGAATTAAAATCACTCGGAATTTTTCAGTGTATTAATTAATAATAATAATTTATATAATTAATTGACTGGGTGTATAAAGCAGTGAAATATAAGTATAAATATAAATAATAATAATGATATAAAGAGAGACAAGATATGACACTAATGTCGTTAAGCCAGGTCTCGATCGAATGTGCAACATAAACTTGTTTTCGCGTGGCTGTTCAATTAAAGGTATCTTTATGCAAGAAGCCGAAGGTCATCTTGTCATTTAGTATGCATACAACAGTAGTATTCCCACGGTAACCAAGCTCAGTTGCTACCAAGACAATTATTTAAAACTCGTTCAGATACAGACAGACTGACTATGACTATATATTCTAAGGGTGTATGGTGCATATGCTAAGTAGAAGAAAGAGTAACTGATGCTGGGCAACCAACGGCTTATCTTCGCCATTGGTTTTATCATACAACTGTCTGCAAACTAAGCATAACCCAGGTCTAGAGCTCCAGGTCTACTTTGCTGACAATATCATGACAAGATGAGAGACTACCCAGTAACGTTATCGAGACTACAGACAATGTACAGACGTGCAATGACTGTCAGTAGTTGTAGTAGTAGTTACCTGGTGTGTTTGTGGTGGCAATGCCGTTCGAGCTATAAGGAGGCTGTCCAAGTTGAACGTGATTGGTCAAATGCCGTGTGTAGCCACCGTTGGGTATACCAAGATTGTGCTGCGGCGGATGCTGGGACAGAATACCATGGAGTAAACGTGTTCCTGTTGTACTGCCTGGTTCAGCTTTAACTGTCGCAAGACCCATTGCTTCGTCTGGATCCGCTGAGTCATGTGGCGCTTGTATTTCCCTCGTATCAACTGTAATTATTAAATAACGTTGATAGATTAAAATTAAATACCTATGTAAGCATTACGCTGTTTTATTTTATTGTATTTTTTTATTGCAGTGTCGTGCAGCAGTTGCATTATTGAGCAATTGCTGACAGAGTAATAAAAAAATTTATATTGTTTGTTATATTTAATGACGCGGAATATATGCAGATATATGGCTGGGAGGTTGAGATAGGCAGCAACAACGGCAGTGCCAGCAAGTGAGTTGTGTATAGACCGCTGGAGAGGAAGTGAAAGCCACTGTAGACTCTCCTTGACCCACTGCAATGTTTCTACCTTCCTTTCAGCCAGTGCCAGTACACTACCATCAGGTTCATTAAGCAATTTCTCAACGAGTTCATCGATATCAGGGAAAAATTATACTGGAAAATCATACCCAGTAAAAAATTATAAATAAAAACACCAGTCCGCCACTTTTATATATAACCTTTTTTTTTTTTTACTTAGTCTTTGTGAGTTTAAATATATGTTATATACATGTATGTAAATATATATTGGTATGGATTGCGGATAAATGTGTAGGTGTGTAATTTACGTTATTGCTAGAGGGTCACGCAATAAATGCTCGCAGGATTAACTGTCAAAATATTGAGGCCAATTGCCCATATCCACTGAGTTCATCGAGATACACAGTAGTGATATACATATATATATATCGTCGAGATTAATTTATTTATTTTGCATATACTTATTTTTTTATTTTTATTCGCATTGTTGTCAACTGATTTTTTTAAACGCTTCCTTTATGTCTTTTATTTTGCCCGACGGCCAAGCATCAACCATCACGAAGTAAACATATATATATATATATAAATATATATACAGTCAATAGCCGAGTAAGATCAGTATGTGCCAATGCCACGTAATGAATACCAATGCTGGCTTACTTGTGCGTTAAATGCACCTGGTATTGCGAAAAATGTTCACACATGTATTTCATATGTCGTTTAAATATTTCATATGTTCCTAAAAAATTTCATTGATGCTAAAGTACTGTAATTTATATTTTTTTTATGCTGATTGAATGCAAACGTACTGAGAAAGGGCAAGTGAAGATGGAATAGATGCATGATATTTTATCGATAAATTGATGAGACGTCTTGCGAAGTCTAGAACAAATTTAGCCTTGTGCTCAATTCAAATAGAAACAAGTTCTAAAACTAGGGTCAATTAATCCAGAGGGGTTGACAAAAGGCACACATTTGACCTTGTAGGACCTTGATGTTAGTGTAGATGGACAATCAAATAAAAGTAATACTGGAGTTAAAGAAAGAGGGAGGAATAGTGCAAGAGAGAGAAAGAGATGAAAGATGAGGGCGGAGGGTCGAGGGCGATGGACGTCTAGCCACATCGATCCACTTGGATATTACATCTATTCTCTATATGATTCTCTATATGTCTCTGGTCTCTGGTCTCTGCTTGTCATCGACATTTGAGACAATGTAATTAATTTATTTATCACTTAGGTGTTAATTTCTTTTTTTTTATTAATAATACTCGATTGTCGGGTCATTTATTACATGGTCCATACATAATATATATGTAGTAATAATAATTATTTTTATGTAATTATTATTGATGAAAAAATTATTATTTCGTACAAATATTGATACAGAAGTACGCAGAAAAGGAGGCGCAATAAATATTTTGCATTATGAATTGAAGACAAAAATTTTCTCAGGACTGCATAGAAAAAAAGTTATCTTGGGTTAAGAAAATGTTTTTGGTAACTAAGTTAAGATTTTCTTGAGCTAAGAAATTTTGTCTTGGTCAGAGAAAATTTCTACTTTATCCGAGAAAGTTTAAGTTTTCAAAAAAACGATTTCTTGCACAAAAAAAACGATTTCTTGGTGCAAAAAATTTTTTTTTACCCTAAGAAAATTGTTACCTGGCTTAAGAAATTTTTTGCATTGAAAAATAAAATTTTCTTAAGGTGAGAAAATAAATTTTTTGCGCCAAAAAATCCTTTTCTTCTGTATATATGTAGACGTTAACGGAGAAGTAGATATAGATATAAATAAAAGATGTTATTGAAAAGCAGGCCATCAGGAACTAACAGATGAATATCCGTGCGTGCGATATATAATATAATGTAACAGTAAGGTCAGTACATAAGTTGTGTGTCGGACGGATGGACGGTACGGGATAACTTTCTCTGTTAAATGTAAACATATGATACATATATATGTATATAGATATAGGTAAGCTGCAGCATGGTACATACATTTGTGTCCGGCATTGCGTAACGGTAACGTGAGACTCTCTCTTTCTATGTGACATCACGCGCTCTCAGACGTTCAAGTACAACACACGGTATGTGTAATGGTTATCATATCATATGGTGAATGTACGCGCTTATATATAGATATATATTGAATTTATTTATATACACCAGCATACATATTTGTCCCAGAAAATAATTATCTACTTGAAATCATTCATCCGTTTTATTACGGCGGCAAATAAATTTAATTTATTAAGGAATTTATATATTGACAAGTATAAATATTCATTTTATTCGCAACTAATTGGTATATTTTTTTACTTGTGAAAAAAACGAGTTAACGTATGGCAAAACGTAATTTAGTTAAGCTATCGATAAGAAATATAAGGAAACGAAGTAATTTACTGAGGACAATGTTGCGCGTGACAATTTTCTTGATAATTGAAAAAAATAAATAGATATGGAACGTGGAATCAATTATATTATCGTAGTAGTTTAAATATTTGAACACACTTGCTATTATTTAAAAACTTAAAACTTTCCATTTGTTTATACAAACAAAAAAACAATCAGCGGAGCGTAAAATATTTCTATAAATCAATGTCTGTTGATTGACACAGCGTTTTTTTTAAATGCCCATACATTTAAAGTTAGAGCAATGAAATACTTTCGCTATTATATTTGTTGAAGAAGGAAGTGCTTAAATATTTCTTTACTACAACCCTGACCTATTTTCGTATGATTTTTATTTATATATTTCGTGATGAATGCTCGCAGACGTTTAAAACCTCGTCACTTCATTGTCATGATTCGTACGTGTAGCGAAGTACCCGCGACCTCACATATATACGCCTACTTCCTTCAAAAACTCAACACAACAGGAAGAGAACTGCTTAAGAATTTAAATAAATCATGTTTATTTTATTATTTATATTTCAAAAAAAAAAAAATCTCCTTCATTTTTATTTTTAAAAAAATTTTTAAATTAAAGTTTTTGTCAAAAAAAAAACATGTCAAGGACAGTAAGAAATGGTAGACCAAAATATTATACAATAGTCAAATGAATAAAGTATATATATTTATACCATATATATATTTATAATAACTTTCACTTTTGTCAACTGTCATAATAAAATTGTATAATAGTTTACATTAACGAAGTTAAAAATTCAAATCGAAGGACGGTGTAAAAATGTAAATAGTAATACAGTAACCGGAAGTAATGTATGCTTTGAAAACGTACTAAGTTATTTGTGTAGTAAATATTTAAAAGACAATCACTTAATATAAGTTAACTAAAGTGAACTCGTGCCGTGGTATCTGATAAATAGTATTACACATGTACACATATTTAGTAAACGTTACTTAAATGTACAATAGATATATAGATGCAGATATAGATAATGGACGCATATAATACAACAGTAGCTCTTGTAATTCTTATCGCGGCAATAATAGACGGTTGTTGTTGTTGTGTTGGTTTACACTAGTGCAAAGTATTGCCTATGGATCGTCCTATGGTTTTTATTTATACATATATGTATATATATAGTACATAATACTAGAGTAGTACACACTTATATTAGTTAGTAGTGTGTAGGCAACGCGCATTATTACTATGTAGGTCAGGGCTGGTGCATTAAACGAGCGCGCGTCTCTTCCTCTATGCACCGCGGAGGCTTGTCATTACCTCGTACCTCGACAACGTACACCGAGAGGGAAACCAGTCAACGAGTATCAAGTACAGTGACAAAGAGAAGAAACGAGGTAAAGAAAAAATTACACGCTTTAAAACGTTGATCCATCGACGTATGTACTTATCTAACGGGTGTCTTTACTTTCAATTTTTTATTATCCATTTTTTCCTTTCCGTCGACTTATTATTTCCCATTCCTATATTTATTACAATGATTTATATTTATAGATGTCTTTTTATCCATCGGAGCCAATAATTTTATTTTTCAATAATTTTTAGTCGCGGTAAAAAGCAGGAGAAAATATAATAGAGGAATCGTAAGTGGGACATTAGAGTAAAAGAAGTAAATAGGAATATATTAATATGGATTTGATGAAATAAAAATATAAATAGTGATATTGGGTTGTAATATAAACAGAGCTTCCGGTGTGTTCACCGTGTAGATGAAAGTAACACGTCTTCGTGCCAACGTTCCAATAACCCACCATTCGAGAGAGCACAAGGACAGCCTACCCTAGTTTCCTATTGCTGACCCGCCTACGGGTAAATCCCCGCTGCCTATACATTGCCAAGCTCTTATATACTATTATACTACTGACTTGTATACCTTATAAATGTATATGGGTATGTATGGATGTATGTACATCTTCCGGGCCGATCGGTGTGGAAAATCGATCCTTACCTCTTTAAAGGTGAAAATTCGTCGGGCGTGTAAAGGTGATGATGCTTACAAGAGGAAAACATATTATACTTTACTTCTATTACTCTTTTAGTCCCTTTCTTTTTTTTTTTACGGAATTACTCGACAAATATAGGGCGAAATTATCTGCATGACTGAGAAAGTAGGGAAACGTGTGTAATGCTTTTTTAAAGGTAGAAGAGACTAGATGTTTTAGATATATATGGGTGTATATATAGGGGGAGGGGGGAAGTGGAGTACTTGAGGAAATACTTTCGAGGACTATGCCAAATCTTTTAGTCTAAGAGCCAGCTTAAATCTGACAACACATATTTTACGGTATCTGAAATTTCGTCCAGTGAGACTTCTATACCCAGTAAACAAGCAATGGGTACTAGCTAAGCCCGGCCGCGGTAGGTTCGGGGTTCCTCAGGTGAGCCAGGTATGAAATTAAGTAAATTTTTAAAGTATTTTACGGCGTCTGCCGTTTTAATATGTTATAATATACCTCTAGAAAAATTGAAAAGTAACTATGGCTGCCGATTTTAAAGGTTGCAACATCACGGCAGTCACTTTTCAAAATTCGAAAAAAAAATTTTTTTTAAAGTACTTTACGGCGGCAGCCATTTTAATATATTATTTATTGAACTATCTTAAGCTAATATTGAAAATGGCTGACATTTTTTCCGGTTGTAACTATCCAATTTACAGCGAAACCTTACCTGCAGACCGTGCATATAGTCTAGTCGAGAAGTGAGTTTTCTGCGAAAAATCGTTAAAGTTCTCTTAAAAATATGACGATTGGTGCATTGGCATCAGAATTAAATTCTAAGAAACGGTTATTTTTTCTTTTATCCGCCATCAAAAATTTCATTTGTTATAAACAAAAAACAAAGAGACGAAAAAGGAGTCTCTGTTTTGTAGCTATAACTTTAGAAATATTAAAGTTATCTGAAATTAAAAATAAAGATCCTAAAATAGGAGAAAATTTTAATAAAATAAGTCTCGAATCCCCGAGTTGTTGCTCCATTATTTATAATTTTTATTTAACGTGGAAAGTTGGGCTCCGCGCAACCGTTTCGATTTCTGCGCGTCGCCGCCAAGCAAAGTATGCAACACAAAATAATTTTTTTATAACATTCAATATTAATTTAAAAATCTGAATAAATTATAGTGTCATCTGGACACTTGAAGGAATATAGCCACGCAAAATAAAATTATCATTGTTTTTTTCATTTATCTACCATTTAAATTATTTATTAAGATATCATTTTTTTTTTTAATCATCATTTACAATTCTCAATAAAATTAGGAAAAATTTTTTTTTTTTATTTGAATTTTCATTCTTTATTTTATAAACAAATTTCCATTTTCTTTATATTTTTGTTTGTTTATAAAAAAATGCACTATTGGAATTTTTAATTATATCTTTGAAACTATTGAAGTTACGGCTTCTATGATTCTGGACAATTTTATAGAGTAATTATTGGACTATTTATTAATAATTTTTTTTTAAGTTTTTAATTCCATTTATTTATCTTTTTCTTTATTTATTTATTCATATTATTACAAGGTTAAGGGTACATTTTCTGAATTTCATTGACTATATATTCCTACCTAACGCCAATAATTTATGTTGTTCTTGCTGTTTTCTTTTAGTTTTGGAATTTCCAATTTATTACTTAACGTTTGTTGAAGCGAAAACTCGAAATTTTTGACCAGTAGTGCAGCCTGTAAGGCATTTACAGAATCAATTGAACCTTTTACAATTTTTTAATCAGACTTTTAAATTTTAAACATTTGCATGCGTTAAAGTCAATTTTCAACTTTAGTGCTCATAGCTGTATTTGTAATTTGTTAATGCTACGGAAAAAAATATAAAGAAAATGGAAATTTGTTTATAAAATAAAGAATGAAAATTCAAATAAAAAAAATTTTTTCCTAATTATATTGAGAATTGTAAATGATGATTAAAAAAAAAAATGATATCTTAATAAATAATTTAAATGGTAGATAAATGAAAAAAACAATGATAATTTTATTTTGCGTGGCTATATTCCTTCAAGTGTCCAGATGACACTATAATTTATTCAGATTTTTAAATTAATATTGAATGTTATAAAAAAATTATTTTGTGTTGCATACTTTGCTTGGCGGCGACGCGCAGAAATCGAAACGGTTGCGCGGAGCCCAACTTTCCACGTTAAATAAAAATTATAAATAATGGAGCAACAACTCGGGGATTCGAGACTTATTTTATTAAAATTTTCTCCTATTTTAGGATCTTTATTTTTAATTTCAGATAACTTTAATATTTCTAAAGTTATAGGCTACAAAACAGAGACTCCTTTTTCGTCTCTTTTGTTTTTTGTTTATAACAAATGAAATTTTTGATGGCGGATAAAAGAAAAAATAACCGTTTCTTAGAATTTAATTCTGATGCCAATGCACCAATCGTCATATTTTTAAGAGAACTTTAACGATTTTTCGCAGAAAACTCACTTCTCGACTAGACTATATGCACGGTCTGCAGGTAAGGTTTCGCTGTAAATTGGATAGTTACAACCGGAAAAAATGTCAGCCATTTTCAATATTAGCTTAAGATAGTTCAATAAATAATATATTAAAATGGCTGCCGCCGTAAAGTACTTTAAAAAAAATTTTTTTTTCGAATTTTGAAAAGTGACTGCCGTGATGTTGCAACCTTTAAAATCGGCAGCCATAGTTACTTTTCAATTTTTCTAGAGGTATATTATAACATATTAAAACGGCAGACGCCGTAAAATACTTTAAAAATTTACTTAATTTCATACCTGGCTCACCTGAGGAACCCCGAACCTACCGCGGCCGGGCTTAGCTAGTACCCATTGCTTGTTTACTGGGTATAGAAGTCTCACTGGACGAAATTTCAGATACCGTAAAATATGTGTTGTCAGATTTAAGCTGGCTCTTAGACTATTTTTTTTTTAATGATATTCAAAATGTATCAGACATATTTAAAATTATTAATAGATATAGTAAATGATTAAAAATATGAAATTTTAAAAAATGGGCATTTAAAAAATTTTGAAATTTATAAGTGCATTTTTTAAAAATATTTTTTTTTTAATTATTTACGCTATTTATTTGTAATTTTAAATTCGTCTGTCTGATGATCCTAAAGTTAAATTGCTAAGATTTCGGATTTTTATTTTTTCCAACAATTACAAAAAAAAAAAAAAATAAAAATATGCACATGTAGAAAATTAAAAAAACTCCAAGTGCAATTTTTTGAAAATATTTATATTTTATAATTTGTCTATTTTAAAAAAATCTTAAAACTATAAGACGTCTTCTAACTATGATACTGAATTTAGCCGACGTCTAATAATTTTTGAATTTTATTTCAAAGCAGCAAATCATAAAAAAAAATTTTTTGAAAAAATTACACTAATAGTTTTTTCAATTTTGTACATGTGCATTTTTTTATTTTTTATTTTTTTGTAATTCATTTGTTGAAAAAAAAATCCTAAATTTTAAATTGTCTGTTAACTTCTGGATCATTCCTAACTAGTATCATAACGTCATTAATATTTTTCAGCTGACACTCGATTTTTTAAAAAGTTCACCATAAAAAATTAAAAATATGCTCAATAGTATTTATCCATTTTGCCCCCCGTTCTTACATATGTATGTATGACTGCATGTTGTGGGTTTTCGTCATAATAATAAAATCCGTGGTTACAAGTAATTTAATGTGGGAGTGTGACATTGACGGTTATTTTAATATGACAGCGATGAAAAATAATAAAATGGTTACGTAGACCGGAAGTTAATCCTTCCTTCCTTACCCGACGGACCAATATATCCTGAATCACAATGAACTTTTTTTTCTCGGAATAAGTGACGGCGTTTTAAAATAAAACACAAAAGAATTAAAATTAAACGCGTTATCTTTTGATACTTAGTATGTATGCGTGTACTGTTAGTCGTCGTTTATTTTAGGAACCGTCAAATAAAATATTAATATTTTTAACAAAAAGTGAAAGTCGGCAAATGAAAATTTAGGTATCGTTAACGAGAGTAAATGGACCCCGCTGCGGTTAAGTGAGAGTGGATGTAGATTCTGTGGATTCATATTCGTGTCGGTAAAATTTGGGGTTGGACTGTGACGGACAAAATGAAAAATGAGAGAAATTTTTAGCAAGAAAAGACACTTTCACTCTTACACTTCCTCTTTGCCATCTGTATGCGTCATGAACTTCATCGAATCATGCGTTAAAAAAATATTTTAATACCAATGACCAAACGCTTTATCACCAACTCGAATCCTTTGTTTAACTTTTTATTTAAATTATAATATTTAAATATAATAATCGAGAGATTGCACTCGAGTTGAGGCAGGTCATAAGATAATATAATAATTTATATAATTTTTGAGTCCGCAGTACTAAAATAATCGATTAACTCAAATCACCCAGTTTTTAATAAATAAATAATTTATTCGCGAATGATTCTGCGGAATTTTAGTCTGTTCCAATACGCAAATTTAAAAATTAACCCACACATACATTTATATATACATATACAAATATATATGTAGATATACATATGTATGGTAATGTGAATTCGACAAAACGACCTTGATGAGATGTGATTGTGTAATTTTTTTTATCGACGGAATTACAAACTCACTCACATACATATCCATATATATATAATTTTTTTAAAATATAATGATGTCTACGAGCACGATTGCGCATCTTTATGCCAATCTCTTGTATAATTTTAGGTGGTTAATTTAAAATTAAAAATTTTGAAATACATTTAAAATCCAATGAATAAATAATCAATCAATCAGACAGTTATATTTTAAGAATTTTAATAATTAAAATTTAAAATAATATATGTATATAAAAATCGATACACTAATTAACAAAGAGACAAGAGACAAGACAAGATATATCAAATATTTTGATACAACTTAATTATTTTACGTTTATAAATCGACCTATTTAATTATCTGTGTGCTTGAAATCGTAATAACCCGGATTTTAATCGATAATCTGTCTTACTGAGACACTTGATCGTGATTACACGTTACAGTAAACATTTAAATAGGAAGATATATGTGATTGTACTTAATTACATTTTTAAAAAATAGTAATATTAATTATTAATTATTTACTCGTGTGATAAAAAATTAAATTAGTGATTTGGTAGTCGACCAGTCTTATCTAATAAACTCACGGTATCGCCGCATGAGATTTTTCTTGTAAGGTTTTGTTCCAGGAGGCCTCGTCCTGCTCCTGGTGACATCCTTGTGATGGTTATCTGAGCACGAGTCATCAGAATCCTCGGAGCATGTTCTGTCTTCGACCTGAGAATATTCAGGACCAGTCCCCAAGTCCCTGAGTCTGAGTGCGTTATCGCAGTCCTCGATCTCCTTGCGGATTTGAATCTGCTGGGTCTCAATTTCCCGCGAATCGCCTCGTTCTTCTTCTTCACGCGAGTACTCTGCGAAGTCTCCCACACGAACACTCAGGTCCAGAGGTTGGTCTTCCAACATTTTTACTAACTTTTTACACGTTTACTTTTACTCCCTTATTTACCAACTCGCAGCTCTATTTCCTTAATTATTATCTCAAATAAATTTTCTCACAGTACAGTTACTAATTATTGAATCCATTCTTCACCGCACTGTTCATTCATTCATTCCACAAAATCTATATATATATATACTTATTTAAATATATTTGAACTATATATTTTTAAAATTTTAAACACATAAATTTGCACTGCGATAAAATCACAATCTTAAGTTTAAATTAACTTAAAATTACCCAACAAAAGAATTTTAAATTCAATTGTCATTTAAAAGAATTTTTTTTTTAATACTCCAGACAGGGGGGTAAATTAAGTCACCCGAGAGTAAAGCCGGCAAAGTTAATACTTGATATTTTAAAATGTGAATTAAAACTTTTCGGAGTAACACTTAAACCGGCACTGTCATCTCACCCACGGCTTTATGTTTACGTTCTTTGACACACTGACTGACTCGCATGGTCTCGGGTATTCGTTGTGCAAATTAACGTTTTATATATTATCAATATTAGCATCAATATATACATATATATGTATGTATGTATTGGGAAACTTGTTGATTAAATTTGAAAAAGTAATAAAAGTGACTCCGAAAGTGCAACTACTTATAAATTTGAAAATAAATTAAAATATAATGAATGATAAATTATAATATTCACACATTGACGGATCGCGGACGGGAGTTAAATATTAAATGACAGTACTCGACACAGTGATAAGTAGTAACAGTAGTGACAGACCCGCGAACTATACGCTCGCCGTTGGCACACTGACTGACTCGGCGCTTACGAGTAAGCAAAAGCCAGCCCGCTAGTCCAGCCGCGCTTGTTCACTCGTTACTCGCTGCTCGACTCAACTCCAGACTCGCTCTCAAGTCTATACTACTCGTACACTACACACTCAACAACAGAGGAGGACCGACTCAGTATCAGTACCAGCGTATCGTACTATAGACAGACGAAACCAACAGTCCCTCGACTACTCGACTCAACTCGGCTCGGTTCGTCACCCGTCGTTTTTTCTCGCCGGCAGTACTCTGGCAATTATTCTCACTTGCTCGCGCACCACACACCTTGTCCGCGACCTAACCATGTGTATGCCGGATAACCAGTCGTCGATGTGAGCCATCTCTGTGGCTCTATACTACACTGTACAGTGTAGTAAGTAATGTGCGGCACTTGCCCGTTTGTCAATTACCGGCGTCGCGACGCCTTAAGAACCTACCGCAACGTTCACCAACACCCGTTTCATTTTCTTATACCAGTTCCTTTAATGGCTCGCTCCTGTCTTTTACTTGCGTTTAACTACTCCGAATTATTTATGTGCAAATTTATATGCATACTGGAAAAAATTTACGGAGTGAATGCAAATTAAGTCTGGAGTGGATGACTATTTATTTATTTAATCCCTTGGAGTAAAATTTATTTTAGCGCGAAAACTCTGGATTGGAGTAAACGTGGGTTCAAATAAAATCAAGATCGATTTACTGAAAAAAATACTTCCTATTGAATTAATTTTTTAGACTCCAGAACTTTGAATGATGGAGTAAATTTGGAGTAGATGATTACTCCAAAAAGAGTTTATTTTTTTACAAAAAATTCCGGGTCGAATGCGGATTGAAAAAAATTCAGACTACTCCGAAATTACTCCTCTGAAAAAAACAAACTCCTTATTTAGTTCGCATGCGGAGTAATTTTTTTTGACTCCGGAACTTTGAATGATGGAGTAAATTTGGAATGGATAATTACTATAAAGAGGAGTTTATTTTTATACAAAAAATTTCGGGTCGGAGCAAATGTGGATTTAAATAAAATCCAGATTACTCCGAAACTACTCCTGATTTTTTTTAAATATTTGTTGTTTGAATAACTGACCTTGGGCAAATCTTATCAACATGATAAACTTTGAATTTAAAATCAAAAACAAAATTTTCAGGGCTAAATTAAAAAAATAAATAATTTTTTAACCAATGGGGTGTGGTTTAAACTTTTAGATAGAATATCTTTACAATGAACAGTATTTTTATTTATATTTATTTTATTGAACGACACTCGCACGCAACGAGTAATCGTATATAAATTGTCCGGGTTATCGTCGGAGACCCGTTATCGCTCGCTATATCTCATTTACGTAGTGATACTGTTGAGATTCTCTCACTCTTGGGTTAGGAGCGTTATGCTACTCACGTTAATGCTGTGTACACACATACTGACAATATAACAATGTATTGGAGTGTCGAGACGACAGTTGAGAAAGACTCGTCTTAAATAAATTCAGTAGATTGTCTGTATATGTATATATGTATGTCTGTATAAAAGAAAGAAACAAAAAAAATAAAAATAAATAAATACTCGTCTGAGTATCAGGTAGACCGCAATCTTATCCTCGTTGGGGCCGCGACCACGTACCCCAACACAACGATTATCCAAGCAGTGAGATTTCATCCCGGAGAAACGCTGACTTAACGCAAAAACGTTTAAATATTTTTATTTGTCTAAGTATATATATATGTATATATATATATATATATATACATATTAAACCGATTTAAATTTTAGTCCTTAATATCAATATTAAATACTCCCTGATTGCGATTTTCTATTTCCTATTTAAATAACATGGGAAAAAAAATTTTAATTTTGAATTTTATACCGGAAATGGCTCAGTGTAGAGATAAGCTAAGGATATAATTTTGTAGGGAATTAAATGCTCTACAAAAAAAGTCTCTTATCATTTTTTGATAAATCCATTTGTTCAAAAGTTATTTGAGCTTGAAATCAAATTTGGAGTAAATTTCAAAATCTTTTTACTTTCCCGCCGAAACTATCAGACCTATCACAAAATGTCATAAGACCTTTTTTGTAGCAAATTTCATTCTTTACAAATTATCTCTGATAAAGTTTTTCAAAATTCCGCATTGTTTTAAAGTTATCTTAATTCTAATGACCAGCTTTTGAAATCGATCAGAACACTACTTTAAGAACTTGACATTAAAATAAAAATAATTATACTTGTATATGTATGGATGAATGTAAGAATAATATGTAATGTATGTGTGACAAATTAGAGTTTAGAAAAATAATTGAATTTTTTTTCTACCCCTGAATGCGGACTATTCAAAGAAAAAAAAAATAACCAGTGACTGAGAGAAAACGCGTAACTCTCGCCTGCGTTGTAAGACGGTGACGAGTAGGACGACGCCCAATCCAGGAAAACGACAACTATAAAACCGATTTCTAATTCATCATACTGTAAGACTGAATCTAAGTCTGTAAGCGTGCCTGTGTATCGTTATATTAGTTTGGTTTAGTTTTATTTGCCGATGAGGGAACGCGACCGTAATCGTGCAAACAGCCGGAACCAGGTTCTATTGTGTTCCTACTTCTAGACAAAAAAAAATTCCCAGTTAAAAAAAGAAAACTAAAAAATTAACTCGATTGTTTGGAGTTTTTTCTAAGCAAAAAACAAACGTATAAAGGAGCGAGGATATTTTTTTTTTTTCAGAGATTTAAAAATAAATTCGCAGATGTGAGGAGCGAAGGTAACTTTCAGAAGATGATTTAAATTAAAAATATGTTATTGTTATACTATATATCAAGGATTAAAACAATAATAAAAATAATAGTAAGGGAATGAGAGGTGGAACGAGTAGAGTATTAACCAGCGATTCAGGCCGAGACTAACGTGCACTTTTCCTCGGCACGTTTCTCTTCGCATCTTTGCGGAAAAAAAATATATAGAGACACTTGTCAATTAACTTTAACGAGGGAATCAATGTGTAATGATCGATGTACGATCTCTTTTATTGCTAGTTAGACGACTTGGTGTTTACACAAATATTTATATATTTATATTCATAGATATATTGATATTAATATGTATGACATGAAAAATAAAATAATAAAATGAGAGTAAATGAATTTCCGCACGCGTAACAATTGTCGGCAGACGAAAATAATTATAATTATAATTGCATGTATGTTTATTTTATTAATATTATAAGCTCTGGTTATTCTTGATACAGTTTCTCATGATGTGAGAAAAATAATTTACTTTCCTGTCAGTGAAATTCTCGTGCTTCCGGTGCGGCATAAATAAATCCGCGAGAACCCATCGGCAATTATTTTTCACTTTGCACACAGACACTGGTCTCTCAAATAAAAGTGTTTCCATTCCATAGCATAGCATACCAGCAACTTCATGCATATATATTTACATACATGTCATACCTATTGAAGTAAAGAGAAGTAAATGTCTACAAAGAGTTACAAGGAGGAAGAAAAATAAAGAGAGAGATAAAAGAATTGATAAAATAAAAATCAGCAACAGAAATAGAAAATAGCAAGAGCGGATGACGCCTGGTTGGATATTCCTTTTCCCAGCCGATCGTGGTTGCATATAACAAAGTAAGCAAGGTGTCGGAAACCGTGAAGAAGTCGAGAGTTAGTTGGCTCGCACGACTTTTCAAGGGCACGAAGAAGAAACCCCTTTTAGTTTGTTGTACTATACGCAAGTCCGCGAGAACCGGAAAGATTCCCCCGATCCGCTACTTCCAAGGTCCCGGCATCCCAACTCCACCTCTCTATCGCCTCTATACCATCTCATGGAGTTTATTTTACACACATGCACCATCAACATCAACAACAACAACAACAACACCATTTATATTTATCCCTCCTCTTAGCGCCTAAGCCATAAATATTTTTATCGCTGAAAAAATCATACCCGGAGCATTTAATATCGCTAACAAGAGAGCTATTGCCTCGTATAATATATACATATATATATATATATATTTTAATTCATGTACTCCCTTTACTTCATACTCTGTCTTTGTCAGTCTTACTGTAAAAATTACTAGGCTTCTTGGGCGCGAGTGCACCACTGGGCCAGTGTGACTCGTCACACCGCGAGTCGCACGATCATCCAGAGTATGCTACAGTACACATATGTGCTGGCATTTCTTGCCCGTCTATATGTATATGTATATATATGATATTGTATGATATGACTTGTATTGAGTATAATATGTCCATATATATGTGTTATAAATATATGTGGTTGCGAACGTTGCGGACACGGTTGCATGTGCAGCCTGGAACGCGAAGTTTAAAAAGGGGAAGTCGGAGTCAGCGGCAAAAAGGCGAGGACGCCAGCCGGCTGAGGAGAGAGGGCGACGAAGACGACGCATCGATGGACGGGAGGTGCAGCGAACTCTTCCAAGGCCTAATCCCCACTTCATTGCAACTGACGCTGTTGCTGCTGCTGCTTTTGCTGTAGCTAAAGCTGCTGTTCTTTGCTCTACGCGTCTCCCTGCTACGTATTTTTGACCCCTCTGCTGATCGCCAAGCGGACGCCTCTTACACGATATATATTTACTACACTAAATTGTAATTCTTACAAATATGAGATTTCATTTTTCAAATTTCAAATTTCAAACTT
Source organism: Microplitis manilae (assembly GCA_030273425.1). Taxonomy (NCBI): domain Eukaryota; kingdom Metazoa; phylum Arthropoda; class Insecta; order Hymenoptera; family Braconidae; genus Microplitis; species Microplitis manilae. The sequence goes on from CP092726.1 coordinate 23,256,154, forward strand.
TTTATACCCAACTAATAATTTTATATATATGATTATTTTTGTATTTCCTCTAAACGTTAATTAAAAAATAATAAACTTTATTTTTCGATATATGTTATCATCAAAATGAAAAAAAAAATTTTATTTCTATGCGGCAATTAAAGTTTAAAGATAAATTCTATCTTTGGCCAAGAATATCTAAGTTGTTTTTTTTTTTTTTAATTAACAAATGATTTATTTATTTATTAAGTTGATAAATATATATATTTATTTATATTAGATTTAATTTATTTTTCACGTCTGTTAGCATTTCCGCCGGAGTGTGCAGTCGTTTCGTGGAAACTCGCGGAAGGCCATCGGCTCGTCGACTTGGCATATCCCTTTCTCATCCTTGAAGAATACCTCTCCTATACTTCTCGTCATGCAGAGTAAGAAGACCGATGTGAAGAAGACAGTAAATATAAATAAAATGATTATTTGTCAATTTACTTGAGATTTCAAAAATAATTGCTGCTACTGCTGGTTCAAATCTTTATCAAGTGGAGCAAATCTGTCCGTGTTATTGAATAAGAGACATAATATCCGACAGATTAAGATGTATTATAATAATACTATTACTATTACTGTTATCATGTGTAAGAAAACATTGAAAGTAGAAAGTTATTTATCGTACTGAGTTTTAGTATCAAACATATAAGGAGTAATGACACGCGTGACTTGGATTTTACTTTTTCACTTGATGTTTTTTATTTTTTTTTATTTTATTACAATCCTAGTTACTGTGCGATCATGATAGACATATTTATACAAAGAAGATCATCAACGTGTGGTCCGATAGGTTGCATTTACCAGTGGGTACGTAACGCGGCCGCACAAACGCATGCTAGCCATGGCCTAGATAAACCGCCACTACTACTTACGACCGCGTAGCGATGCTTCTACTACTTTCCGTTGCACTCTATCGCGTGTCTAGCAAATTGCTTGAATCCTTAAATCTTATTTATTATATTTTTTCTTATACTCACTCATACTCATACTTATTATTACTAATACTCTTTATATTAATTATTAGACAGAATTTATTGAATTTGAAATATTGTAAGCCGTAATCTGACATGAAATATTGATTTTTCTTTTTTGATACTGAAGATATTAATTGAGATTTTTAATTCATAGATTATAGGGTTAAAATATATTTTAAAAGTGTGAAATTTAATGACCCTTGACATTTACGGTGACAATAGTCTGTTTAAAAATGAGGTATGACAATTTAAAAATAATTTTAAATTACCCGGGATAAATTGTTTTAATTTTTTTATCGAAAGTCAATGTCCGGTAAAATTGAGTGACATTTATAAAAGACTGAATTTTTGCATAACTTTTAAATAAAATTTGTAAGAAAAGTAAGAGAGAGGTAAACTTCAAGAATTGGAGAGTTTAAAAATTTTATTTATAAAAATTCTTGACTTTTTTTTAAAAAAATAATTGGTAAACATGAAATCATAGCTCCTTTTATTTTTGGCCATAAACAGTGACATAAAAAAAAATGTTTTTTTTTTAATGTTTTTTCTTTCGAGTTTATGAAAAAAAATTCTATAGATTCATATTTATATTTATCAATTGATCATACTTTAAATATTTAAAATAAAAAATATTAATTCAAAAAATTTTAGTATTTGAATTAAAAAAAAAAAACTGTAGGAAAAAAAAGATTTGGTGCAAAAAATTTTGCATTACGGATTGAAAACTTTTTTGAAAACAAATTTCTTGAGCTGAAGAATTTTTTTCTAGTCCTAAGAAAATTTTATTTCCAATTTAAAATGTAAAATTTTTCTTGCGCCAGAAAATTATATTTTTTCTGTATTAAGTAAAAAAAATATTGCTAATAGTTTAATAAAAACGTATGTAGGTAGTCTTGCGGTAATTGATAGAATTGTATGTGTACTCGACTTAAATGTACACATTTCAACAGAGATTTTCTCGAGATAAAGAGAGAATAGGAAATGGTATTGACGGTGGATTGCATGAGTTTAAGTAAAGCTATATCACGCGAGTAAGTCTCAGTCTCGTGAATTATATATATATAAATATATATAAGTAAATAAGTAAGAGCGTAGTGAAAATATACGGGATTTAATTTTCTTCATTACTTTATACAATTTATGAAATTCATTTTCATTAGCTCTATAAATTAAACATCTCAATAACCACTTACATTATTTTATTATACTGTATTATACTCAAAAAATAAGTAATACAGATAAATATAGTACGATAACTGAAGACGTGTAACCAAACAGTCATCGACAAATATTTGATAATCGTATGTGTACACATTAACATGTGTGGAATAATTAATTATCGATGATTAATGATATATTTAATTTATTGACTCAAATTGTTAAATTAAAATGACAATAAATAGTATTTGATTTAAAATCGCAAAGTTGATAGCGATTAGATATGCAGTGAATCGCGAAAAAAAATAAAAAAAAAAAGCGAGATCGACGCATGCGCCTCGGTAACAACGCACGTGGTAAGTGCAAGTGTGTCAAGGCGCGACCTGAATTTTCCTACTACTCTCAGTACTCTAGTGCACAAACTCTCGGTCCCCTCTCTCCCCATTATTTGCTTCTCTATACATATCAAGCTCAACTGATCGCTCACTTCTCTCCTCACTGACGTTTCTCTACCTGTTACATCTACCTGCTATCATTTATATGGCTAGATTACCCACATATATATGTACTAAATTTATATACATATTTATTTACTACACATGTATATACATATACATACATACAACACATAAATAGACAAATAGACGGTGTTCTACTGATATACCTATTTATGATGATTCTATACCACGATTAATTTTTTTTTATTCTGCAATTGCTTACCTCTGCTGTACTCCATACTACAGAGTAATGCAAGTATACAAAGCTGAAAGTACCTCACTCTCACGTAAAAATAGCGAGAGTCGTCACCGCACGGTACCGTGCGTCGAAAGCGATTCCTACTACCCCCTTCCGTAAATTATTTACCCGATTTAATTATTCCATTTTCTCGCTCATTTTTTCCATGCCCTATTTTTTTTATTTCGTATTTTCATTACACAGATACCAGATATTTACATTGTATATTTACACTGCGCATTGTTTACTGTACGGAAATATTTGACGCAATACTGCAATTTCCCGCGTTATTTTTGTTTGTTTAAAGTAAATGTTTGATTTGAATTTTATTATCTCGAAAGCGAATGTATCGGAAATAAGATAAGGCGCCGATAGAATGATCGTGGAATTGAGACTAATGTATAAGGGAATGAAAGTATTATTTAGTAGAGGGCGTATATTGATTAAGTGTTGCTGACCTACGCCTATTACCCTTGACGAAATTCACGTCCTTTGGATAACCTTATATATTTTTTCGGTGACGTCCTATCCCAACCGTTGTATTAGACGAAGCTATTTTTCCTTTGCGATACGATAATACCTCGCCCTTGTCTGTTCACGCAATAACTTTTTTTGTTGCTGCCTTTTTTACGATCCCTTATTTTTATCGCGACCGGAGGTAGAGTTGTTTTGGTAAAAAAAAAAATTATAAGTCTTTTATTATTTAAATAAAAATAATAATAATAAATTTTTACTGCCTTACACTGAGAGAAAAAAATACTGTTTTCAAGTATCTGCGTGCTTGAATCGTACCGAGTAAATATTTGTTTAATTATAGTAAAAATATACTCCAACCAAGTAATATTTTCTTGATTTAAGAATTTCCATACTTATTTTAAGAAAATATTCTTGGTTAAAGTACATTATTACTAAGATTAAACAAATAATTTACTCGGTACGATTCAAGCACGCAGATACTTGAAAACAGTATTTTTTTCTCTCAGTGTACTTATCTCTTATCTTTGGTTTTTAACTTAAATTGGTCTGATACAAAAAAAAATAATTGCAATAATTAAAAATTGTTGGATAAAATATGTTTATTGATAAAAATTTAAAACGGATGAAAAAAAATTTGAAATATGAAATAATAAAAACATTTGTTCTATTCTGATAATTCCAAACTCTCACTGTATTATTTAAACGCTTTCGTTAACTCTCGCACGCGAAAAAAACGTTACCCGATCGGTTAGACGTCCTCATTTTAAAAGAACGACTTTTTTAAAGAATACATTTACGTCGAATTGATTCTGCAGAAACTTGACATCAAACGATAAGGTATGACCTTTTGCAATTTGTTATCGAGTTAATAAAATACAGTTGCGCTTAACAAGAGAACTGAGGACAGAGGACACTTTGTACACTACAAATCTACTGGTAATTTTTTTTCTTATCGCGAGTAACAAGTGCATCTCTTAAGGGACCTATGACATGGCTGCGCTTGACCCGCGGTATTTATTAATTTTAAATCTCAGAGGAAGTGGAAAAGAAAATTTATTAATTTAAAATGAATTTTTTTATTTAAATCTTATATATATTTTATATATAGGAATTTTTTTTATTGCTTTAAATAATTCAACTTTTGCGGCAAAGACTTGGGGTAACTTGATCCATACCCACGGGGATGATTGAAGGTGTCAGACAGGGCGTGGTCGTCCTTGAACTTGGTTTTATTCACCAGAAAGTGGGAAGAGACGTAAAAATCTCAATTTATATTTTTTCTCTTTCCTGTCTAGCTTTTCGCTTGTTCCAGTTACGCACAATTTTCTTTTCTGCCGTATATATTTTTATTTATATCAATCAAATTATTTTTTGCCGCATGAAAAAATTTTACTTTTCTAATTCCATTAGAAAAAAATAGATATTGATAAATTTGAAATGAACGATAAAAAAATTCGGTGCCATCTTAAATTAGAAATTTTATTTTCAAGTAAATAAAATTATTATTTTTTTATATTTTTTTATTTAAAGCTGGTTTAATATTCGTTCGTTGACACTAACTCATCAAGGTCACCTTATATATTTTTTTCTTATTTAATTAAAAACAATTAACCGTCTATCAACTTTAGTATAAATTTTATCTATAATTTTATTTAACGATCAATTTTTAATTATTTTCAAAATTCTCACAATTGTTTTCATCCTGGTTACGTCACTCACATATTTGACAGCCGATATTTAAATACCCATCTGACATACAGTAAACTAAGCTCTTAAATTTCCTGAAAAAATAAAACCGTCAAACGTTATCGCGTACTAAAAAAAGTTAAGGAGAGTCTAAAAAAAAAAGTGTCAAGAAATTTGACATTGAGACTTTGTTATTTTTACGTCGCACGTAAGAGGCTGAGGTGAGGATGCGTGAGGAAAAGACTGTCTTCCTCCACTCGGTAGTCATGGTGACTGCCGGGTAACTCGTTGTGGTCGATCGATCTACCGGGGTCAAGGTTGTTCCCAAATATTTAAACCTTAATTAAAGTCCGCGGTTTACCAGCTCCCCAAACAGTCAGCCCGCAACAATAACTTCGTCTTATCTGTCACTGGAAATCTTTCATCATCCATTAATAAATCAGCTATTCAGACGAACAATTAGTCATTATTTTAGTTAATCTACTGAAGGTCTAAAAAATTTAATTAGAGAAGGGGGCAAGATGGAGTACTTGAGGAAATTCTTTCGAAGACTCAAATAAGCAGTCTTTTTTTTTTATATTCAAAGTAAATAGAATTTTCAGTTGCAGTTAAAAAACAATTTTTATTTTTGTGGGCAAAATAGACATCCCTATAAAAAATAAAAAAAAAATTTTTCATAGTTTTTATCATAAAACAAATCAATGATCCTAAAGTTATCAGACAATTAGCAATTTTCGGATTTTTTTTAACAGGTAAATTACAAAAAAAAAAAAACTAAAAATATGCACATGTAGAAAATTAAAAAAACTACAAATGCAATTTTTAAAAAATATTTTTTTTTTTATAATTTGTCAGTTTAAGAAAATCTAAAAATTATCAGACGTCGGCTAACTTTAGTATTACGTCATTAATATTTTTTGCAAAAATTTTTTTTTTAATTTTGGGGATACCCCTACCCCTCGTCTCTAAATAAAACTTTTATTTCAGCATAATTATTAATTATCTGAGTTAAAAAAGGAGAAAGCAGTAAATAATTAAATTTACCAAGGGTTGTTTTATTGAAAAGGCCAGAATTAAAAGTCGCAATCGCGGAGAAGGAGAGCTACGTCATAAGTGGTTTTCCCTCAAAAAATTAAACGCGCAAAATATATAAATATATATATATATACCATGAGTGTAACTAAGGGGTCAAAGTATAAGTCGTTGAAGCAGCCAGTCAGCAATCCAGCCAGCCAACGACCGTGACCTTGGTAGTGTGCGGGTTATCGAGCGCCAGGATTGCCAGCAGGAGGACTTTCACTGTTTCTCGAGCCTACTATTCCACCCACTTACCAGCCGCCGGAACTTTCGCCGTTGTCGCGCGCATACCTCCCTCTATTCTCACTCCTCTCGTCCTCAAAGTCCCTATTATACATATACACATATATACATACATACATACTACACGCTCAACTCCTATTCACTGGCACACCAAAGTTGAAACGCAGATCCTTTATGCTCGAGTTTACTTCTTCGCCCAGTCTGACCCCTCATCATGAGTCTAGACTTGAGACATAATGTCTCTCCCTCACGCCCAGCAGAAAATGACAAAACTCGACAACTTTTAAACCTAAAATTATTTCACCCTCATGCGTCACTGACTTATTATTATTTTACCTTACTTGGGTAATTTTTTATTTTATTATTTATAGATTTCGTCCATCGATAATCGGTGAAAAGACATCAAGAGTAAAAGAGTTAATTTAATTAAAGCTTTGTTTTAAAAACCCCGCGAATTTATTTTAAATAACCGACAAGTTTGAGGAAACAAAAGGACTATTAGTTCTACGTCAGTTATTTTCTAAGTTCTCAGTATGTACTTTGATCCTTTTTACAAGGGTAGAATTTTTCTAGTTAATTTGCTAACTAGACTGACTTTTATATAAAGTTAATGTCAGTTTTTAAATGTTACTTGATTAATTTTCCACCAAGAGATTTAAATAAATTAATAACGCGGGCCATATGCGCAAAAAGAAAATTTAAATAAAATATAACATGATTACAAGGTAGATAAATTTTTCCTGACGTGTATTGACGCACGTCTACGTTTCCTATAATCGAGGGTATGAAAACTCCTGCGTGGTTTCTGTCAGTGGTTAGAGGGTTAGTCGCGTAAAAAGTAAGGGAAAGGACTCCCGGGGGTAAATCGATAAAATCGCCCCAGACGACCTTGGAGAGAGCAACACACCCTCCAGTCACCCGGCTCACAACCTCCAAAATGTCCGGACGTCTTGACGCCTAGTTTCTATTCAACCCAACCTTATTTTTCTCACCACCAAACTTCATATACTCATACATATATATAAATATCCATGAGCTCAAACGGTTTCCTTCATGTCCTACCTCACGCCCTCAGCATTTGTCATACGTCTAAATAAATAAAGTACGTAATAAAAATAATAACTAACAAAAAATCGATATAAACTTTTTTTGTCTCCGTTATTATTTTCCATCGCTTTTTCTTCCATCATTATTACAACTTTTTTCTGGTTTTATTGTACCTTTTATTCTTTGTACGAAGCCGGACGATAATATAATTTAGCAAGTTTTTCACGATGAAAATTACATGAAGCGCGTGTATATATTATGAGTTTGTAACCAACGACAGACGACAAAAGACAGCTAATATGAGGATATGGTAAACTAATATACATACATATGTATGTATGTATGTATGTATATATGATAATAGTATGTGAAGAATGGACACGACTACAAGTACTAATAAAGAGAAAGAATGTGAACGGTAGTTGTATAGCCAGTAGGGACAAGAAGGGACGAGGATGGTCTTGTGTTCTAAAGGAAATTAGCATGTCTGAGTGAGCTTCGATCACACAAACCTGCATAAAAATAATCCATGTATTGAGTCTTAATTGTAGAGACCAGTGAGGCTAAACCACCCAATGTCCGTGTTAATGTACAAAAAAATATATATCACTTTACGTCAGATTAATTTTTCTAAAGCTGACGTGCATAATAAAAAGTTTTATTTAAATAAAAAAAATATTTAAGTAAAGGAGATAAAAAATTATAAAATGGATAAATAAAAAATGTCAGAGGTAAAAAATAAAATGTAATTTGTTTAATCACGTTTGTCCGGTGCGGTGGGTTGTGTATCATGTAATCCAAGTAAAGATTGCTTAGATATATAATACATATGTATATATATTTATAATGTGTATTTAAAACCCTGGAAATTCTCAGACGTGCGTGTATATCAGCAGTCACCGAGGAATTACCGATAAATCGTGATAAATAGATTTAACTTTTTGTTATCGCATGCAATGATTACTGTACGCTGGTATGTGTCAAGGCCCTCGCGCCAGTCTATGCTCTATGCTAATAGATTCATTGTAAATATATATGTATATATATATAACGCAATATACATCATGTATATAATTTATTAGCAGTATCACTTGTAAGGAAGTTTTTAAGAAATTGTTTATTAATTAATTGATTAGTATTTTTATTTTGTCTCTATTGAGATAATGATTACGAGTTATTGATGTTATTGAATAACAAATATATATGTATATATAGATGTATATATAAAGTAAAGTGTTAAATTATTATTGTGATAAGGAATATTATTGATTAGCCGTTTATTCCATTGATAGAAATTGTGACCCAGACGAAATCTATTTTAAAGATATAATAATTCAAGACGAGACTTATTAATTAAGTACTTTTATTAAACAAATGGATACGAGAAATTTAAAATCAGGCCACGAGTCGACATAATGATTTTTAAATTAAATTTCAACTGACAAAAATATTACATGCTTTAATTTTATTAAAAATATAAATGGTCTAAATGGGATTTTAAATGCATATAGTCTGGTAAATATTCACATATATATTATATATAGATATGAAAATTTGAAATGTGTGTAGATTTGTGTAATATGCATGTAGATCGATTGTCGCCGACACATTAAGTCAGCGACGTTGTTACATTAATTATTTATTTCCTTCGTTCTACGAAAATAACTAAGCTATCTACATAAACTTTTTTAACCGATATCCTTTCTATGCCAACCTCAAGCTTATTCCTCAAGGTATCTTTCAATTCTATTTTATACGAATATTCCAGACATTCAAATTGTCGAGAGAATTTTAAAAGGATTTTAATTTTTATGCGCTCTTTTGGATTTGTCCCTGAGTTTAGAACCAAAAGGGTATTTTTTTTTTAATTGCTAATCATATTGTAGATTTATTCTTAAGTTGACAATAAGTCTACAAAACAATTGGCAATGAAAAAAAAATTCTACGCCTTTTTGGCTTTAAAATTTTTCAAATGATCATGAAGTTAACAGGCAGTCAACTTTTTTCGGAAGTTTTCTACAACAAATTAATAAAAAAAAAAAATCTAAAAATATGCACATGTGGAAAATTAAAAAAACTAAAGGTGCAATTTTTTAAAATATTTTTTTTTTTATAATTTACCGCTTAAAAAAAAATCCAAAAATTATTGTATCGGTTTTCTAAAGCCAGAAGGGCGTAAAAAATATAAGACCTCTTGGAAATAGTAACGGGAAATCTTTTCTTCCTTTTACTTCTTTTGTTAAACATCACGACCGACTTTTCTTATCACTTTCCAAAACTTTTCACGGTAAATAAGATTTGAAATGTTTTCTTGGACAAACAAATATTTCAATATTTTATCGATAACTCCGGTCTTTGGTCTCTCATCTCCTGTCTATATATATTTGTATACCCGAGAATGTGATAAATAAAATTGTTTATGCTATTTCTCAGTAAATAATTTTTTTAAAATTTAAAAAAAATAAACGCGGGAATATCGAGAATGGAAAAGTTTGAATTTAATAATAGAAAGGGACGGATATACTTGATTATACTTTATTGTAAACGTTAAGTTGACTCTCGGCATCAAAAAGAGATGCGTCATAATCATATATATTAATAATATATACATATATATATGAGTAAGTCCGTATACGCGTGTATCATAAGCGAGTATGGAGACAGGGCTTACAGGTTAGCCTCGGCCCACATTGGCATAACACTTTCACTGACGTAACGTACTTGGTTGTAAACTGTTGCGTTGCCATTCCCCCCTTTTTTTATATTTTTTTAAATGTGCCCGGTAAATACACTGAGAGAAAGAGAGAGACAAAGAGAGGGAGAGACGTCGCTCTCTGTATATTACACCGCGTAAAGCGCTCACATGAATTCGCCATTCGAGTACACGTGTGTCATGACAATCTTGTTAAATTATTTCCGTACATATACCATACATCCATATATGTATGTGTTATAAATATATACATATATATTCGATCAATAAAATAAAACATTAAAGATGTTTTTTGCTTTAGCGAAATTATGAACCCCGTCTGCAAAATTTTATAAAAAAAAGTTTATTTTATTTTTAATTGTTTTCACAATCGTAATAATAATATTATTATTATTATTTATTATTAATGTAATAATGTTAAGTTAATTAAAATTTTTTTATTGACGTTAATTATCGGGCTTGAATAAGAATAAAAAAATGTAAATACAAACATAAATATAAATATAAATCTGAGGCAAGGAGGAAAAAAAATGTATAAATAATAAAAGAAACAGATAAAGATTGCGATCGCACTCGATGAGTGAGTAGCAACGCGTGTATAAGGAAATTCTCGATACGTGTGATGGCAAAGCGCGATTCTCTTGCGAAATTGTTTACCTCCCGGCACATAGGATAGGGTCCAAGGATAAAGGATTACATGGCTAACGATAGAACGACTATCTTTATACACGTACGCGTACTTTTATTATACTACATACGTAAATATATACGTATGTATCCAACCACCGATTTCAATATTTTTTATTTTACGAAATTAAATTTGTCATCAATTAGGAGGCATCTAGACATCTTCTATAATCTGAATCATTAATAAAATAAAAGTAAAAAAAAAAAAATGAAACCTTTAAAATGAACCTGTTTAGACTTAGCATAAGACTTTAAATAAAAAACGACGAATCTGACAAATGAAATATTGATTGAAGATAATTAATAAATAAAAATGAGAAGACGGTAATAGACTAAAATGATTGTAAGCCCTGACCCCGATTACACAAAATGTCAACACTCCTGGTAATGTACAATACTAGTAGTGATTCCTTGTGTGGTATAGTGCGAATATATGTACATATGAATAGTGTATATGTCCAAGTAGCCATCAGCTATCATGTAGCCATCATGCCACTAACTTTCAACGATCTTTTACTCTGTGTAGTGTCTACTTGTGTATGTACATTGTAGATATAGTATTGTAGTGTCAAGCTTCGGAGCTGAACTAAGTGAATACAATGTTGGATCCATTGTCCGTGTTATCAGGCCGTGAGGCAATACTAGGAAGCCGGTTGCTCAATCTCCGGAGTAGCTCTTGGTCGTTTGATACGAGACGTAAACAATCTGTCTTATTATCTATTATTATTCTTATGTATTAATTACGAAAATACTTGACTATTTCACTGTAAAATATTGCGGAGAATGTGGAGCGAGTAATTGGTTATTTATTTAATTCCCTAAGAGTTTAATTTACTCCAGGAGTTTATTTTGATGTTAAGACTCCGAATCGGAGTAAATGCGGATTTGAATAAAATCCAGATTACTCTGATGAAAAAAAATTCTCTTCTGTGTAAAAGAAGATTTAAAAAAAAGAACGTTTTTAAAAATGTATTTTACCCTCGTTCCGAAAAATTTTCTATTAGAAATCAATAGCCCATAAGAATAAAAAACCAGAGTAAAATGTAGTAAAAATATGTTTTGAAAAATTTGTTTTAAAAACGTTCTTTTTTTACTAAAATTTTGCTCATATAAAATTCTAGATAAACTTTTTTTTTAGCAACACGGAAAAAAAGCAGTAACCATTGCTGCGCAGAACAGTAATCTAGTTAATGAGCGTGTTTGGGCGAAAGGTGAAGTATAGTAAAAGCATACTTTACTATACTTCTATTTATTCAATTGACTAGAGTCCTGTTCTGCGCAGTAATATTTACTGTTCTTTTTTCTCCATGAATCAAAATTACGAGTTCAAAAAAAGTTCCACTTTTTTCTACGGGCTATTTACTCAGCATGCAGAGTGATTTTTTTTAAACTCCAAAACTCCGAATCAGAGAGAATTCAAATTTAAATAAAATCCGTAATCCCTCCGAATTGACTCCCAATGTTTTTGAAGTTCATCCATTGATTCTTTTCAAATATTATTTTTTTTTATACATTTTAGTCCATAAAAATAGACATATGTCAGATGTATTTTAATAATAAAAGACTTAGATTTCATGGCAATATTTAAGTGACAAATACCCGAGCCCCGAGTCTCCAATGACAGAGGGGTAAAAATCGGGAAGTAGAATTTTGTATCGGGGTCTGACATGGGGTCTCGGGGCCATGACTTTAAGATTTATGGCTGCAGAAAGGGTCAAGGGAGCACAGTAACAAGTAGCAAGTGTAAAAGACAGCCGGATCAGCAAGTAGGGAAGGGTCAAAATAGTTTTTATGCCGGCTGCGTACTCCATTAAATTTAAAAGAAGAAAAAAAAAGTCTACATACAATTTGTTCCGTTAGTTACTAAGCGTTGCAGCATTTAAATCTTTTACTTTCTTCATAACTTAAATATGAAATTAAGTATAAATTATTGTACTTAAGAAAATAAAAAAACATATGATGAAAAATAAATGGCAATTATTAGAGTGTTAAAAAGGAAAAATAAAAAATTAGTTATTATACTAATCAATACAGTGAAAATAGGTATTATATCTCGGGCATGAATGTATGAAAATATATATTAATGATTGATGCGAGGATCCGGTGAGATTTGTCACGCGTTGTTAACACAGCGAAAGTGATACACGCCCCGAAAACGAACACTCTAGATGTTTATAGCAAAGATTGCGTGTATTAGATGCTTTATGTCTTGTATATAAAAAAAAATCATTTCATTTTATTTTTTCTCCTTTTATACCAAATGTATATACATCTATATATTATTAGTACACAACGTCTATATCTATATAAATCTAGAAAAAGAATTTCAATGTGAAATTAACTTGACTATTAGACGGCTAAAAAAGGAGTATAATCGTTGAATCAGAATCTTTATTTCCACAACGTTCCTTTTTTTATTCACCGCCTTTAAATACTCTTTACCCATTTGGCTTAATGGATATATAATATATATTTATGTATCAAGAGCAAGACTAATGCATACACTGATACGAAGGATTTCTTGGCGCTAAAAACTTTTACTCCTCCCAGAAATCATTTTTTTCATAATCCTGAAGTAAATCGACATCTTATAATTTTTGAATTTTTTTTTAACCGATAAATTATGAAAAAAAAAACAAACTAAAAAAATGCACTTACAGCTTTTTTAATTTTCTACATGTGCATTTTTTTTATTTTTTTTTTTTAAATTAATTTGTTGAAAAAAATCCAAATATTAATTGCCTGCTAACTGCAGAATCAAAAATTAAAATACAAAAATTTTAAACGTTGTTTTTCAAAAAATCAGTCGCAAAATAAAGAAAACTAAAAAAATGCACTTGTAGAAAATGAAAAAAACTATAAGTGCAATTTTTTAAAATATTTTTTTTTTTGTAATTTATCGTTTGGAAAAAAAATCAAAAATTTATTAAGCGTCGCCTAATTTCTTTATCACTTTTTTATGTGTACGCCAAAAAAAAAAATTAAATGATCTATTGGTAATTTAAAAACAATGTACTGTTTAAACGTTCCTTTGATAAAAATCAAATGACAAACGATAACAACTTATATTTTAATCTACTCAGTTTGCATGTTTTCAAAAATTATTATTCAAATTACCAGTGACTCAAAAAACTTAATTTATCTTTTGACGCGGTCTACAAAAGGTTGATGTAATTGAGTGTAATTTAAATATATAAATATATATATATATATATATATAAAAGAAAAGTGAGAGGACTAAGTCATGAATTCTCCTGGTATTTCTTTAAACACGTGTTACTCGTCAATAAATATATGGATATTTGTATGATAATATATACAATTCTCTCGCAATTTAAAATTGATTTAATCGTAAGATAGGAAATAATAATATACCATATAAGATATTTGGTAGATATATAAATATATACAAAATGACATCGTACAGCTTTCAATTGCGCGATCAAACGTATATACACATAAATTATTAGTAGGTTTGTATTGGTATACGTATATATATGTATAAATATATAAGTACGATATGTTACGAAATGATTGTAAATTGTTGAAATTGGGGCACGCATAAACATGATGCGTAGAACGCGTGCGCCGTTTACCTTTGCTAAAGTAATTTTTAAGCATGAGAATGGCTACGCAATTATTGCTAACGCGGATGCCCGTTTGCAATTTGTATGGGCCTTGGCCGGTTTCCCTTTCAGTATTGCTAGTTATATACCGGTTTGGATTACTGATCTGATCACATCACAGACACAGCACACATGTCTGCAGTCGCTTCATATGTACATAGAGATGGTAAACGAGTTTGCAATAAACATCGCGAACATCCTCGTCCTCATATGCTAATTTACCTCCCCTTCATGTGCAAAATCTACTTTACCGACTCCAGATTGCCGGCTTACCACAGCCGGCAGCTTCACGATGGTCATTACCGAGCGTGGGTACAAGCGGAAGTACCGGTGGCCGATAGTGAAGGGAAGCAGAATAATTGACGGTAAAATAGATTCCTACCTTTTCCAGCCTCGGTGATAATTTCCTCGGATTTGATTTCTGACCTTGCGGCATACGATGTGGAAGACACTGGCGATACCTGAATAGACGGCGCGGCTAATTTTTCTGAAATTAAAAGTACAAAGGATATAAAATAATTTATATCATGTTCTGTAGACGAATTGCAAACGAGAACTCACCGGCTAATAGTGGATTTGCTGCGGCAATGTTATACCTTTGCCGCCTACATGGGGTTATTGTACTGAGCGGTGTAGTTGTTGAAGTCGGTTGGCTCGCTTCCGCCAAATCGGCTTGTAATTCGCGTAAGAATGTATCCAAGGTATCAAATGGCTCCTCGCTAACACTTGATACACCTTCGCCATCCTCTGAAGGCACACTGGATGCTGTCGGTGCACCCACAAAAGCACTCAGTTCCATTGCTGAAAACTCAACTGACTGCGCTGCATTGTTTTCCTAAGACATGAATGAAAAATTATAAATCTTAGGGTGTCACGAGTTGATGGACAGGAGTTGGTACAATCGAGGCTACTGACTTGTAAACACTGAGTTAAATCAACCATTTTGCCATCGTTGTCAGGGCACCATAGTAATTCGTCGTCTATGAAGGGCATGTTTGATGATTCCTCCTTGGGTACCAGGCTGGAGGTTAGCGAAAAAGTCTGAGATATAGGGACCGGCATCGAGACCCGTGCCGGGCGGCGGGGCCTTTTTAGCCACCCCCGCGCCTGCTAACATCCAAAACCACTAGCAAATCTCTCGCGACCGTCAGCTGGATCCCAGCTTCCCTCTGCAATTCAAAAAAAAATTTTCTTAATCATTCATTTGCTACTATTACGCAAATATTCATCAGCTAAATAAAAGTAAAAGCATATATATGTGCTATTAAATATGCAAGATAATTAGACAGCTGGATTTATTGTGAATAAAATTTCTCTCTTTAAATATTCGTTACACGCTCAATGCGCTATTTCATTACATGAACATCGAGCGCTAACGAAATAAAAAATGGTAAATTGTAAGCCAGCTTTGGGCTTGAAGTCATGCCAGACCCAATAGTTAGTTCAAGATTGAGTGATTACACATAATAGACAACAACAGCAATAACAACAACAGCTAAATGGCCAAGTGTAAGTGCAAGTTGAGAATAATGTGAACGTCGACATTTCCATGAAAGTGAAAACTTAATGAAAACTTTCTTTCTGTAGGTTGTTTCACTTCCTGCGCGCGTAATCTTACTCTCTTGCTATCCAGTTGCTGGATTTCTGGCCAGCACTTAAACTATATATTTTATATACATGTATATATTTGCTAGTTGTTGTATTTATGTAATAACTAACCAAGAAAGAAAGTTTCTACTTCTCAAAGGTGAATATCCTTTCTCGTTTGTGTGCAGCTAAGTGTGCATTTTTTGCCTCCATTATTATTATTATTATTGTTTATTATTATTATCATTATTATTATTAATGCAGGTACAAAAAGTATGCGAACCCATGGTTTTATCTTTTGTTAAACGTCATGAATAAATGAAAGTATTCATAAACTAAAATAAGATAATGAAGGTGAGGATTCATCAAACAGGTTGGCCTGTAAAATTTGAACTTGGTCAGTTTTAAAATGGAGAATGCCGGGAGTTCATCTGACGAGAGTTTGGATCCAACTACAGAATTTTTTGATCCGCTGAAGGCTTTATATTCGGAGAAAACTAAAATTCCTGTTAAAAAAGCTCCGACATATGATAATATTACTAAATTTGAATCAGCACTTAAAGGTATTGTAATAAAAGTAAGTATTTACATGTTTAATTAAATTGCTGACGTTCATTTTTATATTTTTCTCACAAATTTAATTTGAATTTTCAGCCGAGCGCGAAATCTTCGAAAAAAGAAAATAAAAAGTCTAGCCAAGTGTCTACGGGTAAGTTTTTTAAACAAATCATTATATAATATATTTATATACATATATAAATATACTGGACATATGTAGATATCTCAGACACGCGACTGTTACTGAGGTTAGAAATCCGTTCGAGTGTCGGGCTCTAGATGGCGCCTGCGCGGTCTTTTGAGTTTGAATTTAAAAATCTATATTTTTTCATACTTTTTAGTATGAGTGTCAATGTAGCAGACATCAATTCATAAATTTTAAATAAATAAATTGATTAATTTAAATAATGAAATTTTTAAAAAAGCGCGCGCTTATTTAAATTATCTAAATACGCATTTTTTAATTTTTATTTATTTATTCAAAAATTTTAAAAATTCATAATTGTCAGTTTCATTCAACCTCATGAAAATTTATAAATTTCAAATAAATTAATTAATTAATAAAGAAAATTAAATTTTAAAAAATGCGCGCGCTAATTTTTAAATTATCAAAATACGAATTTTTTAATTTTTATTCCACTTACGTTTTATTTATTTATTTTAAAATTTTGAAAATTGCCGCTTGTCAGCAACATTCTCACTCATGTTTTTAGTCCCTCGCTGTTTCTAGTATAGTAGAGATAAAGACTAAATAAAAATAAGATGAAAGTGTAGCTGAAGGTTTTTTTTTTTTAATTTCAATGATAATGATTAATGTTTTTTAGTGTGAATATTAAGTACTAGATAGGCAACAAAGTTAATGCATTTAATGTGTGGCAATGAATCTTTTAAATCGGCAATGAATGACTCAGAAGTACCGCTATCTCGATCTTATACCTCCCGCACTCTTTCTCTACCTGGTTTCACGGCCTCGCACACGGACAAAACTCGATATTGACTCTCATCCAGATTGTATTAGCTGGCTCAAGTTACTATCTATCTAACGAGCAACCACCAAGGTCATAATGTATATACCGTACAAATAATAAAACTATATAATATAATATAATAATATATATATAAAAGATAAAAAACGTACTTGCACACTACACAGTAATTTAAGTATCCTGACCTACAGAAAACTAAAGCCGGAGCTAAATCATAATCCGTTTGCTTTGATCCATAAATTTTTTTTTAAACATAAAATATTGCCGCGCAAAAGTGACATGAATAAATGGCAATTCTGGTTAAAATGTTTAAAATATATTTAATAAATAAAATAGTTCCTTAAATGACCCCGAATAATGATTTATCTATTGGCCGGCGGCCAATTGCACGCGCCGCTCGATAAATCATGGATCCCTGACCCAGTGTAGTTTTATATTTACGTGATGCATTCATCAGTATATGTGTGAAAGTACATGTGTGAAAGTCACGCACGCATGTCTACATTTATCTTCATCACTCTTAATATCTTTCTCCATTTTATTATTTTTATTGTTAATTATTTTTATTATTTTATTACACAGAAAGAATTTCGCGCAGGATAAATTTCGCACTATGAATTTCAAAAAAAAATTTTTCGGCGGGAAAAACTTTTCTTGTAGCAAAAAATTTGTCATTACTCCAAATTAAAAAATTCCTCATTTAAAAAAAATTTTTTTTCCCGCCCAAAAAAATTTTTTTTTAAATTCACTGGAGAATTTTTCTCACGCAAAGAAATTTTTTTTTTCTGTGTATTTTTTAATCGGTTATCGTCTTTGCTCTTAAACTTGTACTTAACTCAAGCGGACTTAAATCTCAGTACATATGAGCTGGTTGAGTCTGTTAAGTTTAAACACTTGCAAGTAAATAAAATTGCCTGGTGAAAACTACTCCAAGTACACATATAAATATACAAATATACAAATGTATGTGTGTAAAGTAAGAGAGCAATAGTAAGTGAAGGCTACTCAATGCAAGGGTCGACAGAGAAGGTAACTCTTCTTGCACATATATTTGCAATGCCAGAATAAGTAGGGTGGGGACGTAGGGTGGATTGTGTGCTGGTATATGTACCGAGTGCAGCACTTGTTGCGTTCGGCCGTCGACCTCAACTTAACTCTTTACTCGCATCTCTCGCTTTACTTATGCAGCCGAGCAACACAAACAAAACCTACACTGAGTTAAGACCGAGACAACCAGCAGATTTTCACGTGTGTTCTGGTCCATCGACGTTAATTATTATTTATTACACCGCGAGTTATTATGTCAAAATTAATTGCCATCGATAAAATTCCACATCATTGAATAACAACTTTTCATTTTATATTTATCATTATTATTATTTACAAAGTAAACCCGGTTCTGCAAATTATTCGCGGCTAATTTTTAAAAATTTAAATAAAAAACAAATCAACTTCCCTAAATAAAATAAGTTAGTAATACATTTTAAGAGCTGTTGCATAATTTAATTTACGTTCATTTTATTTTTGTTACACTACACATGGAGCGGAGGTTTCCGGTACAGTAGTTGGTAGTCGCCAGTACACACCAGCTAAAATACTCATCCCGTATGTGTGTACGTACACCAAGTGATCCAATTCCATGGGTCTTAGTGTGCTGTACTCACGTTAGTCACTGACCTATCCTAATAATATATACATATACTAAATTACTATTACATTTTTTTTTTTATCTAATCGTATTCAAAATAGACCAGCGATTAATCAAATATTATTTTAATCACCCGACTTATTTTTATGATTTAGGTTCAAAAAAAAATGTAAAAAAATGACAATGCACTGGTATATATTTTCATTGAGTAGCTGCGGTTGCATTGGATCGCGCAATAACTTGCGGAGAGGAGCGAAAATTCAAAGGGCCTTATTGTCGCGAAAGTAACAGTACCTACGGCTAGCTCACGTAAACCAGAGTCGGCAAGAGTGAGGAAGGTATATTGTGTATACATGTGGAGTGGGCTGCTGGTGCGGTTGCTTGGTTGCTTGCTCG
Source organism: Microplitis manilae (assembly GCA_030273425.1). NCBI lineage: Eukaryota > Metazoa > Arthropoda > Insecta > Hymenoptera > Braconidae > Microplitis > Microplitis manilae. The sequence goes on from CP092726.1 coordinate 23,275,779, forward strand.
TGCGCTCGCTTGCCTCCTCGGTCGGTCTCGGGTGCGCTGCCCGGCAGGACGTTGAACCCAGCGCGACTCAACTTGGGGATCATCCACGGGTAGGAGACAAATTTAAGTCTATCTAATCATCACTATTCACCTGACCATCCAAACTCATTAAGAAAAAATGAACTGTTGATCTGGGCATTTTTTTTACATATGCATAATTTATAACATATCAATACATATATATATATATACATATATGAATATATAAATGCATACACATATTGAGATTTTTTTTAAATTTATTGACGTGTATTTTAATTATTTAGTAATTGATGACTAGTTTCACGTTAATTAACAAGTAAAATTAATTTGAGATTAGTGTCAAATAATTTTTGGTGAAAAAATATTTTTTTAACACAGAACAGGCTTCCTCTCTCTTGCTCTGTTATTCGAGTTGTGTTTGTGTGTGTTGCGTGTGCAAACCTAACGGTTTCTTTTATATACAAGGCGCACAAATGTTGGCGAGGCCGTGTTATCGCATCTAAAGAAGCCTCTTGGGATATGAAATAAGAAAAACAAAGAAGTTAAATACGAACAAAATAAAAAATAATGTTGTAGATACATAACAACTCCGAAAGTTGATTTTAAAAATTTAAAAAAAATGGAAAATTAATTTTTTATAGACAAATTGCCGAGGATCTGGTAATAGTAGAGTAACATTTGCGTGTATGTATAGATGTAGGTATAGATATATATAATAAGTAAGCCGGGTAAATGTATATCATTAAATGTTTGGATAATGACGAGACTAGACTACTATAAAGTTCTTCCGTGGCTACTGCTCTCATGTCACGTAGCATACGTACGCTACTATACGTAAACTCTTGCTCTCGTCTTCGCCATTTGGATCAGGCGATAGTGAAAGTTTTTCCCTCCTTACTCCTTTCCTTGGTATAAAAGTGTATCCACCTCTATGTTCTCCCGGGCACACATAAATTGTGGAATGGGACAAAGAAAGGCGAAAAATAACCAAGACTAGAAAGAGAAAATTTAGCTTTGCTATTATGTACTTTGCTTGTCTATCTTATCCACTCACTCGCGCTTTATTCCCGATCTACCGGGCTCTGGTCGCTGGTAGCATAGTCTTCTTTTCCTCTCAGCCGGGTCTGTACGAGCAGTCTCTGTACTACTTGTCTGTTATATTAGTAGGATGAAAGTTATCGGAGAAAGCCAATTGACACTATATACCACCAGACTGTACCTGATTCGCTCCCTTGGGTCTTGTATACCCGGATTTTTATGATACCCCTCAATAATTCCCTCTCTGATTATTATTTTTTTAAATATCAATAATGAAATTAACCATTTTTAATGACCAATAAAAGAGTTTACTGTCGGTATAATTAACTTTTACTCTTACTTTTGAAAAGTTGTTTAGCTTCCACACACAGAAAAAGAGGATTTATTGGTGCAAGAAGTTTTTTCGTGTCTGAAAAATTTTTTTTTGATGTTCCTGAAGACCGAACGTTTTTCGCGCAGTGAAAATGAAAAAAATTTATGTAATTTGAATGCTTAAAGGTAATTGGGGTGACTGAAATTTTCGGCTGACATACTGGCACCTATACGAAACATTTCGGGAATCTAAATCCTGTAGATTTTTATAATACTGAAATTAGCCAACATCTAATAATTTTGAATTTTTTTTCAAACCGATAAACTATAAAAATAAATATTTTAAAAAATTGCACTTATAGTTTTTTTATTTTCTACATGCGCATTTTTTTTTTTAATTGATTTATTGAAAAAAAAATCCAAAAATTGCTAACTGTTAACCAGGATCATGATACTGAAATTTGTCAACGTTTAATAATTTTTGAATTTTTTTAAAAATGATAAATTGTAAAATTAAAAATATTTGAAAAAATTGCACCTGAAATTTTTTTAATTTTCTACATGTGCATATTTTTATTTTTTATTTTTTTGAAGTTGATTTGTTGAAAAAAAAATCCGAAAATTGTTAACTGTCTGCTAACTTTAAGATTATGGATTTTTGACTTTTTATTTTTGTTCCACGAAAAAATTTCGGATCTTCAGGTACATTTTTTTAACTCAAGAAAATTTTCATCTTTAATTCCAGATTCAAAAATTTTCTTGGGCCGGATATAGAATTTTTGCTTCAAGAAATCCTTTTTTTTAGTGTATATTTAATTTTTAAATTCAAATTTGAATTTTAAATAAATAAAAAAAGTCTATATATTTAAATTTAATTACAGAGCCAAAAGAAATAAAAGCCCAAAATTATGACGCTTTCAAAAGTGGCAGAAACGTTTTATCACGCATGGCAAGTATAATTGGACCTCTACAACTTATTTACACATGTATGGAGACTAAGTCACGAGTTAAGGCAAGTACATTACACATACACGTTATTTACCTAAAAAAACAACAATAAAATGTGTGAGTTGATCAAAGTGCCGACAAATTATCTATCCGTACATTAAATAATCTTTTCTTCAACTTAATATATATTTCTCAAAATTTTTTATAGCTTTTTATTATTACTACTATCGGCTAAGAATAAGTAAGCGCTTGCGTAAAAACATACGTGACACAGTTTCTTAAAACGCGTGCAAGCCTTTTTTTCGCGCCAGCCGATGGCTCGTGGGGGTCAACATTCGTAGCCATGACGACAGTCTCACCCTATGCTAGAATAAGAATCCCATCGACGAGTATCGCTATTCCTGCGATACTTTATTATTATTTTTTCTCTTGAATCGAGGGCCTTGTGAAATTTATGATCCACTGTTAAGGTCACATTTCAAGTTCAGAATGTATTACATCAGCTCCGGATAAGACGGTGAATAAAATCATTATTATTGTCCTCATCATCATCATCATAACTTTTATATTCAAAGATATACCGAACAAATGATCGTGTTTTATACAAATTGATGATATGTAATATAAATAACGATATGTAGTATGCCCAATAAATTTTTCGGCCCCTATAACCTACATATTGCATGTCCGGACGACTAATCATCATGACATTACATCGCTTATATGGCCTTGTGGGCCTTCAAGGCCATCTCGTTCATACTGATGCCTGCCTCCTGCCTGCAGTCACCACGAGGTCATATTCCATTAAACGTTAATGAAAATAAATAAATAAATAAATAAGTAAATAATATTTTTTATACCAATAATCATAATAATATTATTTCAAAATAATGAAATTATTTTGAAACTCATTAAATAAAATTTAAATTCTTTGCCGATAAATTATAAATAAATACATGTTTAAATAATTATTCTCAGCGCGTATCGTATGTTAAATCAGTGCAAACATCGATCGGAGGACCTTGTTTTTCATTACAGTAAATATATATATATATATACGTTTCCGGGTATCACCTTTTGATTTAATTTTATGTCTCTCTCTCTTTTTCTCTTTCAATATTTTTATCTTTTTCGTGTAAATGTAGTGGGCGACAATGAAAAAGTAATTAAACTTGCATCTCAAGGTTATCTAATGTAATTACTTTTAACAATAGTTATTGAAAAAAAAAAAAAATAAATAATAATCAATAATTATTTTTAAAAAGATAAACAATTAAAAAAATATAATAAACTATTAAATTGATATTATTATTATTTAATAGCATTGAATTTAAAAATTATTAACTAATACGGAAACATTTGGATGTAATTGAGAAATTACGATTGTCCTCGGTTAATTAAATATTTACATTAGCTTCATGAACATACGATAATAAACGGTAAATTATGAAGGTTTTAATTGTTTTTCTTTGTACATATATATTTATATAAACAGCTAATTTAATATTATACTTTGTAACTTGGATTAATTAGTTTAGTATATTTTTTATTGGCACTTGTGATTGAAAAAAAAAAATTTCGCTGCCAATCGCGGTCTTGCACTCAATCATGAAAAAAAAATCAAGCGAAAATTACTATGTCAAAGGTAACCCGAGACCACTAATGGAATCCGATAGCTTTTAGTTTAAACAAAGTTAAGAAATTACTATTCCATTAGTAAAATGTGTATCAGAAATTAAAAATTACTATTTTTTTTTTTTTTTACTGTGTTTATATCTTTTACATATGAACTAGTAATTTTTCCGGGGTTTTCCTTATATATGTGTATATTTATTTTTAGGTATAAAGAAAAATAAAAAAATTCAAATTTTCCAGAGCGCATATTCTCTTGATTTCATAATTAATTGAAAAAAAATTTACTTTGATACAAACGTAAAACGGAACTCAAAATGTGAGAGCACATTTTTGGCACGAAATATTTAATTTTAAAAAAATGATAATCTATACTCCAATAAATTTTTTGTACTTAAAAATCTCAGTGCAAATTTATTTAGCGAGACAAGAAAAAATGAAAAAAAAAAATTGGCAGTCATTGAAGACCCGACAGAAGTGAAAACAAAACTATGAAAAGACAGTAGTTTATATATTTTAATTGTAATTTATTTTAAAGGTCTATACGCGAAGTGCCAAAGGTATAAGAGGACACATAGAAGCTTATGTGGCAGCTTTTGATAAGCATTGGAACCTAGCACTCGAAGACTGTTTCGAAACATGGACACGTAAAATAAAAAGAAAAGCACCGGCTCTAGGTAACGTATTTTTTATTTCAAACATATTTGTTAATTATAAATATATATATCATATAAATGTTTTTTTTCAAGTTCGCAATTTATCTAGTTTTTATCATTTATATTTATAATTAAATATTTGTTCAAGTGCGGCCTTGAATGTTGAACTTTAAGTAAACATGAATGCACGTATATTTAATGAAAACTAAAAATAATTATTGTAATAATTACGATAGATATGATATCTAGTATAACAAAATATATGTCATTATGTTATTACTTGAGTTAAAATATATAGTGGCAACTGAGCTGTGTTTTTTATATTTTTTTAAGTAAAAAAAAATTAAGTCCGGAGAAAGGGGAAATTAAAATAAATACAAGCAAACGAAAAAAAATGAGAAGAGAATGAAAAATAAGAATTGGAGCAGGAGAATGATAGAGGGTAGAAGAAACGCGAGGGCACGTGGGCTTTGGATCGAACGTAATATACACAGACACATACGTGTGTAGTCAAGGCCGGTCTTTGCTCCAAACTCCGAGCTTTGACCTTTTAGGTGTATCGAATTATTATATCACACCCTCGTCCATTTTCCGCTCATACTTTTTTGTTTTAGCTAACGGCTCTTACTCAAAACTCCCATAGCAATTTTTTTTTTTACATAAATTCAAAAGCAATTACAGTCACATGCTGAATGCTGATGATTTCTTGTATCAGCAGGATTGCATCAGAATGTATTAAATAAAAGTGGTGTCCTACTGGCGCACTGGGTTGTCCAGCCGCGGAAAAAGGTCGGGAGGTCATCGGTACAGTAGTTTGGGGTTGATAAAAGCCAACAACCTTGAGGCGTGCCAAAGACTAGTGAAGAGAATGGATCGATTGTCGTACACGTGTCTCATGTAGAGCCAAGTCCTTTGGCCCTAAACGACATTAAACCTCTCAAGGTTCCGCCGTCTCTCCTCAACTTTTTTTATACCATTATTATTATTTTTTCTCCCATTCTTCTTACATATTCTGCGATAGAGACTCCCGGATAGGAGTTTAACCCCTCGAATACGCAAGTTGTTTTTCTCTTGTGTCAACGAACTGCTAAAATTTCTAAGTGCTTCTTTATCTCCATTGTCATAAGATTTCTCTTGCTACAGGAATACATACAATACAATACATAATATATAAGCCCAGCAATTATATTTTTAAAATTTATTTCCATGTCAATACACAGAGCTAAGTCATTACCAGATGTAATTACGTTTAACTGTAAGTTTGTTATGTATATTTTTAAATATATTTATTTATTACAGGTATCCCAACAATAAAATCAAAAGAAATCGAAGAGAACGTGCCAAAGATGATAGTGAAGACGTCTAACGGAAATACAGAGACCTTGGAGAGACACGTGCCGCAGATGATGTTGCGGGGAGAGCAAGTTGTCATGATCGTAAAAATTAATTGACCCACACAATTATTTCATTATTACCCAATTAATCTACATTTCATATTATATAGATTTTTTATATATATCAGTATTTATTTTTGATGACGAAAAAAAAATATATTTTAATGCAATTACCAATTTCTCCAATTACGCAATCGATTTATTGGAAACTAGAAATATTTATTTTCGATATTTTAATCGACTGATTGATTAATTAAGAACAAGATAAAAAAATACTTGAATAAATAAATAAATATATAAATTAATATTTGGCAAAGTATATAGTGAATTATTCTGGTGAAAGCAGAGCTCGGATTTAAGTGGGGCGAGGGTGCTTCTGATTCTGGTATAAAGTATAGGAATATCGTTGGGTTCTTGTCAGGGCCAGGCATCATATATATTTATAAAAGAACCATAGAGACTACACAAGTTGGAGGCCCTCTCACTTTCGCTCTCCTACTTGATCAGAGAAAGTCTAGCTAAGCCGCGGAATATAAGTTATCTTCTCTTTCTCTTTCCTTTCTTTATAACCAAGCAGAGCACCTCCTCTGGTTGGCCTCCTCCTGTTTGGTTGATATACCAGCTCCTCCTTAAAGTCTCTATCTCTCCTCAGCACTTTCGATTTGTCGAGAGAGTTAAGCGCGTACGATTATTCGTTACAAACTTAACTTGTAGTTGCGCACCCATGGCTCTATACTTAGTGCCAACGTTAAGAGGTTAATGCACTCCTAGAGCCATAAGTTACTTTAGTTTGTTACATTTGTTCCAACACTTTAAACCGTCTATTTAATTTCATTACATTTTTTTTTATCATCATTGTAATTGCGGCTGCCGGATTTAAAAAACACAAAATTTCATACCTCTGTTTTCAAATATTTTTTACCCAGTCAAATAATTCCCGCGTTAATCCGCAATTTTTTAAAATTTAAAAACGCGGGAAATTTGAATTTTGAATTTACGAACTAATCTCAGAGAATTCAAAATTAAAATCCTGACCATGAAGCAATTGAACGGCGACAATAATTGAATGCACGCGGAATTATATGCGCGAGCACGCGTCTTCACACACTTAATACTCACAATAATAATGATAATGATAATAAGTAAACATAAAAGCCAGAATATTACCGACGCGAGTAGTATTGAGTATTAGCAGTAACACTGCGGTGATACATGTAATGCTTGGTCTGTAGTCAGGGCCAACAAGCGAGCACCTTGGAGGAGCAATATAACGATGCTAGTGAGACCTCGGCTAACTCTACTCCGAGATCTTCGTCGATGACTCGAAAAATTCACGATCAGACAAGGCCGGGCGATTAAGTTCCTCTGATGGGAGAGAAAGAAAGGAGTTTTTTTTTAAATAATTATTATTTTATCACAGCAACACGTATATATATATATATATGTGTGTGTATTAGCTGTTTATAACCTGGTACCAGCCTGTATCGGTAGTCTACTCCTATCTGGGATCCCTCGGCTCCCATGGTCCCTAACTATTAGACAAAAGAATCTTAAATGCTAGGAGATAAATATTTTTCCACGTGTTTTCTTGGTGAGAAAATAATAAATATTACAAAGATGTGTTGCATTATATTAGCCATTAGCCATAAAACCTTTCGAGGCCACCAGACCTTGACTATCTCACAAAGATGAGCACGAGGAGTTTACAGATGAGATACTTAAATAGCTTTTTAATTATTATATTTATTTTATTAATGCTGTTTTTATTTAAGAATAATATCAATTTATAAATAAATACTTGAGTTTTATGTTTAAATATGTGATATGTTAACATTGCTACGGCCTTCTGATCATCGTCTACTGTAGCCTTCCGCAATTGCGCGGCAAGTGACGTTATTGTATACTCGTGTATGCACATATATATATATATATATATATATATACAGTGAGCTAGCCAGCCTTCGTATGGTAACATTCAGCTTATCTCTAATAGATTTTAGTATTTTATCTTTATTTTATAACATTATTTGAAAATTTCATATATATGTATACTTTAATGGTATGTAGTAAGACTGCGTACAGTTTAAGTAGTGTTATGATGGGCCATATCGTTAACATGACGGTGTGACGACATACATAAGTGAAATGTAAAATAATAGCAGTGAGAGGAAGGGTTTATGCACTTGATTTATGGCCTGAGTTAATATTATTCTGGGGGGCTTTTCAAGGTATACATATACATAAATATATATATATACATGTGTAAATGGATATGGATATGTATGTTATGTATATAAATACATGTATACTCATCTCCTTGCCCTATGTTGCGTCACTGATTGCCGACAGCTTACATTAGTCCCTATTGGAGGCTTAAAACTGAAGGTCATCAATATTACAGAGGCTATAATGTAATAGATACAGATTTCGCCGGTTAAAAAATATAACAAAAAATAAATGATATATATTTTTTAGGCGGAGGGGATAAGAAAGGAGTAGCATGGCTGGGCTGGTTGGAGAGAGTCAAGGTCTTGTCCCAAATCGGGTTCGAAGACCCATTGGACCAGAGGATAGGTCACACATGGACGAACCAAAAACCCATGCCTTGAGAGTTTTTTCAGAGTATCTTTCTCTCGTTAGTTGTGCGCGAAGGCTTAAGGTCAATTACTTTTACTGCGCATTCGGCCGAACTCAAGGATACATATTTTTTTATTTTATATATATATATATATATATATATATATATAATACCTTTTTTTCCGCGTCCTTAAAACTTTTTCTCTATCGCCGCGATTGGGAGCGATGTCGTACCGTCGAGTTGATACATTTTGATACTGAGATGATAATACCATAGATAAATATATTTATTTTGGAGTCCAGTATAAATAATAGTTGATTGTACAGGTGGTGGAATATATATATGTATATATATATATATTTGGCCCGACAATTTTATTTTTTTATTATACTTAAAATTTTTCGGGTGACGGCAAGGTCAAATATTGCCGTTGGGTCTTTTTAAAATGAAACAAAGTAATATATATGTATATATATATTTTGAAAGCTAGACAAAGAGGGAGTGGTATAAAATCACACATCTGATATGTGTGAAATAGTCGTCGGCAACAGTGAAAAGCTGCGTTCTGAAGGTTGACCTAGACTTAAAATAATTTTATAGAAAATATATAGATACAGATATACCAATATCTCTATATACATATATATTTAATATCTATCTTTATATTAGTATATCCCTATTCCGACGTGACTAGTTTTTTTTTTACACAAGATATAAATGATGATTCATTCATGGTTCTAGTACAAAAAAATATACGTGCGCATACATGTACCCTGCACATATATATATATTAATATATATATAATATCAATAAAGACAAAATAAAAATACTGTACAAATGACAAGGTCTGATGATTGTGTTAAAGAATGTCAAATCTATATATTTTTAATTGGCAAAAACTAAATTTGTGCAGCCTTGGCGCGCTATTCAAAACCAAACGATACACTTGGCACTCGTGTACTTTCAAAAATTCAAATTATTATAAATAATATATAAATCTTAATTAATTAATTAATTGATTAGTAAAATAAAAATTCTTACCAGGTAAGAAAAAAATCTCCAAGATTTAAAAATAGCCACTTTTTAAATGAATACTAATATATCATATATATATATATTGTCACGCTGACCGTTCAGGTTCACTAACTACCGTCAACTAACATATATAACTTAACTCCTTCACTCAGCACTTGAATTTGTCTCACCTCCTTAGCAATCAAAAACAATCTTTATTTAATATTTAAAACTATAAACAAATTTCGAAATCCACTGGTTAACAAATTTCGAGTGAGTAATGTAAATATAAATAAAGTTATATTTATTAAATATATGAATCAATCCTCCGTATATATAACGTAACATATATACTTAATTGTTATAATTATATCATATGTTTAATACACAAATCTCTAAGGATAATTGCAACACTTTTGGTATCAAGATCGCGGGTAGGACGGACACGTACGTCACATATTCAAATAAAGGAAGTTACGGTATTAATTCAACAGATGCTCACATTGCCCATACATTGTTATTAATTCCTCATATATTTCACTTTTTGTGAGTAAACATTGGCTGTTGTAAAACCACAAAACAAAAATGTCTTTGCAACACTTGTTATCACTTAATCAATAACAAAATTAAACTTAAGTATACAAGTCTCATTTTACCCAAGTAATTAATTGCAACACTAATTTTCAAAAAGCAATTAATTGTAATAAAAAAAAATAATTGTTATCAATAGTAATAATCATAGAATGTATGTAGTAAATTCTGGGGAATCAAAAATAGTTTTTTGGTATCAAAAAAAAAAAAAAAATAGTGATAGTGCAATGAGTGTAGTACGCGCGAAGAAGAAAGACTGAACGCAGCGTTCTCGCGGCAACTACTCTCAGTTTGCCTAGCCTAGCCACTGCTAAACACCACTATCCTAGGTTAGATACTCGCGACACCCCGTCCTCTCTTCTCTCCTCTCTCTCCATCAGATTCTCTCCTCCTCAACCTCTCATCATTCCCTCTCTGTTCGCCTCGCCCTCGCTATACTAGCTCGCGCTGTTCTTGTCTATGAGTATAGTAGTGGTAGTAGGACTTTTATACAACAACTACAACTACAACTACAACTACAACTACAACTACATGTACAACTACATAGTACTCTGCTATAAACTACACCGTGTAGTTACGCGGTCTTCTGTCTCCTTCTTTCATGTTGAATTAACATTACCCTTACTCACTTTTATCTACAGTACACCTACAATCCGTCTGTCTTTATCTAGTGTACATATATGTATGTATGTATATGTATGTATATATTGAACACAGTGATAACGACGATGAACGACGACGATACACACAGTGCACACGTCGCGTGGATTCGGTAGAACAAGAGGGGGCTCGTAAGGCCATAGCCACGGCCATCGAGTTGTGTGCTCATACAACCAAAGCTTTAACTCTCACATGTACACGCAAAGTCAAGTGAGATAGTTTTACATATTTTATTATCTGATTGAAAGAGATCGAGCATCAATAACTATACATCCACATACATACATAAATCATTTTTTAGTTGTGTATCTACTCTTTTTACACGTCATTTTTTTAGATTATCTCAAGTTTGTGTATCAATGGATATTAACTTGGCCTTTATGCATTAACACGGCTAATAATATTTTTTAAATCTGAGAAAAATTAATTTTTTTTTTTTATGTTTAATGGATTTATTTTTATGATCCTGAAATTGACATACAATTTTTGGATTTTTTTTTCAACAAAAAAATGCACATTTAGAAAATTAAAAAAACTATAAGTGCAATTTTTTTTTGTAATTTATTATTTTGAAAAATAATCCAATAGTTATTAGACCTCGATTGATTATGATCTTGTAATTACCGGACACTTAATAATTTTTGAATTTTTTTTTCAAGAATTTAATAAAAAAAATATGCACATGTACAAAATTTAAAAAACTATAAGTGCAATTTTTTCAAATATTTTTTTTTCGTAATTTATCATTTTGAAAAATAATCCTAAAGTTATTAGACCTCAACTGATTATGATTTTTTAGTTACCAGACACTTAATAATTTTTGAATTTTTTTTTCAAGAATTTAATAAAAAAAAAAAAAAAAAAAACTAAAAATATGCACATGTAGAAAATTTAAAAAACTATAAGTGCAATTTTTTCAAATATTTTTTTTTTGTAATTTATCATTTTGAAAAATAATCCAATAGTTATTAGACCTCGATTGATTATGATCTTGTAATTACCAGACACTTAATAATTTTTTAATTTTTTTTTCAAGAATTTAATAAAAAAAAAAAAAATATGCACATGTAGAAAATTTAAAAAACTATAAGGGCAATTTTTTCAAATATTTTTTTTTTGTAATTTATCATTTTGAAAAATAATCCAAAAATTATTCGGCTAGTTTCAGTATCATTAATTTTTTTCCGTAAACTTAATAAAAAAATTAATAAATATCATGTCAAGATCATTTTTATATTTATTTATTACACTGATGGCTTTGCAATGTCAGAGTACAAGAGTTTACTGAATAGACTTTATGGAGCATTTGAATTATTCCCGCGCGATGCTTTGGAATTTAATTTCGTACACATGATAAATAATATAATATATATGTAGTATTTATTGTTGTGACACACAATGAATTTACTTTGTCATGAATTCACTAAAAGACAATACTGAAAAAAAAAAAAAAAGAATTGTAGACGCCATTTATACGGAAATGTATAATTAAAACGTTTGAGAAGGTCCGTGGTTAAATTGCAACGGATGGTGAACGATTCTAAACTTTCTAACGAAAGTGCAAGTATTTTCCGCGGGTCTGCATAACGTCTAAACCGAACCGTTGAAAAATACTTTCCCGCGTACTAGTTGTAAAGACTTTTCCATAATTTCCCAAACAGAACGAGACTACCGATAACCATCTACAGTACTTCCGTTTTTTTTCTTTTTTTCCACTGCACTTTTAATTCTTCCGCATTAATTAATGAACGTTATTAAACTCATTACATATTAGATATCTGAGTACTTAATTTTATAAATAAATTTCCATATTATAATTAATGGACGTTAATTATTTCATTATTATTCTTCTAATGAACTTATCAAACCCATTCTCTCTTTTTGTTTTTAAATATATTTATGTAGCCTTGAGTTTGTCGGTCCGGCAAATTCCTAATATTTTAGTTTGACGGCCACGGACTTGCCCAAGGCATATTGTAACATAGTCAAGGTCCACCAGCCAATGACTCGCCGTGACATATAAATTCGGGAGGGAGAGAGGAGGGGGGGGGGTCCACCTATGCCCATTATCTCATGTAAAATGTTACCAAATGAACTTTAGGTGTAACTACAAGGTAAATTAACGATATTAATTCCCATTAACTAAAATTACTATCTAAATCCCTCGCACGACCCTGGTAAATTAAATCGGCTTTTAAAAATATTTTTTACCACCGTAATAAATATAAGCAGTAAAAAAAAATATAAATAAATTACTTTACAACATGACGTAATTCCATGTTTATTTCCGATACAAAAATTATATTTTAGTCTCCACGCTAAACAAATAATCTCATGCCGACTAATTAAATTAAACAACGCCGAGTTTTTTTTTCTTTTCTCCATTTTCTGACAATAGATTTATTTTTTTACGGCCGCGTGTCATACGGCTTCGCTCAGTAACTCTGTCCCATAATCTATTGTAGCTGTTTTTGTTTACTGCCCACTCATATGTACCGTGAAACAGATTATTTATCCTCGACTCTTGTGTACATATCGTTCGCACCTATGTAACGTAGGTGTCGCTTAAGTTTTGACCTACAGTGAACCGAAGTTAATGTACGAATTGTGGGCCAGTGTCAGTCAATGACACCTCCGTATTCGTAACTATATATACAGTTCATTTAATACCAATATACACATATACATATATATATATATATATACATACATATGAGTCAGAAAAATGATGAGCCGACAAGTCGCGTACATTTTGTTGGGATCACTGGCCAATATTTGGGCCAATGTTACTAACAAATTGCTCAATGCCTGTTCGTTAAACTCGCTAGTATATAAAAAAAAATATATATAAAATATATAGATACTAAAGACAAGTATTCAATAAAAAAAATTTCTCATCTAATATTTCAAATTTAATTGCACATTTAAAGTGTCGATGGAAACATTTATCGACACTCAATATGAAGCTCTAAGTGCGCTTTCTTGAGTAATTTTTATGTACGACAATATATATATGTATATAAATAATAGGATACTAGCAAACGTTTGCTCTTAATGTCCGTGGCTGGTGACCCGTGCGGTGCAAGTTAAACCCACTGGAGAAAGTTGCCAAGACTTTCTCGCTGTCTCTCTGCGCAGCAATGCAATCGCTCAAATCGTCTTGTATTGCGGTGTATTAAATATATATATGTATACATATATATGAGTGTATGTGTATCTGCAGTATATAATGAAAGTACATACAATAAACGAAAGGCAAAAAACAATAATAAACAAGTAATATCGTAATTGCAATCAGAGTTGATTGAAATTTTTTAAAAATTTAATTAAAGTGTCTTAATTGATTTAAAAAAAAGGATACCATGGGTAAAAAATTTAAACAAAATACACAGGGGACAATTTTTGATGCCCGCCCCTTGGGGATGCAACCGACCGTGACGTGGATCTCGGCAGTGTGCTTGTGACGTCACTTATTTGATGACGTGTGGTCAACTGCGGTCAATGCACCAGAGTCTCGGGCGCGTTTCTTTCTTGCGGGGCACACACTGCATGAGCAGGAGCTCTGGCCGCTGTTCCTCGGCGAGCTGTTCCACCAGAAAGCTAAGCCGCAATACCGCCAGATAACACGTATATATCTACATACATGCATACATACTAGCGCACATACATTTAAAAAAAAAAATGTTTAAAATTTTTTAAAACTCCATTCCATGTTTTTATGTTTAGACTAATTTTGTTTTATTAAATCATAAGTCTAAATAATTTAGCATGGATATTTATAATTGTTCTGACGTCATGTCTCGTATTATTCCTCGTATCGTTAAGTTGTGTGATATATATATATATATATTTGTATATTTATATAAATGTGTATGTGTTCTAATACAGCAAGTTGTTACATTACATTAGTAAGTCTGGGTAATCGGCACAATCTATTCTCAGCAGCAATGCGAAATAGTACCACCTAGGAAGACCACAGGCAAGGGAGAAAATCAGCGTATTAAATATATGAAATCAATTTGCTTCATTTATTTAATATCAGCATTAATATATTATCATTTAAAACAAATTACGTTTAATAGAGTTTTTTTAGTCAATAATTGGTCGGGATTTTAACCGCAGATTGATTCCGAGGAAAAAAGGATAAATATTAACTGGAGGTGAAAGAGGAGGATGTGAGATGTGGATAGAATCTAGTGATCAAGTGTCATTGGCACTTTCTTTCTCACATCGGTGTGTAATCATAATATATGTAGTAGTATAATTTAGCGAAGTGAATTCAGCATCTGAGCGGTCAGTTAGATGTATACTATTATGCCTCTGCGAACGGGCATTCAATCGTTTCTTACGTAACGGTTTCGAGAAGTTCTCATCCAGAATATTCTTGCCCATACACTAAAAATTACTCCGTTTTGCTGTATTATATATTACATTGTATGTAAGTATACATGTGTATATATGTATACAATATACAAAATTTTCTGGTGGTAATGGTATAAATGGTGATTCTTCCACGTGCACAAGTGATGCTTATCTCAGCTATACTACATAAACATCTGAATTTATTTTCACGGAGAAATTTCGCCGGATTTTTTTTTCCTTTCTCATGATTTTTAACAACTTTTTTAAATTGCGTCGTATATTTTTTTTATCCGACATTAATAATAAAAATAACGCGTAATGATAAAATAAAAAGCTATATATATATGTTGAGCATGAATATAAATCATCAATTAAATGCATTTAAGAAAGCAAGAAAATAAATATTTTAAAAATAAAAAAAAACGTTCTAGGAGATAAATACCGCAATTGAAAATTACGCAACAGTCACTTGACTGGGACAAAATAATTCTGCGGTTTTGAAAATTTTATTGTGATGATGATGATGATGCGGCCCGAGAACAGAGCGGTATGGATGTTGGATGGATAGAGTTAGAGTAAGAGACGTAATCTTAATCGCGCGTTTTGGAGTAAGTACTCTCAGCAATGTAGCAACGACGAGGACGAGCACGATGACGATTGTGCGGCAACGGAGTGCAGAATATCAACGTGGACAAGTTAAAGCACCAAGTACACAAGCAAAAGCTACGCTACACAGCGAGCCGAGTTGAGAGGCGCGGACGGGCGGTCAGAGACCCCGCAGAGCCGGTGCAAACAGTACAGCATTAACCACTCCGGCGAGCTCTATCTTAACCTGGACCCAACAATACTCAATAATATGCCTCCTCTCCTCACCCTCTTCGTCGCGAAACCATCCGCGGATGTTTTATGCCAGTGAGAAAAACCTGTCGCTTTTCCACGGTCTCTCCCCGAATTTCCTGGCGAACATATGAATCCACCAACTTATAAAGTAAATACCAGTAACTACTGCGAGTGCAGTGTACTCTGAACACTAGTCAGTACATAACAAGCTATTCCACAATAAACCACAGCGATAATAAATCAATAATTTGTACATTCATACATACATGAAAATAATTTATTATTTTATTTGATTACCGTACCTTCAAAGAGAGAAGACAGCACTCACTGATAGTTATCGAAAAGTAATTCCTCAAATAAAACGTCCTGCTAACTCCAACATCAACTCCAACAATTAATAACAAAATATATATACTTATGTATATGTATTTTTTTATGTTATCAGCAAACAGCAAAACTCAAATAAGTCACCACGTGTTAAATGTTTGTTTTAAAATAAATTATTAATTCAAAACAATACACCATTCACTTAAAACCACCAGCGATTTGGCGGTAATCAGATCGACTAGACGCAATAATATGATGGTGGTGATATAATATAATCAACATAGGTCACACTAAACAACAAATAATGAGTACGTAAGTAACTAGCCGGTAGATCGAACGGCACGTGGTCTTGGAGCAGCGACACTTTAGCCTTGCTAACCACGCGTATCTCGTGTGGGTTGTTAACGTGCGTCTGAAGACCGAACGAGCCGCGATACGATGAAGAGTGAGTTCTGGTGAGTTCTGGCCTGGCTGTTCTGCCTTTTCCTGCAGTCCGTCTCGCTCTCGTTGGACGAGAGCGCCGTCCCTCTTTACTTAACTTGCGCACCTTTCCTCTTTACTTGCTCATATACCTATACCTATAGTTCTCTTTCCCCGACCTTGTTTCGCGTGCGCACCTACCCACTTCTCATCTCCCTCGGTACTCTGTACCTCTCTCCTATCCTCTATTCATTTTCATTCTTTCATCTGCTTTCATTTCTCTTTTCCCTCTATGCATTACTGGTGTATTGTACGCTTGGTTCTCTCCTCGAAAGAACACTAAGTACTGAGTACAGACCCCAGAGTACTGAGTAATAAGTATATCTGTACATGTGTAGTCTCTCCTCTCCTCTTCTCTTCTCTTCTCTGCTTCTATTCATCCCAGGCTATTTTACTACACCGTCGTGTCCATCCGTCACGTTTTCCCCTACTCATAAAAAAGAAACAATAATAATAACAACAACACACCCCATCGCTACCCTCTTACACGTTACCTAACTCGACAACAGCAACAACATCATTGTCATATTTTACTCTTACTCAATTATATTATATCTTGTAGTTTGTAGCTTGTGAACTCAACACTCGACAGTCTCTCCTTTAGTTAATATTATTTTTCACTCAAACTTTTTACTACCTGTGCACCCAATTATGTGTGTGTGTGTGTGTATTCTTTACCTCTTTACACATTTATCCCCGGTGATACTAAGCACAGCTCATTCCAAAGATTCAACGTACTCTGGTTCTTTATTTCTTAAGCGCAGACACCAGTAACCCCGCGGTTTATTATCTTCTATGCTGTAACTTTATTTATTTATTATTATTGTTATTATTACTTTTTTTTGAGGCAGGTTAGGATTCTACTCTGGATATTAAGATTAACTTTCGGACCGAGTTTCGTAATTACTTTAGACCTCACACAGGTTTTAGAGTGAAAGGGGTCTCTTATTTATATACATATAATATAATATAATATATACACTCCACAGATTAAACCCAGAGAAAGAAGAAATTTCATCTGCTGATCTAAATTGTTAAAACATTTATACTCACATTTAAATTCATTAATTACTTTAATTATTTTCACAACAAAAAACCTGTTTAATTAATTTTTTTTATTTATTTGCTCAGCGAAATTCACGTCGAGAAATTTATGGATTTTTGGTTTTGAAATTAAAAAATTTTTTTTTGTTACACATACACACATACACACATATATACATCCATATATTTTTGTAATAATGTTTATCTTTTATTAATTAACTTTTCGCGTGTTTTTTTTTCGCTGATTTAAATACCGTGACGTCAGAGGCGAAGGCCTTTCGCGGAGGACAGAGTTGTGTGAATATATATATGTATAGAGAGAAGAGAAGAGGCGGAGGCACTTTGCTTGGGATCGCTTTTGCCTGAGCGTTGCCGTTCGTTCACCCTAGCGGGGGCACCAACCTGGCTTTACTTCAGTTACTCGCTGAAAGACTCGACGCGCTCTATAGGTACACTACACTTTCACACACCTAGTGTATAGGTGAAAATCTACAGAGGAAGATACCATACCATAGCATACCATTTCATACCTTACCATACCATACCATACACTCTTTTCTAACTCTCTTCTATTCTAACATAATACATAATAATAAGTGTAGCCCTTGTATTGCTTACACTTTACCTACACTATCCCCTATTCCCTATACTTGTATGCCCATGCAAACTTAAATGCTGAGAGTAAAGAGACTAGTTGCCCAGTTAAGCCGATAATAATATAAGTGCGCAACTTGTTATTTAGCAATTTAGTAATCGGATGTGAAAAAAATGCATTTTTTAAAAATCTAAATCCATTATCCCAAGTTCAAAAAAAAAAACGGAGGATTTTCTCGCTTTATGACGATTTAATTATTGTTTTCAGTTTAACGACGTTAAGAGCTAAGTTGTAAAATAAATCCTAAATATTCAAGTCCGTCTTAACATTTAAGACAACTTATTTTTATTACTAAAGATACCTATGATGTTTTCTGTTGGTAATAAATCTGTTTAATTATAATACTCTCGATTGCTTTAAATAATAAAACAAAAATTTTACCAATTTAGATAAGTATACGTATATGTATATTTTTTGAATCAATTGATTGACAATTTTAATCGAAGAAAATTAAATTTTGCCGCTTTGAATTTTTTACGAAGGAAATCGCTTACCAGTGGATGACAAGGATAAATAACTCGGTGTTTTATGGAGAAGGATATTCTCATTCAGGATTACCGGCAGGATCAGGAGTTACTTAATTACACCTGGTTTCACATCTGTAAAATTATCATAAGTTTTATTATCTAATGACTGGCATAATTATTTACGACGCGTTTGTGTTATTTAAATTAAAGGTAATTTTTAAGACTTAACGCACAGGCGCAAAAATTTTATGTTAAAAATAAATAGTAATTGAATTAGTTGATAATAAATAATAAATAGTAAATTTATGATTAATTATTTCTTAAGAGTATCGAGAAGTAGTCACCATTCTGATGGAGACTGGATCAGTTGGAGTATCAGTTGGACTGGATCTTTGCTGCTGATGAGTGTAGCTAACTTCCATGTCGATTTCATCAAACTCTTCTTCCTCTTCTTCATGAGTGTCAGACTCTTCTTCTTCCTCACCTTCGCCTTCTTCCTCCTCTTCCTCGTCATCTTCTTCCTCTGAGCCACGAAACTGAGCAAAATCATTAATTAGCTTCAATTAAGTGACAAAAAATAATAAATTATTGTACTTACATCGCTCGCAGACTTTCCGATAGGTATCTGATCACTGTACAGAGCTTTGACTCGATCTTTCTGCATGAATAAAATACAAAATTAATTTATTTATTCAAAATATATAAAAATTATTATGATACTGAAGGTAGCCAACGTCTAATAATTTTTTGATTTTATTTTAGATACGATAAATTGTAAAAAAAAAAAAAAGAAAAAAATTGCACTTATAGCTTTTCTTATTTTCTACATGTGCATTTTTTTTTTTTTAAATTGATTCGTTGCAAAATAAATCTGAAAATTATTAATTGTCCACTAGCTTTAGAATCATAAAATAATTATGAGTGTGAACGTAACTGATAGGTGACAATTTTGAAAAATTTTCTAATAAATAAGTAAAATGTCAGTAAAATACAGTAGGGCCTGGCTGGATGTGTTATCCCAATGCCTTTTCAAGAACTAACTACAGTAAGACCTCGCTATAAGACTATTAGTTTCTCTCTCAAACTATCGCGTACCTGGTTTTTAAAAAAGACAGAATGATAGTCTTATAACGAAGTTCGACTGTAAAAATAAAAAAATGCGTACTCAGATCAATGAAAAATTAGTACACGCATTTTTTTAAATTTCATTATTTTAATTAATTAATTTATTTATTTAAAATTTTAAAATTGATGTCTGCTAAATTCACGCCATAAAATAATGGCACTAAAATTATGAATGTGAATGTAACTGACAACTGTCAATTTTAAAAATTTTGAAATAAGTGATAATTAATTAAAAATCGAATAAAATTAAAAAAATACACATCTACAAAATTTGAAAATGAGAACGTGCATTTTTTTAATTTAATATTTTTAACTGTCTAATCTATTTATTTGTAATTTGAAATTTGTCTCATATCTGCTACATTCACTTATCCCAAGTTAACCAACGTCTAATAATTTTTGGATTTTTTTTTAAAAACAATAAATTACAAAAAAAAGCAATTATAGCTTTTTAAATTTTTCACACATGCATATTTTCATTTTTTTTTAAATTCATTTTTCACAAAAAAAAACTGACTTGTCTTCTAACCAGGATCATAAATATTGACATACCCATGCTTGGTTCACAGTCTCCAGCTTCTCAACTTCCTCTTCATCATCAATCGGCTTGTCAACATTAAACCACAAGGGATCTGTAGCTCTAGGCTGCAAATTCGGCCACAGTGGCATGAAAGACATGATTAAATTTGCAATAAAATCTTCAAATTAAATCAACTTTAACTTGTAACTCTGACTCGTAGAAAAATACAATGGCCTCCATGACAAAACACGACGATCTCGAACTTTCTGCGCACGCGCATTTAAAATTTAAAATAACCCACGTTACCTACCAACGATAACCCGCCAACAATCGATACACCAGCTACGCCATCTTGCAATAAAATTCAAAATTACCGCGCATAAATTTTCCAGATGATCGATTGCTGTCGTTATCTCAGCGGCATGTGATCTTCAGAATTAATATCAGACACATTCACTCACCACCACCACCGCAAACTTTCATAGCGCGATTCCCACCACCTCAAACTTCACCACTACCACTAGCTAATCTACGTCCATAGAAACCAGCAGCAGGATCACCATCACCAGCTAGCATTACATCAACCAGCAGCAATATATTCACCAGTTGGTTTATTACTCCTTAGTCTTCTAAATGGTGATCGTGTTACGCGGGCAACAATCCCAACTTTACAATCAACTAGAAAGTCGTCCCAGTTATTTTTATTTACAAGACATTCGTCCTTTCAACCAGACTCCGAACCAGAACATTCACATTTTTTAAATTTAAAAAGTTCAAAGTAACAGGATTATTTTTTTCACTGACATTCACAACTGGACTATCGTGACAACTGTTCAGTTGATAAAAATATACTTTGTGATATAACCTGCATTACTAAAGAGTAAGTTTATTATTACATATATATTTAAATAAATATCATATATATTATCATTGACATTCAATATAATGACCCCTCAATCACTAATCACTATTTTAATTTTTATTATTTTCATTTTAGCCAACATCAAGTAACGGATGTTTAAAAAAAAATATGTACATATATATATAAAAATATTTATCTATTTTGCTATCTTATATATTTTTTATCAATAAGATATCCTTTTTGTACGCGTTAATTTATTTTTAAAATAATTATGTCATTTTTTTATGGCCTAAAAAAAGTGATCCTGAAGTTAGCAGACAATTAAAAATTCCCGGGGTTTTTTTTTTTTAAAATAAATTACAAAAAATTAAAATTAAAAATATGCACTTGTAGAGAATTAAAAAAGCTACAGGTGCAATTTTTTGAATATTTAATTTTTTAAAAATTTATTGTTTTAAAAAAAATTCAAAAATTATTAAACGTCGGCTAACTTCAGTACCATCTAAAAAAATGATACTAAAGTTAGCCGGCGTCTGAGTTTTTGAATTTTGTTAAAAATGATAAATTATGAAAAAAAAAATTTTTTGAAAAATTGCACTTATAGCTTTTTTAATTTTCTACATGTGTATATTTTTAGTTTTTTTTTTTTTCGCATTGATTTGTTGAAAAAAAAAATCCAAAATTTTTAATTGTCTGCCAACTTCAAAATCACAAAAAAATGACTAATTATTTTAATTAAATTTTTCTATTTACTATCGCGTACATGTAATTGCATTATTCCACGTATGTACTTTCTACTTTACGTTCAAAACAGGATATATTGGATCCTTGAACTCACATTTTCTCATACTTTTTATATATGTATATTATATATATATCTTTAGCTGGTGATGTATAAAAGCATACCACATTCTCTCTCATTTCTCTTTCTTATGATTAAATTCTTAATTGTAATATAGGTTTTATTGATCCAATTGATATCAATAAGATTGACGATGCTTAAAAAAAATAAATAAATATATATATATAAATATATTTTAATCTGTGTCATTGATTTAATGACGAAATAGATAGATAAATTCTGATCTTATGAAGATAAAGTATTCTTTGTGGTTTCTATGGAATGTCTATTGATTTTCAAAGAATGCTAGTAAATTATATTGAAAAAATTCAAATATTTTTATGAGATAAATTATTTATCAATTTTATTTTGACACCAATTTGAATTAAGAAATAATTCAGGCATTATCATGTTTTAATAAAATTATTTTATGAAATGTATAAATAATCGTGGCTTTTACATTAAAATTGTGGTAACGGATCCGCTGTTGATAAATTTTTGAACTAGACTGAGGTAAAAGTAATATGATATATATTTAAAAGATAACGTTTATACACTTATTTATTTATAATATATTTTTTTTACGTTGAATCTTTAAAAGAGCTTACGCAGTTATATTTTTTATTGATATCAGGTTTAATATAAGGAAACTTGATAAGGAAACTCCGAGATATAAATTTAGTCGTAATTTAATGTAATAATATTTTATCGATTAACTCTTTTTATATTTAATCAGTTTTACTGTTAATGATTTCCCTGATCTTATTGTTGACTATAATGTTTTATCTTTATATTTTTTCAACACTCTTTTGAATCACTAAAAAAATTGCGCTTCTGAAAACTCATCTCAATAAATTTTATCAAGAATTCAAGAGTTTAATTATTATTTTGCACAACTTAATTGCGAAGCAATGACATGTGTTTTGCTAATGATTACACAGAAAAGAAGGATTTCTTAGCGGAAGAAATAGTTTGCATTACATATAAAATGTAAACAAAAATTTAAGTTCTCAATTCATAGTACAAAAAATTTCTTGAGTCAAGTGAAAATTTTATTAAAGATTAATTTTTTTATTGTATCAAATGAATCTTTTTTTCTCTGTATATTCGGTCGCAGCTGATTTACTCACGTAAAATTCATATTTACATTTATGTAAATATGATCAACTATAAAAACATTCGCACAATTTTAAAGATAATTAATTAATGAATAAAATAAATTAAATTTTAAGTCACTTTTTTTAAAAAATAATGATTGAAAAAAAATTGCGCTGTCTGTCAGTATGTATGGATGTTAGTAAACACATCAACTTAAAAAATACAACCCAGTCAAAAAAATAATTTGATTTTGGTGTAATTTTAAAAATTGAAAATAAAGCAATTCAAATTTAAGTTCTTTTTTTGATAAATGAAAAACATATTTTAAGATATGAAAGCACATTCAGCCTAAAAAAAAGATAATTCGTTACCAATTGGTCATATTTTATTTCGAAATCAAATTTAACGATTTTTAATGTGATTTTTTTTTTTTTAATAATAAATTATTGAGTTAAAAATACATTTAATCAATTAAATAAATTTTTTAATCAACAATATTTATCTTCTCTGGAGTAACACTTATTGCATAATACATTTAAATTTAGTTAATTTTTTTTAATTTATTTCATGACCATACCAACTGATTTTCTAACATCTAATCACATGGTCATGCATTAAAAGACGCTAAACTATTTAGTCGTGACTTAGACTAGTAAAGAGAGAGTATAGCAAGTTTTCACTGATAAGTTCAACAATAATAGCTGACGTAGACTATTTTGAAAAAGACAATTACTGTGAAAGTTATCTGACTTTGATAACGAGGTTTTAAATTTTTGAATTATTCCATTGCTCATAAATTACCTTTATCGAAATTGTCAAACTTTTTGATAGTTCTTTAGTTATTGCATTTAAAAATAATTCATTAAAATCTGCCAGAATACAATTTCTTGAAAAAAGATGACATTTAAATGCAAATAACTAAAGAACTTTCGGAAATTTTGAAAATTTTGTATAGGATAAGTTGTGGGAAATGAAATGATCTACAAAAAAGGTTCTATAACATTTTAAGATATATTTGATAGTTTTGGCGGGAAAGTCAAATAATACAAAAATTTACCATGAATTCGACGAATAACTTTTGAAAAATTAAATTTATCGAAAAATTATAAGAGACATTTTTTATAGATCGTTCAATTTCCAACAAAATTATCTATTGATTTTTCTGTTACACTAATTCTCTAATGAGTAATCAAATTTTAAACTTTGGAAAAAATTATTTCCATGTTATTTGAATGGAAAATTGCGCCGAGGCGGCTGTTAATTTTAATACTAAGCTCAAAATTAAACATTTTTTTTTCTCATCTCGAAGAATATTTTTAAAAAAAGTCTATTTAGACACAGTCTAGTATATATTTATTTAAAAAGTTTATTTACGCAGATAAAAATGGAAATGAATCATTCGGGTCATGAGCATCATGATCACAGTGCCATGGATCATTCGAAAATGGAGCATATGGCAAATGTAGAAGAATCTAATCCCATGCCTGATCATATGCATGGAATGCAAGGAATGCATATGATGATGGTCAGTAAATATTTATAATTATAAGTAATAAGTTTACAGTCATTGTTAATTAATCAGTCGATGATTATAGTGAAAGAATAATGATGTTGGCTGTAGTTTGAATTAAAAATTATATAACACTATAATGCTATAGATGTACTTCCACTTTGGGTATGACGAAACAATTCTCTTCGAATCATGGAAAATTTCAACACTGGGAGGATTAATTGGCTCGATGATAGGCATTATTATAATGGCTGCGCTTTACGAAGGACTAAAGTACTACAGAGAATATTTGTTCTGGAAAACTTACAATACACTTCAATACAGAAGCGTCACGGTACCACCGGAAAAAAATCCTACCACTGAAGACAGTCGTGTTGTACAGTAGGTTTAGAAATTTTTTAACGTCAATTTTTTATACTAATTTACTATTAACGACAATCACCATAATAATATCTAACTGTAATTGAGATTGTAATTTTTTTTATGATATTTAACATTATAGTATGGTCGGAGAAGTTATTCACAGACAACCGTGAGTAAATATATATATATAAATTATTTGTTTCTTGTTTTTGTTTACAGCTACTCTGCCTGCATGACGTATCTTTCACTTTTTTTTCTCACTATTATTATTTTTCTCAAGGCATGATTTTTATCATCAGCATTTTTTAATTAACTTGCATGACTACAAAACTACAGGAAAAATATCTCTATAAATTAAACGTCATAAATATTTATCATTTGAATTTAAATTAAAAAATATCGCTAGTAATTTATGAAAAATTTTAACGGAGATATTTATCCAAGTTTTAAAGTCGCGTAAAAAATTTTTTTGTTACCTTCAGGTGAGACGCAGTACCCGATTTAGGAACTAGTGGCCGTTCACTTATGCACAGAATGAAAGTTGTCGAGTCTTAAAATTGTCTAAAAATTTACGAATAATTCGAAAACTTACGAATTGATAATAAATTGAAGACTAATTCAAAAATTTATGAATAATTTGAATATATCTATTAAATATAGATATACAGATACATGAAGTGATCGAGTACTAGTTTCCTAATCGAGTATTAGGCTTTTTACCTCAAATGTATAAAAAAAATAACTAAATAAGATAATTATTTTTGTTACAGACCAACGATGCTGTCATGGATGCATACTTTCCAAACGTTATTACATATCATTCAAATAATTTTATCATACTTCCTGATGTTGATATTTATGACATATAACGTATGGCTTTGTGTCGCAGTAGTTCTCGGTGCAGCGATCGGATACTTTTTATTTGGCTGGAAAAAGTCCGTAATTGTAGACGTTACGGAACACTGTCACTAACAATACCCACTGTCATTAGCATAAATATCGCACACATTAATTTATTTTCTTCTTTACTTATGATGTTTAATCGGACGTACGCTCGCGATGTTGATGATATTTATACGATCGATACAAGTAGAATTGACAAATAATAAAATAATAATTTTTTATTCCATACAACAAACGTATTTATTGTACGTTTAATATTGTGCCTAATTAGCTAATGTGGAATTAAATATTCATTCAAAAATATATGTATATATTTTATATAAATATGATCATGTCGGACAAAGAAGAAAATTATTAACAACCTTTTTTATCAGTATTTTTTAGTATAAATCGGCTCGCAAGTTAGCTGATAATTTATTTTATTGTTTATTTATTATAATCAAGAACATTCTCAGACAGTGTCCTCAATTTTTAAAAATTTTCAATGACAACTGTCATAAGAAATCTAGAATTTTTAAAAATTACTTAGAGTTATCATCAATTAGAAGTTATTTTTTAAATTTTGTTTAACTCCTAATTGATGTCAACTGTAAGTAATTTTTTTTAAAATCTGTCGGCGAAATTGAAACTGCGTTTCCCTTTTTTCAATTAATGCTTTAACTTTTTTTGAATTAATTATCAAAATTTTAATACGATAATTACAATTGAAAGTCACTGAATATTTTAAAAAAGTGGGGGCACTGTCTGAGAGTGGCCGAAATAAATAGACAAATAAACTTATATTGTGAGGGATAGAATCTTGCAAAAAATAGTTATTGTAATAAATTTTACTTGTAAATATTGTTGAGATATTGCAACATAGTATATTGGTAATTGATAAATGTATGTAGAAAATTAATGGTTGCGTTGAATATAATTTTTTTTTAATATATATATATAAACAAAAAAAAATATTTTTTTACCTAATCTAATTAATTAAATTAACGTGTAAAAATAATAAACTATTAAATAGACAATATTAATTTTAAACAAGCATAGTTACTTTATTTATCATATTCATTTTTTTATGATACAAAAATTCATCATTAAGGCGCAGTCAGTTAATATATTTTCTTACTATTACGTAATTTTTTTTTGTTATTTAAAAAAGTTATGGCGGCTGATAATATATTAGCGTTATCATTATTTATTACAATATATATATAATTTATTTATAAAAAACATGACACGCAACATTTAATAGATTTTTATCCGAAAAATATGTCGATGAATTTTTATCGTGATATGATTTCATTTGCGCATTACAATTTATTGTTACAAACAGTAAGCGTTGTAACTCACTGTTACTTTTATTTCATTTTTTTATGTATATTAGAGTAAAAAAAAAAATGGATGGTTTTTTTACTTCGCAGTAAGAAAAAAATTTGATTTAAAAAAAAACGTAAAAAAATTTTAGGTCTATTTTAAGAACTTACGCAAACTAATTTCCGGTATTTTTTAAATTTATTATAATTAATTATTTGTTTATGTAAATCTTCTTTAAACATGTAATGAAGTAGAAATTATTGACATTTAAATTTATTTTTACCGCCAAAAATATTTGTAATTTAAAAAAAATTTTAATCTTAAAATTTTTCCTCTTCATTCAAAAAAAATCTTAAACAAGAATTAACAAATTTTTTTTTGTTTAAATTATAAAAATACCGAAGTCTGTTTAGCGCGACTTTGAAAATTAATTTAATATTTTTTCCATAAAAAAAAAAAATGTTTATTTTAATCACCTTAATGTATATGATAAAGCACCTATTATATATTTGTGAATGTCTTTGTCGGGACGAATACCAAAACATAAAATTAATAATATGTTTGTACCCGCAATAAAGGTGCAAATATTATATAAATATGTACAAATTTATATTATTAAGTAATACAAAAAAAGGTGGATTTTATTTAAAAATAATGTGAAGCTATACTTGGGTAATTATCACAAGCCGATGGTACGTGAACTATTTTTTATTTTATTTAATACTGTAAATAAATAATAAAAACAACTAATTGTTTCTTTTTAAGTGATGATAAGAGTTTTTTTTTTTAATTGATGTCTTGATCAATTAGTACTCGCACTGTAAAAAATTTGCGGAGTTAATGCGGTTTTATTTAAAATCAAGATCACTTCGCTGAACACACAAACTTTTTTCTCTGTGAAAAAGATTCAAAAAAAGTTCGACTTGTGGAACTTTTAAACTTGAGACAGATCAGAACCGAGTGGAACTTTTTTTGAATTTTTGTAATTTTGATAGTAAAAATAAAAGTTTGTCTAGGACTTTAAGTAAGCGAATTCCGAGTAATAAAAACATATTTTTCAAAACGTATTTTTACTATATTTTACTCTCGTTTCAAAAAAGTTCTCATTAGAAACTTAGAAAGGTAAATAAAAGTTAAACTCAAAGTTCTAATCTGTTTCAAATTTTTAAATTCCACATGTCAAACTTTTTTGAAATCTTTTTGGAACGAATTTTTTTTTTTATAGAGGCTATTCACTCCCGATTTTTAACAGTGTGAGATTACTCTTAAACTATTAATATTATCTGTTATTTAAAATTTTTTTTTCAATACCATGAGCATTTTTCACAGAGCATGCGCTTGCTTCAAATTATTTTTTATACCTAAAACGAAAGCCCGATAAAATTACAGTGCTTTCGTATTTACTTGTAAAATTATAATTAAAATAACTGAGTAATGTATTTAAAAATTTTCCATCAAACAAAAAAACACATAAACTATGTTTGTATTAATCTAAAAATAAAAAACTTTTTACTAACAAAATCCATCGAGAACTTTGGTCTAAATCACAAAAAAAAATATTTATATATCTGTCGTTACTTATTAGTAATTAAATTTTTTTTCTCCAATAATTAATTGTTAATAAGTTTAGGGTTAAAGTAAAGTAATTATTTCCCACATGCATAATTTATTAATAGCCGAATAAAAATATTAAATATTTAATCTTAGTACCAAGACCTACTCGGAGCTAGACAATGGCATACAGCAGCTAGAGCGTTGAGGCGAGTGTTGTTTTGAGAGATCAATAGTATCTTCAACAATTGGACGTTCAAGTTTAGCTTCTAGTTTAGCCCAAGCTGCGACAGCTGCACCAAAAGCTGCTTCAACATTTGTTGCATTTTTAGCAGACGTTTCTACTAAAGGCGGATTACCGTTTTCCGCACACCAAGCACGTGCTTCTTCTGTCGTTATTTGTTTATCAGTCTCTGCTACATCAACCTGATTTTGTTTTTTTTAATAATTAATTCCAAATCTATCTATTGCTAATGTCTGGCTCAAACAATCCAATAAATTCTGATATTAAATAATTTGTATGAGAATAAATTGTAAAATTTAATGAAAAAATTACTTTGGTGATAAATTTTTTTTACGAGTTCCAATAAATTGTAAGTAAGGTAAGACCCAGTACCCGATCAAGGAACTAGTACTCCTTCAGTCATATATTTATATATCTATATACTAAATTTTTACTAAATATAGATATACAAGTATATGGATTAAGTACTAGTTCCCTGACCAGGTACTAGGTCTGTTACCTCAATAAAGATTTTTGTAGATAAAAATATTTGTTTCCAAAAACTGTCGGTTGCAATGGCACTGAAATTTTTTTTTGTAAAAAAATGTAGTTAAATTCTTACAGAAGTATAAATCAGAAGTTACTGGATTTTTTAAGGGATTTGCCAACTAAAAATTAAAAATGACTAAATTGTGATAATCGTATTAAAATTTTAATAATTAATTTAAGAAATTACATTAATTAAAAAGAGAACAACTCCGCCTCGAAATGAAATTTTTAAAAAATTACTTACAGTTTTTATCAATTAGAAGTTAAAGAAAATTTATTTAGTAAATTTTAGTCTACAAAATTTAAAAATTCAAATTATAAAATTGACAAGATTTCACTGGAATCATTTTCCAAATTTCGTTTAACTCTCAATTGATATCAACTGTACGTAAGTTTTTTTTTTAACCTCAGCAAAATTGTCCTTGTGTCAATTAATGATTTAATTTTGTCTTCAGTTACTTGATTAAATTTTGATGCGCTTATGACAGCTGTCATTTGAAATTTTAAAAAACTCTGGGTCACTGTCTAAGTGCTCTTAAATAAAATAAATAAAAAAAAACAAATACTTACTTTATTACCAACGACAATAAAAGGAAATAAAGAGCCTTCTTGTACATCAGCGTAATACAAAAATTCTGATCTCCACAGTGCTAAATTTCTAAAGCTAGTTCTGTCATCAATAGCATAAGTCAGTAAACAAATATCAGAGCCTCTGTAAAATGGTGTTCTTAACGTTTTAAATCTTTCTTGGCCAGCAGTATCCCATATTTGTAAAGTGTAAGCTTCTCCATTAATCTCAATATCTTTGTTCAGAAACTCAACTCCAATAGTATGGAAACTGTGCTCGTCAAAGTGATTTGAAACGAATCTATTCATCAGACACGATTTACCAACTCCACCATCCCCAAGTATCACAACTTTCAATAACGTTGATTTCTGTGAATTTCTATTTGGTGCGGTTCCACTACGTGGTGAAGTTGCCATCAGTGAATTACTTCCAGACATAATAATTATTTTTATTATTTTTTTCTCTTCCTTGTCATTAAATTATCATTTATAAAAATAATTTTATTTAAATTTTAATTTATTATAAATATATTTTCTTATACTTTTGATTTAATTAGATGGATTTCCTTATATGTTTCATTATTTGTACACAATTACTCAGCCTCGGTACTTAATAAATTATCCGAAGGTCATATGACTTGTTTTTGTATGTAAGAATCATAAAAAAAATAACTATCGCTCTTTGTGTGATACATAAAATTTAAAAAAAAAATTATGTCAGTATCATTGGATGCTTTGTTATGAATTTTAAATATTCATATATTTATATAAATATATTTATTGTTCAGACAGTAGATTAATAATTTTTATTTTTTATTTTAGATATTGATTTAAACAAATATTTTGCTGAACGAAAATATAAATTGGCGGTTAGCTGTCATCGATTTTAAAATTTTTTTATAAATCTTCATCTCGCTTAATTTTTTTTGAATTTAAACATGTATTTATTTGTTTATATTTTGTAAACTGTGAATTTAAATAAATAATTTGTAAAATCTTTGGTTCTTTAATTTACTTTTAAAAATATTTGACACATCACTGTTGCTTAGACTGGCACTGATAATAAAATAGAACAAAGACCAGGAACGCCCATGCTGTCATAGAACAAACTGAAGTCAGCAACACCAGCTGGATACTCGATATCAACAAATCGATTGGATACCTAACCTTTTTTTTCAAGTGTTTATTTTTTTTATTTTGTCACAGTGAGAGAGCGAACCTCGGGTGTTGTCGGTTATTACTCCCACTCTTGGTATTCTATGTATTTTAAATTTACATTACGTCCTTTTTTTTTATCATATTCTGCCGCCGTTTTATTTTGATTTACAATTTTTAATTTTTCTCCAATTTCTAATAAATTGTTATTCAAATGTTTAAATTTACCGCGCAAGTAATAAAAATAATTAATAAATTATTGATGAAAATGAAAAAATTTCGAGTATACTTTTTAGTCAAATTAATATAAGTATTGACACAAATAAATTTTAATAAAATTAATAAATTTCAATTTTGAAATTTCGCGCCAAGATGGCGCTACTGTGCGTTGCTGTATTTGATGCTCAAATTTTTGCTAAAGTGGGGGTGGGAGAATGAATTGCAAGTGTATTAACTGATGGTCCAATAGCGTCAGTCAATATCATCGACAACGGCAGTAGTAGTCTAGATCCTTCATTACGTTTAAATAGAAACACAATATTGCAGTTAATTCGTAGAATAATTCATCAAATTTATTACTTATAGTCATTGTTTAATTAAAATGTGCTGTATTTGTAAAATTTAAATTGTGCAAAGTGTCTATGGTGTAATTAAGTGGTGAGTGTTTAGTGCCAGTGTAAAGTGTTGCTGATGGCTGATGCTGATGCCTTCCAAGTTCCTGAGCCCAATCATCTGGCATCGTCTGGTGGGAAATAGCAGTTAAGTGACGTTTTTTAGCTGCAATACACTTGGAGCAATTTAATTCAAATCCCCAAGTGTATTAGGACACCCTTCTGCATATTATTTCTCCACCAAGGTTTGTTCAAACACTCAAGTGTTTTTTTTTTAAATATTTTAAATATTTTCCTCATATTCTGCCGCCATTTTATTTTAACAAGATTTTTAATTTTTCTCCAATTTCTAATAATTTATTTTTCAAATATTTAAATTTACCGCGCAAGTAATGATTATAATTAATAAGTGTGCATTCCGAAATGCGTTACGCTACAAATGCATCCTTAAAACATGATACTGAAGTTGACCGATGTCTAGTAATTTTTGGATTTTTTTCAAAATGATAAATTATAAAAAAAAACAACCAAATTTATATAAACTGGATTATTGTGGAACATAAATTTTTTCATATCTGCTACATTCACACCCTGTCCTGTTTAGAGGGGAAAAATCGTCTCTTCTCATATGAGAAAACAACCCAAGTGGTCAGTAAATATCATTAAATATCAATAATAACGATTAGCTAAGTTTTTAAAGATACCATTTAATTATGATAAAATTAAAAAAAGTTAACTGATTTAAAAGAAATATCGCATTTATTGCGTTAACAAAATTTAAAAAAATTAAAATTCTAGTGAAAAAATTAATAAATAAAAATGATATTTATTATTTACAACTGAAACTTGTTTAGCAAAGACCGCTTAGTTTTCTAAACAAGGAAAGAACCATGCTCTTATATGTGGAGTCTCCGAAACCAAATTTGAAATATAATTAAATAAATGTATTATTTTAAATTAAATTTTTATTTTTATTGTATATAAGGTAATAGACCCAGTACCTGATCACTCATGTATTTGTATATCTACAATTACTTAATTTTAATAAATATATATTTACAAATACATGGAGTGATCGGGTATGTCGTGGTATTTTGGAAAAAATATAATAAGTGTTTTTATTCCTTGCGAATAAATTTGTCTCTCAGTGTACTGAATTTTATTCCAACATAACACCGTAGTATTACTTATAACTTATACAAATGATTAGATAAAGTAAAATAGAACACATTGGTCACTAATTACAGTATTTAAAACAAACATGTATACTTATATAATTATACAATTTTTTAAGACACTTTACCTGCACTTTTATTTTAAGAAAAGTAACACTCTACAGTGTTTTATAATATAACTTAATTATCAATAAGTTATAATTACTTATAAATACTGAAGAATAATCTGTGATAATTATAAATAATTATTATTCAGTAAGCAATAATTAGAATGAAGTATCGTTATTTTAAATTATTTTCTAGTATTTGTACCTGTAGTGTCATTGTGTATTTTTTTACGGCTTATTTTTTATTTAATCAAAATTTCGGGTTGGAAATATCAAAGATAAGTAATTTTGTAAGTTATTTTATATATATTTATATACTAATTCATTATTTGGTGAACAGTATCTGTTAGGTGCATTTTTGAAAACAATTTTTGTTTTTTTTTTTTCAGATTCAACGGGTTTCTTTTAAAAATGAACCAGTTAAATTGAAAAATTCAAATAATGTTCCCGAAATACGGGATCAAATAAAAGAAAGTTTCAAACTTTTGCTAAGTAATGAATCTAGTGAACTGGCTGTTTCGAAAATGTGTAATATCGACATGCGTAAAATACCCGAAGTTGATGTCCAGATGTTAGATTTGTACCGTCAATTAGAATTCGATAATCCAAAAGGTGGAGTTTGGACACAAGGATGGAACATAAGTTACGACAAAGAACAATGGAATAAAAAAAAAAAGCTAAAAGTTATTGTTGTGCCTCACTCGCACAATGATCCCGGATGGCTGAAAACATTTGAAAGCCTCTATAATGAATCAACGCGACATATTTTGGATAATATGGTGATTAAATTGTCAGAAAACAAGCTCAGAAAGTTTATATGGGCTGAAATATCATTTTTCAAAATGTGGTGGGATGAACAGTCGGAAGAAATCCGTGAAAAAGTGAAAGGTCTAATTGCCGATGGGCAGTTGGAAATGGTTGCAGGAGGGTGGGTCATGCCAGATGAAGCTGTCTCACACTGGACATCACAGTTGACTCAATTAACAGTCGGTCATCAATGGTTGAAGACAAACTTAGACTATCAGCCCACCAGTAGTTGGGCAATCGATCCGTTTGGGTTATCACCGACTATGCCTTATCTCCTTAAAAATTCCGGATTAAAAAATGTTATCATTCAGCGCGTACATTACGCAGTAAAAAAACGTTTGGCTAGAGATAAAAATCTTGAATTTAAATGGCGGCAATTATGGGATACCACTGGATCATCAGAAATATTGACACACTTGATGCCATTTTTTAACTATGATATAAAATACAGTTGTGGTCCAGACCCAGATGTTTGTTGTCAATTTGATTATATTCAACTAAAGAATGTTCAGACTAGTTGTTCCGGTAAAACGCGACCTAAAGTTATAACGGAGGAAAATGTTGCACATCTTGCTGAATTATTATTAGACCAATATCGTAAGAAATCCGAACTATACGAATCAGACGTTGTCTTAGCACCACTGGGTGATGATTTTAGCTACAGTACAGACTTTGAATGGGATGCCCAGTATAATAATCATCAAAAATTGTTTGACTATATGAATAAAAATGAGCAATTCAATATTGATATCAAATTTGGGACACTAACGGATTATTTCAATGCACTAAGAAACGACCAAAATATCAATGACCTACCAAGTTTATCTGGTGACTTTTTTACTTACTCCGACAAAGACCATAATTACTGGAGCGGATATTATACATTACGACCTTTTCACAAAAGGCTTGATCGTGTTCTTATGGGTGCGTTGCGCGGAACCGAAATACTGTTGTCAATCGCATGGGCACTTGGTCATAAGCATTTAGTTAAAGGTGATTTTGAGAAACGCATTACCGAAGCAAGGCAGTGGCACTCGTTGTTTCAGCATCACGATGCTATTTCAGGAGTATCTGCAGACGACGTCGTTCAAGATTATGCTAAAAAAACAATGACTGCTCTTAACAATTCAGCTCATATTACCGAGCAGTCAGCAGCGCATTTATTGATAAATACTGAAAATCCCTCTTTAAAACCAGAATCGATTTACTTATCTCTAGACCAAGTTAGGTCTCACCATACCAGTATCGGAAATAGGTACGTCCTATCATTTAATGACAGCGAATCTTTTAAAAGAGTTATCATTTATAATTCATTGCCCCGACGACGAATCAGAGTTCAGACATTAATGACATCAACGCCTTTTGTCAAAGTTACCAATCATCGAGGTAAACTATTGCAGTGTCAAGTATCACCCGTTTGGACTGGATCAGCAAAACTTTCTAGTAAACGTTATGAATTATCATTTCTCGTCACTGTATCTGGTTTTGGACTCAATACATACCTAATCCATTCGGTTAAAAATACCAGCAATCTGCCTTCAAGTGTTCATTTTGCTAATATAACTCTATTCAACACAATAATTTCCCCATCAAATGTACCAGGATTTAATGATTTCAAAATTATTCCTTCTGCACAAGAATTTTCAGTTAAACAACGTCCGGATACTTCGGCTGATTTTTCGAAGTCTGGGTTTCTTAAATCTTTGCGAAATGGAGATACAATTACATCAGTAAATTTGGAATTTGTTAAATATGAAACTAAGAATAGTGGCGGTCATGTATTTATACCAAATAAACCAGATCCTGATCCTATTTACATGACTGATGATCGTGTCATTCGTTTGGTCACGGGTCCTATTTTATCAAGAGTATTTGTACTGCTGCCACATGTTAATCACACTTACACATTGTTCAATTCACCTGGAAGCGATGGTCTAGGACTTCATATTTCCAATGAAGTTGATCTTACTGAGGAAAAAAATTTTGAATTGGTTATGCGATTAAGCACAAACATTTCTTCTGGTGATGAGTTTTTCACCGATTTAAATGGTCTTAATGTCTGTAGAATTATTCTATCAGTTATTCAATTTTCACTAACTAATACTTTTATTTTAGATGATTAAGCGCCAAAGATTTTCAAAATTACCTACCCAAGCTAATTACTATCCTCTTCCATCAGTTGGTTACATTCAAGATAAACAAACACGATTAACAATTGTAACAGGGCAGCCATTGGGAGTGGCATCCATGGCTTCTGGACAATTTGAAGTAATGTAGCAGTCCTTATTTAAAGCCGTTCGTAAAATACACTACGCAAAATTTTACCTTTTAGACCCTCGACCTCCTTTGTCACAGTAAGTGACAATCTCTTCCCATAAGCGTGAACGCATTTTATGAACGGTCTCTAATAAATATTGATAGAAATGAAAGACGAGATTTATTACCGTATAAATTTCTCAGATAATGCAAAATCGTAGATCCAGCCATCAGGATTATTTGCATGGTATTGGACAAGGAGTCACAGATGAGTTATCAACAAAGCATATCTTTATGCTAGTGTTAGAGAAAAAGAAATCGTCCTGCAATACTTTATCAGGAAATCATCCTGCAGGAGCGCTTTCTATTGGTGGATTATTGGCATCAGATGAAATTTTACATCCTCTTATCGCAATGCATCCACAGCCAGCACTAGATATTGATTATTATTATAAAGACCAATTTACAGCACTAAATTTCGATCTCCCAGTAGATTTGTCTATTGCTAATCTTCGTGTCTTTCCAGTAGCTGAAGGTGCTGATAATGGTCTTGGTATAGTATTACATCGTCAACTTATCGATACTTGTTGGAGTGATGAAATAATTGGACGTTTTAAATTATCAAATAATGGCGAAATAAATATTA
Organism: Microplitis manilae; assembly: GCA_030273425.1. NCBI lineage: Eukaryota > Metazoa > Arthropoda > Insecta > Hymenoptera > Braconidae > Microplitis > Microplitis manilae. The sequence goes on from CP092726.1 coordinate 23,312,973, forward strand.
GAAAATTATTTAATTTTATTAAAGACTGGTCTATTAATGAATCGTCGTTAACTTTCAATAATTTCGGGCCGTTACTAAAATCACAGACTATTAGATTATGCCCACATCAAATTGCGGCGCTTTTATTTAGAAAAAACCATTAAAAAATCTTAAGATATTTTATCTACTTGAAAAAAAAAAAAAATATTAAATAAATGATATGTGCGTGCGAAACTGGATATTTTAGAAGTTTGCTTCTTTTGGCGCATTTAGTTGAGATCAAAGTTGGAATTTGCGCGCGCATACTGCAACGCCAATCCCTAATGAAAAAAATTCATTGAATAGATTTGAAAAAGATGAAATATGAACACTATTCTTTTCAATGACTAAATAATTCTCGAGTTTCGGGTCTCGTAGAAAATTAAAAAAAAAATTGAAATATTTTTTAAATTATGAATTTCTCTGAGCTCGTTTCAAACAGTAAATAAAACTAAATTTTTGGTCTCGCCTATAATTTTAAAAAATTCAAATTAATTCACAACGTCAAATACTTGTCTATTGATTAAAAAAAATCAAAAAATTATGAGACGTCGGCTAACTTCAGTATTATGACTAGACCATAATATCACTAAGGACTTGTTCATATAATATGATTAAACATCATGAAAGATTGCCAAATCCTTACTAGGTAGGCAATTTCCTATGATAGATGAACCTTTAAACTCCTTCGTCCACCTAAGAGTTTTAAGTAAATTATATATATTATTTATGAAATTAATTTTTTATTTGTGATAGAATCAATTACTAATTATGCATTTTGTATATGGTTTTAATAATTATAAATGTTCTTTTTTTCATTTATATGAAAATGCTCATTCTTACCATTACAGAAGGTTAACAAATTTATACATAAAAATGTACACAATTTGATGGTAAAAAAATACTTTACAATTTTTCAAGTCAAATTAACAATACATTGACACGAAATTCGTCTGAAAATTGACAACTTTTTTTTAATCAACTTTTGAAGTGAATTTGCATTCTAATTCGGGTAGTAAATTTACATCAAATTGAATAGCAAGTAATAGCAAATTGACGTCAAAAATATAAAAGCTCAAAATTGACCATTTGACGAAAAATTCAAGGAAACTTTTGTAAAACTTTTGCTAAAGCATACTGTGCTTTTAGGGATATTTGAAATTTTGGCACATTCTCCATTTGCTTTTTGTCATCCTGCTAGGTGTCACTATTACTCATAGTCATTTTAGCGATAAGTCATTTTGGGTAAGTGTATTATAAGTCTTGCGTGCCAGATGATTTCCGAAGTTCATTCTTTGTCTGACACAAGTTTTTGCGAGATATTGATACGTCCTCTAGTGATTAAAAACAAAAATTATTCAAAAAAATCCATGATCATAATAAACATAACCAAAATACAGCAACAACGTGTTGTTGAAACAAGACTCAGTAAGTCTAAAAACTGATTTTTGCTTTTAATTTAAATTGACTTTTAATTATCTACGAACATTTATTATTTTTTATAGGATATAGAAAAATAAAGACAGAAATAAATAAACATGGATATCGAAGCGTCAGCAAGTGGAGACTCTTCAACAGAAAAAATACCCGGGATGTCTACTAAAAAACCCACTTGTATTATTGTACTGGGGATGGCGGGTTCTGGAAAAACGACCTTCGTTAATTCTGTTGTGACACATCTTTACAAAACTGGTACTCCTTATGTCATAAATTTAGATCCAGCTTGCAGAGAAGTTCCATATCCAGCAAATATTGGTAATGTTCCCTTCAGTAGTCATTAAAAAAATGCATGTGAAAAGTTATCAGAAATTTTTATGATGACAATCAACTTAGAATCAAGTCACCAATAATTATTTAGATATGTATGATTAATTATTTTTTTTGTGATTACAGACATTAGAGATACTGTAAATTATAAAGAAGTAATGAAACAATATCGCTTGGGTCCCAATGGCGCAATTGTGACGACGTTGAATTTATTTTCGACAAAATTTGACAAAGTTATTGAACTGATTGATAAAGGCAGCGATAAGCATGAGTACGTGATAATAGATACACCAGGACAGATAGAAGTATTCACATGGTCAGCAAGTGGTTCAATAATAACTGAAGCACTTGCATCACAATTTCCTACAATTGTTGTATATGTTATGGACGCTGTCAGAAGTCATAATCCTGTGACTTTTATGTCAAATATGCTCTACGCTTGTTCTATTCTTTATAAAACTAAATTGCCATTTGTTGTTGTTATGAATAAGGTATCTTTATTAAGTTGAATATTTTTTTATGATAGCAGCATCGAAACTTCAAGTTTCAGTGTCTCTACAATCAGTCGAAAGAAGCGAATTTCAGTTTAATGTCGCGAGGAACATTAGCAGACGCGTAAATTGTGAATGTATCAGCAGGCAGAAACAAAATTCGTTTTGTTCCCAGGGTAAAAACCAATAATGTCTCTGCCCGCTGACTGAAGTCTTTCGCAATTTAAACTCTGATACTTGTAATTTGTTTAATACACAGACAAATACTTTTTTCTGTGCAGTAATTTCAGATCATTAATTTTAGTTACGTAAATGACAGTTCTGACTGTGATTAAGTTTTATGAAAATTAGTGTCAATAATAAGTAGTATTTATAGTTTCTGCTTAATTATAAATTACAAATGACAATTTACGCTTACGTGGTTGGTCTTAAATTAACTTGTTTCTGCTGACTGCGACACTGAAACTTTAAGTTCCAATGCAGGTAATCATGAAAAATCTAGTTTGTAACTCAGGATGAAAGACAATTTCATTGCGGGCGATGTCAGCCTTCACCCTGGTCTGAAATCGTTTTGTTTTATCCCTTGTCACACAATATATTATAAATGACTCATTATTGATATTAATTAAACTAATTACTGATTTTTAAAATATTTTAGATTGATATTATTGATCATAGTTATGCTGTTGAGTGGATGGAAGATTTTGAAGCATTTGAAAATGCTTTGAATGCAGAAACAAGTTACATGGGTAATTTAACAAGAAGTATGGCCTTGACTTTAGATGAATTTTATCGTCATTTAAAAAATTGCGGGGTATCTGCACGCGAAAATAGAGGCATTGATGATTTTTTCCATTTAGTTGATGAAGCTGTCGGTGAATACAAAACGTAAGTAAAGTATTTAATCAAAAATATTTTTTAAAAAAAATTTTCATACTCATTTTTATCTAATTGTAGAGTTTACAAAAAAGAATGGGATAAATTAAAAGCTAAAAAAGGTGATGAATTAAAGGAAAGAGAAAAACGTTTAAATGAAGCTGTAGCTAAAAGTAACCAGGGGCAATCTTCAGTTAAAATTTTACCCACGGGTACGGAAGTATTCAGCAAAGTTTTTTTGAAAACTCCTGGTGACGAAGATTCCACTGATGAAGAAGAAGCGGAAATTGGAAAGTGCGATGATGAACAAGAGGAAGATTTTTTTAATAAATTTGTTGAGAACCATAAAAAGGTACAGAATGACAGACAGATGAAAACTAAAGACGACTCTTCAAAAGATTCTTAATTTTATATTTTATCAATAAGGTATTAATTTGTAATTTTAATATTTATAAGAAATAAAAATAAATTAATTTTGAAAATAAATATTTATCAAGTTTTATTAAAAAATACATGGATTAGTCATTGTCATCATCATTTTCTTCTGGTTGATCAAAATCTCTCGTCTTGACATCCTCTTCCTCACCATACTGTACCGCATTGTCAATAGTGATTCTAATGTCTGAAATATTTTCTTCGTCCGTAATATCCAGGGGTAGAAATCTAACGAGACTGTAGCTCTCAATCAGCTGACCCAGAGCTTCAGTCAAATTCCGGTACTTTTCATTCCAAGGATCGTCTTCCATGTCAGCGAGAAGATAATACGGATCTGGTTCCAAATATCTGTCCAACTGTTTCTTGGCTTTCTTGGACAATAAGTCCATTTTAGTCAGAATATTAAGATGAGGAATCTCAAGATTAACCATCACACTGAGCGCAGCCATTGTGCCAGATATAAATTTCTGTGGGTCAACCATAAATTGGCTGTCAATAAGAAAAATTCCACACAAACGAAAATTCAAATTCTGCAATGTGTCTATCAAATTTTTAATAACTGACATGTGGCTGTAAAGTTCTATTTGTCCAGGACAATCAAATATTATGTAGTCATCATCAACATCACCTAGCTGTTCGTCCAGCCATGCTGGATTCTCTACTAAATATCTAAAAAACATTTGAATTAACATTCAATATAAAGAAATTCGCCCACGTTCTGACTTCTGGCCCGGTCAGAAACCACCCGGATCAATCACCAGGTCATTAAACGATAAAAATAAAATAATACTCACTCCATACAAAAAATGAGTCCACCATTGGGACCAAACTTCAATTCATCATCTTCCATGGCATCATCAAGACTTATTAGCTCCCTGATATCTACAAGTGGTTCATATTCAAAATATTCAGCAGCAGGATCCAAGTTAACCACGTGGATGGTTTTATTTTCATCAGCAGCATGTCGTTGTAAAGCTTGACAGTACGTTGACTAAAGAAGTTATTTAAATAATTTAAAATTTATTATACTGTCCCATTTTTTATAAATAATTTCATACAGGAAATAATTTACTACAAAATCTTTAGGTTATAAATTCAAATTTATTTTTTTACCTTCCCACTGCCCGCTGGTCCCATTACCAATTGTCCGTACCTCATTTTTATTTTATATTTAACACTTTAACAAATATTTACAACAATAATATTTTTTTTTTCGCGTGTTCCGATTTTGGAACCTCGTGCAATTGCGTCTGAATTTTTTTTTGTCTAAATAATTACAGTATTTTGAATAATAATTGAAAAATAGTAAAGTAACTCCACCTGTCTTACAAAACCTATGAGCGAAATATTTTTCTTGGTTTGTAAATTATAAATTCAAAAAAATAATTAGTGTGAAAGCAGACATGAGACAATAAATAAATAAATTTAAATATGAGTGTGAATGTAGCAGACATCAGACAACTTAAAACTTTAGCTATCGATATCTCTGCGAGAAATGTGAATACAAAAAATTTAAAAAGTGGCACTGGCGTGTGTTTCAAATATCTTTTCACGTATTTTTGACTTTTTTTATTCACTGTTTTTCTATCGCTGTAATTTTGAAACTAAATTTTTAACAAGTTCTCTCATAAATATATATTAATATAAATTGATAAAATTTACTTATTTATATCATTGTTAGATGCTCTACTCGTGCATTTTTTTTTTAATCAATAAAATTATCAGAACACATATTTAACCATATCAATTACCAAAATGAAAAAAATGAAAAAAAAAAAATTACACGTATTTAGAGTAACAAAATCTACATGTGCATCTTCTTATTTTTTAAATTTTCAAATTGTATCAGTAGATATTAATTATTTTCTCATCAGACAAATTTTTATATTGGCATATACTAATAAAAAAATTTATATAAATAAAAACACGGCAGGCACATGTTTGTATTCGTAAATACTAAATGTGCATCTCTTTATTTTTTCATTTTTGAAATTACACCCATAAATATTACTAATTTAACTATCAGAAAAACTTTTATAAGGGCATATACTTATAAAAATAATTTATATCAATAAAAAAACGTCAGGCACATGTTTGTATTCCTCAATACTACATGTGCATTTTTTTATTTTTTCATTTTTCAAATTATATTCGTAAATATTAATTATTTTTCCATCAGAAAAACTTTTATATAGGCATACGCCCATGAAAATAATTTATATAAATAAAAAAATGAAAAGGCACGTGTATGTACTCTCAAATACGATAGTATCAATATTTTTGTATATTTTTGAAAAGAATATACTTCACTGCGTCAAATGGAGTAGTAAGACACGTGAAAATCATTTTTTTGTCTCCTGGACTCGAACCTATATGCTCAAGCCTACAAAAGTGCACATTAATTGACCGTAAACGGTGCAATCTTGATGGGCCTCATGCCTCCACTGTTCATCTTATAACTTTAAATACTCGTATTTGAGAGTACATACACGTGCCTTTTCATTTTTTTATTTATATAAATTATTTTCATGGGCGTATGCCTATATAATAGTTTTTCTGATGGAAAAATAATTAATATTTACGAATATAATTTGAAAAATGAAAAAATAAAAAAATGCACATGTAGTATTGAGGAATACAAACATGTGCCTGACGTTTTTTTATTGATATAAATTATTTTTATAAGTATATGCCCTTATAAAAGTTTTTCTGATAGTTAAATTAGTAATATTTATGGGTGTAATTTCAAAAATGAAAAAATAAAGAGATGCACATTTAGTATTTACGAATACAAACATGTGCCTGCCGTGTTTTTATTTATATAAATTTTTTTATTAGTATATGCCAATATAAAAATTTGTCTGATGAGAAAATAATTAATATCTACTGATACAATTTGAAAATTTAAAAAATAAGAAGATGCACATGTAGATTTTGTTACTCTAAATACGTGTAATTTTTTTTTTTTTCATTTTTTTCATTTTGGTAATTGATATGGTTAAATATGTGTTCTGATAATTTTATTGATTAAAAAAAAAAATGCACGAGTAGAGCATCTAACAATGATATAAATAAGTAAATTTTATCAATTTATATTAATATATATTTATGAGAGAACTTGTTAAAAATTTAGTTTCAAAATTACAGCGATAGAAAAACAGTGAATAAAAAAAGTCAAAAATACGTGAAAAGATATTTGAAACACACGCCAGTGCCACTTTTTAAATTTTTTGTATTCACATTTCTCGCAGAGATATCGATAGCTAAAGTTTTAAGTTGTCTGATGTCTGCTACATTCACACTCATATTTAAATAATGAAATTTTAAAAAATGCGCGTAATAATTTTTCAAATATTTAAACATGAATTTTTAAATTTTAATTCCACTTACATTTTACTTATTTATTCAAAAAGTTTATTAAAGATACGAGTGTGAATGTAGCAGACAAATTTTAAATTATTAATAAATAGAATAAGTAATTAATAAAATTAAATTTGAAAAAAATGCGCATTTTAAAAATTTAAAAATTAATAAGTGCATTTATAAATATTATTTTTTAAATTATACTCTATTTATTTATAATTTTAAATTTGTCTATCTGCTACATTCATACTAATTTAAAAACTGACAATTGACAGCTACATTCACACTCATGAAAAAGTATCATTTTAAAATCATTAGAATTAATTTTATAATCACTGTATCAAAGGTACATTTAAATTATAGATAGCAATTAAAATTACGTGAAATAATTATTTTTAAAAGTTATAAATATCAATAAATTATAACAAGTGTTTTTTTTTTTAGTTTTATCAACAGTTGATATGGAGAAATCTTAACAATGAGACAGAAAACGCTAGAAAGAATAAAAAATAAAGAGAAAAACGTGCTCGTCTCAGTGAGAACTAAAACAGAAATAAAGTTTAGTTTTACTTATAAATTTTTTACGACCTGCTTTTAAAATAATTATGTTTTGTACGTTACACATATGTTTATTTAAAAAAATATATAAACAGGTAAATTTAAAAAATAAATAAATAGTAAATAAATTAATGATCAATGAACGTACATTGCTGTGGACTACTTTGATACAAAAATAATTTATAAAATCTAATTAAGTATTCATTTGAAAAATGGGTACTGTTGATTATGGACTACCACCCAACGGTGGTCTTATGCCAGTAAGTTAATTTTTAAAATATTTATATTTGTTGTATACATAAATTACTTGATTTTTATTAATTAATCTGTTGTATTTTCGTGGGGAGCTGGGAAAATTTTATTTTATTTATTTTATTGTAAATTATTGCAGCAAATACAAGCACTCATAGCACCTCCAGTATCAGAAGAGTCAAAATTATCAAAAAGTAAGAAAGATAAAGATGAAAAAAGGCATCCGTATTTCAAGAGACCTGGGAGAGGTCATAATAGGGACTCTTGTGATGCTTGTCAAGACGGTGGTGAGTTAATTTGCTGTGATAAATGTCCAGCTTCGTTTCATTTACAGTGCCAGTGAGTATCTATTTTAATAAAATATTTTTAGTGGTAATTGTTTATAATTACGATTGGTCAATTTTATTTATATTTTAATTTTAAATTTATATGGAAGAAATATTTTTAAAAGAAAAGTTGATTTGTAATAACGCGACCAATCCTGATGCTACAATTATTAATAGTATATCGTGTGACGAGGGATGAAGCAAAAGAATTTGAGACAAAGGTGAAGGCTGACATCACCCGCAATGAAATCGTCTTTCATCCTGAGTTACACACAAGATTTTTCATGATTACCTGCATTGGAACTTAAAGTTTCAGTGTTGCAGTCAGCAGAAACAAGTTAATTTAAGACCAACCACGTAAGCGTAAATTGTCATTTGTAATTTATAATTAAGCAGAAACTATAAATACTACTTATTATTGACATTAATTTTTATAAAATTTAATCACAGTCAGAACTGTCATTTACGTATATAAAATTAATGCTCTGAAATTACTGCACAGAAAAAAGTATTTGTCTGTGTATTAAATAAAGTACAAGTATCAGAGTTTAAATTGCGAAAGACTTCAGTCAGCGGGCAGAGACATAATTTGTTTTTTCCACACATTTTGTTTCTACCCGCTGACACATTTACAATTTACGCGTCTGCTAATATTCCTCTGCATCGAACTGAAATACGCTTCTTCTGACTGGCTCTAGAGACACTGAAACTTGATTTCGATGCTGGTATCATGAAAAACAATTGATTTTCCATTAAATATTAATAACTAACATCAATATTATTATTATTATTTCAGTGATCCGCCTCTAGATGTATCAGATATACCAAACGGTGAATGGATTTGCCATGCTTGTCGTTGTGCAAAGAAAGATCTTAAGACAAGTTTAAAAAATAAGAATAATAATAACAATAATATTAATAATAATAACAATAACAATAGTAATAATAATAGTTCTAACAAAAAGTCACCTCTAGAAGTATTAGCATTAGCAGCATCACTAGTTAATCCACGCGAATTCGAATTGCCAAGAGAGCTAAGACTACCAATAACTTTTCCCGGTACAGACAAAGTTGATGTGCTACCCGGTAAACGCGGTAAGCATCAAGGTACATCATCAAACAACGGAAAAAGTCATTGTTTGGATTCAAATTTAATGGTACCACTACCAGCAAGGTTGTGTTATGAGTGTGGGAAAAGTTGTAAACGTGCTCCACTTATTGCTTGTGATTACTGTCCATTATATTTCCATCAAGACTGTCTAGATCCTCCGCTAACGGCCTTTCCAAGTGGTCGCTGGATGTGTCCAAATCATCCGAATCATTTCATCGATCAGAATCTTCTGCACTCATGCAATGCAACCGAACGTTTAAAACTATGGGACAAATTTGCGACACGTCGAATAGACCAGCATGCTGTCAAATTAGAATTTTTGCGGAAAGTTCGTGCAGTAAATCCGCCATTTAGAGTTAAGTTGACGTCTAACGGTAGAAGCAAAGTCAAAGTACCGTCAATGGTTAAGTATTATTATGCTAATCCAGTTGAATTAAATACCATAAACTCTTACCGAGTCAAAACACTCATAAGACCTTATGTTGAAAAAACAGAAGATATAAATATAAGTAATGGAGAAAATGAAAAAATTAATGGACATGATAGACTAGATAATTGCTCAAATAATTTAAATGATGACGAATTCAGAGAATCAAATGATTGTAAATCAGATGTCTTGGATAAAATGAAAGTCGATGATGAATCATCCGATCAACAATTAAATCCCGAGGAAATTTATAAAGATAAACATAAAAAAAATTTAGATTACACTAGTTCGCGCAATGGAAATATGATTAAAGAAGGAGTCCAGCTGCTAGAACGACCCGTTTTAGAAGCTTTAGCACAACAAAGACTAGAGCAAATATTAAACCCACTGGACGATGACTATCGGATAATAAACGACCAGTACGAAGCACGAGCCGCGTTGTTTCCACTGAGCAGAAAACCTGGACCCCCAGCTTTGATGGTCAGCAGAACAATGACCATCGGTACCGGTGCTAACTGCGATGTCTTACTGTCGAGATACGGCAACTGCGAGTGCGTTTCCTCAAAACACGCGGTCATTTTTTTTGACGACAGTACCAAGAGATACGAGCTGCTCAATTACAGCGAGTACGGTACTACTGTCGATAATGTTTTTTACTCATGTGACTGTTCGAATTTATCTGGCAGACGCAGCAAACAGGAGGATGTGCTACCAGACAATTGGAAACCATATGGAACATTGAAAGATTTATCGAGCAATAAATCTAACGGCAACAGAGTGTCATGCAAATGCTCAACAGATGTTGATCTCGAAGATCTTAATCAAGTTTACACGCAAGCTGGCTGGGAAGGCAGTGCCACTGTCGCTCATGGGTCTATTCTTACATTTGGGTGTCTTGTTTTCGTTTTTAGTACTGTTGCTGTGCAATCAAAATATTAAAAAATATATTCTTGTAATATTAATAATTAATGATGTTAATATTTTTTTTTTTTTGACAATTTTGATATTTTACAATGGATTATTTATATTAAAAAAAGGCATTTTTTAAATTAATTGCTACTGGTTAATTTTTTTATAATTTACTTTAAGGTAAATTGAGATTAACAATAAGATGATAAAAAGAGAAACAAAAAAACATCCTGTTTATTATTATTATAATAGTAAAATACCTAATACTCATTGTTATGACGTCTCGTTGCTTCAGGTACAGCGCAACGACTATAAGACTATCAATACTTAATTAATATTTTTTATTTTTTCTGTACTATTTATTATTTTTATTTGAAATTAATCCCATCGAAAAATACTTTTGTTAATTTGATATGTCGAATAAAAGATTTAAAAATAATGGCGACATTTTTTTTAAAAATTAACTGACATTTAGTGACAAAGTAACAATAAATGTACTGCTAGTGTTGATTTTTATCACAGATTTATTGTAATACGTCTCAGTCGCCACGCAAATTAAATCTTACATTTTTAAAAAGGGGTTTTAAGCATTTTTATTTTATTTGTCAGTTAACTCGTGAGTTCTTATTTGGGCCATTAATTTATCGTATGCACTATTTGTAAAATGTTTAAAAAATAATGTATATATTTACATGTATTATTTTTTTACGGTATTTATATAAATTGTAATGGAAAGTGTTTTTTTTTATTTATGAAAAATTGTTTTTTTATTATTAAAAAAAATGTCTTGTAACACTTTACAAATAGCAATTGATTATACTTAATAAATTATCTACGAGTTTATGCGTTTTGTAAATAGTTTTGTAATAATATAAATTTTTTATTCGTTGAGTTATCAAATTATTATTTTTTATGCTTAGTAATTTCTATGATCCTGCAGTCAGCAGACAATTAATAACTTTCGGATTTTATTTTGCAACGAATTAATTACAAAAAAAAAAAACTAAAAAAATGCACATGTAGAAAATTGAAAAAGCTATAAGTGCAATTTTTCAAAAAAATTTTTTTTTTCATAATTTATCAATTTTATAAAAATTCAAAAATTATTAGACGGCTAACTGCAGTATCATTAATTTGTTGATTATTTTATTCTTGTTCTTTCAGCTTACACTGATGAGAAAAAATTCATCAAGTGTATGTTAATTGAGTCACCTTTCACATGATATAACAGTCGCAAGATTCAGAATAATAATAATAATATTAATAACAATAATAATAATAATTATTATTATTATTATTATAATATATTAATAATTGTATAAAATTAGCTAATAAACGTTTGAAACTAGTGAGCACAATATCTATGACACACATTGAAGCTTTCTCTGTCTTAAATAACGAGATCAATCATACTCGTATTCATTTTTTTAATCAATTTTTTTTCAATTGTTTATTATTAAATTATTACTCAATGTCCGTAAATAAAAAATATTTAGAAAGTAACTAAATATTTATTTATTTTAGTTTAGTTTTGTTTTAAAATTAAATAATTAGTATAATAAAACGTGCTAACAACATTTTTTCCTATGTTGCTTGGTACTTTTTCTTAAATTAACTGTTTCGTTTGTTTGTATAGCCTGACGTTCTTTACGTTCTTTTTTTGTGCGTAAAACTTGACGGGTTATCGCCATAAACATCTGAAAAAATTTAGTCAGTTAATTTCATTTATTTAAAATACAAATTAAATTATGATAAATTTCCGTTGTAAAAAAAATTACAAAAACTATCACTATTCAATACTTAGAAATTCAAGACAGTGTAGGATCTTTAAATTAAATTTTTATGTTAACTATTTTTCTTTGGTAACTTGGACTCGGTTTTAAAAAAATGTAATTGCCGATTAAACTTTTATAGAAACAAATCTAAAATTTTTGAAAGTTCAACTCAAAGTTCTGTTCTCCCAAGTAGGACACGGCTTTGTGACATCAGAAATTTATGTCACCGAAAAAATATCTGCTTTAAAAAATGACGGCAAAAATTAAATTACAAATAATTGTCAAATAAGTCATCTAAAAAATTTTTTAATTGAAATTACTTTTCTAAGGTAAAAATAAATGATACTGAAGTTAACCAACGTCTAATAATTTTTTGATTCTTTCCAAAACGATACACTATAAAAAAAAATTGCACCAATAGTTTTTTTAATTTTCTACATGTGCATATTTTTAGTTTTTTTTGTCGTCATATATTTGTTATGAAAAAAATTCAAAAAATTTTTAATTGCCTGTTAACTTCAGGATCATGAAAAAGAAAAAAATTTTCTATGACTCCTAGGATCAACATCTGTATGTCTTTTTTACAAAAAAAAAATTTCTCGTCCTTTTAAATGACATCTTAAAGTTGTCTCTGTGCTACTTGGGCTGTCTTAAACTTTCATAAGTTTTAAATAAAGAAAAATTTTTTACAATGAATTATTTTTTACTTGCAACAATAATAATACCTCTTCAACATTAATATTATCCTTAGCAGAAGTTTCAAATAATTGAATCCCCATTTGGTTGGCAAAACGTTGAGCATCTTCTGTCAACACAACTTTATGATTAGGCGCATCATTTTTATTGCCAACTAAAACCCTGTTGACAATGTCACAGTTGTGCTCTATTTCATGTAACCATCGCTTGACATTCGCAAAAGAATCCCCACTGGTTACGTCATAAACAACAATAACACCATGTGTTCCTCTGTAATACGTCGACGTTATTGTCCGGAATCTTTCTTGTCCAGCCGTGTCCCATATTTGTAACTTAACTCGTTCACCGTCAACTTCAACAGTTCTTATTTTAAAATCAACTCCTATTGTTGTTATATAGCTTCCATTGAATGTGTTGTCAGCAAACCTGAGCAGCAGTGAACTTTTTCCAACTCCTTTAAATTTTAAAATTATTTTATTAAATACTAATGTAAGTCTTATTTATAAATAATTAACAGTTGAGAGCCTCTGATCTTTAGATAAAGTTCATGTATCCCGCGTTTTATTCATTACTACACATATTATAGAATTGTATCAAGGACTCAATACACCAGACAACCCTTTTATCTATCATGACTCTTCATAATGCGGAAGGCAACAATTTCATTATCATTCATTTTTTATTACACCAGTCGTTAAATTCCATCAATAAATTCAGTCTCATGAATTTCATTTTATTTAAATTCTAAAAATATATTATTTAAATTCAAAAAATTTTTGTAATTACCACTGTCTCCAATAATTAGTAGCTTGAACAAATGATCATACTCCCGAGCCATTTTATTAAGAATCTCCTTGTTCTTTGGTCCAGCAAATCTCAGTCTCGAGTATTTAAATATATGTATATATGTATATATATAACCACAATAAAAAATTTAAAAAAATAAGTTAATGATTAAAGTAACTGACAATCCATTGATAAAAAAAAACCAGATAATAATTTAAATAAAATTTGAAAAAATTCAATGATGGTATTTATTTCTTTGTGATTAAAATACCACGAGATTTTAAAAAAATAACTTTCCTTTTGTTTCTCACAGCTCATAAAAACTCCTCGGAGTTTTTGACACTTGCTACTGATTAAAGTTATTTTAAAATCACAAGATCGCCATATTTTACTGGATAAGCGATATCACACTATTCATTTCATTATTATATTATTATCGCTATTGAGAAAATTTATTCGTTATACATAACGCCCACATCGACATACTTGTTTTACTCTTCTTCAACTTCAATCTTTACATATACGTATATATATATATACACACATATATTTATATACTCTCATGTATACTCCGTCTTTTTTTGTTCACAATTTAAATCCTCGGCACTAAGTTTTACTAAAACTGCACAAAAAAAATTTATTAACAAAAAAATGTACATATATATAAATACAAATACTTTATATTAATATATACTTTATAAATATGCTGTTACTTTTTAAATAAAACTGACGCGGACTTAAATTTTTTTATTATTTGTTTGAATTAACCAACTACTGGATCTTTTCACGTGTACACTTTTAATTGACAATTAAAATAATTTAAATAACTATAAACTAGATGAGAAAATATTATTTTCATTTTGTAACAGCCAAAATAGTATAGTTTAATAATTAATGCTGTTACAAGTCACAAATAATGCCACACTATATAAATATATGAGTGTGAATGTAGCAGACATCAGACAGATAAATTTTAAATAAATAATTAACTAAATTTACGAAATGTAATTTTTAAAACTGCGCGCGCTTTTATTTAATTTTTTAAATACGGAGTTTTTTATTTTTTTTCCACCCACATTTTATTTATTTATTCAAAAATTCGAAATTTCTAATTGTCAGTTACATTCACACTCGTAAATATGAAACTATTATTATTATTGTTATTAAATATATCATACTATAGAGTTTATTCAATTGTAATTCAAATATAATTATATCTATAGATATATAAACTTCCTAAATAATAATCATAATAACTACTTGAAATAAATGTGTACTTGCAATCTAAATATACTTAAATTTATGACACAAAATATATGAAAAGTATCGAACTATCTCGATCTCGAAAATAAAAATCGTCTAGATCTAGAACTTTGAATTACTGGGAGGTTAAGTTTGAATTTTATAAATTATATAATTTACTGATGATTATTTAATAAATAATAACAAAAATAATGAATTCTGTTCCGATACCTAAAGACACTCAGGTAAATTATCTCTTTTTTTTTAATTAATAACTAAATAATTATTTTGTATTACCGGTTACTTAATTAGAATGAGTGTGAATGTAACTGACAAATGAAAATTTTTTAAATATTGTAGTAAATAAATAAAATTTAGTTAGAATAAAAATTAAAAAATGGGTATTTAAATCAATGAAAAATTAGCGCGCGCATTTTTTTAAATTTGATTATTTATTTAAAAGTCTGCTACATTCACACTCATTGAAAGATTGTTATGATTTTTAAAAATTATAAAATGAATATTTAAATAAAATAAATTATTGACAGGACTTTCAATTCAAACAATCAACAGTACGTCAAGTATGTGAGAGTATAAAAAATATACCAAGTGCGTGCAATTTAATTGTCGCTGATGCTAAGCGCGGGTTGCTGTACACCGCAACTGATGATAAATTGACAGTACAAAAATCCGACTCAAGCAGCAATGATTGGAGACTCGATTATAAGCTTCCATACCCGGTGTCACGTCTGTCAATGAGCTGCGATTATTCTTATTTGGCAGTGACGTTTAACAGATCGACGGCTCACATCTATAGCGCCAGTTCGCTGGCTAAAAATTCCCTGGAACTCCTTCATGAGATCCAGTTGTCTCATTCAAGTCAGAACGTATTTGCTTATGACTTAAAATGGAACCCAGCGATACCGGGAATGTTTTGTACAGTGGCCAGCGACCACTCAATCGGAAGTTTCCAAGTTAAAATAGAGCAGAAGACAACAGTTGGTGTTATAGCGCTAGAAAAAATTCAAAATGTCGAAGCTATGTGTGTTGCTTGGAGTCCAAAAGGTAAGCAATTAGTCGTAGGGTGTAAAAATGGTAACATAATTCAGTTGAAACCAGAGTTGAAAGTTATGAGAACTATTTCTGGGCCTTCTCCAAGCATAGGAGAACTTATAACAATTCTTTGGATAAGTAATTATCAGTTTTGCGCTGCTTATTATGATGGAAACGAACGTCGGGTTAATGTACTGATTGTTGATGCACCAAAAGGTGCTGACGCCAAACCCACGTTTACTTGTTATGAAGACATAACATTCGGAATGCCGGATAACGATGCTGAATACTTTCCGAGATATTATTTTGACTATGTACCTGAATGGAATCTGATAATAGCAGCCAGCAGTAGCAGCAGTGAAGTAGCTATTCTAGGATCACTTGATAATGGCACCACCTGGGAGCAGTGGCAACTAATTGACAGCGGAAGAGCGCAACTTCCATTTGTGCGTACGTCTGAATCATACCCAGTTGGTATGACAATTGATAGATCGTCAACAGTAATTTTACCATGGGGTCCAGAGAGTACTTTACCACATCCAGTTCCAGTCTTACATTTATTCGGTACTTCGGGACAAATAGTCAGCTTTCATATGGTAAATTTACTGCCAAACTGTCCAGCTCTGTGTACACCGCCCTCCGAACCGGTCAAAACTGACCAAATTAATACCACAATAACATCAGAGATGACTTTTGTTCCCCATTCAGTAGCAACGAGCACTCCAAGACCAAAGCAAACTGAGTCGCTTATAGAGAGACCTAAAGTAGCGATACCTCCTCCGAATTTTTTTAGTGAACCTGCAAAGTCTGTCGCAGCTCCAATCGCGGCACCGGTTAATCCACAGATGTCTGCACCACCAGTGGAATTAAAAATTCCAAAGCCAAAACCAGTTGATAAATCTGCAGCTACGCAACAAATCGAAAGTAAACTTTTATCTAAACAAGTGCCAGCACCAGCTCCAGCTTCGGCTGCTCCTGCTCCAGCTTCTACTTCAGCTCCTACTCCACCAGCAGTTGAAAAAATAACTTACGATGACAGTTTATGCTGGCGCGCATTTCGTGAAGAGCAGATTCATTTTGAAAAAGAATTACAAACAATTTTAGAACCTCAAGTATTTGATATTGGCACTGAAGAAGAACGAGAAAAATTAATTTTACAATCTGAACAAGTTGATAATTTTATACAAGAATTAAATGAAGCAACAAACAGTTTGAGTAATGAAATTTCTTATTTGAATTCACTGTTACTACAATCATTTGCTTGGCTAGAAGAAACTAAATCGAAACAATCTAGTGGTAATTTAACCCGAGATCATCATGATAAAAGTAAAATAAATGAATTGCAACGACGTTTTTCACATCTACAGTCTCAACTAATCCAAGCGATGAAAGTTTTAGACTCACGCTGGGCTGAAAATGAGCAGCAAGAAATGGCGAAGTTTAAAATTCCCGGTCTGGAATATATCTATCAATGTTTGACGAGATACAATCAACTTATTCAGGTAAACAAGAAACGTATCAATGAAGAGACAAAGAAATGGAAGTCTCTGTCACGTGGAAATAAAATTTCAAGTTTGAATAAATCTCTTTCCAAACTTAATATCAGTTCTACTTCTTACGGGGCTAATACTGAAGATGATATGATTGAAATGCGTTGCAAAGCCGTCGCTGATAATACAAAGAATTTTACTTTACAAAAGCAGAATAAATTGCGTGATATTTTGATGCGAACTGAGCCTCGTATCATCAAGAATATTAATCCCTCAAATGTTCATGGTAGATTAGAAGCAACACTTTCAGCTCTTGCACTACAAAGTACTACTCCAATTACAACTAAGAAAAAAGATAAAGTCACTCCTGCAGTTGTCACTCCTTCAGCTGTCACTCCTTCAGTTGTCACTCCTTCAGTTGTGACTCCTGTAGCTGTCACTCCTTCAGCTATTACTCCTGCAGTTGCCACTCCTCCATCTGTTACTACTGCAGCTAGTACTACTGCACTAACAAAAATAATATTTACATCAACAGAAGCTTCCACTGAGACAAAGTCATTAAAACCCACAACTAAACCTCAGAGTCCTCTTGCATCACTCAATAGTATCGTAGCCAACCTTGGATCCTCTTCATTGGATACTTCTGTAAATCAAACTAAAACTTCTGAGCCATTGAACTTCCCAGCCAGCACATTTTCATCAGTATTTGGAAGCAATCTTACGACACCTAAAGTTAATGACAAATTAAATCTAGCTGGTGGAAAAACGTTTGCTGTTAAAAAAGTAACCACCCAACAAAACACAACACTTGTGCAGTCGGCACCAGTAGCAGCAACGACAGGGTTTTTAAAACCAATACCAATTTCTTTTGGTACACCAGAGCCAAAAGCAGATAATTCAACTCCTAAAGAAAATACAAGTAAGCCAGTGATAACTTTCAAAGCCAAGGAAACTCCAACAACTCCTGGCCAACCGCTGTCTTTATTCACGTCAAATATTCTTGAAACTTCGGTGGCTGGATTGGGGACATCAAAAGTCAGTCAGCCTGCAACAGCAGGACAAAGTCAGCCGACAAATCTTGGAACCAGTATGACATTGTCATTGAAAAGTTCTCTTCCAAGTCCTGCGACTACCAGCCAACAAACGCTCTTCAGTTTTGCCACTCAGCCATTGACCACGTCGACTTCAAAACCTGTCACTGCAACAGCACTTTCTGAATCCATCCAGACGTTCTCGTTTGCTTCGAAACCAATGGATGCACCAACTTTGCCATCAATGACTGAACAATTTTCCACACCTCCTACTACTCAATCACTGGATCTATCAAAATTATCTAGCGGCCTTTCGTTGTCAAATTTGGCGGCCGAGAAACCCGCGAGTTCAGTGCCCAGTTCGACTTTCTCATTTGGCCAGCTATCGATACCTTCTACGCCGCTTAATTTTGGACAAGCTTCTGCTGCAACACCAACTTCAGCTGCTCTTCAGTCAGCTGGTATCAACGTCAATTTACCAGCTGGAACTACTATTGAAAAACAACCGCTTAGCTCTACTAGTCCACCGTCGACTCAAACCTCTTCACTATTCAGTACCTCACCTTTATTATCATCCAGTATGTTTGGTGGAGCGACAGCCGGGCAAACTTCAACCTCTATTTTTGGTGGGAATGCGGCTGCTGTAACAACATCGCAATCAGTATTACAAGATAATAATAAAGTTACTTCGACAACAGCTGAAAAAACTTCCACGGCACAATTGTCACAGTTATCATTTGGAGAAAGTCAATCAACATCAACTAATTTTTCTAGTGCTGTATCTAAATTATTTGGTAAACCATTAACACAAGCTACAACTTCAACGACATCACCATCATTTTCTCAACCAGCAGCAGCAACATCACCATCATTTGCTCAACCAGCAGCAGCAACTGGAGCAACATCGCCATCATTTGCCCAATCAGCAGCAGCAACTGGAACAGCATCGCCATTTGGTCAATCAGCAGCAGCAACTGGAACAACATTGCCATCATTTGCTCAGTCAGCGGCAGCAACTGGAGCAGCATCGCCATTTGCCCAATCACCAACAGCAGCAACCGGAGCAACACCACCATCATTTGCTCAGTCAGCAGCAGCAACTGGAGCAGCACCACCGTCATTTGCTCAGTCAGTAGCAGCAAGTGGAACCACATCACCATCATTTGCTCAACCAGCAGCAGCAACTGGAGCAGCACCATCATTATTTGGCCAGTCTGGAGCTACAACTGGTGTAACGTCACCGATATTTGGTCAATCTGGACTATCAACTCCAGCAAATCCTGTAAAAATACCACCAACAACGACAGCATCCAGTTTCTTCGGAGCCCCTCAAAACCAATCAATCAGTTCACCATTCAGTGGCTCCGGTACTTCATCTTTGTCTTCAATGTTTGGGGCCACGACTGTAAATTCTGAACCAGCGCCACCAGGTACAGGAATAGGATCAGGTTCTTTGTTTGGGGGAGGAACGTCCAATACATCAACGCCACTCTTTGGAGCAGCTTCGCCCACAGGTCCCTCGATATTCGGCGGTGCCGCTGCAAAACCCGCGGCCCCAGCGTTTGGAGGCGCACCAACATTCGGATCACCAGCAGCTCCTGCTTTTGGCGGGACCGCGACTTTCGGCTCAAAGCCTGTTTTTGGTGCTCAGTCATCAGTATTCGGTGCGTCGAGTCCTTTCGGAGCTGCACCGGCATTCGGTGCTAGTCCTTTTGGCTCATCAATGCCTGCTAATCCCCAGGATGGTAATATGTCAATGGGCAATACTACGTTTGAAACATTAGCGACCCAAAATGGAGGACTTTCGTTTAATAGTTTAGCTCAAAAAAGTCCTACCCAAGACAAGCCAGCATTTTCCGGCGGAAGTTCTTTCACTAGCTGGCGATAATTTCAACAATTATTTTTTTTTTTTTTTAATTTTTTTCTGTCAACTTAAAAATCTTACCGTTTAAATTTGTGAGTTTTTTTTTTTAATAAGATTGTGCTCATGTAAATAAAATAAAGTTATTTGTATTTCTTTTTTATTTATTGTTGTTATTATAAAAAATATTAATTACAATTAATTATATCATATCATAAGTCTTAATTAATATAAGAGAAAAGATATAGCTAAATTTATATCGCTCGTTTGACGGGTTTAGGTGCGATGGAGACTTTAGTCGGTTTGCAAAGCTCTAGAATATACGGATCATCATTTGGTGAATAAGTACAAGCATTAGATGAAGACACCAGGAGAGCAATCGACACTTCAACGTTGCAAGCCTCCATCCAGACTTGATGCGACAACAAGACAGTTGTCTTTAATCTGTAATCAGTTCCTTCGGGATTTTGCGGCCTCAAATCCGCTTTTTTAGGCAGCAGTAGTTGCACCTGTTGATCAGGATGTCGTAATTTAATTCTGATAGTACTCGGGTCACGGAGGTTTAGGATTTTAGCAGTGAGAGGTATTCCAAGAATGAGACCACCCGTGAATTTAAGAGCCGCATCAGCGTCTCCGCGAGGTTCCTCAATAATTGCGCGGCATAATTTAGTAGTAACTGAGGGACGCGGCAGTCGTTCTTCTCCATGTGCTGGTGGAGTTGTCAGAAGAGGTAACAGTAACCGTGATAGAGATCCAGGTTTAGCGTCCGCCATGGTAGGAATTTCCATCACTAGTGCCCGGGAAAATGGTGGCAATTTTGATGTATCTTCGGGTAACGAATCAGCTTCGGACAAAAATTGTCTTGCCAGTGGCAGTGCGCTGCCAGTTGCACTTTTTGTTATTCTTATCAACTCAACGGCTAGTGCTTTCAACCAAACGTCTGTTGCAAGAATTATTTCATTCTCTTCTAATCCAACAAACAGATGCTGTAATCTTTAAAAAAAATAATTAGTTAATTAATTAATTAAGGGACAAGGGTTCTGAGATACAAAAAAAGAGCATATTTTTGAAATTTTTTTTTCAGAGTACCTTCGTTATTAAAATTTTTAAAATTTGTGACATTATTAAGCATCATTTCAAGAATATTCTCCTAAATTTTCATAAAAAAATATTGAAAATTAAGCCAGTGGTAGTGGGGAGAGACAAGTCATGAGAGAAGCAGTCATGAGTTGTCCTGCCTACCGCATGGAGACTTTTTTGAGGTGACTCGTCTCTCCCCACTACCACTGGCTTATTTTTCAATATTTGTTTATGAAAATTTAGGAGAATATTTTTGAAATGATGCTTAATACTAATGTCACAAATTTTGAAAATTTTAATAACGGAGGTACTCTGAAAAAAAAAATCACATCCTCTTTTTTTGTATCTCAGACCAGCTTCCCTCCCTTGACAATGAATAAATCAATTTAACAAAGTATTTTAGATACTTACTGCTGGACATTTTTTAGTAACAACAAAATGTTGCTATTTGACGAAGGCAAAGTATTCATTGGCATCGAATCTGTTTGCGACTGAGTTATTTCTTTGATAGCAGACCGTAGTAGTAAAAGACATCGTACGTAGAGCGCAGTAAAATGAGATGCACCTTCCATTTTTTTGTCCATTTCAGCCAACCTGTCAAGATCAACAGCAGCAGCTTCTAGTAACTGCACGTAGACTTTACCACCAGGTCTTGCATTCTCGACACCAGCAACCATCCGCTCCAAGAACTCTTGACCTCGTCGGTCACAAGTCTTTTCGTCCTTCTCATCCACGTCGACGCCGGGTGCTCGAACCAAAGCTGGTCGCAAACGTGGCACCAAGTGCGGCATCGTGTCTCGCAGATAGTGGTAATGTTTAGCCGCGTGCTCAGAAAAAAGTGCGTGCATACTAGGACAGTGTAGGGCCGCATTGAATATCAATACCAGAACACTCGCGTACGAGGGATCATCAACATCTGGCTCGGGTGTGTCAAAGAATGGATGCCGTCCAAGCAATTGCGGTACCAGTGGCAATGTTAGGTACGGATGAGAAGCACCGAGAGCTGCTAGACAGCTTCTGATGCTGTCTTTGTCCTGCGGATACCTCGTCAAGTTATCAATAAGTCTATTGACACACATGTGGAGACAATTTCTGGTAGCGAGACGACTGGCAGCGAGAGTTGCATGCAACCCTTCTCTAACTTCATCAGAAAAGTCTTCTAATGCACATAAAATTGTCTCCAGTTGGTCTTCTTGAAGAGTAACACTCGCAGACATTTTTCTCAACGACTCAATGGCTTTTATCCTGACATCCTGGATCTCATCATTGAACATATCAACCATAAAGTCCAAAGCGATTCGGGCTATTGCCGGTCGTTCTAGAGACAAAGTGCAGAGTGACTCGACAGCTGCTGTACGGACTTCTAGAAACTCATCCTCAAGTCCGTGGATAAAAGCTCCGCATGATGCACTGCGTTCTTCTATTTCAGAGCCCTCGTCTTCAACGCGCATTTGCTTTTTATCCAAAGCTTGCTCTATGTATCTACTCGAGACCTTCTTCATAGCCCCCATCAAACTCATTGCTGTGGCGCGAACTCGTGGTGACAAATCACCCATCAGTCCACAGAGTTTTGAAAACGCGCTGTCTATCATTCGAGTGTCTTCGCCATCAGTACCGACGATTATATTTTCTGGATACTCGATACCCAGCATCCAAATTAGCTTCAGTACAGCTCGTCTTACTATTTCATAGTCATCGCGAAGAGCACTGCAAGCTTCGGAGAAAAAATTAGGAGTCAACCTGCAGCCGCGTTCCGAATGAAGTTCTGCCATTGTTTCAAACGCTGCTGCACGAACTCGAGGATCCTGTGATCTAGCATAATGACTTACAAGTACCAGAGTGTCATCGCTTGAGTTCAATGACAAATAACGTCCTATTATTGACAGACAACGTGTCTGGACACCATGCCAAGTATCTGACAAATGTTCCCGCGCTATTTTCAAAACTCCCAAGCGATGATAGTCTCCAAGTTTCAATAACGTTGACAACCCCTGACTTATTACTCGATGTGACTCTTCATTTTTTAACAAACGTGACGTTTCGTCAATTATTCTCACTTTTTCCGACGAGTGACTGGTCACTTCTCCCAGCTCTGCTAGCACCCAGAGAATTTTAGCTCTCACCGCAGCTTCAGTTTCTATTCCGAACCGTTCAATCAACTTGGTAACTGTCAATGGGACATCTTCAGAGGACATTCGCGACAGGGTGTCGGATATTCGTACCAGTAATTGCAGTGCATCGTTCCCGCCTTTGCATTTCTCCAAACATTCAACGTAAGCCAGAGCTGAACAAACGTCTGATCCATTTTTTGTGCTGCTGCTCGACTGCAAGCGCAGTGTTCGGAGACGTTTTATCGGCGGTTCTCCAGTTACGACCTAAATTTAATTATTTTATTAAATTAGTGATAAATTGAAGCAGGTCATAAATGAGTGTGAATGTAGCAGACAAATTCAAAATTATAAATAGAGTTAATAATTTAAAAAATAATATTTGCAAAAAATGCACTTATAAATTTCAAAATTTTTTAAATGCCCATTTTTTAAAAATTTATTTTTATCAATTACTCTATTCATTGATAATTTTAAATTTGATGTCTGCTGCATTCCCTCATGATAAAAAATTTTTTAAAAATTTCTATTTACTTGGCTTTGATTAAATTCTGCGAGGACTCGTTTCTTGATAAGAGCTGCCATTTCACCAGGTTGTTTTTGTTAAAAAATATATATGTATATATTTTTTTACATCATATAGAAGGATAATAATTTGAATTTTTTTAATTATCAGCAATAATTATTTGAAAAAATATTATTTTTAAATTCCATGTAATTTGATATTGAGATTTTGAAATATAAAATTTTTTTATGATTGTCAATAAATCATTAAATTGACATAACCTCTTTGACAAAACTATATATAATTACTTTTAAAATCCGTTGGAAGCACTGCAGAACCACGTGCATGTGATGTCATATTTTCTATTTGTTACTGATTGGTGTTAAAACAGAAAATAAATCCTGCAACTTGATAAAACACTAAATATTTTCATCATAAAAATATAAATTTAAACCTAGACTTTATACATAAATAAAAAATCGATTATTAATACTTATGTTACTTATTATAAGTGTATTTATAAATAATTGAAAAATGTTGGTAAGAATACCTCAGACATCATTGACGACAGCTTTTAAAAATAGGTAATTATTTAAAAACTTTATCAAGTGAACGAAACTTAACCTCTGTTAATATTTTTTAAAATAAATTTGTCAATATGTAGCATTAAATTATTATTCTCCTAGAGTGTTTATTGTTATAATTTTTTTGAAAGTTGTTACAGCTCTGCCCATGTAAGATATTTAAATTTATTGCAAAAATGTCGGTTTTCATCTCAAGGAGCACCAGGACACTTACAAAAAATATCACAGAGTGTCACTGGATTTCCACCGCTGTCAGAGCCAGTTTTGAATTTACCTAAACCCATTTATTCAACAGCCAAAGAAGAAGACCAGACGACGCAGATAAGTGTCTTGTCAAATGGATTGAGAGTTGCATCAGAAAATAGATTCGGAAAATTTTGTACTATAGGAGGTACGCTTATTAATTAGCAAGCCAATTATTCATGAGTATTTAAAACATAATTATATTAATTAATGTCTTATTTGTAGTTCTAATTGACTCAGGACCTAGATTTGAAGTCGCATACCCCAGTGGTATTTCACATTTTCTTGAAAAATTAGCTTTTAACGTAAGTGAATTGCAGACGTAGAAAAAATAATTATTAATTAATTGATTGATCAGCAAGATTTCTTTTATTTTAGTCAACGAAAAATTACAAAAGCAGAGATGACATAATGCTGACGTTAGAAAAGCACGGCGGTATTTGTGACTGTCAAGCATCACGAGATACATTTATATACGCAGCGTCTGCTGAAAGTCAAGGCTTAGATACAGTAACTAAAATTCTCGGAGATATAGTTCTAAGGCCAGTGATCACAGATGACGAACTGAGTTTCGCCCGGCAAACTGTTCAATTTGAATTGGAGTCATTGCATACTCGACCTGAACAAGAACCTTTACTCATAGATATGATCCATGCCGTACGTTTTTCATTATTATTATTATTAATGTACTAAATAATATTTATTTGCTACTAATAATATACATTTTATTACAGGCTGCATATCGAGATAATACACTCGGTCTTCCAAAAATATGTCCATCAGAAAACATCGATAAAATAAATCGCAATATTTTATTTACGTATTTAAAAAATCATTACACACCTAAACGAATGGTTGTAGCTGGAGTTGGTATTGATCATAATGATCTAGT
This sequence comes from Microplitis manilae, assembly GCA_030273425.1. Taxonomy (NCBI): domain Eukaryota; kingdom Metazoa; phylum Arthropoda; class Insecta; order Hymenoptera; family Braconidae; genus Microplitis; species Microplitis manilae. The sequence continues at coordinate 23,338,852 of CP092726.1, forward strand.
CAATGCAGTTCAAAAGTAAATAATTCATAGCTTTAATTTTGTGGCTCCTAGATAACATTTTTGTTATTTATTTTAGGTATTTTGTTGATGAAAGACCGATTTGGGTTGAAGATAATACTCTAGCTTCAGACAAAGGATCTTATGCAGTAGATAATTCAATAGCTCAATATACTGGAGGATTAATAGTGGTAATTAATGTTTTTATCTTTTAAACATAAATTGAAAGTGTGTTTTTCAATAATTATTAAATTATTTAAATTTTATTTCAGGAAGATTGTAATGTACCAGTTTATGCTGGACCCAGTGGTCTTCCTGAGTTGTCTCACGTCGTGATAGGACTTGAAGGATGCTCGCATCAAGATCCTGACTTTATTTCAATGTGTGTTCTTAATATGATGATGGGAGGAGGCGGTAGTTTTAGTGCTGGTGGTCCTGGTAAAGGAATGTACACTCGTCTTTACACTAACGTACTCAACAGGTAAAAAATTTAACTAATAACATTCATCAGTCTATAGATATTTGCTCAGTTATTTAAATAAAAATATATTACTACAGGTATCATTGGCTATACAGCGCGACTGCATACAATCATGCATACATAGACACAGGTCTTTTTTGTATTCATGCATCATCGACACCCGCGCATGTTAAAGAAATGGTGCAAGTTATCGTTAAAGAATTAGTTGCCATGTCTGGAAATATGACCGAAAGCGAATTAGCAGTGCGTTGCATACATATTTAATTAAATAATTAAAGAATTTTGATTAATTTATGGATTTACTTAGTTGAAAAATTAATTTTAAATTCTAGAGAGCCAAGAAACAATTACAGTCAATGTTACTAATGAATTTGGAACAAAGGCCAGTTGTTTTTGAAGACATTGGTCGTCAAGTCCTTGCTACGGGATCAAGAAAACGTCCAGAATATTTCATTCAAGAAATAGGTTCATTTAATTATTTTTAAATTAAACCCATGCTCACACTTTTTTAAAATATTCAATGACTTTCAAGTGTCATAAGCTATAAATTTAAAAAAAAATTATTTATAGTTGACATCAATTAGGAGTCAAACGAAATTTGTTAATTAAATTTCAATAAACTCTTCATGTCAACTCTTCATCAAATTTTTAAAAAAATTAATTAATACAATTATGACACTAGAAAGTCATTACATATTTTTTATAAAGGAGGTACTGACTGAGAACGCTTTCAATAAAATAAATTTACAATTTTAAATTATATTTTAACTGTTAACAGACAAAGTATCGAAAGATGACATTCACAAAGTAGTACGTCGTTTACTTAAATCTCCACCGAGTGTTGCAGCTCGTGGAGAAGTTAAAAATCATTTGTCGTTGCCAGACATCCAAGCTGGTCTGTTGGATACTCAAGGTCGAATGCCAGGATCGCGGAATAGACTTTCACTCTTCCGCTGATGGTTCAATAAAATCTTCGACCATCTGTTCCATTTTTAGCCAAACAAATAAATTTATGTTTCGGTATCATTTCATTTAATCGACTGTAAAAAAATAATTGTAACAATCATTTAATTTAAGCTAAATTACTGATATGACTGCACTTTTATTTTTAAAAATGGATAATATTCAGCTAGGATTTTTTTAATCGCACAAAGTTAGTGCGTGTATATGTTTAAATAAATCGTTAATTCTATTTATCTAAATCTATTATTTATTTGGTTGTTAATTTACGTCTTTTTACTTGCCGATCAATAAAATACTAGTTCATAAGTTATTCACCGGAGTATAGAAATGAATTTTTGATGGTAAATACCAGCGCCTACTCCTGATAGCTCCTGTTTTCCTATCACACGAAGCATCTCAATGCCTCGACGTCACGTTACATTACAAATTATATACATATGTTTGTATCATGTGACGTATAGTCGATAAATTTTCAAATTTTTTATATTATGGCAAAAATATTGGTCGTATAAAAAAATTTTTCAAATAAAAGTTGTTCAAAATTTAATTTCATAAAAAAAATGTCTCTTCTAATTTTTTCATAGGACTAATAAGAAAGCCATAATTTCAAGATCAAGATTTTGGTAATTATCAAAAATTTGAAAATCATTATGAATCTTAATTTTGGAATTACGGTGAAAATATTAGTTGTATCAAAAAATTTTTCAAATAAAAGTTGTTCGAAATTTAATTTTATAAAAAAAATGTCTCTTCTAATTTTTTCATAGGACTAATAAGAAAGCCGTAATTTCAAAGTTAAGATTTTGGTAATTAGCAAAAATTTGAATAAATCATTATGAATCTTAAATTTCGAATTACGGTGAAATTATTGGTCGCTTAAAAAAATCATAAGAGAGATTTTTTTTAGAAAATTAAATTTCCTACAACTTTTGTTTGAAAATTTTTCTGATAAAACTAATATTTTCACCTTAATATCAAACATTTGAATCATTCATTTCAAAACTAAGGCAAAATTAATTTAAAAAAATAAAAATCCTATGGTCAATGCAATTAATTGACTCAACGTCACCTGGTTGTCTATAACTTCCTAGTATTCTTGGACAGGTATCACATGAGGGCAGTTTTTGGATTTTTTTTTCAACAAATAAATTACAAAAAAAATAAAAATAAAAATATGCACATGTAGAAAATTAAAAAAACTACAAGTGCAATTTTTTATAAATTAAAAAATTATCAGACGTTGGTTAATTTCATTATCATACGGTCAATGCAGTTAATCGACTTAAACGTCACCTTGTCCATAACTTCCTAGTATTCTTGCGCAGGTATCATGAGGGCAGTTTTTACCTTTTAAAAAGTTGTCACATTTTCCCTCCGAAGAACAGGAATCTAGGTTTAAATTTATTTCAACAACTTCCTCGTCTTTGTAAACAGGAAACAATAAGTATCTATTTGTTGATAAGAATATCTTATTTTATTTAATTAATTATATAACAAACAATAACATTATATTTTTTAAAATATCTCTTGCGATATTTCCTTCTGGAAATGTCTAGATTCTGTAGGATGTAAATTACAGTAAATATATGTTTCAGAATGAAAATATGCTGAGAAATGAATCTTGAAGAAGCAAATGGAAAAAGGAATTGAATTACTTTCCGTGATTATTAGACAATGAAATAGATGGACCAACACGTGGAAAATCTTTGAGCGTTCCCAGGACATCAGAGACTCATAGAAGACTCGGAACCTTATCAATGTCATACTTACCTGATCACCAAGGGTATAACATCATTCAAATACTCTAAAGTAACATGATATTTGGTAATTTTCAATGTCCGGCAGACATATCCTTACTCTATTTACTTTTCAGTGCTCCGCTAAAGTTCTTTGAGCTTTTTTCCAGCATGGAATAGAATGAATTGAGATGAAGTTATAAATGGAATTCATTGAGACTTGAAACCATCGGTTACGTTATCGTATCAGGAAGTAAGGAATAATATTGAGCGTGTCCTTAACAATGTGCGCAAGTCACGTCATCATGTGTATACATGATCCTGAGGATGAGAAGATTCTCTAACCGTTGGATTGTCTAACCGCCTGTTCCACTCGAGGGCGATAAGTATGCGTTTTGAGGAGAACCACTTTATCTCGGCATTCTTCAGAGGAAAAACTGACCTGTCTCAATGTCCTAGTCTCTATTGGTCCATCAGGATTCGTCTAGCTGATTTCATTGGCCGTTGAACTGCCGCGAGCTTACGTAAGAATGTAAAAGTTTTCTTCTTTTAAATTTTCATCAATGAGTGGAGTCTTGAAAAAAGAGTCGACCTATTTAATAAGAAAAACGTGTCTTAGATTTTTTTTAGCTGGACAAAGAAGAGAATCTTAGATAATATTTACTTTTAATAATATTCCTTGCATCAGGATTCCAGGACTAGGGGATGTTTTGTAAAGTTTTTTTCCCAGTATTTCTTTCTTTCAGTTTTATCATCAAGTCTCTAGAAAAGTATTCTCGGAATCAGGATTACATGGACGATGATGAAAATGTTTCAATTGATAATTGTTAAAAAAATATAATAGTAAAAAATAAACGAGTGATGGAAATAAAAATTGAGAATAATAAAATATAAAAGTTTTGTTTCGAGTACAGACTCGTCAATGTCATGTCACTCATCAAACGCGTGGCGCCAGAAGTATTCCTTCCACCAGGATGCCATAAATCTAAAAAGCTTGCTCTACAGGAATGCCAAATACAAATATATATATACTTATATATGTGCTTAGATAAGGTTTAAATCTATTTCAATATTAAAAGCTCATATTTTAAACAAGAGTTTGTTTTAGATTCTATCAAATCGATTTTGTTTGAAGAAAAACTAAACAATAAAATTTTAATTATTGTACATGAGTAGATATATATTTTTATATACGACTGCGAGCTACTATATAATATATGTATTTTTTTTAAGGATATATATACATATATATTTATATATGGATTTAATAGCATTTGAAAACTAAATTATTCACTCAGTAGTAATGGAGTGAAAAAAAAGTTGAATTAATTTCAATTCGAGCTTCAAAGCACGAACTTATTTTCTTAATAGGATACTATGAATGTCCAGCAAGTATTTCAAAACAATCTATATATTTCTATGTGTATGTATGTATGTATAAATCGTTGAATTGTAACAGGACGAAGGACGCAGGCTCCGTTCGATTTCCTTCATCATTTCTACCCCACATGGAAAACAGGAGAATAGGCAGCATAAAGCTTACGCTTGCGCAGGGTTTGTTTGTTTAATTTAACTTATTTATATATTTATTTATATTATATAACTACTGGAGAAAAAAACAAAAATATGCTAATTAATTAGTCAGGAAAAATCCAAGAGATTTTTATAAGTTTTCATATAAATTTTATGAGAACGAATGAGTTCTGTGAGAGTTTTGAAAATCTACTGCTTTTTGAAGTGATCGTTCTGAAAATCAAAATTTTAATTTCAATATTTTGGATTTTATTTTTGTTATTAATTATGATATTTATTGATTTGAAATTATTTTTAGTAAATTAATATAATAAGTTATTAATTATTGCATAAGTATATAAAATTGAATTCATAAAACTCCACAATGTAATGCTTGATACTTTTGATTTTTATTCAATTGCCAGATTGTTTGAGCAATTTGTAAAATTTTGTTACATTTTATTAGGGGATGTTTTCGAAAATAATGTCTATAGTCGATAAAAAAATTTTCTGTCAGAAGTAAATTATAACTGCAATTTCCGGGTGAATAGATGGAGTAACAAGTCTTGGAATAGATTTATCGTTTTCACGAAAAAATAATTTTTTTAATATGAAATTTAAATTAACTCCAATTTTTTTTTTATTTTTGCCTGCGTTTAATATGACATTTATTTAAGAAATTATTTGTGAAGTTTCCAATTCGTAAAATTAACAGAATTTATCTGAATTAAATAGATATAAACCCTGATTAAGAAGTCTAATTTGAAATGATTTGAAAAATCTAAATTATTTCATATTGTTTCATATCATAAATGATTCAATTTAATTTGAAGTGATTCGAGCGTTTAAATTATTCCAAATAATTTTAAATCATAAAATAATATTTCGTTATTTTTTAATTTATTATGATTTAAAATGATTCATTCCAAAATTTGTACTCGATGCAAAATAATTTAGACAATTTGGAATGATTCAAAATGATTAAGAGCCACATAATTTCAAATCATTCCAAATTAGATTTCTTAAACAGGGAAAATTTAATTCTGTTTGAATTCAGTTGTTTAATCAGGGTAGTCCACAGAAATTACTCTTATATGAGTTGCAGAAAGAAATTAGCATCCGGGTAGTATATATATATATATATATATATATATATATATATATATATATATATATATATATATATATATATATATATATATATATATATATATATATATAAAAGAGAAATTTACGCAGATTTTATTAAGATAAATCTCTCAATTGAATATAATCATAAAATGGCACAAAATGTTATCTTTCAGACCAAGTACGGTCTTCATAAACTTTAATTAACTCATAATAAAATACACACATATATATATATATATATTTTCCCGTATGACTTTTAAAATTTTTTTGACGTAGACGAAATAAATAAAATGTCAAAGTATGTAAAAATGTTTTGTTGAAGCAAACAATAAAATAAAAATATGTACTTTAAACTTTTGCAGCTTCAGGCTTTTAAACCCTTAAGCTCGTCTTAATTGAGGCCAAGTCTTGTTATCTGCGAAAGAGTTACCACAAACAATAGACGAAACAATCGGCTAACAATCGTATATCACATCAGCAACCGAAACAAAGGAATAAAACAAACCAAGAGTGTTCCTCATTGTTTTACTTTTTTTATTCTCCCTTTTTATTACAAAATTTAAATTAAGAATCCAGTCGCTCGTGTTATCTTTTTAATTACATTGCCAAAATAAAAATCATCTACACTAAAATTTATATTGACAACGAATAGTTCAAAGTAAACAATAATAAAAATAATAATAATTTTATTTTAATAAATAATGAAAGTACTTGTGAATGTAATTACGAAGCATACGATAAATTATTCCAAACATCAAGTCTCATGTCCATAAACACTCCAATTATCGTGTAATTAAGTCACATAAGAAAGAAAAAAATTAAATTAAATTAAAAAAAAACATATTTGTCTAGCGTCTGGTGGATGTAAATTATTTCAGCATATTTACGGTCGCTTTTTTAAATTTATTTAATTTTTTCTTACATCAAAAAATATAAATACATAAAACGCGATAAAGTTTGCATCCACATCTATAAATATTGTTAGTTAGTTACATATATATGTATTTATGTGTGTGAAGTAAATTCGCGCGGATTTCAACTCGTGTTCTCTGCAGCAATTCAGCAAATTAATTAGATACGTGTCAAAAAACATCAGAGTGGCAATACTCATGGTATAACTACACAACCAGCCTCTGATTTTAATTTCTATCTAACAAACTTTTTTTGTGACGTTTATTTTCATATTAATTTGCTCCAGAACTCTTGATAAAATTTTTTTTATAAATAATAATTTAACTTGTAAAGTTAAAAATTTATTTTTATAAATAATAAAATTATAATTAAATATTTCAGGAATCAAATGGAGATAATGGGAATAAAAGTCCGAGAGAAAGTTGATAGAGGACAAATAATCGTTAAAATAACAGTGATGTTTCTGGAGCATATCGAGAACGAAGTTGTAAATTGAACCCGTCCTCCTTCTGCCCTGAAGGCAAACAACTCACCACATTCACCGCACAACTTGCCATATAATATATATGATAACTTATAATGAGAGTAAGCGAGTAAGCCAGAAGTACAGAGGCAAAGAGAGAAAGAGACCGAGGGGAAAAGCTCGACCCGCCACTCGACGCGCTAACTTTTCAATCTCGGTCGAATGATCGTCGGAAAGCCCCGCGGTTACCCCGGCAACGATCCAGCCCGTCATTGGCTGGCTCCGTAGACCGCCTTCGAGCTGTCTATAATAACCCTCTACCCTCTACCCTCAACCCTCAACCCGCAACCCTCTTTCATCTTCCTCCCACGCCTCTCTTCAACACTCTCTCTCCTTCATATCCTAGCACTCCCAGACTTCCTTGAACATTAACCATCCTTTACTATCCTCCATCCTTACCCACATCGCCTATCATCGGAGCAGAGCGCACTTAGCCCCGTGGTTAACTTCAATGAGCAGATAACAAGCTACCCCTCGACTTTACTCTGTAATATTCACTCGCATAAATGGACTCGCGGCTTTGTCAAATCAACTGTCGCTTGTGGTAAACAACTATAACACTGTTTTATTCTGTATATCTATTCTCTATAGTCTATAGATTATTCAATTATTATATATACACACATATATTTTCTCTATGAATACGCTGACCAAATACTGTTACATAAACAAAAATAAATGTCCTGGACATTAAATTCAATAGCGAAATAAAACATGATACTAAAGTTAGCTATGATACTGAAATTAGCCGACGTTTATTAATATTTGAATTTTTACAAAAACGATAAATTATGAAAGAAAAAATATTTAAAAAAATTGCACTTGTAGTTTTTTAAATTTTCTACATGTGCATTTTTTTTGATTTTTTTTTTTTTTTGATTTTATGTGTTGAAAAAAAAAATCAAAAAATTTTAAATTGTCTGCTAACCAGGATCATAAATAAAATTGTTAAATAAATTTATTTTTATAAACAATTAAATGATTAAGAAATGAATTACGTATTTAATTAAAGTATAAGGTAATTTAAAGTACACTGATATAGATTGACTTTATTATCTCAGTCGTTTTAATATAAATTACAAGTCAATCAATGACTTGTTGATTGACTGTTCTCATGTCAGTCTATTATCGACAGATTTGTATGAAAAATTTAAATGAACGGATCAAGACATAAAAAAAACGTGATATCCTTTTTTAAATTTTATTTTTATTTATCATTATTTTTTTTTTTCAAGAGGAGTTGTGGAAAAAAAGAATCGGACAAACAAGCGAATGACTTTCGCCGTAATTGGAACCGCGGGAGCCTGACCAACGTCCGTGTTCAAGCACTCTTTTCACATCACCATCATCATCTTTCTTCGAGGGTGTCTCTGAACAAGTAAACCCAAGAACTTTAATAATACATACATGCACACACCTTACACTTCAGTGCTACACAATACTTTTTATAGATTGCACTATTTTTTATTTAATATTTCTCTGTTACAAAACCACTCCTCTGTAAAAAATCGGGAGTGGGTTCGGAGAAATTACAGATTTTATTTGAATTCAAGTTCACTCCGAGTTTTTTAAAAAAATCATTCCACATACGAAGTAAATTGGGAGTTTAATTTTTCAGTAGAGTGATTTCGGAGTAGCCTGGATTTTATTTAAATTTTCTCAGGGCGGGAAAAAATTTTTTCTACTCCTAAAAAATATTTTTCTTTAATTTCAAAATGAAAAACTTTTCTTGCGTAAAGAAATCCTTTTTTTCTATGTAGAATTTAGTGTGTTATTTCAATCTACAATTACTTTTATCAACATATAAAATAATAAATTAACGTCTTTTATTATTTTATTCCCACATTTAATTACAGAAAGAATGAAGGATGTGCAGAAGATAATTTATGTACAATTTAACAAGACAAATAGCGCAATTATGATCTGAGGAAAATATTGAATAAGAAATTAGTAAACCTTGTAATCAAAATATCATAATTTATCATCGTGTGTCTGTAGATATATCAATTGCTCGGAGTAAATCCCCCAAGTTAAAGTAAAGGTAAATCAATGGAAATAAGGCTGATGTGTAGGGTGACAAGGAGTAGAGTGAGAGGTGTAGTGAGAGAACTCGTTGGAATTGCCTGGGAGATCATTATCGGCAATTTGCGATATATCTTTCGTTGAATAGAGAGCCATATTGCGATGTCACATAAAATCTCTTTCCCCTCGCTTGTTACTGCACATATACACACTTGTTCTCTATTATATATCGCTTATTGGCATTATTTTGTCTTAGCTTTACTTTAACAAATTTATACACACAAACTAAACACTTGTTATGATAAATAAAATACCCTTAAGGTAATTACATATTTTTTTACATTTACATTTAAATTTATAAATATTTTATTTATTCACAGGTCAATAATTTTTTTGCTGTATAAATAAAAGTATATATTTTTTATAAGCTCTACAAGTGCTTCAAAAAATACCCACTTTTGATCACTAAAATTCATAAATTCAGTGAAAGTCAAAAAAAGACATCGACTTGTTCAGACGTAACGGAGAAGCTGTAAATTAAAACCATGGGGATTCAAGATTCGTGAATATTTAAATATTTATTTGAATTTTTTTTCATAGTTATAGCAGCTACTCATTCTCAATGGGGTTTTTGTTCTGTTTTGTTTTTAAAAGAAAGACAGCTAAGGCCGCTTTGCTGTACACTTGAATTAATTTGCTGTATACGTTAATTTTTAATGAATTCATAAAGGCACGTCTGATGCCCAAGTTGATCTTCACTACTGTATGCCGTGTTACTTTCTCTCTCTTGATTATATTACCTACGGCATAAATGTTTGTCATGTGTAATATACATATATATGTGTATAAATATGACAAGAGGATAAAACCGAGCTGTGATGTGAACTGTAATGACGTGATGATATTACGTAGCCACTCACACACCCGCTTGTTTTTTCTATTTAATGCCACAACACGTTTCATATACTAAATTAATTTTATTAAATATATATATGTATATACAGAAAAAAAGGATTTCTCGGCGCAAAATAATTTTTACTTGCCTCAAGAATTTTTTTGCATTTCAAATTAAAAAGAAAAAATTTTTAAAACGAAAAGAAAAATTTCGAGAAATTTTTTCCAGTTCTATGAAAATTTTTGTCTTCAATTCATAAAACACAAAATTCTTTTACTGTGGAGATATATATGTTACCAATATAATTAAAAAATTTAATTATAATTAATAATTACTGAGAATTAATACTTCAATTAATTAAAAGTTATATTTTAAAAGGCAAGTAAATTTATTTTGAATCGTTAAAAAAGGACGATGTAGATTTTCTGTATTCATTCGAAATATTTTTTAGATGAGTGTACAAATATATATACCTATATTTATATAAATATATTTTATATTTTATGAGTATATTCTATAAAGTTGAATGCGCGCTTGGGCTGATAGCAGACCGAGTCAGAATACCTGTGGAGACTTGCGCATAAAAGATAAGTACGCGCTGAATAGACTAACAGGGTAACCCACACATAGATTTGTGCCGGTGTATTGTATATATGTATATTTATATAATGTAAGTATGTATGTGTAGAGGAATGAGGATGAACAGAAAGTAGACAAGGTGAATGAGGGGATTAAAGATGATGGAAGGGTGAAAGAGAGCAGGGTATCATGCATATTTACGATTACAAACCAACCCTCGTTGACCGAGAGCTTGCAAACTACTGACAAGTGTTTTCACACCAACCCTGTTATATATGTTTAACTATATAAATATATAAACAATTTATTTCATAATTTAAAATTTTATTCGAAAATTACTAAGTCTATTTTATTAACAAGTAATTTAGATTTTGTAATAATTATCAAATTTACTTTTAAGCTTTAAGCTTTGTTAGAAATTATGATAAAAATATAAATGGAATTTTTCATTAAAAAAAAAAAAAAATTTGCATGAATTACTTTAAATAAAAAGCCGAGAGATTATAAAAGTCAAAGAATAAAAGTTAAAAAAAATCTTTTCTAACTCGTGATTAATCGCGGAGATATAAATCTCATAGCACACCTCAATAACACAGCATTTTTTTTACCCTACCACAAATTTAACACAAACTTGGCTCTGGGTAACTCGGCAACTTGTTCATGCACTCGTTCTGTATATGTGTACATGACCTCGAGATAGTCAGAAGACCAATCACCAGCCACCTACCAAACACTCGACCAATCCACAACATTCTCATCCCCTATTTTAACCCCACCGCGGTGGCAAAACGCGCGAATCGCAAATCGCGGTTTCTACAGCAGGGTGTAGCGATCTTCCACCCCCAAAATGGCTGCGAAATCGCGCGGGCATTAGGAACGCCGTTCAAAATAAACGGGCGGATTAATTTGAGGGGTAACTTTGAGGAAAAATAAAGTGAAAAAATATATGTTTACTTCTACCACTTCTACGACCACAGTTTTACTACACTCCCTCACCTTGGGATCTAGTTCAATTCAAGGTACATATCAGAACGTTGGAGAATAGTCTGATGGTCATAAGGGGTTGCAGACATCAACCGCACACGTACGTCGCGCGTTCACAGTTAAACATGTTTTAAGTCTCATTAATTTATTTTACAAGCTAACGATAATATCAAATGTGCATTCACTTAAACTTCATAAAATTTAAATCTTCAAAAAAGTTGTGATTATTTTTATTTCTATCAACAATCAGCAGTTACTTAATTATTTATTTTAAAAAAAGACGTTCTATTGTTGGTGAGTGGTTTTAATTTTTAAAAAATGATGCAAGAACATAAATCATTTCTTATAAGAGATCTTTTGGGTGACGTACTTGCAGAACGTGTCCAAGGTGAGTTTTTTAATTTTAAATGGGCTTTAATTATTTTTAAAAATAATCGCCATCTTGTTTTATAAATAAGCGGTAAAAGTCAGGGAATACACGATGACAAGTCAATAAATCAAGTATTTGTTATTATTCATCGGCATCGAGGTAAATAAAAAAATAATAAATGCCGCGTGTCTCTGCACAGGGAAGCTCGTTATGACGGGGCCCCTGGAGCGCAGTGGCATTATTTAATTGCCGTAAAAAGAATCGAGGATTTGTATTGTGAATAGGATAGGGGATTTACAAATTTACGGGGGTTATAAGACCCATCGAATGCTATAATAATAGTATAATAGTAAGAATAATTTAGGATGAATTGTATATACAGATGGCCCGAGGTAAGGACAGATTCGTTAGGACTCGTTAGCCACTCGATTTCTCTAATTTATATATACGACAATTTATGTCCCGCTGTGATCGATTCTTGTTTTAAATCTTGTTATCATAATCTTTAGCTTAACGAGTAAAATCACTTTTTTTTTTGTATGAATTATTTAGTAATTTAGTGGAATAGTTGATTTAAAGAGACGATAAATACAATTAAAAAATTAGATGATTCAGAAGACGACTCGGCACTTCACTCAGACTCCGAAGATACGATAGATCCTGGAAGCAGCCCCTGCACAAGACTGAGCAGTCCGAATCCATTGCTATCACCGTCGCCAGATCCGCCAGTTAACTCAATAAAATCTTGCGGCGGACCTACGTCGGGTGGCACTCAATCAGGACGCAAACCTCGTAGAAGACGTACGGCATTCACTCACGCACAATTGGCTTATCTTGAACGTAAATTTCGCTGTCAGAAGTATCTGAGTGTTGCCGATCGTAGTGATGTAGCTGATGCTTTGTCGTTGTCTGAAACTCAAGTTAAAACATGGTATCAAAATAGAAGGTTTGTTTTTAATTTGTTATATTTAACACTGAAAGAAAATAATATTTTTTCTGAAAAATATATTCCACTTGACTTCCAATTCATTTATCAAAAAAAAATAATTGTATATGTATAACAATATACTGTAGAAAAATTTCGGAGTGAATGCGAATTAAATTTAGAGTGAATTCGGAGTTAATGCCGAACGGATGACTATATTTATTTATTCCCCTTGGAGTAATATTCACTCCTAAAAAGAGTTTTTTTAAATATTAAAACTCTGACTCGGAGTGAATGCAGATTGAAATAAAATCCAGATCTTTCCGAAATCACTCATCTGAAAACAAACTCCCTATTGACTCCGTATGTGAAATGATTTTGTTTTTAAATTCCGGAACTCCGAATGACGTAAATTCGGATTTAAATAAAATCCGTAATCTTTCCGAATTTACTCCCGACTTTTTACAGTGTAATATTTATTTCTATCAGTGTAAGGTAAGAGACCTAGTACCCGATCAGATACTAGATCTTTTACCTTACTAATTTACACTGTAAAAAATTAGCGGAGTGAATGCGGAGCGGATGACTATTTATTTAATCTCCTCAAAGTAAAATTTACTCCGAAGGGGAGTTTATTGTAATATTAAAACTCCGAATCGAAGGGAATGCGAATTTAAATAAAATCCAGATCACTCCGAAATCACTATCAATGTTTTACAGTATAGTGAATTTTAAATAAATAATTATTTAATTAATTAATTAGTTAGTTACCTTTCCCTAAATTAATTAAGTAATAAATTAATTGTGTAATTATAGAACAAAGTGGAAGCGCCAAAATCAACTAAGACTCGAGCAATTACGGCACCAAGCGACGGTAGAAAAAGAACTTCTCGTACGCGGAGTTGGACTCCATCATGGTAGCATCGACGCTTATTGTCCGCCGTACTCGCAAACCGGAAACTCGCCACATCCACAGCCACCTCCTCCACCACCAGCACCTTCTTCAGCGTCAACCGCAGCCTTTTTGTCCACCGCCGCCGCACTTTTTCGCAATGTCACATACGTACACGGATGTCCACTTTAACATCCATCGACTTCCATTGACTATCAATCATGGAATTAACAATCACAACTTTCTGTAAATATGTAATTATCATATTAATTAATACAATTATTAGATTTACTAATATAATATTATTTATCATCATAGTTATTATTATTTATATACATACCATGTGGTGTGTTTGTGCAATTTTATTTAAAAACTTTATTTTTAAAATCCAAAAAAATATCTAAGACTTGAAATAATAAAAAAATTTAATTATTATTAGTATTGTGATGCACTAAGTAATTTTAATTGTGCAATTTAATATAAAAAAAAAATAACAATCTCTACTAGTGTTAAAGACAACTATCAAAGCTTCTTTTATTTATAGCTTAAATAAAATAAATATAATTGTAGATAAAATAAATAATTTAAATTATTGGACTATTATTAAAAACAAACAACTAAAAAAATTATTGTGTAATTTATTCAAATTCATTTATAAGGTGTAGAAATAGTGGGTACATTTAGGCTGTCATAATCGTAGTATTAAATTTTATTAATTAATATAAAAAAAAAATTAAAGCATTAAATGAAAAAAAAAAAATTTCACCGAGATATAGATTTTTAAAAAAATTAGTTGACATCAATTTAAAGTTAAATTGCGTTGCCCTTTTTTCCATTAATGCTTTACCTTCTTTTTAAACTAATTATCAAAATTTTAATACAGTAATTACTATTGAGTCATCGAATATTTTAAAAAAGTGGGGGCACGGTCTCGTAGTTTTAATTAAATTTATTTACCAAATTTCGTTTGACTCCTAATTGATGACAACTGTGTAATTTTTATTTTAAATCTACATCTTGAAATTAATGTAATTTTAATACGATTATGACAGTCGAGATTGAATATTTTAAAAAAGGGGTGGGGGGGACTGTCTGAGAATACCCTTAAATGTAATTGTATAAAAATAGAGCATGACACGCGCCATTGGGCTAATTGAAGCAGAAGGTAATTGGGCGAAACCGATACAAGATAAGTGTCCACTTGACTGGCACGCGGCTAACAACAGTATTATTTAAAATAGAGTTAATTGAATGATGGTCATATCGATATGCTGATACTATAACTTCTTTTAATTATTCCTCATCTCATATTCATATAGAACTTAAAACACAAAGTAATATAAAAACTCTACCACTTGATTTAATGATACATGTACTGGGGTCTTGTTGACTCGCCGTATTCCATATCGTTAATTAATTCTTATGTTAAATTAAAAACAAAAGCGTTAATTAATTCTTTACAATTTGAATTTTAATATTTTCTTTCTTTTTCAGTACTTCACTTGCTAATTTGTCTGCCTTTGATAATTTACGTACGTGCACGATCTCACGCTGATTTTCATTATTTTTCTTCACTCTCTTAAATTTAACATTCCCTTTACTTGTCTTATGGTTAGTATATATGCTTGTGTAAGTATAATAATAATAATAATAATTGTAGTGTCCCATCAGGATATGCATATAAAACAAGTTTAAATAAATATACGCGACGATATTTGCACCCAGGGGGGTCTTATATGGTAAGACGAGTGTCAAGAGACGTGTGTCACGTGTCTGTATATGTATATGTGTACGTGTATTGTGCATTGTTGCAGGGTTTTAAGGCTCTATATATATTGTATGAGATAAGAGCTTGTACTTGGGCACGCGCTACTATCTTTTTGCCTTACCTAAAAATTTTTGGCTGTGCGTTTTTTACTTGATAAATTTATTTTTATTATTTATTTTATGACTTTATTATTTTTAATTAATAGAATAAGACTCTGGAAAAAATCACTCGGAGTTCCGGAGTCTTAATATTAAAATAAACTCTCCATCAGAGTGAGTTTTCCGAATTTGGTCTGGTTTTACTCCACGTTCACTCCGCAAATTTTTTACAGTGTAATGTAATGCCTTTAATGAATTACTCATTTAATCAATTTATTTAAAATAAATTATTTTCGTCTATTGAGTTCAGAGAATCGTTTTAAACGAATGAGTAATAAAATTTATTGAGGTAAAAAGAATTTTGTTAAATTTTTTGTAATAAAAAAAACTGTGACTAATTGCTGGAGAAAAACAGTAGTAAGTTGACGACATGACGATGACGATTGCGGTAGCTGTTAAGTCATACCATCTCGCCGGAGGCTAAAGAAAGGAGAGAAAAAATGTAAAGAGCCAGAAGTTAAGGGGAAGCTACAGGAAACCCAGAACTTAGTATATTTTATATTTATATTTCATATCTATATAGATATATATCATCAGTGTACCAGAGACGTATGCACATCGTTTTGAAAACGGGGGAAAAATAAAGGAAAGGTAGAAACCGAAGCAAAGGGTCGAGTGTAACGAAGCTCCGACTTTTTAATTGGAATATATTCAGATACCGGAACGCCTTTTCATCGGAGACTTGATGCTGTGAATGCTGCCTGAATATCCGTACCATCCCTCCACTCTTATATAATATCTGTATATCACGGTTTTTTTAAATTTAACCAGAGTCTGACTATTACTGATACCACTACTTCTTTATACGAGTCTTTTTTTCTTCTTCTTCTTCACCGATTCTTTATACTCTCTCATATTATACATACTGTATATACATAATGTAATACTTATTATAATATATAATAGTTGGTTTCACATTTAAATGCATGAAATAAAAGACCTGTAATTTAAAAAAATGTAAAATAATCTCTTTGCTTAAATTATTACAGATAGATTTTATAGTCATTAATTTAAAAAAAAAATAATAACTTACGTACATAGAATATATTATATATATTTTTTTTTAACCGGGTAAAGTATTTTTAGGTCAATAAAAATATTTACATAAAATAATTTTACTTACATATTAATATGTTAATTATTTTAAAATTGCTTGACGTAAGCTCTTAAAAAAAATGACTGCCAAAGTAATTTGAAATTATAATTAATTAGTTTTTAAATAATAGACATAAAATTTTATTCAGAGCTCAAGACTTACGTCATATAATTATTTTTAATTGTCATTTTATTTTTTAATTTATGTAACAATATACATACAATATATTTTAAGACTTTATCATGTAAATATTCATATTGACAAAATATTATTTGTAGTTAATAAATTTCATACATATATATTATTATTAGCTATTAATGAATTTAAGTATCGATTTGAAAATCAAATTCAATAGTATTTCAAATGAAACTTTCTTTTATTGATAAAAAGCTGCAATGAATATTTATTTCTAAATTATATATGAGTGTGAATGTTGACATCCATAAGGTTTTTTGACATCGATAAGGTAACAAAATGTTGATAAAACAATTAGAAATTTATGCCACCGATAGAATTCCTGCTTAAAAGACTGGACACGAGTGACGACAAAAGTAAGTTACAAATAATTGTCAAATATGACATCTAAAAGATTTTTCAATTGAAATTAATTTTTTAAGGCGGGAAGAAGACAAATTTCCTGTGACTCCTAGGACGAACATCTATGTTTTATTTAAATTAAAAAACTTGTCTTTGAGGCAAAAATAAAATTTGGTGCCCTTTTAAAGGACACCCTATGATATCTTAAAGTTGCCTCTGTGCTACTTGGGTACATATTTTATATAATTATTCAAAAATTTTTAAAATAGCCGTCAGTTACATTCACACTTATATATTATTTATAAATAAATCATTTTTTAAAAACAGAGTATCAGATGAGACAAATTTAAAATTACAAATAAAAGAATTAAACAATTAAAAATATAAAAATAAAAAAAATACACTTACTGATTTTAAATTCTATAAATGCGCCTTTTTTAAATTTTATTCAATTTACATTTAATTTACTTATTTTAGAGTTTTTTAAATTTACAATTGTCCGCTACATTCACACTCATATTATTAGAACGTGATGTTGAAAGTAGCAGACAATTATCAATTTTCCGATTTTTTTTCAACAAATCAATAATAAAAAAAAAAATAAACTAAAAACATACGCATGCCGAAAATTCAAAAAACTCTAAGCTCAATTTTTTTAAATGTTTTTTTTTTACAATTTACTATTTTGAAAAAAATAAAAAATTATTAGACCTCGGCTGTCTCCAGTATCATATTTTTGAACTACTCAATTATTTAAAATCGCTAAAAAAATTTCAAATATTATTTGCAATATTTTTATAAACATATTAACAATTAAATATATCCGTATATATTTTTAGACTATTAAAATATAAAAAAAAGTATTAACAGTAACGAAAATATTTGATTTAGCAGTAGCAGATTAATTAAATTTTATTGATTGGCAGCGTAGATGTCAGCACAATCTCTAAAAAAAGAAAATATTAGAGTAGTTGAAGCGACATCATCTAGGTGGCGAAATTTTCTGATACTTATTTCTGGAGTGTTTGTCAAAATTCGTTTATTTTATATTATCATTAGCTAATTTTTTGTTTACTGATATAATAATGACCGATGTAGATAGTTTACGAGAAGCTATCGAACAATACGAGACTCAGGTACGTATTTATAAATAAATAACAATAACCGAACTTCAATTCCAATCAATAAATACAATGTATCGAAGATATTTTTTTTTGGTTAATATTGTCCTTTTTTTCAACTTTTTATTATTATTTCTGATGCACTCAATCAATGAATCGGTGGATAGCTGTCTCAAGTTCAACTAGCACTGACTACAGCAACTGAAGGACACGACAAGGATAATTTACTTAGTCTTCAATCGGATATCCAAGAGCTTATTGCGTTGACTAAAGAAAGTTTGCGAAGTGCTGAAGGAAAGGACACTAGTGATAATGAAGATGACGGTTTGTCTGACAGTCAAGATGAAGAAGATGATCCTATGGCCAAAGAGTATGCTATGTTTAAGGTAATTATTTTGAATTAGTTAATTAATCACGTGGAATTAACATTTAATTTATTTTTTTTTTGACAGGCTGAATTAGAGGAAGAAGAGACGAAAACTAAAGACGAGAATGAGCAAGAGGAGTCATCATCAAATAGCAATTCAATAGAAGTCAGTAAAAAAATATCTGGTAATGCTTAAAGAGAGAAGATAACTATTATTTATACGATGCAAGTTAATATTGTAGGATGAGCTTAAGACATTAGAAGGTATGAAATGTCGGGCTCCACATGGTAGCAGCTGGGGTGGCACTGGTTATCACAATGCCATGGTTTCTTCTATCCTTAGACATAATCAAGATAATATTACCAGTATTAATGATATTATGGTAAAATCAACTACTCAATTAACTTTTTTTTATCCTCCTCGATCCTGACGCTCTGTATAGGGGACAATTTTTCCAGCACTGGCTACTAGCCTGTTTGCTGAACCATAAAAATAATTATTGCTACAGCTTTAAAAACTATATATTAGAAAAAATATAAAATATGTTTTTTTTTTGGCTTCTTAAAAGATCTATAGGGTAGAGGTACCGTTTTTGGCTACTTTAGAGCCAGTTTTGGACACTTGAAAAACTTAAATAAAATAACTTGCAAAAGACGCAATGACAAAATTAATTTTTAAAATGTGTTCAGAGATACTTTAAAATGGAAATTTTGTTTTATACTTTTTCACGAATTAAAATAAAGTATTAAATGTCCAAAAATGGAGCAGTGGCCACAAATGGTACTTCTACCCTAAGTATACTTACAAAAAATTATTTAAATTGCAAACAAAATGATGCCTTGGGACTGAGGAGGATATATATATTTTATAACAGGTTAATTAATTTAGTATAGATTTTATTGGAAAATAATAAATAGCTAATTTGAAAAAATTTAAATGATATAATAAGCGTCAAAAAAACAAATTTTAAATACCGAATGCGTTCGGAAATGCCCTAGTTCTAGCTCTAGCCAAGCATCACCATATAGCGAGAGCTAGAGTATTTCCAAATGCACCCTGTACTTGAAATTTCTATTTTGATGTTTATTAAATTATTCATTTTTATTTTACAAAAGATTTGTATTAAAATTTTTTGTAATGATTTGATGGTAAAGTGAATTTTTTACATTTGGTTTTTTAAAAATTAATCGGATTGGCTTATTATTATTTTATAAAAAATTCAAACAATTAATTAACTGATAAATTAAGAGATAATTATAATTAATAAATATATATTAATATTTTTAGGTAAAAGTATTATTCATTAACCCAATCCATAAAGAAATGTTACCGTGTTCATATTTCCTTAATGGATCATGTAAATTTTCTGATGATAAATGTCATTACTCGCATGGAGAAATAGTCCCGTTTTCTAGTTTACAGGAATACAGGTACCAGTATTATGTAAATTGTAGATATATGTGCATACATATATTTGTGATGATTGTATTTGTACGCAGTGATAAATATTGTTATACTTTTTAGAGAACCTGATTACTCAACAATAAAAATGGGTAGCCGTGTATTAGCTAAAGAAAAAAATGGAATATGGCACAGATCTGTTGTAATAAAAGCACCCGAAAAAGAAGGCGATTATTATCGAGTTAAATTTGAATCTAGTGGTAACATTATAGAGTTAGATATCCATGACCTTTTACCACTTCATGACGACGAAATATTAGTAATGTCTGACACATCAGACAGCAATGATTCCGACGTAGATTATAATAACTATCAAAATATTGAAAAAAGTATAAATAAAGAGGAATTAATAAATAAATCACTGTTTCAATTAAATTCAATGGAGCCGCTGGGCAAGTGGGAGCAACATACACGTGGAATGGGAAGCAAATTAATGGCACAAATGGGCTATGTACTAGGCACTGGACTGGGTAAAAAGTCTGATGGCAGAATAGTACCGGTTGAAGCAACCGTTTTGCCTGCTGGAAAATCCCTAGATCACTGCATGGAACTCCGCGAAAATGCTGGCGGCGACAAGAATTTATTTAGCGTTCAAAAGAGAATGAAAAAGCAGACACGTAAGCTGGAAAAAAATCAGGAAAAGCAGTATCAGAGAGAAAAAACCCGTGATAGAAATGTTTTTGATTTTATTAACAATACCCTTGGTGATATACGTAAGTATTATTGTTTTTTGGTTCCACCTGCATCAAAACTATAAGTTCCAGTGCCTCTTTAGCCAATGGGAGCAAACCAATTTCAGACCAATGCGATTTAGCGAATAGAAGTTGATCAGCTTCTTCTCCAGGAACGAAACTGTATTGTTTCTGCGTGCTGACTAGAGGCTTTTGCAATTTATATTCTGATACTTGTCAAATGACAGTTCTGACTGTGATTAAGTTTTATAAAAATTAGTGTCAATAATAAATAGTATTTATAGTTTCTGCTTAATTATAAATTGCAAATGGCAATTTACACTCACGCTAATAGTTGGTCTTAAATTAACTTGTTTCTGACTGACTGCTGACACTGAAACTTTAAGTTCCAATGGTCTGAAAATCTTTAGCTTCATCCCTCGTCACACAATATACTATTTCTTAACGATATTTATGTTTCTTTCTTCAACAGCAAAAGATAATAGTAAACCTAGCAGTTCAAATAGCAGAAAAAGTTTAAAGACAGAAACAACTCGTGATCTCAACCTCGCAAGTTTCCGTATCGACGAAGATATAAAGAAACTCGAGAATGAATCATCAAAACTTATGAATTCCCTGGGAAAATGTACCAAAGGAAGCATTCCGTATAATAATCTTGTTATACAGTATAACGATAAACAGAATAAACTTACGCATTTACGTTTTAAACTTAAAAACATAACAGCCGAACAGAAAGATAGAAAGGATAAACTAACTATATTTTGATGTGTAAAAGTTATTGTAATTGTATTTACTGATTGTCAACCTTGATAATGCATTCACCCTGTATATATATTGCTTACGTGCACTTATTAATAATAAATAATAATTAAATATATATATATATATTGCAACTCTTATACCGCACTTTCGTATATATTTACATATTTACCTCCAATCCCTCCTATAAAAGTAGTCCTATGTGTTGTGCTCATGTGTCATCAGTCGTAGATCGTAAATTTAAATTTGAAAACTCGCAATGGAGACGGTCATAAAGTATGATTATTTTTCTTGGTATTTTTTAAATAATCAACGCAGGTTAATGTTGATAATTGTTTCAAATTAATTAATAAATATATTTTTTTAATTTTAGATTAGAAAAATGCGAAGTTTGCAATGATAATAAAGCAAAATACACGTGTCCTAAGTGTGAGGTTAGAACCTGTTGTATCACGTGTGTAGACATACACAAAAAAGAATTAAATTGTGATGGTATTCGTGATAAAACTAAATTTGTTCCTTTGAATAAATTTACTGACCTCGATTTACAAAGCGGTAATTATTTAAATATTTTATTTTTTAGTATTAATAATTTTTTCCTTTTTTTAAATTAATTACTGGGCTTTATTTTTGTAGACTATAGACTACTTGAGGAGCTTGGTAGGTCTGTTGATCAGTTGCAGAGAGATGAGTCCAAGAAATTTGGTTCTGCAAATAATTTACCTGTGGTAATTAATTTTGAAATTAATAAGTATGGCAGTTTTATGTGCTAGTTAATAATTTGAATTGTTTGTAATTTTTAGCGGCTTTTTAAACTGAAACAAGCGGCCACTCAAAGTGGAGTAAAACTTGAATTTTTGCCACATAATTTTAGTAGACATAAAGAAAATACTTCGTATTATAACTGGAAAACAAGAGAATTGTTTTGGAAAATAGACTGGATTTTTCCTCAAGCTGAAAATATTAAATGGAGCACAAAAAAGTAAATTTTTAATGAAACTAAAGTTAGCAGACAATCAACAACTTTTGGATTTTTTTTTCATCAAATAAATTACAAAAATAAAAAACTAAAAGAATGCACTTGTAGAAAATAAAAAAAACTACAAGTGCAATTTTTCAAAATATTTTTTTCTTTATAATTTATTATTTTTTTTAAATTTCAAAAATTATTTGACGTTTGCTAACTTCAGTATCATAGTTAGCAGACGTCTAATAATTTTTGATTTTTTTTTAAACTGATAAATTATAAAAAAAAAAATATTTTAAAAAATTGCACCTGTAGTTTTTGTTTTTTTGCAATTGATTCATTGAAAAAAAAAAATCAGAAAATTTTTAACTGTCTACTAATTTTTAATTACTGGATAATTGATTATTTAAATTCAAGTATTTTTTTTTAGAGCATTAGATACCACAAGACTTTCAGAACTCATTGAAAATGTACTAGATCCCTTAAACGCGCCGACAGACACCGAAGATTGTGATGAAAGTGCAACTAGACAAATACTCAGTGATAAACTGCAATTTTATCGAGCAGCAGGATTGTCTGGTATAGAAATTTTATTAAAAGCTGAGAAAATAAAAAAATCAAACTCGCGGTTTTATAAACTAGATTTGACGTCTAGTCTTAAAGATAATTTGTCAAATAAAACAATCATTGAGTTCCCAAGTCTGTATGTTATTTTTAAAGACCACATTGATATGTTCGAAATAGTTGACTCAGGTTTGTAGTATAAATTTTCGAACTCCTTCTCGTTAATTAACAATTAGTTAATTTTTTTAATTATTACTTCTTTTGCAGATGATGAAGACGAGAAAGAATTGACAGAAAAGCCACAGAGTCGCAGTAATAAACACAAAAAGCGTCAACAAGACAACAAAAACAATAAACGTCCAAAAAATTATTTATTTTATCACTCGTCAGATTCGGAAGCAGAAAATGATAATAAAAATGATGAGGGACATTTTGGTTTATCAAATATTCCTAATTATGATGAGTTTGTAAAAATGTAATTAAAACTGTAAATAATTTTTTTTTATAATAATTATAATTTATATTTATTAAATATTATGTCATTATGACGTTTAAAACTTCAATACAAATTTATATGACCAAGAAAATATACATTTTTTATCTAACACGTGGAAACTTTATTTAAAACAAATTTTATTAGTTATCAGTCATTAAAATCGATCGACTGGTTCAGTGTGAAAAAAAATTTCTAGTTAAACAATCCAACCCTTAATTATGTATAAATAATTTTTAATCTTAACAATTAAATACTTTTACCCACATACAAATATATTATTCACACTAAAAAGTATAGATTAATTTAACGATTGACGTTAAAAAATTCATGTTAACATCAATTTAAAAAAAAAAACAAAAAGTAATAAATATTTAGTTATCATTATTGTAGTTGTTGGTGTTAATATTTCTAGTGTTAAATTACAAAATGAAAAAGTATAATAAAAATACGAGGAATGCAACTAAACCAGCGACAGCTTTGACGTACATTGATTTGCTGTTCAAATGTGTCGCATTTTTTTTGTACTTTTGAGACAACATTGAGAGGTTTTGAGTTTTAGAATCCAATTCTGTAAACAAATAAATATAATACATCAGTATTAGTGATTACTTTAATGATTATTTGACAACGATCAATAATAACATAAATATATTATCCTCAAGTTAAAACGGCAGCACAATTTCAATACACAGTAAGGGATAAATTTTTCAAAATCGATTTTTTAGTATTTTTAGTTCCAGTGTTTTGTGAATATGATTCAATACATATTTCAAACATTTCATATGTGCCAGTTACTGTGTTTGGAAATTGGCAGCCATTTTTTGAAGTATTTTTATTTTTATAATTGATCGCTTCTAAAAAAGTCCAAAAATTATTAGACGTTTGTTGACTTGAGTATCAGTGAGTGTGAATGTAGCAAATATCTGACAGTTGTGTCATCATAAATATACAGTTTAAAGTATAAAGTTCAAACCTGATAAAACAGTTCCTCTTTGTAAAACATCATCAATATTTTGTACCATAATCCTCTGTACATCTTGAAGCTGACTATTGAGTGTGTTCATATTTCTCCTAGATCTTCCATCAGAGAATGATTTCTTAGCTTTCTGTATGTACGTGTCAAATTCGATAAACGTATAAGGTCTAGTGACAGTATTAACCCGTTTTCCATACTGTGCATAAAATTCCTGTGCAATGTCTTCTAAATAACTGTAAGCCAGACGTTTGCTCCAATTTCTTTCACAAAGTACCAAATAACATACGTCATTTTCAATTAAATAACTAGAAATAATAAAGCCATAAAAAAATTAAGGGCCACAGAGACTTGATACGTCACTTTTAAGTGTAAAAATATTTTTGAAACCTACTGGAACAGATAGGGGCCAGTTTCGATGGTACATCTAGCTGGAGATTGTGGTCCTAATTTTTTAAACAGCATTTTAGCTTGATTCTGATACTCCAGTATACTTTTCCCACTCTGTATGAATAAATATCACAATTAATTAAGTTGTCAGATAATAATTAACGTTAATTTGTAAAGTAAATAATAACCTGTTCATCCTCTTGCATTGTTGCTGCTAGAGGTAGCCCATCTGCTATCCTCGCAATCATCGTAAGTAACACCATTGTAAATAATTGTTATTTTAATTCACTTTCTGTTTATTTAAAATATCTATCAACACTGATTTCAAATAAATTATCAGCTAATAGCTGTCTTATGTTTAATGCTGGTTTGTAAAAATATAAACACTCATTTAATTTTGTTGAAGTAGAATGTAGAGTTAAGGGTACCGTCAACTGATTCGCGCTATACCATTCACTGCCAACCACGTCAGTCGATTCAAGTCCACCATTTATGTTATTCCTTCCAACTTCCAACTCATCATGTCATAGCTCACTTACTCATATTGTATTGTCTGTATACATATACCTATATATTTACATTCCCCACTTAAGTTAATTATTTTTATTTTTTGTCAAATAATTGTGTAGTCATCGAGTAATTGAAAAATTCAATACATTATATGAATGAATGTAGCAGACTGAGACGGATAAATTTTAAATAAATTAAAATAATGAAATTTAAAACAAGCGCGCTGAAGTTTCATTGATTTAAATATGAATTTTTTTATTTTTTATTCTACTGACATTTCATTTATTTATTCAAAAATTCCTACCTGTCAGTGACATTCGGATTAATTAAATTAATTGTTTATTTTGATTTTTTTTTTATAAATATAATAAAATATTATTTTTTTTACTACAATTACTTTTAAAATATTTTATGATACTGAAATTAGCTGATATTTAATAATTTTTCGATTACTTTTTGAAATGATAAATTATGAAAAAAAAGAAAAACTAAAAATATGCACATGTCAAAAATTTAAAAAACTACAAGTGCAATTTTTAAAAATATTGTTTTTTTATAATTTATTGTTTTGAAAAAAATCTAAAATTATGTCGGCTAACTTCAGTATCATAAAATGTTTTAAAATGTTTGTGAACGTAGCAGTCATCTGACAATCTGACAGTTATTATAATTTTGAAATAAAGGTACACAATGTATATTGAATAGAAATGAAAAAATTCACATTTATAGAATTTCAAAATCAGTATACGCATTTTTTAAAATTTTATCTTTTTAATTGTCTAGTTCGTTTATTTATAAATTAAAATTCTTCCCATACCTGGAACACTTACATTAATGTGAATGTAGCAGACAACTGTCAATTTTTGAAATTTTATAATAATTGAATAAAATGTAAGTAAAATAAAAATTTAAAAATGCATTCTTAAATAAATGCGAAATCTGTACGCGCATTTTTTAAAATTTCATTACTTTAATTTATTTATTTCGAATTTATAAATTGTCTTGTCTGCTACATTTACACCCGTCATATTTCAAGTTATTAATAAAAAAAAAAAACTGTTTTCTTGAATGTATTGTCGACTAAATTCAAAAATACTTTTTAAATAAATTATTTTATTATTAATAAAATATTAAAATTATTTTTTGACTAATTATTGACTATATTTTCAAATGACAGATGTCATTAGTTTAAAATTTTTTATATTTTGCTGTCAAGATTAAATGATAAATTACCGGCAAATTTCAAAATATTATTTTCAGTGAAGATGTGGAGATTAGAAGCAGGTAGAAATGTCCTCACCCTTCATAGGTGATTAGAGAAAAAAATATAATTTGAACTCGACGCTTGGCTGGATCGTATCGAAAGGTAACTATTAAAATTAAAATAATAATCAATTGTTTATTTATTATTAATTATTGCTAACTAACAATAAAACTAATTATTAAATATTAAAATCGATAATTTAAACACAAAAATATTATCTTTGGTTTGTGATGTTTTAAATTTATCGAAAAAAGTGGACACGTGTTCAGAAGTTAATGGTTAGGACATTAATGACGTTGATGAAATTTGTTTAAAACCTCACAAATAACTAGCAGTAAATATCCATTATCTAATAATGTTATTTTGACCTGTTGTGTTTACAGAAAAGTTTTTATTTATTTGAAAATTATCAGACTGTTTGATAAATATGGAGGCAGAGAATAGTAAAACCGAGTATCCGCCACCAGCAACACCCTTGCATTTGGCTGTTACCGAAAATGACTACAAATTGGCTGAAAATTTAATAAAAGAAGGAGCTGATGTCAACGCAATGGGTCTTTATCCCTTGTGGGGACGTTCTGGTGTTTGTTGCTCGCCACTGCACATCGCGGCGGACAAGGGGTACAAATCATTAGTAGAATTACTAATCAAGCATAAGGCAAACGTGGACTACAGAACTACCACTGGAGAAACAGCTTTCTATATAGCTATGGTTGAACTTAATCATGAAATAGTTGATATTTTAGTAGACGCAGGCGCCAGCGTTAATATTCATAATGATGAATTATCCACTGCACCTGATCTGCTACTTCCTAATGGTTTATTTTATCCCTCTAAAAAAAAGAAATTTGATCTTTGCGATTGTTTTATTGTTTTTTTTTTCTTGGCACTTTTAACTTTATTAATGTATATATTTTGTTCTCAAACACCGTCTTCCCCTGTTTAAAAATATTGATTGAAAAGAATTAAAAATGATAAAATTCGAATTTGTTTCAATCGATTACAGTTTCCATGGAGTGATCGCTTCTCCAATTCTTTTCAGTCAGTATTTTTGACCAGGGTAACATAAATAATAAATTATTTTTATTTATTTTATAGTTAACTAGTTTGTACTTTTATTTAAAACCTCTAAGTAAATAATATTGATCCCACATTTCTTTAAAATTTAGAAATATTTCGACAAAAAAAATTTGAAAAAAATACGAAATGAGTTTGAAAAGAAAAAGTTTAAGGGCATGTTCAGAAACACACTCTGTAAGAGAAAATATTCAAATCTTTTGTTCAGAAATATCCTCTGGTCGAACCTGAGGTACGATTTAACATTACAAAGGTATACTAATTACACCTGGATAGGTAATTCTTCACTTCCAGAGTATGTTTCTGAACACGCCCTAAAGCTTTTAAGAAAAATTAAATGTTTGTTATAAATGTC
Source organism: Microplitis manilae (assembly GCA_030273425.1). Taxonomy (NCBI): domain Eukaryota; kingdom Metazoa; phylum Arthropoda; class Insecta; order Hymenoptera; family Braconidae; genus Microplitis; species Microplitis manilae. The sequence continues at coordinate 23,367,330 of CP092726.1, forward strand.
AGTGAAGTTAGAGGACAGCTGGCGATTTATTTATTTTTATATTAACAAATGAAATGTTAATTGAAAATAGAATGAAGACATTCAGTGTCTATCGGTATAGATACAGGTTTACTCAAAACTTCTTTACTCAAGCCCACGGACGACATCTTTATTCAGCGACAACTATATTCAGAGATAACTGGACTCAATAATATAGATAACAGAGAAAACTTCTAAATAACGCTGGGACATGAATTTTTCTAAGTTTTCTCTGGGGTGAGTCAGAGTTGAGTCTGGGGTGAGTCTGAGATTCGGAGAAAACCTGTAAATAACGCTGGCTTATGAATTTTTCTAAGTTTTGTCTAGAATTTGTCTAGACAGAGGACTTCCCGTGACTGCAAGATAATCTACGAGACAGGGAACTTCCCGTGACTGCAAGAGAAGCTTCGAGACAGGGAGATTCCCCTGACTGCAAGAGAAGCTTCGAGACAGGGAGATTCCCCTGACTGCAAGAGAAGCTTCGAGACAGGGAGATTCCCCTGACTGCAAGAGAAGCTTCGAGACAGGGAGATTCCCCTGACTGCAAGAGAAGCTTCGAGACAGGGAGATTCCCCTGACTGCAAGAGAAGCTTCGAGACAGGGAGATTCCCGTGACTGCAAGAGAAGCTTCGAGACAGGGAGATTCCCGTGACTGCAAGAGAAGCTTCGAGACAGGGAGATTCCCCTGACTGCAAGAGAAGCTTCGAGACAGGGAGATTCCCGTGACTGCAAGAGAAGCTTCGAGACAGGGAAATTCCCCTGACTGCAAGAGAAGCTTCGAGACAGGGAGATTCCCGTGACTGCAAGAGAAGCTTCGAGACAGGGAGATTCCCGTGACTGCAAGAGAAGCTTCGAGACAGGGAGATTCCCGTGACTGCAAGAGAAGCTTCGAGACAGGGAGATTCCCCTGACTGCAAGAGAAGCTTCGAGACAGGGAGATTCCCGTGACTGCAAGAGAAGCTTCGAGACAGGGAGATTCCCGTGACTGCAAGAGAAGCTTCGAGACAGGGAGATTCCCGTGACTGCAAGAGAAGCTTCGAGACAGGGAGATTCCCGTGACTGCAAGAGAAGCTTCGAGACAGGGAGATTCTCCTGACTGCAAGAGAAGCTTCGAGACAGGGAGATTCCCGTGACTGCAAGAGAAGCTTCGAGACAGGGAGATTCCCCTGACTGCAAGAGAAGCTTCGAGACAGGGAGATTCCCCTGAATGCAAGAGAAGCTTCGAGACAGGGAGATTCCCCTGACTGCAAGAGAAGCTTCGAGACAGGGAGATTCCCCTGACTGCAAGGGAAGCTTCGAGACAGGGAGATTCCCGTGACTGCAAGAGAAGCTTCGAGACAGGGAAATTCCCGTGACTGCAAGAGAAGCTTCGAGACAGGGAGATTCCCGTGACTGCAAGAGAAGCTTCGAGACAGGGAGATTCCCCTGACTGCAAGAGAAGCTTCGAGACAGGGAGATTCCCCTGACTGCAAGAGAAGCTTCGAGACAGGGAGATTCCCGTGTTTGCAAGAGAAGCTTCGAGACAGGGAGATTCCCCTGACTGCAAGAGAAGCTTCGAGACAGGGAGATTCCCGTGACTGCAAGAGAAGCTTCGAGACAGGGAGATTCCCCTGACTGCAAGAGAAGCTTCGAGACAGGGAGATTCCCCTGACTGCAAGAGAAGCTTCGAGACAGGGAGATTCCCGTGACTGCAAGAGAAGCTTCGAGACAGGGAGATTCCCCTGACTGCAAGAGAAGCTTCGAGACAGGGAGATTCCCGTGACTGCAAGAGAAGCTTCGAGACAGGGAGATTCCCCTGACTGCAAGAGAAGCTTCGAGACAGGGAGATTCCCGTGACTGCAAGAGAAGCTTCGAGACAGGGAAATTCCCGTGACTGCAAGAGAAGCTTCGAGACAGGGAGATTCCCGTGACTGCAAGAGAAGCTTCGAGACAGGGAGATTCCCCTGACTGCAAGAGAAGCTTCGAGACAGGGAGATTCCCCTGACTGCAAGAGAAGCTTCGAGACAGGGAGATTCCCCTGACTGCAAGAGAAGCTTCGAGACAGGGAGATTCCCGTGACTGCAAGAGAAGCTTCGAGACAGGGAGATTCCCCTGACTGCAAGAGAAGCTTCGAGACAGGGAGATTCCCCTGACTGCAAGAGAAGCTTCGAGCCAGGGAGCTCCCCCTGACTGCAAGAGAAGCTTCGAGACAGGGAGATTCCCCTGACTGCAAGAGAAGCTTCGAGACAGGGAGATTCCCCTGACTGCAAGAGAAGCTTCGAGACAGGGAGATTCCCGTGACTGCAAGAGAAGCTTCGAGACAGGGAGATTCCCCTGACTGCAAGAGAAGCTTCGAGACAGGGAAATTCCCCTGACTGCAAGAGAAGCTTCGAGACAGGGAGATTCCCCTGACTGCAAGAGAAGCTTCGAGACAGGGAGATTCCCCTGACTGCAAGAGAAGCTTCGAGACAGGGAGATTCCCCTGACTGCGAGAGAAGCTTCGAGACAGGGAGATTCCCGTGACTGCAAGAGAAGCTTCGAGACAGGGAGATTCCCGTGACTGCAAGAGAAGCTTCGAGACAGGGAGATTCCCGTGACTGCAAGAGAAGCTTCGAGACAGGGAGATTCCCCTGACTGCAAGAGAAGCTTCGAGACAGGGAGATTTCCCTGACTGCAAGAGAAGCTTCGAGACAGGGAGATTCCCCTGACTGCAAGAGAAGCTTCGAGACAGGGAGATTCCCCTGACTGCAAGAGAAGCTTCGAGACAGGGAGATTCCCCTGACTGCGAGAGAAGCTTCGAGACAGGGAGATTCCCGTGACTGCAAGAGAAGCTTCGAGACAGGGAGATTCCCCTGACTGCAAGAGAAGCTTCGAGACAGGGAGATTCCCGTGACTGCAAGAGAAGCTTCGAGACAGGGAGATTCCCCTGACTGCAAGAGAAGCTTCGAGACAGGGAGATTCCCCTGACTGCAAGAGAAGCTTCGAGACAGGGAGATTCCCGTGACTGCAAGAGAAGCTTCGAGACAGGGAGATTCCCGTGACTGCAAGAGAAGCTTCGAGACAGGGAGATTCCCCTGACTGCAAGAGAAGCTTCGAGACAGGGAGATTCCCGTGACTGCAAGAGAAGCTTCGAGACAGGGAGATTCCCCTGACTGCAAGAGAAGCTTCGAGACAGGGAGATTCCCCTGACTGCAAGAGAAGCTTCGAGACAGGGAGATTCCCGTGACTGCAAGAGAAGCTTCGAGACAGGGAGATTCCCCTGACTGCAAGAGAAGCTTCGAGACAGGGAGATTCCCGTGACTGCAAGAGAAGCTTCGAGACAGGGAGATTCCCGTGACTGCAAGAAAATCTACGAGACACAGGACTACGGTCCGTATTTTAACGAATTTTTTCAATATCGACAGTTCTTACCACTTGTAGATACATTCGAGTAAAGATGCCTTTGAATATAAATGCCTGTGAGTAAGCATGATATATTTATGAAGTGAACTTTACTCATAAAAATCTATATTATTGAGTACCGTTGTCTCTGAATATAATTGTCGCTGAATAAAGATGTCGTCCGTGGCCTTGAGTAAAGAAGTTTTGAGTAAACCTGTATCTATACCGTGTCTATCATCATAGTTCCTCTTCTCACTCGTTATTTTTGCAGTCTGCAGTTTTTCCATCTTTAAAAAATTTTATAACAAAATTTACTTCAAGCTCTACCTTATCGACTAACTTCCACAATTATTATCATTATTATAAAAAAAAAAAAAATTCTTGAATTGTCATGGACGTGAGCAGTGAACGACAAACGACAGATCGATTGTTTAATGAAAGTGTCAGATTTTGTTATGACTCACAACTGATATAAAGCAAATACAAATAATTAAAATATATATTAGATTAGTTAGTCAATTAAAATAATAAATAATGCAGAGCGTAATTAATTCAGTAAAAGGAACAGCTCTTGGAGTTGCTGAATATCTAACCCCTGTTCTTAAGGTTAGTTGTTTATTTTATAATTAATTTATTTATTTATGAATCAATAATCAATAATTAATAATTGCTAATCAATTTTTTTAAAAGGAGAGTAAATTTCGTGAGACAGGCGTGTTAACTCCAGAAGAATTCGTGGCTGCTGGTGATCATTTGGTCCATCATTGTCCAACATGGCAATGGGCTACTGGTGATGAAGACAGAACTAAATCATATTTACCTAAAAAAAAACAGTTTTTATTGACGCGTAATGTTCCATGTACTCGTAGATGTAAACAGGTATTTCAAAATTGAAATTTCAAGTTATTACGACGGCTATTTATTTTTTTTTTATTGGAGTAGATCGAATACTGTGATGAGCAAGAACGTATAATAGAAGCTGATGATCCAGAAGGTGGTTGGGTCGATACCCATCACTATGACGCAAGTGTCGGTGGGATTGATGAGAAAGTATCCGAAATGACCTTGGAAGATTCGACGCAGCAGCCTCCTGCTGATGATGATGACGATGATGAGGACGATGAAGAAGCTGCTGACATGGAAGCTTTTGAAGTCAGTGGAATGCTTGATGAAGAGGACAAGGTATTGAAGTATTTGTTGATTAGGTTTTATTTAATTACTTAGTTACTTAATTTTATTTAATTGCGCAGTTTACAGCTGAAACAAAGAAACCGGTAAAGGAAAAAAAAGATACCTTTCCTGAAGGAGAAATAATTCACACAAGAACTTACGATCTACATATAACTTATGATAAATATTATCAGACGCCGAGGTTGTGGCTCTTTGGGTACGACGAGAACCAGAAACCCCTGACTGTTGAGGAGATGTATGAAGATGTTAGTCAGGATCATGCCAAGAAAACTGTTACCATGGAGACCCATCCTCATTTACCTGGACCTCCGATGGCTTCTGTCCATCCCTGCAGGTATCAAATCATTTTTTACCCGAGACTTGAAACGTAAACTTGATCCACGCATGAAAGTCCGAGCTAATTAATAAAATATTTAAATTATTTCTAGACACGCAGAAGTTATGAAAAAAATAATAGAAACAGTAATGGAAGGCGGCGGCGAGTTGGGTGTCCACATGTATCTCATAATATTTTTAAAGTTCGTTCAATCCGTGATCCCGACAATCGAGTACGATTACACGCAAAATTTCATGCTGTCCAGCTCAAGCTAAAAGTTTATTTCTTATTGGCAGCTCCCATTGATTTCAAATAAAATAATAAAAGACAATTTAGCGGAAAGTTTTTACATGTTTGTACCGTAATGCATTTTGCAGCCAATCTCTTTAACAAAAATTATCAATTAAATGTAAATTGCGCTTATGCTTTCAAAATTACATGTTGCCATCGAAGTTTTTAATTTCTTCGACACTCAAGGGCATTCTCCGACGCTGCCTCCACTTTTTTTCCCAGGGCAACGTAGTTGAAATTTTACCAGGATATGGAATTTTAAAAAAATTACTTACAGTTGATATCAATTAGGAGTTAAACGAAATTTTTTGATTGAATTTCAGCCGATAAAATTTGAAAATCAAACTATAAAATTGACATGAAAATTTTACTGTAATTTATTTTTTAAATTTCGTTTAACTCCCAATTGATGTCAACTGTAAGTAATTTTTTTTTAATCAGCTGATAAAATTTCGATACGATTGACAGCTGAGTCATTGAATGTTTTTGAAAAGTGGGGAATCGTCTGAGAATGCCCTTAATTAATTAATTAATAACACTTGAACACGTGCAAGCTAAAAATGAATTATTTAAAATATTTGACTAGTATTGGTGTTTGAATCACAGCCTTCGCGCTCAATGACCGCACACGTCGAAAGTTTTTTTTTTAAATATATTTATATATATAAATATAAGTATAACTGTGTAACAGCAATTAATTTAAACACATAAATGTAACTTATCAATGCAATTGCGTAGATTGAATAATAAACTTTTAAATTAATCATAAATTTATTGAATCTACTATGGCATGACTTTAGAAAATCTTAAATATTTACAAATTAATTGTTAACTATTCTAACGATTCACTAATTAATATAATGACAGTACAATTAAATACTAGTAGCGCTTTTTTTTTCTTTTTTTAACAAAAACGAATCATTAAAAGATTTGGTCTAGCCGATGGAAACGTACTCGTCGACAGGATTAGCCAACACCGAGGCATAATACGAGTGAACGAGTCTCACTTTGTTGCCGTCCTCATTTATAAGTTCAAAGGCGGGTGCGGAGTCTGCTGGGTCATCAATCTGATCAGCAGGATCATCCTCGAGGACTTTCACCAGAGCGCTGTTGTCATCAAGAGCAATTGCTTGTTGGTTATCGTCGGTAGTCATCGGCTGTCGCATATGAACTCCCAGTTGGTCAGCGAGTTCATCAGCAACGACACCCGAGTGCACGCGGATAGTCTGCCCGTCGTTTAACTGACTGACGAACTCACCGCGAGTCAGCAGCTGTCTCGCGTCTTGTATCGACAAGGGAATGGGATTCCCAGCACTGTCAGTTATCTGCAGCTGGAGATTCTGATCAGACAGATCAATCTCTACCTGCGCATCGTCAGGCTTACTGATAATCTGTTCCTCGACATTGAGCGTAGGGAGCACTTGAGCGTCAGCTGCCTCCTTGTCCTCGATCATGCCAAAGTGCAGCGTTCTCGATTGACTCGGGTCATTTGGATCCTGGTAAGACACATAAATAACTTGTGTACCCTCTTCCGATCCCTCGTCCGTGATGACTCGCTGGAGCTCAAGCGAATCATCAGCTTCCTGGCTCGGGAATATCTGCCACAATTCTCCAGGTCCTGCGCCAGCTACAACGCCAGTGGTTCCATCTTCAGCTCCAGCAGGAGTTCCGATAACTCCAGACACCCCGGCTTTAATATCATTGATATTCATAATTTTATGCTCTCTATGAGTGCGCTTGTGTTTTGTCAGATTTGAACAATCAGCGAACCGTTTATCGCAAATATTACACCTGTAGGGTTTTTCGCCGGTATGTGTGCGCATGTGTTTTTTCAATGCCCATTGTTCAGTGAATGATTGGGGACAATGTGAACACTGAAACGGACGATCATCGTTGTGCCTGCGTACATGAGTTTTCCAGGTATCTTTATGTAAATATGTTTTACCGCAGTACTCACACTTCCAGGGTCGCTCACCAGTGTGTCGTTTCTGGTGCAACTTGAACTGCGAGGACGTCGTAAATTTACGCGTACATACCTCACACTCGTACGGCTTTACTCCAGTGTGTATACGCATGTGTTCCTGCAAATTACCATTCTGTGAAAAATCTTTGTGGCAAATATTACACCTGTAAGGTTTCTCTCCATTGTGCCAGCGGTAGTGCAAAGTCAAGCTCGTTTTGTGAGCAAACTGACGATTGCACTGATTGCAGCGATACTTTTTCTCCCCGGTGTGCGTCGACTGATGATTTATCAAATTTGCTTTGGTCTTGAAACTCGCTTCACACAATTTGCAAACATACGGCCGCGCCTGCGAATGGGTGAGCTGGTGCCGCTGGAGCAGTTGCTTGTGTTTGAAATTCTTACCGCATTTATTGCAAACAAACTTACGGCCGTTATTGTGCTCAGCTTCTTTGTGATAGACCACCGAGCTAGGATGATTCAATACCTTGCCGCAGATATCGCACACGCACGCTTTGTTCGTTTTTTTTTTTATGGTAATGTCGTGCGTCGAGACGTGGACTTTTAAGTTTTCTTCGGTCGCGAAAGTTTTTTCACACACGTTGCACACGAACGGATTGTCGACGTTGTGAAATTCTTTTATGTGAGCTTCCAAAGTGTCCTGAGTTGCAAAGAGCTCTTCGCAGTCATCGCACACGTACTCTTTTATCTCGGAATTCTCTTTGAACTCATCATCGTCATCACCATCAACTTCATCAGCATCATCACCAGTACCAGTATCAGTACCATTAACATTACTATTATCATTATCATTATAATTATCATTATCATTATTAACGTTATCTCCATTAATATCTTCATCTAGAGTTTGTACTTTTGAATCCTGCTTATCATCTAGGGACTCCAGCGCATCAGTTGAGTCGTTGATGTCATTATCGTCAATCATATCCGTTAAATCCTGTAAGAATTCAACATTGGTACAATTATTTTTAATAACTTTTTTACCAGAATGGCCTTCATTCTTCTGATGCAAAATAAAATTATCCAGTATCGTAAACTGTTTGTTGCACTTAAGGCACTCGAATTTATCGTTCAAGTGACTGCTCTTGTGGATTATGTAGCGGTGACGCTGCTGGAATCCGCGACCGCAGGTATTGCAAACGTATTTAGCTTTTTTGTGGCGCGATTTCGGTCGCCCGCGACCGCGGCCACGATTCATGATGATCAGCTCGCCGAGATCTTCGCCGTCTTGGGACTCCAGGTGTCCTATCACTTCTTCGTTGCCGTCTGGAAGCGGCATGTTCTTGTCTCCTTTGTCATCTAGCTCTCGTTCCCCGGTGTCGTCTTCGTCATCAATGACACCTTCTTCCTTAAACATTCTCTCCAACTCCTTTCCTCGAACTACTTCAGAGAAACGCTTAGGAATCTTGCGCTTGCGTCTCCGTCGACCGTCACCGTCCAGTTCATCATCGTCATCCTGCTTGTCTTCGTCCTCTTGACTCGTTTCCAAAACCTCCTCGTCTTTTAAATCTTCCGTGTGATTTTTTGGCGGACGACCACGCTTTCGTCGCGGTTTTTCTAGACCTTCCATTTGTAAACTCATGTCATGCTCCGCTGCATACATTGAACCGTCCGGTAATACTATTTTTAAATAAAATGATTAATAAAAAATAACAGTCTTTAAAAAAAAAAAGAAAAATAAGCAGGACAAGTAATTTCAAACGTACTATTAATGATAATTTGCTGCCCATAATTTTCATCATTTTTTTGTTCGTAATTAACCAGCTCCATCGTATCAGGATTCAATTGCTCCAACTGATTATCAGCCTGACTCATTTTTAATCTATCATTTTTTTTAAATAATTCGTTTTCTTGTTTCAATAAATCTCGTAATTTTTTTTGCCCTTCAACCAGTAAATCAAAAAACTGCATTGTGGATTCCAGTTGTATGTTACAACCTGGACAAATGGTCGTTGGTAATTTTCCATCATTTCTTACCTTAAAAAAAAAAACCAAATAAAATCATTACAAATAAATAAAAATACTTAAACTAGGATATTTTTTTCAATTAAAAAATCCAAGGGATCCGTTAAAAATGACCGTGACAAAAATTTTATAATAAATAATTATATTTACTTTGTAATCCTCAAAGTCATGCAAAGTCTTGGGTATTTAAATTAATTGCACGTAAAATTTAAATAAATAATTACAAGAATTGAAATGAAACTTAATCGTTAAGAAAAGTTGTTAAAAGTCATAGCAGATAATTAATAGGAAGTGAATGATGATGATGACTTTTATTTTAAAAAATATCTGAGGACTGAATGAGAGGATATTTATCCTGTAATAAATAAATGTTTGTTTTATAAAATCTAAAGAGTTAATAAATTTTGATTCATGTAGTAAATGTGCAACGAAAATCAGTGTAGATACTGTAGACAGTCATCATATTAAATTATATTAGTAAAAACGTAGGAAGTCAAATTAGATCCTGAATTTTTTTTGTTCTCCATGCAGTTATTGTTGACACAGTAGTCAGTATAACAGTCATGCCGTTTACTTGAAGTAAGTGTAATAAACATACCTTCAATGGTAAATAACGGTTGATTAGTGAGCTCAAATCAGGATACTCGCTATTGTCAGTGAACAAATTAACTCCATTGGTATTATTTTCAGCACACAAACGACAAATCGTCGAATCATACAGTAATACATCGTCCATTATGTTTTAATTACTATGAAATCATGTAAATATATCTTTAATTTCAGCGACTGACCCAGCACTAGATTTACACATACGGGTTAATATTATTTATGATTCAGCGGGTCTTGATTTAATTATTTGTACTGATTTATTTAATAAACCACATGTTTAAATAAATTTTAATGGTTTATTTTTGTTGGTTATACCACACCCACGGTTTTTTAATTTTTTTGTTGGTAGTTCGGGTTGTTGAGCCACTGATTTAATTTTAGCGCAATAGTTATTTATTAGTTAAATAATTATTCCATTTAATTTATGATTTTAAATAGTCTACTGAGTAATTAGATTTTTTATGCCTTATTTCTATGTACTTAATTTTTTTTTTATTATTAAATAATTTACGAATAGTTGAGCGCCATTTTGTTGCGCATTTTAAATTTTGCGCATGCCTCAACATTTTTTGCGGGAACATTTAAAAGATTTTACTGTACGTAACTTTTTGTGGGAATGAAGCAGACATGACTGTTTGTAAATTTTAAATAAATAAACAAATTTTTTGTTTATTAAATAATATAAAAAATGCAATAAATACGAACTCTTATTTATAACAAAATTTCCAACAAAATTAATCACAAAATATACCTAATTAATTAACTAATTAACTAATTAATTATTATTACCATTTAGTAAATAATTTAGCCCACCATAAATGAAACGGTAGCATATTTTCTTTAGTATGTAACTGTTTGTCATAAATATTAAAATCCGCATACTGAAGTCTTTTTAAAAATCTCTCAACAATGACAGCTGGTAAAAAAATGTAATCCAAGTTTTTTTTAATACTCTTCCTTAAGTTTTTCGCCTGAAACCAAAGAAAGTACGAAATTAATTACTTTCTAAATAAATAAATAAATGAATTAAATAATTACTTTGTCTAAATGCTGGTGAGCACGTGAAGCGACTGCAAAAATAACTTCATTCAAATCTTTGCTAGCCTCACCACGAAAGACAGACTCTGATGAAACGTTATTCTGCATCATGATATCCTGGGGAAGGACAAGATTCCTTCGTCGCGCGTGATAGGGAACTGATCGTAATAAATTCACGATACCCTGCGCTTTGCCTACATGACTGGCCACGTGGTCAACATTAACATCCTTGATGTCTTTAACTTCTAATAATAAATAATAAATCGAGGAGACTGTGTCTTCTGAGTATTTTTCAATAGCTGCCAAGTCTAAAAATGATGCTGACTGTGATTTATTCCATCGAGCGTCCAGCAAACGTTGGAAATATCTCTTAGATAATTTATGTGTCCTCAATATCTGCGCGCAGGATCATCAATTAATAATAATTTGCTAAAATTAATTGTAAAAAAAAATTTTTTTTACTTACTCGTGATAATTCTAAGGGGACAGGAGCTTCAGGTGGTTTATTATCAAATATTTTAGCAATTGTGTCATTCCAAAATGTATATCTCATATTACTTATTGCTAATTCACGTGAATGTTCTTGGACAAGTGATATCTCGACATTGAATGCTCTTATTGCTATTGCCGGTAACTGTAAATTTTTAGGCAGCAATAATGAGCATAAATAATTCTCATAGTCATGCTTCCTGGAAATATAAATATATATTCAGAGTATCAGTTAGTTATTTAAAATTACACGTAAATAATTATTTAGAGTATTATAAAAATATATGAACACCTGACAAGTTGTAAACAATATTGAGTTGGAGATTGTCTTTTGACAGTACTCACAGATCTATTTAATTTATTCCAAGTTATTTTTGTTAATAAACGTGTTTTATTCATACTCAATATTTTGAAATTTATTAGGTAATTAATCCATTAATTTTAATTATAATTATTAAATTTATATTAATGACCACTGTTATGAAATAAATTTTCTAGGTTAAAAAAAACGCGGGAGTTTGAAATTTATGCGCATGTCCAAAAATTTGAATTAGACTTTGAAAATATACAATTATCCTATTAATTAATTGATTAATTAATATCCCAATTAATTTAGTAGTACAAGTGATAAATTTCAATTACAATTATTGAATTATTATCTAAACTCAAGTTTATTACTGATTTCTCTGTAAATAAGAAAGTATCGTTTTCTTTATTTTAATTTTTGCCGCTTCAATAATTTTAATTATTGTCTTTATTTGAATCTCAGTAAATTCCCTCTGAAAATTCAATGTGCTCAGTTTCTAAAAGTATCAAAATATTTTAAATATTAAATTTTTAGTGTAGACTCGTCCCTAAAATAAAATGCACAATTATCTAATCAACGAAATTATTTTCTTATCAGTTTACTAAAAAAAATTAATTATTTCGTGTAAACTACAATTAGTTCATTATTATTATCATAAGCATGAAATTAACTTTCAAATATTTACTCAATTACTTAAGCAGCTTTATTAAAATAAAATTAGTTCCTATCGGGCCAGCGCTGCCATGTGCGCATGAAATTTTATTCATGAAAACACACACAGACGTTGACAAAACGACAGAGTAAACAAGTAATCCAATAATTACACTTTGAAGGTTATTCAGATAAAAAATATAAATTTATAAACATATTTTAGTAAATAAGTCAACCATTGCCTCGATGGGAAATGAGAAAAGTGCCCTAAGTGGGCTGAAAATTGACGAAAAAGCGATTGAAATAACAGACTTCTGGCTACATCACAGTGCTAATTTGAATGGCGCGAATCCGTCAACGGTATCGGTGTTTATCAGCGAGCCTTCATTGCAGTCGTGTCCAAACTTTGGCAAACCATCACCCCTTGAAAGGACAGCTAAGGTATCAACTATTTTATTTATCAATCAGAGCCCAGTTACGGCAACTGAACCTTGAAGTTATTAATTTTTATTCAGAACCTGATGCTACATCGACACCCATGTATCCTGAAGTACATATCATCCTGGAGAAAAGGCAGCAGTTATTATCTAGCTACTGAAGAAGTAAAACCACTTGCCCAAGTGATCGGCACCCAGACGACCTTGCAAATTTGCATTGGGCTCCATAGTATTCTAAGAGCTCTGATATTTTTGCATGAAAAAGCTCTTGCTTCTCACAATAATGTCTGTAGCAGCTCGATCTACGTCACTCCAGAGGGCTCCTGGAAGCTCGGAGGTCTAGAGTTTCTGTGCAGGTTCACCGATTTTAACCAGGCGTATTTGAAAAAAATTAAAAATTTTCGTTATGAGAAAGCTATCGCTCCTGAGGAGGATGGGAATTCATTGGAGACGCAATTAAATCCTGTTGGTATTGACCAGTATGCTTTTGGTGTCCTCACGGAAGAAGTTTTACGGTTAAAAAATGCTGGTAATGCTGGACATCCAGGATCCTTATTAATAAATCAAATTTTTAAAATTTGCGCCGATTAATTTTATTTTAAATTTTTCTAGATGATGTTCCAGCTTTAGCAGAGTTTAAGGAAATCTGCCGACGCAGTTTGCAAAACCCTGATCCTTTATTGAGGACAAAGTTATCAACTTTATTATCCAATCCGTTTTTTACACATGACTTTATAAATATTCATGAATTTTTAATGGAGCTGCCTCTGAAAAGTGAAGCAGAAAAAGAAGAATTTTTTTCGTAAGTCCTCGGAACTAAAAATTTCATTTTTAAATATTCATTGATAAATAATTTTTTTTTTAGGAATCTAGTGCCACAGCTTAAAGCATTCCCTGAAAAAATAGTTGCTGAACAACTAGGCCGTCTATTGTTATCACGGATGGTACTGCTAGACAGTACAGCTCAACAAAAATTACTACCTTGTGTATTGAAGCCAAAAACAGAAGACAATGAGCAGGACACGAGTCTGTTCACGGTATCAACATTCAAAAGTCACCTGGTACCAAAATTACTGCAAATGTTTTGTGTCCGGGACACGTCAATACGCTTACTACTATTATCGCATTTAAATTCATTTATCTATGCCTTCCAATTGGATGAATTGAAGAACCAAATACTGCCTGAGCTTCTTGTAGGAATAAAAGATCATGATGATCATCTGGTCAGCACAACACTGCGTGCGCTGGCTGATCTAGTGCCAATACTGGGCGCAGCTGCCGTAATCGGCGGCAAACGGGGTAAATTATTTACTGATGGACGTCCTAATCACAACCAAATCAGACGCGAAGTCTCTGCTAGAAGCAACCAAAGAACCGAACGTGCTAATATTAGTAATAGTAATATTAATAATAATATTATCAATGAAAATGGTATTGATAGTCTGCCAACTGTACTAGAGCTACCTGAGCGACCGTCACCTGACGGCGGAGAAGATCGGGTTGAATCGGGTTTGATTTTAGCTGAGGAAGAAAGCACTTGGTCTGATTGGGATGCTCATGAAGTAGCCATCACCAAGACAATTAATTCTGACATTCCTAGTGGTCAAGCAGATGTTGATGCAGTGCAGCCACATGATGATAAATCAGCATCTGCGGGATCGGAAATAGCCGATGGTGGAAAAACGCCGGGGATAAAAAAAGACAAATTAAATTATAATAAGAAAAATATTATTTCTGATATTCGGGAACTGGATATCAAACATTCTAAGACAATGCAACAAACTGCCAGTGAAGAGGTTGATTTTTTCACAGACATGGAGCCAATTATTGAGAAACAAAATGTCATTCATGTTGAGGAAGTCAAGGCGGAAAAAAGCGTTTTTGATGTTAAAGTTAATGGCGCTCAGGACATTGGAGATGATGACGGCTGGGGTGAAGATCTAGATGATTGGGGTGACAATACCCTCGAGCTAGAAGATTGATATTATTTATTAAAATTAATTTATTAATTATTAAATAATTGTTACTTGTATGACCGCGTGTAAATAATTCAAGTGTAAGCTTAGTAATATTTTTTAAATGTCCATATAAATATGTATAAATATTTGTTATATATTAATTTTAAATAAATGTTGTCTATATGTTTAACCATCAGGACATTTCAATTTGCGATTTTCCCGCGAAAATTTAAAATTTAATTTGAATATTTCAATTTTTTGACTTATGCATTAAAAATTAAACTTTCGATGCAATGAAATTTCAAATTTCCCGCGTGAAACTGGAAGCTAGATGTCAGCACCTCCTAGAGCAGAAGCTAGATACCAGAGCGCCACCACACGGAAGAGTTTTCTCAGTGCATTGAGTCTCTGGTAATTCATCAGTCGTTCTTTCTCGTGGTAACTGTTGAAGAAGGTGCCTCGCCGCGTCTTCTCATTCAACAAACATGGTAAATATTTTTAAACAATTAGTTGATAATTAAAAAATATCGCGATTATTCGTTAGTTCAATTGATCTCTTATCCAATTCAGTAATTTATTTTGATAAATTTTCTACGATGGTTTAAATAACGACGGATTTAAAAAACGTGTTCGCGAGTCCATACTGCAACCTATCTCGTAACTTATCAGTTTGATGGTGTCCGAGTACTCTAAATAAATATTCTAGCTTTTTAATCGATTTTAATTAACAAAATTTTGAATTCCAGGGTTTCGTCAAGGTAGTTAAGAACAAGCAGTACTTCAAGCGTTTCCAAGTTAAATTCAAGAGGCGTCGTGAAGGTAAAACTGACTACTATGCGCGTAAACGTTTGACGATTCAAGACAAGAACAAATACAACACCCCCAAGTACCGTCTGATCGTTCGTTTCTCAAACAAGAACATCACGTGCCAGGTTGCGTACTCGAGAATCGAGGGAGACAGAATCGTCTGCGCTGCCTACAGCCACGAGCTCCCCAAGTACGGAGTAAAAGTTGGACTTACCAACTATGCTGCCGCCTACTGCACTGGTCTTCTCCTTGCCAGAAGAGTAAGTTGGTCTTTTTGAATTTTTAATCTTGAAAAAAAATTGATGAGCTTTTCTACATGATGATCCACTCAGCTCGCTTTGAGATTCTGTGAAGAAACTTTGTTCCCTAATTTTTTGTCTGACACGAAAAGCTTTAAAAATTCTTTTTAATTTTATTTTATTAGTTGCGTCTGTAAAATTCATGAAAACTTTTATTTTGTCGTAGTTGTTGAAACAATTGGGTTTGGACAAGCTCTACACCGGTACCACTGAAGTAACTGGTGACGAATATAACGTAGAAGAGCTTGATGACGGACCAGGAGCATTCAGATGTTACTTGGACACAGGACTGATGCGCACCACCACTGGCGCACGTGTTTTCGGCGCCATGAAGGGAGCCGTTGATGGTGGACTCAACATCCCCCACAGGTAGGGATCACTTTCTAATTGAATATGATTAATTTTTTTCAATTTATTTGGTCAAATGAGCAGAACAATTATTTACTATCATCTTGTTTTAGTACCAAGCGATTCCCCGGTTACGACAGTGAGTCCAAATCATTCAACGCTGATGTTCATCGCCAACACATCTTTGCTCAGCACATCGCTAACTACATGAAGCAGCTGGAAGAAGAAGACGATGAAGCTTACAAGCGTCAATTCTCCCAGTACATCAAGCACGGAATCGCTGCTGATGCTGTACGTATATTGATAACTAATTTGAATAATTCCTGACTCTATTTCGTCCAATTAAAATTGTTGTAAGACTCTTCCATGTCTTACCAGCGTCGCAATTGGACCATATTGATACATCGGTTGAGCGAAATGACTTATGCTCCTTTGTATTTTTCTCCATTAACCGGCTGTAACATTTACAGCAAATCAATTGAGTTGAATTTATCAATCAGAACAATTGCGTGACAATAAATTTTTAATTGTTTTACAGATTGAAGAGATCTACAAGAAGGCTCATGCTGCTATTCGCGCTAATCCCGAATTCACACCCAAGGAAAGAACCAAGGAGCCAGTTAAGAAACGCTGGAACCGCGCTAAATTATCGCTTTCTGAACGCAAGAACCGCGTTAACCAAAAGAAAGCATCATTCCTCAAAAAAATGGCGGAGACCGAAGCTTAAAAAGCCGGTCGTAAGCTTGAGTTTTTTGTACCTTAACAAACTTACGTTCACAGTGTCATATTTATATGTAGTCTGTGAACGATGGTACGAAAATGATAATAAAAACCTTGAAACGTCGATTAAATAATTAATTATTTATTCAGCAGTACCTATAGATTTAATAATGACTCGAAATTTTTCATCATACCTGCATCGGAAGTTTAAATTCCTGCCCTGTTGAGTGGGAAAAAAATCTTCCTTTTATTTTAAAAGTCCTGATAGCAAGACCCTGGTTAAAAAGTTGATGTCAATTGGTTGTGATCAAGTTGAAGACAACTCTAACTAAACCTTTGTAACTATTGACAACAAATTGTTGCCAACTTTCCGTCAACTAATGGATGCAAATTTATGCGTTCAGCTTGATAAGTTACAGCAGAAGGTTGTCAGCTTGGCTATCAGGGCGGAAATGAATACTAAAAAAGCGCATGTGCCATTCTTCCCAAAAACAGAGGCTAAAATTCAAACTTTCAGGTCCAGGTCTGGTGAAAAATAGTATCGACACCACGGAGGAAGATGTCCCGATCCGCGTGTTCGCCACCATCGTCATCGGCTCAAGTATGCACCCGGGTTGGAATCTTCTACTCTCCCTTGATGTGTGATATACTACAGTATTTTATTCATTTAAAATTAAACGCTTACCACTAAAGTAACAAGGCTGTGATATTTAAAAGACATGATATTTAATAAATATTTTATTTTCAAAAATTATATAAAAAACACTGTATATATTTATTATTCTATACAGCAATTGATATTTATATTTGAACGTAGTGGAATGCGCATGATGATTATTTTTGCAATGATCTTCTACAGAGCCGTGCCAGGAGGCTGTTGAGCTGCAGTAGGCTGCTGATTCCGTCCAGGATGCTTAGATGTGTGACCCCGATTTCCTTTAGCGAACAATTAAATTATCATTTATTAATATTTGATAATAAGTTTAATTAATTTCTAAGTATTACCTTTATGAAGTCTAGTTTTAATGTTTCATCTATTGGCAAATTTTTACAAACGCGAAAAATATTACTGATGAGATCCTCTGCAGAATAGCCGAGTTTCCACAGGCTGTTAAGAACTTCGTAAGCTTTTGAAATTTTTCCTTGGGTACAGAACTCTAGCATCTCTTTGATTACCAGCGGATGAGGTTCATCACAAACTTTGAAAACATTTTCGCTGTTGACGTGACCAAAACCATTGAAAGTTGACTGCAAATTATTCAAAGCCTGTCTCATGTCTCCTTGTGCTGTGAAAACAATCGCTTCCAATCCATCATTCGTGTATGATACCTAGTAAAAATTTAAATGAATAAATCTTATGCGTTAGTATTTAAATTTATGGTAAATTGAAACGGGCTTACGTTTTCTTTTTCACAAACTTGGAGAATTTTAGCCAGGATTTGCGCATCAGTCAGTTTGCCATAACGCAGCATGGCGCAACGCGACTGAATCGGTTCTATTATTTTTTCGCTGGTATTACAAGCCAAAGCAAAGCGAGTCGTGTGACTGAATATCTCCATGGTGCGTCTCAGAGCTTGCTGAGCACCTTCAGTCATACTGTCAGCTTCATCAAGGATAATAATCTTGTGAGTTCCTGGTGGCAAGTTGACCTTCTTCTGAGCAAAAATCTTAATCTTATTTCTAACGACATCTATTCCACGGTCATTTGATGCATTCAACTCCAGAACGGTGTCTTTGAGTGTTGGACCTAGAAGAGCACGTGCCAGACAGAGGATTGTCGTTGTTTTACCAACTCCTGGTGGTCCAGCAATTATTATATTCGGTGCGTTCCCATGCTTTGCAAATACTGATAATCTGGCAACTGTATCTTCATTTCCTATGATGTCATCAAATGTCTGCGGTCTATATTTTTCAATCCTAATTATAAAATAAATTTTTTTTATGAATATAATAAAATTAGCGGACGTCTGCTATCAGCGTCAGAAAAATTTTGTGACGTAACCTCAGCAATAATTATCTTGATAATAATAAATAAAAAATTGTCAATGGATTAATGACAATTAAAATCAATTAATAATTTTAAATAATTACCATGGTAAATGTGATCCTTTTGTTTTATTTTTATTACTAGAAACATCTTGAGTATTTTTTGTCACAGGACTTTCGTCTACTTCCATACTCTCTTTAGCACTTTCATCGTCTGCCATTGTAAATGAATATACTAAATTACTAAATCTATTAACAATTTATTCCTAAACAATTAATATTTATTTAATAGTAATCCGATAAGTTAATTAATGAGTAAACAAACAACAAATGCCGCTTTTTTAAATTTTAGGTTACGGGTTTGAAAGTATTACGCGTGCGCGTTTATTTATTAGTCGCTTTCTTTAAAAAATAAATTTGCTGGAATTTCACCCACTGAGGCCAGAGTTTTGACCAAAATCCCCGTCTAAAAAACCCATAAAAAAATTAACAATCATTAAGTTGATTAATTGAACTGTTATCGTTAGAAATAAAAATTTAGAAACGAAAGCGCGGGAAAATTTTTTAAGTCATAGCGCATGTGCGGGAAAATTAAATTGTTTTTTTTTCGTCAACACATTGAGATAGGTTATATATTTTAGTTGGAGTAAAAACAAGTTGTTATGAATACCAAGTTGTCTAGTTGTTAAAATTTGTGTTGCAAATTATTTTAAATATTTAAAATCCAAATAATGAATTTGAAAGAACCGAGACGTAAGAAACGTCCTTATTATCCTCAGCAATCTCCTTTTCCAATAAATATTGGTAAAAAAGATCAATGGCATGTTTATACAGCACATCTAGGTGTTGCCGGTGCTTGTATTGCTGATCCTGATGAAATGAAATCCGTCCACACTATGGTAATTTTATTAATATATTTATTTATTTAATTAGTAAATCAATTGATTGATTAATTTAATTTCTGTAGGGTTATTTTGGTAAAGGATCTCTGTCAAAATCAATACCAAAGTTTGGAGCCAGACGTTTCGGAGCACCGCCGATAGTACGTGACCGTCAATGGAAACGTCGCCAGGAATGGTTGGAGGAAGTGAAACAACTGTCCATATTCCCACTAGATATTAAGCAGGAGTTGATAACTCTGGACAGTGATTCTGCTGAAGCAGGAGAGTCTTCGCAAGCAAATAAGAATGACGAGCCCATGGAAATTTCAATTGATCTGGACGACGATCCAAAAATAATCGACGACAAAACGACGCATGATTCGAAATCAAAAGCTCCTGAAATAGATGAAGTTGTGTTAGATTCCGCTGAAGAGGAAGAGGTCTGTGAAATAATTGACAAGACTGACGAAAGATCTCGC
The DNA here is from genome assembly GCA_030273425.1 of Microplitis manilae. Taxonomy (NCBI): domain Eukaryota; kingdom Metazoa; phylum Arthropoda; class Insecta; order Hymenoptera; family Braconidae; genus Microplitis; species Microplitis manilae. The sequence goes on from CP092726.1 coordinate 23,387,461, forward strand.
AATGACTCGCAGAGCGACGACATCCGTGTTCTCAATGACGACCAGGATCATAATGATTATAACTTTTCATATGACTGCTACGACCCAACTAGTAATGAAGAAATAAATTTAAATGAAACTCTGGTCCTGCCGGACAGCGACTCAGACACTGAGAATTACTTGAACGACGTCGAGCCCCGCATTGAAACCGAAGCGTTCCCTCTGACAGAGACACTTCTGTTAACTTTTGAAGAAACTTTTTTTCTTATGTTCGGATTGGGTTGTCTTCAGCTGGTTGATTATGAGGGCAAGGTGATGTCCATCGCCGATGCCTGGACGCATTTCAATCAAGACAAATTATTCCTGCCTCGGTATATCGTTTATCATTATTTCCGCAGCAAGGGCTGGGTAGTTAAGGCTGGACTAAAATTTGGCTGTGATTTTTGTGAGTATTTCCCTTATTTATTTATTTATTTATTTATCATCAACTCATTAAAATTATTTTTTCTAGTACTCTACAAACAAGGACCACCTTTTTATCACGCATCTTATACAGTAATTGTTGATACTGCTGATGCAGATACGTTACTACGTGATGATTCTAGATGTACACGTAAAATGAATTGGAAAAGTTTACTGCAGATGAACAGATTAAATGAAATAACAGCTAAAGTAATTACTTCTTTTGAATTATTACCAAAAATTAATTAAAAATAAACTCTAGACGGATATTCAAACTCGTTTTCAGTCAAAACTGCTCACGAATTTAAAAATTCGCGGTCTTAAAATTTATTAATTAAACTGGAGTTGAAGTTTAATGATAAAATTAATTATAAATTAATGAATAAATGTTTTTATTTGTAGGAATTTTTAATAGCACAAGTGCTGTGGCCATCGTCGGTATCACAAACAAATCCAGTGCCACTGGAATCAATATCAGAATTCACAGTACGTGAATTATTATGGAGAAGATGGAAGACTAATGATAAAGATGAATCATCCAAAGATGATGACAGTAGTGATGATTCGTCTTAATAATTAATTAATAATAAATTTATTAGCATAACTAGTTTTTATACGTGATATCTAGTTCATTTTTTATTTTTAAACATCTTAATAAATATAAAATATTTATAACATAAACTATTATTTACAACTACGTAAGACCATGTTCTTTCTGGTACTTGGCGCCGATTCCAGTCTGCCGGTATATTGTCCTTTCCCTTAAATATTCCTTCGTACACTGATCTATCAATTCCTGATCGTGGTACCATTTCTCATAGCAGTCCCACATCTTCTGATTTTCTTCTCTACATTTAAAGACAATTGCGAGTCCAGCTGCTTTTCCACATTCAGTGAGAGCTGATTTACCAACATAAATATAATCAATTAAATAATTTATTAATTAACTTTAAAATATTTTTAAAAATTACCTTTAACTTCATCGACGCATTTTTCAGTTCTAGCTTTCTCACGAATTTTTTTTGGTATCAGAATATCTTTCTCGACTTTCCTCAGAGATTGATCTTTAGGATCACCTGAATAAAATCATTTCACATTTGAATAAGTAGCAGTAACTCCAAAAATCATTAGCACACGTCTAACCTCTAGATTGTTTGAAAATATGATGCAATATCTTGTAAAATAAATATTGATTATTATAAATAATTTCTTTATTTACCTAGATTATGAGGTCCACCGCCATAACGACTTGGCAAAACACTTTTTTTAACTTTTTTATCAGTTTCGTTCTCCATCATCTACATAGAAATAATAATTCAAAAATAACACGCGGCCATTTTTAATTCCCATCACCCTCTTCCTTTTTCTCTCCCTCTTATTTAGTTCGGCTCTGACTGACTGGCTCTGGTGATTGTGCAGAATTTTACGATGTCACTTGGTTGCTTATAATAAGAAACATTTATTGTCATCCCAACTCAAAAACTACCTAAATTAATTAGTATTAATTATATTTTATTCGTACATCAGCTACTAGGTAAATCCCACAGTTTTAATTATTTTAATTTATAAAATAAATAATTAATAAGTTTACTTTTATGGTTTAATGACTTTTAAAAAATATAACCTAACTCTTCAGACGCCTTCTTGGTTTTTTATTTATTTTTTCATAATTAATTAATTGCAATTAATTATTTGTAGATTAAAATTAAATATGGACAGATTACTGAGACTAGGAGGTGGTATGACTGGACTAAATCAAGGACCACCGCCTTCTGATGCTCCTGTTGTTGATACTGCTGAGCAGGTAATTTATTTAAATAATTATTTACATAGATCAGGTATTAATTAATTTATTAATTGTCTTGTAGGTTTATATTTCTTCACTGGCGTTATTAAAAATGTTGAAACATGGTCGTGCTGGAGTACCGATGGAAGTTATGGGTCTTATGTTGGGTGAATTTGTTGATGATTACACTGTACGAGTTATTGATGTCTTTGCTATGCCTCAGACTGGAACGGTAATTATTATAATAATTAATTATTGGAGTCTGATACTTTAAAAAAATTATATAATTAAAATAATGAAATTTAAAAAAACGCATATACTGATTTTTGAATTGTCTAAATGTATATTTTTTTATTGTCTTAAAATTTCATTTTACTTAAAGCTATCTTATTTATAAAAATTACAAAATAGTCTAATTGATTGATTTATTTATTTAGGGTGTAAGTGTTGAAGCAGTAGATCCAGTATTCCAGGCTAAAATGTTGGACATGTTGAAACAAACAGGCAGACCGGAAATGGTTGTAGGATGGTACCACTCGCATCCAGGTTTCAGTTGTTGGTTGTCGGGTGTTGACATCAACACACAGCAGTCATTTGAAGCCCTCAGTGAAAGAGCTGTCGCTGTTGTAATTGATCCTATTCAATCTGTCAAAGGAAAAGTCGTCATTGATGCATTTAGATTAATTAATCCTAACATGATGGTGCTTATATTTTCATATTTTGGTTTAATTTACTGGAGTATTTATACGCTGATGTTAATTTAAAATTTATTTCATCAGGTACTGGGACAAGAACCACGTCAAACTACCTCGAACTTAGGGCATTTACAAAAACCATCAGTACAAGCTCTCATTCATGGTCTGAATCGTCATTATTACAGTATAAGTATTAATTACCGTAAGAATGAGTTAGAGCAAAAAATGTTATTGAATTTACACAAAAAAACTTGGATGGACGGTCTTACTTTGGCTGAATATTCAGAGCACAGTAAACTCAATGAAAATACTGTTGCTGAAATGCTTGAGCTCGCGAAAAATTACAACAAGGTAAATTTATTTATTTATTTTTATTATAATTGATTAGTTAATAAAATTGTATTGATAATAATGAATAATTATTTTTAAAAAAATTTAGTCATTGGAAGACGAAGAGAAAATGACTGCAGAGCAATTGGCAATAAAGAACGTCGGCAAGCAAGACCCGAAACGTCACTTAGAAGAAAAAGTAGACATGCTGATGTCAACAAATATCGTCCAGTGTCTTGGAGCCATGCTAGACACCGTTGTCTTCAAATAATTATTATAATTTATAAATTACTTAATTAATAATAATTATAATTATACGTCTAATTCATCAACTAACACATTGAAGCCCATAAAAAAAATATATGACTTTTTAATAACTGAAAAAAGTATAAATATCAGAATAAATTTTTTTTAAAACGATTTAAAATAATGTATAAAGTAGTTTTATTCATTTAAATTCTTGTATCCGTACATTAGATAAGTAAGAATATTTAATTAATAAGAAGGCGAGTGAAGAAATAAATAATTGAATTATTTAACCCCTGGCAGCAGCTTCCACGGCCAAGTTCTGGGCGGTAATTGGTGGCAAGTCAACGACACCGTCTTTAGTTATTTTTTGAACTTTGAAATTCGGTAGGTTGACAATCAGACGCTTGTGGACTTCGGCGACACATTTTTTCAATAAATCATAAGCTTCCTCTTCAGTCATGTCTAGAAAAATAATTTATTTATTAATTAATATTGTTGCTGATAAATTGCGGTTGTAATTCTTTAATATTGACCTGGACGATGATATCTGTCGAGAATAGTCAGTGAAAAGAAACCACCGTAACCGTGACAAGCAAAAGGAGCTTTGACACAAGACGCCAAGTAGTCAATGAAGTACAGCTCGGGTCCAGTTTCGTTGTCATAACCGGCCATCAACAAATTAACGAAATACGGAGTACGGGAACGTAAATAATCAGCTAATTTTCTACGTGTGAATGTTGCTGCAGCTTTTGGTGATAATTCGTAGCCATTACGCATTTTATAAAGCTGAATGTTCTTGCCGATGTACTCGGAAAATTGAGTTGAATCTCCTTGCTCTCCAATTACGGCCATCACCAATTTATCAGAGATCTTGTAGATTTTATTTTCATCTGGAAAATATCAAAATTAATTTCTTTTGATTTAATTATTAATCAGCGAGAGATTATTTTTAAATATTTAAATAAATTGCGGTTTGAGGTTATGCATGATTGGCATAAAATGATGGATCAAAGTTTGATTTAAATAATCTTACCGTTTTTCATGACCATAATTGACTGTGCAGTGGTCATATCAGCTGCGACTAATAAAAAATCATTGAACTGAACTCCAATTGAACACTCAGTCATTTTGAATTTATTTTATTTACGGTTTTAAAAGTTTAATAATTATTTACTGTCTAGCACTTTGATATTTTGTGTACAACTGGGTACTTGCTGCAGGCGGCAGGACTTCTGGATGTCGGTACAGCAGATTTTTACTTCAGTTATGTCACGTGATTTATTTTTTAAGTCAAAATGTCACCTGGTTTTTGATTTTATTTTATTTTCTACATTTGAAATGTCAAAAAAATAATGAGTCATTTAATTTAAAAAAAGAATTTATTTTAAAAAATTGAATTTTATTAGCAATTTAAATTTAATGATTTACAAAATTGTCAATATAAATTTAATTACAGTTAAATATTTATCAGTACCTTTTGGAAATTTTATTAAATCAGATTTAAATGACCTATTGGCAATACAGAAAAAATAATAATAAATTGCAATTAATATTCAAAGTTGAAATCAAAGTAAGATTTATCAAAAGGATTAATTCTAATAAAACCGTCTTCACCGCCACTGCAAAAGCTGCGGCCGTCTGGATGAAAAGCGAGTGAGTTAATGGGACCGAAGTGACCCTTTAATCTTGCGAATTCTTCCTCAAAGACAAGATGGTAGAAACGCGCGTCAAACTTTCCTTGACGCGCGGACGTGGTCGTGACATCCATGGCGTCTTGACCACCACCCAGGATAACGTGGTCGAAAATGGGTGATATCGTTGCTGAATTAACGGGTCTCTCAGTTTGGTAAGTCTTGAGATGCATCAAAGACTCGCTGTCAAATAATTTTGCCGTGTGGTCTTTTGACGCCGTAATGAACATTGTGCCGTCTTTACTTGGCTGCATGTCATTTATCAAGGACTTGTGGCCTTTTTGGGAATTTAATTTCTTTCCAGTCTGTAAATAAAATTATTAATAAATAAAGTGACTACTGATAAATCATTATAAGTAAATAAAATTTAAATTCTTACAGAAACGTCCCAAATATTTATTTCACCGTCTTCATGTCCAGTAATAATTGTTTCGTCAAGAGCACCCCAGAGAATTGATGAAATTCTAGGTCCATTGATTGGAATACGAATAATAGCTGATCCTTCAGATGACATCGAGTCAACATTTCTCGTGTCAATGATAAACATTTCACACTGATGACCTAGGGCTTTGTCTGTTGAGTAAACAGCCATGTTTCCTGAGAAACCAAATGCGCACGTTCTCACCGAACTGTTGGTCTGAATTTGAGAAATTTCTTTTCCTAAAAATAATAATTTAATTAATTAACTACTAATATTTAATGAGAAATAACTGAAGCATAATCATCATCGGGTATTTCAGTAAATAGTAACCTGTTTGACAATCCCAGATCCTCAAAGTGTTGTCACCAGATCCAGACATAAAGAACTGAGTTCTCCAGTCGATATCAATGCACCAGATAGAACCATTGTGACCATTGAAAGTTCCCAATCTTTCTCCATTGGCAGACCACCAAACATTTGGCTTCTTATCCTTGGAGGCTGAGAAAATTAAATCACCTTCCCGGTTGTATTTTACTGCAGTTATGGCACGTTCGTGCCCTTGTAACATATTAGGACGCTGAAAATAAATAAATAAATTAGGAAATAAATAATTACTCTTATTTTTAAATTAATCTGCAGATTGATGACGTCAATAGGTTAAAGCTTTCACGTGTTGTCTTAATAATACTAAAACTAACAACTAATAATCTATCAGCAGTCAATTTATTTAAATTCTTACCATGATTGTTGATAATTGATTACTTATTTACTGGTAAATTATATTTTCATAAATAATATAAAAAATTTGCTACAAAAGTTAGTTAGTAAAAAAATATTAAGGACTTTTAGGTTAAAACCCGAGATGGCTTGAGTTTTCTGTCACCTGGCGACAGGAAGTGTCATTATTTTTTGTGGGAATCATGAGCGCATGACTGGTCTTGTCATTTGTCGTCATTGATAGCCAGTTGCTACAAGTCTTTGGAAGTAAACAAAAATTTGAACGTTTTCTAAACGATTTTATTATTTAATTATATTTATACATATTTATAATGGTTCGTATATTATTTAAAATGTTTATTTTTCTGTAAATTATTTTGTTTTTTATTTTTTAGAGCGTGACACTTCATACTGATGTGGGCGATATTAAAATAGAATTATTTTGTGAGTTATGTCCTAAAACATGCGAGGTAATTAATAAATAAATAATTATTAGTTTAGATAATTAAATTATCATGTCATTAGTTTAATGTGACGTTTACAGAATTTTCTGGCACTTTGCGCAAGTGATTATTACAATGGATGTTTATTTCACCGCAACATCAAAGGCTTCATAGTCCAGACTGGCGACCCGACACAGACAGGAAAAGGAGGCACGTCAATATGGAACAGAAAATTTGAAGACGAGTTCAAAGAGGAGCTTAAACACAACATAAGAGGCCTAGTTTCGATGGCCAACAATGGACCCAACACGAATGGCAGCCAGTTTTTCATCACTTATGGCGCTCAGCCGCATCTGGATCTCAAGTACACGTTATTTGGCAGGTACTTTAAGTCATGATTAAGTGTTTTGTTTATTAAAAAATCTCCAGACTTGTTATTAATGATAAGAATTTATTTTTTAAATTTTTTCCAGAGTAATTGATGGCTTGGATACATTAGAACAGTTGGAAAAGCTGCCAGTCAATCCGAAAAATTACAAACCACTTACAGAAACTCGTGTCAATACTGTGACGATACACGCGAATCCACTTGCTGGATGAATTGTTACTTATAGATAAATATATAAGAAAAAAGGTGTAAATAGCGGGTGAGCAAGATGCGTAAAAATAAATTTTATTCATTTTTTAATTAAAAAAAATTTATTTATATAAGTATTAAATATATAATCACAATATGTGCAATTAATTATAATTGCCGTGCAGTCTTTTGTTTTCTGGATCAAATGGAGTGTGTGCGTATGCTCGTGCGGGATATCTTTGGCCCATTGATTCTATTTCATAGTCACCTGTTTCTATGAATTGTTTTGTTATGTTTTCGTCATTTGGATGAGTGATATATCTAGAAAATTTTATATTTCGGTGAAAAATTTACCAGACACTGGACAAAGTCAGAGCCTCAGTACCCGATCATGGAATCTGTATCCGATCACTCGATTAAATATAGAGATACAGATACATGGAGTCATCGAGTACTAGTTTCTTGATCGAGAACTAGGTCTTTTATCTTAGATATATTTTAAAAATAATTTATAATTTATTATTACCCATGTCCAATACTGTTATTATAAATATAAGAGTATTCAGCTCTTCTTAAATACCCAACGAGTTTATTATCACGATAAATAGCTTCTAGTCCCCACAAAGGTACTCGTTTACTGTGAAAAAAAATTAAATAGTTTATTTATAAAGTAATTCATTGGTTGCCGCTAACTGATCCCACCGGGATCAGTTGACATGAATCAAAATAATTCATAAAAAACTTACTCTTTAAGATGAAAGTGAACTAGTTTACGCTTAATACCATCGGCGCGCAATTTATCAACAGCTTTCTTGCCGATGTATTCTCCATGCCGACGACAAAGAAAACCAAGTCCAGCTTCAATGGGACTGTCATCCATCCTCAAGTCACTGTTCCATAAATGGTACCCTTTCTCAAGACTCAAACTATACATTGCACGGAAACCTGCTAATTTTAACCCGTACTCCTTGCCAGCTTCCATCAGAGCGTTGAAAATTTTTTCGCAAGACTGAACGGGAATGTGCAGCTCATATCCCAGTTCCCCGACGAAACTTAAGCGTAAGGTCCTGACGAGGCAGCCTTTTATGTCGATAATCTTTGAAGTAGAAAAGGGAAACTGGGCATCTGACAAATCTTTGTCTGATACTTCTTCGAGTATGTAACGGCTATTTGGTCCTTGGATTGATAAAATTCCCATGGTGTCAGTGGCATCATGAACTGTCGCTTCGAATCCTTTTTTTCTTATCGCTTTATTCAAGTGCGAAAATGTGTGATACGAAGACATTCCTCCAGCAACTAGATTTTTATTAATTTACCATTAATAATTAATAATTATTACTTAACTAAATTATTTATTACCGATATAAAATGCTTTCCGTTGGAAAATTGGATCAGCAACACCACCGGAACCAGGTTCTATTGAAGTAACAGTGCAATCAGCTTCAACTCCCCCATGTTTATTCAACGCGCAAGTATAAACGGTGCTGTTAATTTCTCGATTAACGTTTGCGGTAAATAAATAATTAGCAGCCTCCTGTGATTGGGCGCCGCATAAATAAAATTTACCAAAATATGATAAATTAAATAAAGCTGCCTTATTTCTGCAAGCCAATGCTTCGGATCCAATCTACAATAAATTATTTAAATAATAATCAAACCAGTTTACAATAACTTGCAAAGTGTGAAAATATTGGTTATTAATAAAATTAATTTTATGACTTTGACCTTAAAAAATAAATGTTATCGATTACTCTTAATTTTTTTAGCTTATGAGATAAAATTTTTTTTTTTAATAAAATGACCCGTCGGTTTTTTTTAATGATGATGATAAATAATTTATTTTTACCGTGTCATGATGCTCAGGAAAATCAAATGTATAATCTTGTTTAAGTACTTCAGCGTAATCATTTCTTTTATTTTTAACTGACCCATAGGCACCATAATAATCATAAGGTGGAATCAAAGTTATTTTTCCTGGTTGATACCATCCAGGTCGTTCCCATCCTTGTGCTTCTTCCATGACCGCTCCATTTTTAATCAGCAGCTAAGTAATGATGGTTTAATGATTGTAAATAAATGATAAGCTCGATTGAAATCATAAAAAAATATAAATATTTACATTATGAAAAATGTCTTTCTTGAAATTACGTCCGCTGAGGGGCGAGTCATGAGGGAAAACGATGCTGTAGTTTTTGGCGTAAGCTTCGTGTGAGCGTTCGTTAGCCCAGACGGGGTCTCTGACTTGATCGGAAGTGAATCTCCGTATGTCATAAGCAAACATGTGCTTTTCTGGACGTCCGTTCACGATCCAAGATGCTATTTGTTCACCACAGCCTCCGGCGTACATCATCCCGGCACTGTTGTACCCACATGAGTAAAAAAAGCCGCTGAGTTTTGGATCCTCGCCCATCAGCGGCTTGTGATCAGGAGTAAATGACTCAGGACCACAGACTGTAGCTTTTATGCCAGTGGATTTTAACTTGGGGACCAGTTCCATCATCGCGTTGATGTGGGTGTTGAAAACCGTCCAGTCGAGTTCGTACAAAGTGAAGGAAAAGTCCCGAGGTACCTGGAGATCAATCATTTCAATAACTTGCTAATTTAATTAGATTTAAAAGATTTAAATAATTTTTTTTTTACGGATTTTAGAATAATGGGATTTGGCTCATAGCCACCGATCTGCAGGGAAGATCCTTGTACTTTTATGTAGAGACTGCCGTCATGGTCGCGTATGTTGGGAAGACCTTGGACACCTTCAATGGGTTCACTGACCACGTACGCGTGTTTCATTGGTATCAGGGGTATATTTACACCGGCTAGTTTCGCTAGACTTCCAGCCCACACTCCTGCTGCATTCAATACGCACTTTGTTCTTATTGTCCCGAGAGGAGTTTCCACTCCTGTCACATATTTCCCGCCGTATTCGTTCTCCTGCGTTATTATTTTGTGCACCGGGCAATCTTCAATAATCTGAATAATTAAAAATTATTAATTTCAAGTTCTATTAGTTGCTTATACAGATTAATTATTAATTACTCGAGATCCTTGGGCTTTTGCGTATTTAGTTAATGCATTAATAAAAATACTGGGGTCGATGGTACCGTCTTGTGGGCTGTAAATAGCACCAGTAAAAGTACTTTCATCAATGAACGGGTACAATTTTTTAGTTTCCTCAGGTGTTAGGACATGAGACTCAATTCCGAAGTACTTGCCAGCAGTCACCAGTCTTTTGTACTCAGCCATTCTGGCCTGAAAAATTTATAAATTAAACAGTAGTTTAAACAAACTGATAGTAGATAAATAAATTTACTTCATTGTGGGCAATAAAAAGTCCTCCGTTTTGTATAAATCCTGGGTTCTCTCCGGTCTCTTCCTCTAATTGCATCAAAGTCCTTCTAGTACCATCTAATAGCTGTATGTCCACGTCATTAGGTCGCAATCTCCAAAACATACCAGAAGTGTGCCAAGTTGTGCCAGAAGTCAATTTTGATTTTTCAAGTAAAATTGCATTGGTACCGAGTTTTGATAAATGATACAATGCGTTGCACCCAGCTGCCCCACCCCCTAAGTTATAAAGTTAAAAAATTACATATTAAGTATTTATCTATGGTATTATTTAATTACTTGCCGATAATAACAACATCTGCGAATTCTGGTATAGAAGCTCGAGGATTTATATTTTCTTCAGCTTTTGTAAGGACATTTCTTCTTGTTTTAAATTGCATGTTCCATGGTGATAACTAATTTATTAATTTTTGAATTAATTGCTTATATTTATAGGGTAATGACCGGATAATTTTAATATGCACAGAAAAAAAAATTCTTTAAACAAGTAGAAAATTTTTGGGGCGAATAAAAATATTTCGGCGCCAAAACTTTTAAATTTTCGCAGAGAAAAATTCTCATGAAGAAGCTATTAAATTAATTTTTATTATTAAGTAACAATTGTAAGACTTCACGTATTTGAGTCCCCGAAAATTTAATGTACTTAAGTTACCCCACTCCCATCCCTATCGTATGTAATATCCCTTAGGAAGCTTGTGCTTCAGAGTAAATTAAACATAATTGAATAAATAGAGAAGAAGAAGAAGAAAAGAAAATTACCTTGTTCTTGGCTGTCCGTAGCATTCTTGTCGTTTCGCTGATGACCGTTTTAATGCTACTGGAATACTGATCAGTAGTACTTACCCAAAGTGTTTTAATTCTCGTCATAATTGATATATTTATATAAATAAATATTCCGCAAGAATAACATATGATTAATTAACACAACAGACGTATGTGTATATTAGTATATATATTTGAATTTGTATCGCACTCTTTCTTCCTCCTCTTTTTCCTCTTGGTCTTATTTTACATCAACGCAAACATTTAAAATTCAATATAATCAATAACTATATAAAAACTACTTATTACACATGATAAATTTATCAATAACATGATTACTTATAAATTATGTAAATTATAAAATTTATTTATTCAAAATATTTTTATCGCGGGTTTATTTTAACATAAACAAATATAAGTATTAAATAATTATTATCTTTTAGATTTTAATATTTAAATTGATTATTATATTTCTTCTTTAATTGAGAATTAATAATTACGCTGTTCAAAGTTAATAATTATAATTATTATTAATGAGAGAAATTTAAATCTAAATGGACAAATATTTAGATTTTTGTAAGAAAAGAATTTGATTTTTTACGCGACAGTAAACTTTTGTAAAAAATAACTCGGTACTGCGTTACATTACTAGTACAAGCACGAGTACTTAACTCTTAACTTGCAATAATAGCGATTTAAACTACAGTGAACCACGTGCATGTATGACAGACAAGATGCAACAACTGAAGGCCATTGACCACTGGCACAATCGTTTTATTTTAAATATCATATTCATCCTACGAGTAAAAGTATCCCATTTTATTCACAATCTATTTTATTTATTTATTTTTAATATTCTTATGACGTCGCGTAAACTTCAAACAAATAAATTTATTCTAATAAAAAATAATTAACGATCAAATTTTTATCATAGGTCTAATTAACAGCCAATTAGTTACAATTAACGATAATTTAATTTAATGTCATATTGATATTTTTTGTATTTTTAAAAAATATAAAAAAAAATATAACTCGTTCCGGTGAATAAAACTCGCTGGCCTTGAATTTCAACTGCAAACTTTTTAAGTTTTAGCTTTTTCTATTTTTTTTCTTGCAAAATGAAATAGTTAAGTTTAAATAAAACTTCACCTATCTTGCTTGTATTTTCACAATTTAATTAAACGTGTACTCAATAATAATTTAAAAAAGAAATTAAATATCAATGAAAATTTAAAAAGCGGGAAAAATTTTCCCGCCTGGGTTTGAACCAGAATTTTCAAATTTCCCTCCATCTTACAGCTGTAACTAAATTATTATTTTAATTACAAATCAAATTTATCATAACTTGCGGACTTTTTTGAGTAAACGACACCCGAGCACTCATGCGATATTACTAATTATTTAATCAACTAAATACTTGTATAAATAAATAAATTAGACAGTTTAATTAATATACAGAATTTATTTTAAACTATCATCTAATTTCTATTTATATTTAATATTAATTTTAAATTTAATATTAAGTAATAAAAATTTATGTATAAACAAAATATTACATACGATGACAATTAGAAAAATTATTTATCTAAAAAAATTTTAATCCATAATTAATAATTAATAATCACTAATTATCTACGGTAATTATTAATTAATAAATCACATTTTAGCAGTCATACAAAAATTCATAAATATTTTGTTGCTTAAATATTTTCTTCGTACAAGTGGCCAGTGAGCGGCTTACGATTGAATTTTTACATAAAAAAAAAAATTAATAATAGTAATAATAATAACAATAATAAATAATATAAATAAATTAATAAAGATTATGTTTATTATAATTAATGCTGCTCTTATTTTCTACATTGCGAAAGATTGTGCTCTCAAGCAATCGCTTTCTGTTATCGTGTAGTCAATAATAATAATAATAATTATTATTATTATAATTGTAATTATAATTATGTGTATATGTAATTTAATAATGTATCGATGAATGTGTATGAGTGACTTTATAAATTTAAAATACTGTCTTTACAAAAAAATAATTTCTCTGCGAATCCTTCGCGATAACGCGGTGCTTTACATGTAAAGCGTTTTTGTAATTAGTAATCAATTAATCAATTAATTAATTATTTATTTATATATATTTATATTTGTTAACTGGATTTTAGTCTAGTTAAAGGGACGTATGTTCTTCGCTTGCCAAACTGTCGGTGTCATCGGTGTCAGAGTTTGTTGCTGCTTGGACTCTCGCGTACTCATCAGTGTCAATACTTTTGCAAAAGTGGATCGCATATTTGAGTTTTTGTCTCAGTACTGCTTTGCACGAGTACTTTGGCATCTTCAGTAGGAAGAAACATGTGTAACTTTCTGGTAAAAAGTGATCTGGTGGATTGTACTTGTCCATTACCTGGAAAAAAAAATTATAGCGATAAAATATTAGAATTATTTGGATTTATGATGGAAGAGTAAATTTTATGATGAAAATTTACCTGTAGGACAAAATCTCTTCCTCTGAAGTCAGCAATCGTGCGGGGTAACCTCGTTCTGCCCCAGACAAATCTTAGGAACAAAGATCTTTCTTGATTTGAAAACTCTTCCATGACTTCCCAGAACCACTGGACTAAACTCGAGGTCGCTTCGACGCCTTTGTACGTTGCGACGGATTTTAGTAAACCTAGAGGAATGTCGGGGCTGCCGCAGACCATGGTCTCGAGCTCGGCTCCGCTGAAAAGCGCGAGCAGAGGAACTGGAATGACGCGAGACATTCCTTCGCGTACGGCAGCGACTTGGGTGTCGAATTCGTGGAGCCGGTAGTTGAGCGCGAGTCTGACGTACTCGTGGCGATTTTCCGGAGTTATTTTGCGGTACCGACTTGAGAGAGGGACGTCGTGTCCGACGGCTGAGGGTGTTGAGAAAGGCATCTCTAGAGTCTGGAAGACTTTCTCGTCCGGGTCCATGTCACGGATGCAAAGCAATCCTGGCACGTAGTCCCGGTCTACTTCCGTTAGGTCTGCAGGAGTTAGAGGAATGCCCGCGAGCAGTTTCCAAATAGGCTCGGCTAGATTTAAACTCAGTGGGCTGCCAGTTCTGATGGCGATGCCCATAAGTATGCCCAGGAACTGGAACATGCTCATGTGTAATTGTGACTTAGCGACTGGATTTAGCAGGAAACAGTCCCGATTTGTTCCACTGTCGTCTCTGCCGTTCGGTGTGGGGATGAATAGAGGCAGTGATCCGTTTTGTAGTTCGTCGCACATCTCGGCGATACTTTCGCTGTAACCACCGCCGCAGTCGTCGACGCTCTCGCCGACAAACTTTACTTTCCATACTCGGTGAGGCAGGAAGAGAACATCTTGAGTTAGAAGAGACATCTTGGCCACCATTTGTCCAAAAACAGATTTAATGCCGTCTGGACCAGCAAGTCCGCCTTTGCCACGTGCTCGTTTCACTTGGATCCTGTTTAATTCAATTACTGGCCCGTGCTGACGATCTCGGACCATCGTAGCTTGGACTACTTTCCGGAATGTCGCTTCCTTGATGCTGTACACTAACATCGGTGCTAATTTATTGAGCCCAACGGCCCCGGAGATGGGGAACATGACCAGCGATGGACAGAGTAGTTCTGCAAAGTAGTGAAGCAACACCAGTCGATTGTGCAGCGCTGATGAAGGCAAATCTTTTACCAGATCGTATTCCATAGGTGTGGTGGCTGGTAGACGACTTGGAGTGGCCTTGCTAGTGCTCCAAGCCAGTGTATGAGCGCTACCGCAAGCTACGCGGGTTATTTTTTTACCTTGCAAAGCGTGGACTAGTCTTGGACGCTGGAGAGCGCTGGTGGTGCCATCTCCCAGTTGTCCTTCGTCGTTGTCGCCCCAAGTAAAGACTTCCCCTTTGTCTGAACACGCTACGCAGTGCAGCGAGCCCGTGGCGATGGAAATAATTTTCTTTCCCTGTAGAGCCGCGATTTTTCTTGGTCTTCTTACGTGGTCATCAGTCCCGTGACCCAGACGATGATAGTCGCCCTTTCCCCAGGTATAAACAGCACCGGATCGTGTCAATGCAACTGAAAACTGACTTCCACACTCTACTTTAATCACACCCAGTCCTGCTAGCGACTCGATCTTCATTGGAGTCTTGCAGCCATCGCTTCCACCCCGTCCTAGCTTTCCGTAATCACCGTCTCCCCAACTCCAGACGTTGTCATCATCAGTTACACAGAGAGTTTGTGCGTCTCCACTGCCACAAGCAACGTCAACTGCTTTGTAATCCTGGAGAGCTGCTACCACTTTAGGCTTCGTCTGGTCATCACTGTCACCGTGTCCTAGTCGACCGTATCTGCCTTTTCCCCAGGTATAAAGTAGTCCCGCGCTGCTTATCGCTGCACTGTGATGCCCACCGCAAGCAATATCAATAATCTCTGTGCCCAGCAAGGCTTCAACTAATTTAGGACGATCGTAAGATATGCGATTGCCGTGGCCTAATTTCCCGTCGTCTCCTTCACCCCAAGAGTACACATGTCCTTCGGATGACAAAGCCAGACAGTGTTTACCACCAGAATTAACGGCAATCTTTTTTATAAAGACGTGTTGAATTGACTCAAGAAGCGTTGGAATCATCACCGAATCAGTTCCACCAATTCCCAGTCTTCCGACAGCTCCATAACCTGTCGCGTATATTTTACCGTCTGCTGTCACTGCGAATAGTGTCTGTTCACCTCCAGCCAGTTGGATAGGTCGCAAAGCAGACAGACTTTCACACGGTGATGGTAATTTTATTTTAGCGCCTTCCAAGCCTCCTAATTGCCCGCGGTGGTTGTGCCCCCAGCCGTAAATTGCTCCCGAGCCGTCCCAAGACAGTGTCCAGTCTTCAGGCCGTCTGTTTACCCAGAGCAGCAGCTGTTCATCGTGCTCGCGCTTAAATAACTCATGATCTTCGTGATCTTTTGATCCGCCGTCTCCGTCAGTGGTCATTTCAACCATCCGCTTGGTTACCTCACTGCAAAATGACTTGGGCAAGGATGCGCGGTTGATTAAAGACTTGGCTACGCGTGCTGCAAGACAGTAGCGTCTGAACCAGGACCATTTGTGAATTTCAGAGCAGCACGGCATCGTGTCCAGTTCTAAATCACATGCAAGAGCTACCAGTACTTTGAAGAAGTCGCTGTGCATCAATTGTTTGCCACCACGTACTGCTGGATCCTCGTACTCGTACTGTCTAAGCAGCGCTTGAGGAAGTGACCCGATCAATGATGATAGAGCTGCGTCTGCTCGGATACCCGGTCCATTTAAATAAACAACCTGGAGCTTCTTCAACGCCCACATTCTCTGCTGCGCCGTTAGCAAACTGAGCTGACTGCACTGGGCGAGAGTTGCTGCCAATCTTGTGACGATGCTCTTGTCTGAGTTGATCAAACTGTTGTCTAACAGACACTCTGCTAGTGTGATTGATGGCTGAGTTAGCACAGCTCGATCTGAACCAAGCTCGTGGGGAGCCAGAATAGCAATTATTGGATGGACAGTGAACCTCCAGCCCCATCCATTGACAGAACCGTCTGACACAAATCTCCAAAACAATTCATCACCTTGGACTCTTAACTCCGTTTCCCATTCACACCACTCGCGACCAGATCTTATGGCGACGACGCGTCCTGCGCCGTCCATTATTGTCAGAGGATCATGACGGCGTTCAGTGGAACACTGACGGTCGAATTCAACCCTCAAAGCTTCAGCTCCGGGTATTTTAACGTGTCCAGTTAATGTCGTGTCATCAATATAAGGATGCGGAGTCTCCTGTACTACTGGTTGAGGTGACTTGCTTATGCAGTTTGAATTTGTCGCCGTATCTTCTAACTCCGTGACGCATAATTCCAGCAGCATATTTTTTATCAAAGAGTTTGATTTAGCTAGAGCTATCAATACAGATGAAATTATATCTTTAGCACTGTCGCAAACGCGATTGGCAACAGCTAATTTCAATAAATCTACCAGCATTCTTGCGTCATCTTCAGTTAAAGTTGATGTGAATTCATCTAGTCCTGTTTCTGGACTTCCTCCGTCACCGATTACCTGAGCATGAGACGT
The DNA here is from genome assembly GCA_030273425.1 of Microplitis manilae. Lineage (NCBI taxonomy): Eukaryota > Metazoa > Arthropoda > Insecta > Hymenoptera > Braconidae > Microplitis > Microplitis manilae. The sequence continues at coordinate 23,404,998 of CP092726.1, forward strand.
CAGAGTTGCGGCGATCACGCTCATAGCGCTGGTGCTCATCTTGGACGCGCGTGAAGACAAACTTGCTGAGCTGGACATTGACGGAAAGATGACAGGAAAGTCTTCAAGCGCTGGAGTAGCTCGTGGACTTCCATTGACTGGAGGTTCATTTACACTCGCAGGTGCTTCTCCGCCTCCTTGAGAAATTTCTCCGACATTTTGGTAGACAGTGTGACCAACACTTGCGCTCATTGTGCCATCGATAGACGAATCTTGCGGAAGATTCTTTGTGGAAGTCAATGCTGTGTGGTTTCTCAGCGCGGTCACGATCGCCGTGCGTGCTTGCATTATGTACAGAGCATTTATCACATGCTGCAGAGCTTGTTGCTTAGCTACGTTACTCTCCAGAGACAATATTATACTGGACAATGAAGGCCGCGCGCTTTTGTCGGCCGTTGATACGTTCGACTCAGTTGTGTCACTAAAACCCAGAGATGCCTGACCCAGTGGATCTTTGGCTGTTGGAAAAGTGACGGGCTCTTGGTTATTCGTTGAAGGCTGGTCAGTCAGTACCCAGGCTACACTGTGACTAGAACCGCAGGCCACGCGATTTATTTTAACGTCGTCTAGACCGTGGACCAGTGAAGGCTTTCTGTTATCAATCGTAGTTGAATTGCCTTGCTGACCGTGATCGTTGTCTCCCCAGGCGTAAACCTGACCCGAGTCAGTCACTGCCAGACAGTGGAGCGCTCCGACGGCTACGTGAGTTATTTTTTTACCACGCAGACCTTCAACTACCGTAGGCTTACGTATGTGCTGATCATTTCCATGGCCCAGTCTGTAGTAATCCCCTTTTCCCCAGGTCCAAACTTCTCCGTACTTGGTTAGAGCCAATGAAAACTGCGCTCCGCACTCTATTTGCACGACACCTAGTCCATTGAGTCGATCAATCAACAGCGGACTGTAACATCCGCCACTGCCGCCTCTTCCTAATTTACCAAAGTCACCATCGCCCCAGGAGTAGACACTTCCGTCTTCAGTTAACGCCAATGTTTGGGCGTCTTTACTTCCACAAGCCACCTGGACCACTCGCTGACCCACCAGAGCTTCTACGAGCTTCGGTTTTAGCTGCGTCACAGTATCTCCGTGTCCTAGCCGCCCGTACTCGCCAAGACCCCAGGTGTAGAGTTCTCCATTGCTGGCGATAGCTGCTGAGTGTCCGGAACCGCAAGCAATGTCTCTGATACGCTTGGACTTGAGCGCTTCGATCAGTCGTGGTTTGTCCAAAGATAAACGATTTCCGTGTCCTAGTTTACCATCTTCACCTTCGCCCCACGAAAAAACTTTGCTGTCTTGCGTCAAAGCAAGTGCGTGAGTTCCTCCCGAGTGAACGGCAACTTTTTTGATTACATACTGACTCAAAAATGGAATTTGTTTAGGCTCACATACGTTATTATTGTCTCCTAGACCCAGTCGCCCGTTGGTTCCTTCTCCACACGCGTATAATTTTCCTTCCTGAGTAACGACAAATAAAGTTTTACTTCCTCCAGAAATGTGGACTGGTTTCAACTTGGACAGGACATCGCTATAAATCGGTAGTTTTATTTTCGAACCCTTTAGCCCTCCTAACTGGTCCTTGTCATTTAATCCCCACACGTAGACCGCAGAGTGCTGATGTGCGTCTCCAATGCGGTGAGCTGTCATTTGTTCCTGAACGGCTTCCCAATCTGATGCTAAAAATGACACAGAAGTGGCCAACTGGTTCTCGAACAGCTTTTTGCGTCCAACGATCTGCAGTCCATGGATCTTGCAATCGATTCCTCCATTACGGCACTGCTTTATCAGTATTTCAATACACGGGTAGTACTCCTTCATGTCCTGCAGCAGAGTGACAACGGTATCTGTATTTTTTACAGTAATAGTTGCTAATTCTAGAAGACTATTGAAAGAATCTCCAGCGTTGATTGCTATCACTGATGGCATGTAGCTACCGTCAAGTGGATCTACGACTACTTTCAACGAATCAACCAAAATATTTGACATCATTTCCAGTCTTATCCAGTGCTTACCACGTGCTCCGCAGCTCTGCCAATATTTGCCTGAACCGTCGACCAATCTCGTAGCCCAGCTGTCTTTTGAAGAGACGCACAGAGTTCTTATGCACTTGGACCAGTCTTCAATCAGCGAAGACTCGGTAATGTCTTGTCTGTTGTATCTTCCAGGTTTGCCAGCATAAACTGCCGCCGAGCCTGGTTCAGTTATCCGATTAAATCCGTGACGATGACTGCGCTTTGTATAGAAGCAATTTTCACATAAATTATAATTATCACAAACTTTGCACTTGAATCTTGGACCAGATATTGGGGAGAGATGGCAAGAATTGCAGGAGACAGCATGATGACATGAAGGAACGCGTTCCATTTCTGACATACATCCGGTCCAGTTGCTCTGCTGCGGGAAATCCACAGAAACATCTTTGCCATTATTGATGATACCAGTGAGTATTCCGACACTCGAGTGGTTCACTGAACCCCACTTATACTTAGGAACGGCTACATTAGACTTAACTTTAACTTTATCACCAACTTTTAGAGCCGGAGGACAAGGCAGCGTTGGCGGATGCCCTAGAAGTTCGATGTGAATAAAACGCACCCAGTAGGTGCCGTCTTTATGTTGCCAGGCCACTTGGACATTCAGGTCATGAAGACCTTCAGGATCTATTTTAACAACTTGCCCGATATCTCCATACTCAACTTCTTCGTAGCTCTTGCAGCAACGTACCAACATACCTACACTTATATTGTCACGTACATAAATAGCGTACTCGTCAAATGACAAAAAGTCCGACCGCTTCATGTAGGTGGGAGTAACTGCGTCGTGAGCAGAGGGCGAATCTTCAAGATCTTCACTTGAAAAGTCGTCGGAATCAGAGGTCTCGTCTGAGCTAGAAGAAGCATCTCCGAATACCGTGTCGGCTTTCTCAAGCAACCAGGCAACAACAGTCTCTGGAGTGATATTACCTTCAGTGATACTCAGACTTCTTATCGCGTACTCAACACTTTTCTTCATAAATCCCATTTCAGTTAGTTGAGTTACCAGAGGACTGGGACTTTTCTTGCTGCTACGACAGTGTCGTTTTTGACTGGAAGTCAAAGAAGCCAACGAACAGTCTGATGTAGGAGTGGTTGGCTCAGAAGCCAAACCCGTTCGATGAATAGGAATGTGTCTCAATTCAGAAGCCAGATACTGGGAGACGGTCAGTGCTGCTGCTTCCAACTCTTCGCGTTTGAAAATGGGCTTCAGAGGCTGCGGTTTTATTGCGCGGGCTAGAAGCTCTTGGAATAATGTCCGATGTTCTTCGTCTCCTGAGGCCACTACACACTTGAGAACTTGTCTCAGCTTCGATTGGTAACCCAGCAGAGTCCTTCCGGCATTCAAAGCAGCCAGATGTTCTTGCTGAGTGCGCAGAATACTTGAATTAACTACTCCTGCTATCACAGGCATCCCACCAGGTCTTCGATCCGCTCGACAGTGGCCAAGAAGTAAATTAGCCCAGGCAGATATCACGGGTTCATTAATTGTCATCCGATCTAGATGAAATTTATCTGGAATATTCTCTACACTAGTAACCGGTACTTTTTTCCTCAATCCAGTGTCACGCATCTGCAAGATCAGTTTTGAATGAGGAGTAAATTTACAAATGGTTCCGTATTCGCCGTCTACTTCGACAACTCCTCCAATCCTCGGGCGGTCATCTAGACCTCCGATGACAATCAGAGTCGCCATTACAGTCTGCTGAATTTCTGTGCCATGCTCGCCACCGTTTTCGTTCATCTGGATGTGGAATAGCGGCCCCTCGGTCAGCAGATCCGCGGCAAGAGATACTTTGGCGGTGAGGTACGCGTTGAGAGCTTCGCTCCAGCCTGGCATTGAGTGCAAGTGTCTTATCAAAGCTACCAGTTCTTCAGCCAGAGTAGAACTGTGCGACGCGGTGATAGACACACGGCATTTATTTACATGTAGCTCAGTCGTGATGCCAGCCTCGCAGCTCAGCGCGATGTTACCCAACAGTTTGAATACTTTGTCGAGAAACGGTACCATTTCGGAGCTGTCCGGTGCCCAGGAGCTCAAGACAGCTGTCAGAAGTCTTATCGCCATTATCTGTTTGTTCAAATCGACTTCTAGTTCGTCGGCAATCAGGCTGATGAGGAAATCGACCCACGCGGAAGTACTCAATGCGCGACAGAGTGCCTGAGAATTGGCGATAGTCTTGAGCAGTCCCAGTGTAGCCCAAGATTCATGATGCTCGCGCGCCAATTGCGTCACTAAACTCGAGTCTGATCGATGTGCCGAGGAAATAATTCCGCGTAAAATAGAAGCTAGGATAGTTATCGCTGATTTTTGAACTCCGTCCGCTTTTATTCCGCACGAGAGAAGCAGGATTTTGAGTAAATTCGTCGATGCGCTTTTTAAATAAGTCGTTGGATGAATTTCTTTGGTGCTGCTCTCGTCATTCTTGTTGGTATCCACTGGGGATTCAGTGTCCGAGTCACTTTCAGGTGGGGCCGGAGGCTCTGCGAGCTTCAAATCATATTTACCTTCTTTGCCCATGCGGTACGAATTGGTGGTACCATTGTCCCACTGAACTCGTATCCATCCATCTTCACCCAGTTCTCCAATAACACGACCTTCACCTGGTGGTGTTCCATCTTGATCGCCCCACTTCCAATCGACTCCGCGCACAACTCTGGTTCCTATTTTCATCAAAGCTGCTAGCTCCGGGCCACCCATTTGTATCGCCGGTGGTTTTATTTTTTGCACCGCGTCTTCATAAATCGCAGTTATGTCGTTAGGTCTTGTGCACTCGCCGCGCACTGCCGGGCCAATTTGTCTCAGTAGAGTTAAAATACTTGACAGTAGTCCTGAATTAATTAACAGCCCAATTTCATTAGCATGATGATGACTTGTCAGCATGCCCAGAATTGTTAATAAAAATCTAGCGCGTGGTAATTTACGTAACCACGTGTACGTTCCTTGATTAAGACTACTTTTACCACTTACTTTTTCTTTGCTAGGCAGCTCTGCTTGGATGACGTACGCGCGCAACGCCTGCACAGCCCAGGAAATCACTTCAGCTTCTGCTAGAATCACTCGGGCCTTCTGATAGGGTGTCACTAGTTGGATATTGTTTAAACTGTGCGTGATTCCCGTTGAGGGATGACTATTGCCGGGAATAAGACCCAACCAGCCATTGAGCAGCGAGTATTTAACAGAAGTTATCAGATAGTCTCTCTTCAACAATTCCTGGATCATGTTGACACCCTTCTCTCTCATATTTACCCGCTGGATTTGGCAGTACATTGCACGGCGAAGTGTCTCTACATCACCACCTTCTTCAGCGACTGCAAAATTAATTATGTCGAGCATCAGTTCGCTTGGGTCCATCACCAGACTCTTGGACTTGGTCTTCTCTATCAGTTGTAACAGAACATTTTTGCTTGACTGGTTGTCTTCTAGCTTCTCTGGCGCCGCTGTCGGTGTGGTAGCTTCTTTGGGAGATTCTTCGGACTTGACTTTGCGAGTATTTTGAATAGACGCGTTGACAATGTCTTCGAGTTTCGCAGGTGATTTGTTCTTCTTGATGTCCATCATAACTGCGAGGACGGCGCGCTTGAATTTTGGTACTGTGTACAGTAATTTAAGCGACTGGTAGCCTTTGACTTCGTAACTGGTAGCCGGACGCACTTCGTACAACAAAAAACGGCACTTTTCTTGAACGGGAGCACAGACTTCCTTGTAACTGCGGTTCTGCTGCTGTCGTGTGCGTATCAAGTTCCACTTGGTCTGATGAATAGTCTTTACCATCTCCATAAGCGGTTTTGAAAGCTTAGCATTCCCGTCCGCTAGCTCCTGGTCCACTAGACTCAGTGTCTGATGTCCTAGAGCCAGATGTTTAATTATCACAGCCATCAGCAGTCTGCCCACCTCTTCCAGCGGATGGTCACCAGCAAAATCAACATGTGACAATAAATTATTGGCCTTGCTGTACTTGTCTATCATCGAAAGAAATGTCTGGACGTAGGTATTAGTACGATGGGTCTCCGCGAGCGCTTGAATGAACGCAGAGACACGATCATCAGATACCTTCTGGAATTTATCTTTGCAGATGGGCACTGTTGGCTCTGTTGGTGAGTTTGCTGGAGTTGAATGCGTGCTGCGAGCCTCTCCTTTTTCTTCTTCGTAAGGATTGGGCGGCTGGAGCACCTGGAGACCTCCTCGGAGGAACTTAGCGTTTAACCAGACGCCTGCTTCTTCTTCTGCTGGCAGCAATTTCAAGCTCTCACGCATTCTATGAGCATGGAGACCCATGAGGAAGCTCAATGATCGTTCCATGTCTAACAGAGATGAGCAGACATCCATAACTTCAATTGTGAATTGTGTAGAGTCGGGTTCAGGTTGGCAGTAGTATCCAACAAAGCAGGAATCCATCATTCCGGCGTTCAATTGTGCGGGTGTCGTAACTGCTGAGATGTCTCTACCCGCATATCGCTGGAACATTTCTAGAGTGCAGGAACCCTCGTGACAAAAGTCTTGGACATCGTAGACATTATTGTTGACGACGATCCACAAGCCTCCGTCGCGATTGTGGTTCTCCAGATCAGCCCAACGTATCAATGTCGGTTCTTCAGTAACTGGAGGTTTGCTACCTTGCTGAGGAGCTATTATTCCTGGCCATGATAAATCATCAGCGTCGTCTTTCTCAACTGTCGGTGCCAGACGGTTGAATTGGTCGAGGACATCTAGCACTGGAGCAAACACCGTCATCCAGTTCATTGAATGCAGCAGCATCGGATAGTCTATTTGGAGTAATATCAAACAAATTACTAGCTCTGGTAATAATATATTAACAATGTCGCTTTTCAGTATCGTTGTCACCCGGACAAAGTGTTTGTTTGACATTCCCGCGATCTCGCTAGCCAATGGCAGAATTTCATTAACATGATTGCAAATTTGTACGGTATATTTTTTCAATAACGACTCAACGCCGATCATCTCCGGGTCTTGGGAGTCTTCAGAGCTGGATTTATTAACACATTGATACATTTGTGCTATCAGCAATCGCTGCCAGCGTAACAGGAGATTCAAACTCGGCGAATTGTCCAATTTTTTATCTTCATTTCTCCCGCCGTTATGGAGAACCTGGAGCCGCGACTGTGATACACAGGATCCATTCCTTATCAATTGTTTTACCAACTGGAGCAACGATATCGTCACGTTATTTTTTTCAGAGTTAAGTTCCTTAGCTTGCTTGGTTTCACTTGTCAATGAGGTTAAATTCGAAGGTACAGTTTCTTTCTCATCAGATATATCAGCGATCTCAGCTTTGATGGCAGCTTTAAGAGCGTGTTCCAACCCTCCGTCGGCCATCAAACTCGACACCAGCAAGTCTGCCATAAATTGCTGGCCTTTATTAGCACTCAGCTGCTCAACGCTATTCGAATTAGGCAAGAATCCCGACAATGTTTTAGCTCTTTCATTGGCGGTAGGCAGTAAAATACTCCAACCTGTTTGTAGCACAGCTTGGGCGGCTTCTTGGATAGTCGCTAAAATTCCTGGACCACTTGCTAGACTAACGCATCGCTGCTTTAACGAGTTAAGTAGATTACTATTACCCAGTCCAACGGACTTGGTATCAATTCCATGTGAAATCATCGCGTGTAATTGCAGTCTTAAGAGGTTTAAAGTCGCTACTGCCAGGCATTCGCGATCCTGAGTCGGTGGTCGCGTACCTGGAAGCCCTTCGCAGGATTTACCGAGCAGTATATCCAGTAATTTAAATGTTTCTTCGCAAATATCAACGACAAACGCTACTCGTGGTGCCACTGACCAAGTGGACAGACACCAGACGAAGCTCTGCGTTGGCCCACAGACTAGGCCGATGACACTTTTACCAGTCAATGCACTGCACAGCCAAGGTTCTGGTACAGTAAACCCTAGAGTTGGATCTATCTGTCCGTAGTCATTGCGCCCCCAGCCATAAACCTGCTGGTCTTCAGTCAACGCAAGCACCAGAACATTTCCCACAGCCAATTCTTTGACCTTTTTACCTTTCAATCCTTCAACTAGCTTGGGATAACGTACATGATCTTCATTCCCATGTCCCAGACGATAAGCAGTCCCTTTTCCCCAGGTGTAGACTTCCCCTTGCGCGGTCAGCGCTGCAGAAAATTGTCCGCCACAGTAAACCTTCACAACGTCAATGTCCAGTAATTTATCTACAATCTTCGGTGTCTTGGAACCATCAGATCCACCTCTTCCTAGTTTACCGTAATCTCCATCACCCCAAGAGAAAACAATTCCCGACGCAGTAACACACAAAGTCTGAGAATCGCCACTTCCACAAGCGACGTGTACCACCACGTGTCCATTCAACGCGACGACTAGTGTCGGTATTGAAATGTCATCACAATTACCGTGACCCAGTCGGCCATAATTAGCACGCCCCCAGGTATAAAGCTCACCAGCTGCTGTCAGTGCTGCTGAATAAGTACTACCGCAAGCGATAAATGTTACATTTTTGTCAGCAAGTGAGTCTATTATTTTAGGATCATCATAAGAAGTAGTATCACCATGTCCCAGTCTTCCTCCATCTCCATTTCCCCAGCTGTAAGTGATTCCTTCGTCTGTCAGCGCCAGGTAGTGCTTGCCATCCGGATGGGATGCAATCATTTTGACCGTTTTGCCAACAAATCCATTAACTTTCTGCGGATATTGTGTTTCCGAACCGTAGTGCATCATATAAACTTTGCCACTCTGTGTCAATATCATGAGCGCGCGTTCTGTGCAGCAGAGCTGCTTGACTCCTAGTTCAGCAATCGCGTCGCAGTAAAATGGCGATGTCCCGTTGCCAAATTTAACGCCGCCCCAGACGAGAACTTCTTGAAATGTCTGAGACTGGTTCTTGGTCAGCGAGTCTGTTATAACTGGAGGTAAATGCGGCGAAGATAGACGACTTAGGTTGCACATTATCACTACAGCAGCTTTGCGTAAGTCCACGGCAACTTTATCATCTTCAGGAAGTATTAAATATTTGAGTAAAACTTCACAAGGCCCTGGAATAATATTTTCATCAAGACGACGCGACTTTGGAGCGGGAATGGAGTTCAGCCGCCGGAGAAGTGGCACCAAAGGCGCTGAACTTCCTGGTGGTATTACACGATTGTCTTGATTCTTAGTCTTGCCACTCAAGTGCAATAATAAAATGACAGAATCAAGTAGACCTGAAAGAGTTCCTCGTTGTGCTACGAGCTCTAGCAAAAGACACAGAGCAGTATGTTGATCAGAGACTGGTACAGGACACCAAGATCTACCGGTAACGTCACCAGTGACAACTTGACGTAAAAATTTAGCTGATTTTTCTACAACTTCCAACCAGACTTGCGATACATTGTTCTCTTCAAAGAGCGTTGCTTCTGGCAAAGATTGCAATGTTTCCAATGACTCGGACAGAATTTCGCTGCAGAATTCGATGTCTTCACCCGAACGCCAGGCACGCCGTAGATACGCGAATGAAAAATTTAATGCGGCGCGAGTTCCAACGCGAGCTAGACCAACAGCAGCTTTTTCTGTCGGCTTACTGCAGACTTTTGATGACGAAGACACAGGTTTTGATACAGTCTTGTTGATGACGATGTCTTTGTTTTCTTGGGGTTTGTGTCTCGACAAGGCAGTGAAGTAACGGCGCGCTACCACCAATCGCTGACGTAGCCGCGTTGAAGACAATGTACTATTGGCAACTTCATGACACAAACAAGTCTGTTCTTTAATTAATGACTGGATACAGTTTATCCACTCATGAGACGACGGCTGTGATCCCCAGAGCCACGAGTCAATTATATTCTGAGCTGGTACCGTTTTTTCCACCAACGCAGTAGCTCGTGCGGCTTCTTCCTCATCTAGCTTTTGACATGGCGTACAATTACAGCCACTTTGCGGGCCACATATTCCATCACAGCACGGACATGACAGTACTCTTAAGTTACAATAGTAGTGTCCGCTGTCACCTGAACAATTTAATTTATAAATTATTGATTTTAAAAATTAATACACGTTTTTATAATAATAGTATGGGGAAGTTTAATGCTCAGTTACCTTTTCGTGCTACAACACCAGCGGAATTTATCAAACCATCGCTGAAAGCTCCAACAATTTCTCCATCTCGCACCATTCCGTTCCATAGCTCGGCAAGTCCATCCCGACATTGCAATCTTCTTAAATCTGTTTTCAACCATTTAGCATCCAAACGCGCTTCTGGTCTTACCGTAATATTCAACTGACCACTCATTTTTTAATCTATTTTATTTTACAAACTCTCACTAAATAATTAACATAAAAAAATAATTAATTACTATTATTGTAAATGTCTATTTAAATATATAGGTTAAGATTTATACTTACGCGTATCATTTTGTTAATACTTTTATTTTTAAATATTATTATGATAATAATTTATGGTGATAATAATAATAATATTTAATTAATAAACCTGACATCGATAGTTACTCTTGACAGCTGATGCATGACAGTGTGTTGATGTTGGTGATTGTTTTTGTATATCAATAAATATTATTGTGTATGTACATTGTGACTTTACATTACATTTACATCTGCATTTATATTTATATTCATATATATATATATAATTCATAAATTGTCTAGGTTAAATCATTTGGATTACGCTGATAATCTGAATTAATTTAAATAACTTTTTAATTGACACTTTTAGTTATTTTTTTTCTATTGACTTAATAACAAGACACTCTAGGTGACTAGGTGCTGTTTTAATTTATCGATTGTGAAACGTAAATATTTACGGAATATATACATATATATTTGTATATGGAAAGTTATATGTGTACTAGTATTTTATTTCGGTCGGAAATGACTTGTAGCGCGCGCTCGATTTTTGAATCTCGCGCGTGCGCGGCATTTGAAAATCAAAATGGAGCGCGCGAGTTTCCGGGTTTAGTTGAAGCCGGTGGCGTCTTTGGAATTAATAGAGACGTAAAAAGTTGTAGTGAAGTTTAATTTCGGGTGATTTTAATAACAAGTGACAGTTTTTGCATGTAATTTATTTTATTTCATTTAATTTAACTGAGTTTTTTAGGAATAAGTTTGTGAGTGAGTGAATATTTAGTGATAGTGAAAAAGTGTTGGTGAAATGAATGGGTTATGTTGATCGAGATTCAAAGCTGCTTGAATCCTGGTCCTGCTGATGTTTTTAATTGATTTTTGCTGATGATTGTAAGTATATTTGTTGAATTCTTAATGATTTGTTGGCAAATTTAAAAAATTTTTTATTTTTTTTTGCTGCAGGTGGTAAGTGTTGGACTGGATGATCTGGATGATAAGGTAAATTAATATCAGCATGATTTCATTTTTATTATTTTTATTTATTACAATTCAATCAAATTGTCGATTAAGTTTGTTTTTCAATAATTGTTGACGACATTAAGGAATTTTTCGGCGCCATTATTGATACGCTGTTTTAAATTGGCATCTTAGGTTGGTTATATTTTCAACGATAACTTCGTGACTGATAAAATAAATTATCAAATTTTATCCACGTAAGAAATGGCTTTTTCTGTGCTCTTTAATATTTTTGTGTACTTTGGAGGGTGATGAGAAACGATACTCTCGTCTGTTACTTGATTCTTAGCATTAATAATTTTTAAAGCTGTCGTTATTTCATTCCAAGCGAAATCGATGTCGTCATTGACAGTAAAACGACTGCAAGTGGTAAATCGTAAGAAACGCTTGCCGGAATAAGATGCGGTGCTCAAAAAAATTAGTCTCCGTTCTCTAAGACATTCGTAGAGATCGCGAGTGAGTAAATCGTCATCCTGTAATGTGTAACAAAATTACATGATTAATAAATTGAATTAATTATGTATAGATATTTAATTTTATAATGTCGATATAAACCTTTATCCGAAAGCAAACGAGACCTAAAGTTCGCTCGGTAACGATCTCAAATCGGCTGTCAGATTTTACCAGTGACTCAAATCGTTTGGCTAAATTTATTGACTCACGAATATATTTTTGCAGACCAGAAACTCCATATATTCGTAAAACAAACCATAGCTTCAGTGAACGAAAACGTCTTCCCAGTGAAATTTGCCAGTGCTAAAAAATAATTACTTAGAGTCACTAAATTATTACAATATTATTTTAATAACTTACCCTGTAATCCGGTTGTAAACCTTCTTTGTCGTGACGTAGATAAAATCGATCGACGTCGAAAGCTTCGATGAGACACCTAGTATCTTTGAACCTGTTACGGATTTAAATATATTAACATCACTGTTGATAAATAATAACTTGGATGTAGTGTAAAGTTTCATACCAAGATGCGGAGCAATCGTAATTGGTCAGAAGACATTTGTGGGGATTGAAATTGAAAGAGTCAGCATATTTGATACCTGGCATTAAGTATCTGTACTCAGGACATATTAAGGCTGAACCTAAAATAGAAATATAGCTAGAAAATAAATTATCTGCATGTAAAAATTTAAGTAAAAGTTTGTACCTGCGTAGGCAGCATCAATATGAAGCCACATGTTATTTTCATTGCAAATTGGTCCTAGTTCCTCTAAATTATCAAATCCGCATGTATCAGTCGTTCCGAGATTTGCGATAACACAGCAAGGGATCAGTCCTGCTTCTCGATCTCTTTTCATTGCTTCCGAAAGAGTTGCGCCACGAAGACTGAATTTCTCGTCGACAGGTAGCATTCGCATTGGTATCGACCCTAGAAGTCCTGCCCTTTCAACTGAGGAGTTCGATTGATCTATAATACAAATAAATCTTGTGTTTCTTATGCACAAATCCTCTAAAACGCTCAACAGAATTTTACTCACTCGAGCTATAAGATACTAATTTAGATTTTATTATTCCTTCATCCATGTCCGGATTTTCATTTTTAATATGTTTTACCATACGTTCCTTAGCCGTCAACAAACCAATAAGAGTTGCTTCACTCGCAGAACTCTACAAAATCATCAGTTATTTTAATCATAATATAGAACAAACTCTTAATTATGATAATTACGTGTATGACTCCGCCACCAGGTCCTTCACTGCAATTCAAAAATTCTTTTGGCAACCCCAGCATCTTTCCAAGCCAATTCATCGTAACAACTTCTAGTTCAGTCATCGCTGGCGATGATGCCCACGAGAAACCAATTCCTCCTAATCCAGCGCTCAGTAATTCTCCTACTACTGATGGATAAGAGTTTGAACTCGGAAAGTAGGCATGAAAGTTTGGTGATTTCCAATGCGCCGTCTGAATTCAAATTCAATAATTTTTTTTTTACTCTAGTAACTCCTAATTGAGTAGAAAATAGAATTTTATAACTTACTCCTGGCATAATTACTCGTTCAATGTCGTCAAATACATCCTTCCAGGATTCGCCTTCTGTTGGAGCTTCTTCTGGGACTAATTTACTTAAATATCCTGGTTCTACACCGGGAACAACTTTTCTATCTCTCAAATTCTCATTGTAGTCAACAATCTTGTCAATTACCGCTTTTGCGAAGTTTTTGAACTCTGATGCTTCCATTTTGTTGTTAAATAACTTTATTCCACTTGGATGATTCAGATAAATAACGCTGTTGTAGTTTTATTAATTATTTATAAAAAAAAAGTATACTCTAAAAATCCACGGATAGTCAATATTTCTACAGCTATGTATACCACTAATTCAACCAGTGGTCTACTTATAGCTGCATCCCAGTGAATATCCACTTATTCATTTTTATTTACATATGTGCTATAAATATCAACATACATTAAATGAATAGTAATATTAATAAATAAAATTAAGTTATATGTATTATTATTATTGCAATAAATAACAATATCATAAATTTAAATTCTTCGAAAAATGCCGTAGAACGAATATTTCAAAAAAACAAAATAATTTCTTTATATTTATGTTTGTAACTTAATAATTTATTTTATCATAAGGAAATGACAAATTAATCATTTTATTATGATAAATTTTTGTCGCTATATAAAATATTTGAAAATTACATAGTTGATATATTGATTCTTTATTTGAATTTATTTATACATCCTTGAAGTTATTGTACTTTACGAAGATTTGAAATATGTTAAGAGTGGGCCTCTTTTAAAGAGTGTTCAGCACAAATTGAATTGTTGTACAGATCAGTTTTTAAATTTTGGCAATTGGCGATCTCAGCAGCCTTTGTGATTTCAGCCCAAGCAAATTCAATGTCCTCTTGAACACTTAGATGACCGCAGGTGGCAAATCGAAGAATTAGTTTGTCTTGATAGGTAGCAGGAGTCAAAAAAATAAGTCTTCTCTTTAATAAACAATCGTATAGGTTACGTGTAAGTGAATTTTCCCCCTGTGATGGAAATTTGATTATCTTAATAGTTGATATCATAGTAGTTATTTATAATTTCTAATAACGAAATACCTTCATTCGGAAACAAACGAGAGCGAGTGTCCGCTCAGTAACAATTTCAAATTTGTTGTCGGATTTTACCCGTGATTCAAATATTTTCGCGAGATCTATTGAATCGCGAATATATTTTTGAAGACCTGAAACTCCGTAGATTCGCAAAACGAACCAGAGTTTTAGTGAACGAAAACGTCTTCCCAGTGGAATTTGCCAATGCTGAAAATCAAGAAGAATATTTTGCCACAAAATTTTATAGTTATTATATTTTTTTTATTGATGACTTACACGATAATCTGGAGCCAGACTTATAAAATCGTGTGCTAGGTATACTCGTTCAATAGTAAAAGCTTCAATGAGGCTTCTCGAGTTTTTTACCCTGCAAAAAAATAAAAAGTATCAAGTAACAGTATGAGATAAATAAACGGAGACGCACCAGAGTACAGAGCAATCGAAATTGGTGAGAAGCCATTTGTGAGGACTGAAATTGAAAGAATCAGCGTATTTGATGCCTGGCATTAAGTATCTGTACTCAGGACATATTAAGGCTGAACCTGACATGAAAAGACAGTTGGAAAAAGAGTATTTGAATGCAAATTAATTGAAGTAGAGAATTATGAATACCCGCGTAAGCAGCATCAATATGAAGCCACATATGATTTTCATTGCAAATTGGCCCAAGCTCCTCTAGATTATCAAACGCGCAGGTACCTGTAGTTCCTAAAGTTGCGATAACATAACAAGGAATCAGCCCAGCTTTTCGATCTTTTTCAATCGCTTCCATCAGAGTCGCGCCGCGGAGACTGCAATTCTCGTCTACAGGTAACAGTCGCATTGACATTGACCCAAGAAGTCCTGCCTTTTCAACTGAAGAGTTCGATTGATCTACAAAAAATAGCAAATTTTAGCATTTCGCTTCTACAAACTCTGTCTTACTTACTCGAAGTATAGGCCACTAATTTAGTCTTTATTATTGCTTCGTCCATGTCCGAGTTTTCTTTCTTAATACGTCTTGCCGTCAGTTCTTTGGCCGTCAATAAACCAATTAAAGTTGCTTCGCTCGCAGATCCCTACGCAAAAAATTGATCACTTACATCCGACACCCATTTGTAAATTATTGTGATAACTTTTTTTTTCTATGGAGGGCAGGGGAGTTTATCCGGATATGTTTTGCTCGCTCAATAACGAGCCGTTCGTTAATTTTTGCTTGGAAAGTTAGATTTTATTTACTTTAAAGAGAAAAGCACTTAGTTTCGACCATAAAATCATCAACAGGCATGACTTAATCTATTAATTATTCATTTTGCTTTCAAACTGTTCACAGTAAATCTCGCCAATCATATATATTTGGATCGAATTGTTCAAAAACATGGAGCTATTTATATACGTCCTCAAAATTTTGGCTTTTGTACATCAGTGCTGTGGCTCGTTGGTCTAGGGGTATGATTCTCGCTTAGGGTGCGAGAGGTCCCGGGTTCAAATCCCGGACGAGCCCGTTTTTTTTTTTTTTTCAATAGCAAACAAAAAATTTATTTAAGCATCATAATTACTTGTATGACTCCGCCACCAGGTCCTTGACTACAATTCAAAAATTCTTCTGGCAACCCTAGCATCTTTCCGAGCCAATTCACCGTAACAACTTCTAGTTCGGTCATGGCTGGCGATGATAACCATGAGAACCCGATTCCTCCTATTCCAGCGCTCAGTAATTCTCCTACTACCGATGGATAAGAGTTTGGACTCGGAAAGTAGGCATGAAAGTTTGGTGACTTCCAATGCATTGTCTGTATCATCGTTTGATAATTTGTCCGTTAAATAATTTTTAAAAATTGAATTTAACAAAAAAACATTTGTAACTTACTCCTGGCATTATGAGCCGTTCGATATCATCAAAAACCTCCTTCCATGATTCTCCTTTCTCTGGAGCTTCTTTTGGAACTAATTTACTCAAATATCCTGGCTCTACATCAGGAATAACTTTTCTATCTCTCAAACTCTCCTCGTATTCCACAATCTTATCAATTACTGCTTTGGCAAATTCTTTAAATTCTACTGTGTCCATTTTAACTTACAAAGCTATTATTCCTACCGTTGCAGAAACTCAAATAACATTGACTGATTTTAAAGTATAACTACTATGAAAAATTATAATTCGTCCTCATACTATTTATTTATTCTTTGAATATTTAATTTTCAGTTAAAAATAGATAAAATAATATTCATGCTAACATTTATCTAGTTTCATTATAAGTTAACGTATTTCTGACGTTTAGCGATAGTTGAAATAAATAATTTATATATACAAGAATTATTAATTATTTATAAATTAATTCTATAGAGTTTTGGGCGAAGTTTTGAAATATAAGAAAAATTCATATTTTCATTGTTTAAACTTTTTAATAACAATAATACAAAGGCAAAAAATTATGTACAAAGCTTCGTAGCATCTTAAAAGTAGTAACTGCATATATGATTTCAAATTTGTGCGAAAAAAAATCTGAATTGTGAAAATTAATAATGAGAACTTAATAGATTCAGTGCAGTGGGTTAAAATTAAAACCAGGTACGATAAATTTAAAAAAAAATCATGATATTTTTTGTAACACTTTGGCTTTGTTGATATTCAGGCCCTCGATTCGGGCAGCTATTGCTCCCGGACATTTTCCTGAATTTTCAATCTCTTTGACAAGTTTGTGGCTGCATTCGATAACCGTTTGATGTATTTGAGAATTGAGTATTTCAGCAGCTTGGCTTGTGATCTCGTTCCAAGCGTAATCAATGTCTTCTTCAAGACAAAGACGACTGCATACGACGAACCGGATGATTAATTGGTCTTGATATGTTGCCGCAGTTAGATAGATGCGTTTCCTTTTCATTAAGCGGTCGTATAGATCACGTGTTAATGAATTTTCTCCCTACGAAAAGAAATAAGTTGATTTGATTAAACGCATTGATGCTTGTATTTTTTTTCTTTGTTGGAAATAATGTACCTTGACTCTGAAACAAACGAGACCCATTGATCGTTCGGTGATAATTTCAAATCTTCCATCAGATTCTACAAGTGATTCGAATCTCTTGGCTAGATTTACTGAATGACGGATATGTTTCTGAAGACCTTCGACTCCGTATAAACGTAAAACAAACCAGAGTTTCAAAGCGCGGAATCGTCTTCCCAATGGAATTTGCCAATGCTAGAAATATTTCAAGTATTTATATTTTATTGTAATTTAATTTTATAACTATTGCAAGTTTTTATTGATAACTTACGCGATAATCTGGTGCTAGACCTTCATTGTCGTGTGCTAGATAAATTCGTTCGACATTGAAAGCTTCAATGAGACATCTCGAGTCTCTAACCCTGTAAGGAAAGTGGAAGATGTTAACAATTGTTAATTAATAATTACAGTTCGAGGAGTGAAGACATACCAGAGTGCAGAGCAATCGAAATTGGTAAGAAGCCATTTGTGAGGATTGAAATTAAATGAATCAGTGAACTCGATACCAGCCATCAAGTGTCTGTACTCGGAACACACAAAAGCAGCGCCTAGATGCAGTTTGAATGGTAAGTACTTATTCTGATAATTTACATTATAATTTATTTAAAAAGATACTTTCATACCTGCATAAGCAGCATCAACGTGAAGCCACATGTTATTTTCATTGCAAATCGGCCCAAGTTCCTCTAAATTATCAAACGCGCAGGTACCAGTAGTTCCCAAAGTCGCGACAACATAACAAGGAATCAATCCAGCCTCTCGATCTTTTTTCATCGCTTCCAGCAGAGTCGCGCCGCGAAGGCTGCATTTCTCATCTACAGGCAATAGTCTCATCGGCATTGAGCCGAGAAGCCCCGACTTTTCTACTGAAGAGTTCGACTGATCTACAATAATTAACAATTAATTATCATTTCTCGTCCTTAAATCTTTTTACGCATCCGAGCCGTCTCATACTCACTCGAAGTATAAGCCACTAATTTAGATTTTATTATTCCCTCTTCCAGATCAGGATTTTCTTTTTTCAAACGTCTTACCATGCGTTCTTTAGCTGCCAGTAGACCAACTAGAGTTGCTTCGCTTGCCGAACCCTAAAAAAAAAAATAAATATTCAATCTGTTTATAATTAACAATTACAAATATTATCAATGAATAATTTTTGATAATTATAATTACTTGTATGACACCGCCACCGGGTCCTTCACTGCAATTCAGAAATTCTTTCGGCAACCCCAACATTTTCCCAAGCCAATTCATCGTAACAACTTCTAATTCTGTACATGCTGGTGATGCGATCCATGAAAATCCTACTCCTCCGATCCCGGCACTCAATAATTCACCCACAATCGCTGGGTATGAATTAGCAGTCGGATAATATGCATGAAAGCGCGGTGAATTCCAATGTGTTACCTGCATCACCATTATAATTATCATCGCTTATCTCTCTCTGCACTTAATCATCAATTACTAAATTAAAAATTCTAACAAACTTACACCCGGTAAAATCACTCGTTCGATGTCATTAAAAACATCCTGCCAGGATTCGGCTTTTTCTGGCGCCTCTTCAGGAATTAATTTGCTCAAATATCCAGGCTCGACATTCGGCAAGACCTTTCTATCTCTCAAACTATCATTGTAATCAACAATCATATCAACCGTCGCCTTAGCGAATTCCTTGAACTCTTTAGCTTCCATCTTAAAAATCACTTTCAACCTCAATTCTGTTCACAAAGCAAAAGTTTTAATTTTAACTAGAGAATAACTAAAAATTATTAAAATAACTGACGCGAGTTAGTCTAAAAACTTTCTTTCACAAAATGATCGTCTGCGGATGGACCCACTGATATTTATATACCATCAACACTTTGAATACTTTCTCTTTGGCTTTCTCCTTAATCATTCAAAATAATCTTTGCCAGCACGTGCAATGATTTTGTGTCAACACGTTTCTCATAATATTATTGTATTAAATATCTCGTAGTTAGAATTTTTTTATCGCATTTTAAAATGATAATTCATTGTTCTACGCCCTTTTGTCTATTTAACCGTTTCATAAAAATCTCATATTTACTTGATTTACTTCTATGCCAAGGCACTGATCGAATGGAAAATTTAAAACAAATCGTTTTTTTTATAATTTAAAGATTCTCATTGGAAATCTAGGCTGTGTAAATGAATTTTTGAATTTGAAACTTTATATTAATTTTTTCTGCTGCCTCCACCATCTGACGGAAATTGAAATAAACACATGAAAAAATTTGTAATGATTACAGTAATTTTTGATACAATTGTCAATTTTACTAGTAATATGACA
The DNA here is from genome assembly GCA_030273425.1 of Microplitis manilae. Taxonomy (NCBI): domain Eukaryota; kingdom Metazoa; phylum Arthropoda; class Insecta; order Hymenoptera; family Braconidae; genus Microplitis; species Microplitis manilae. The sequence continues at coordinate 23,424,771 of CP092726.1, forward strand.
TATACGGCCATAGTAACTTTTTATGTTTATTTAAATTTCTGCAGGTGGTCAACATGGTCCATTGCATTTTAAACGAAAATAATTTCCCCGTGTATGAATATTCTCTAAACATGAAGTAGTGAATACTCACTTTTTTCACTAATTCATATTTAGAGAGTAAATAGTAATAAAAAATAATATACTTGCTATTTTCGGCTGGGAAATTTGGTAAAAACTCAGTTCCTATGATAAAAATTCAAATATAAGACAACATATATGTTTTGATTTATAATTTTATCAGCAAAAACTAAAATAGAGTTGAAAAGGTCTATGAAGTTTTAGTACTTTTCTAGACTGAATTATTCAGATATTCATTCGCTCTTTATATATTTATTCTCCCATCAGTCTATTCCCATTCATTTTTTAAAAGTTTACTAGTTCTTAGACAATGGGTAACCCCACCACTTTTTTTTAAGATTTAATCGTTCTTATATTTATTACCATTCGATACTTGACCATGTCCTTGCAAGTATGGATGCCAACGCGGAAGTACAATTCAAAAAATGGTTAATTAATTTTTTTTCATAGCTAAAAAATAATTCAGACTTTATTTAAATCTGAGTATTTAAATCACAATCCTGTAATTGGGTCAGAAACATTGATTACTATAATGATTAAGTGATTAATGGTTAGAATATGTTATATTGTAACGATTAAATTACAGTTTTAATGGAAACTTTGTTATATAAAAAATAATACATGTATTATTTAATTGAAATAATATATAAGAAATCATGACTTGCTGATCGATCAAAGAAGTTGCGATGAAAACACGGGATTTTCACGCCTCCGCGATCACTCGAACATACCTTCTAACAAGTACCAGTTGATTGGTTGCGCATGACGGCACTTCTTTATACTTATGTAATTTTTATTATGTTATGTACTTGCTGGAGCTACCGGTTGCTGGACTCTTGCCAGAGCGGCATCAGCTTTTTTTTCACTGATTACCCTTGACATTGACCACTCAATATTTTACTTTTTAAATATATTAATTATCATCATTATTAGTATCAATAAATTAACAAGAGTCACTAATTTTTTTAAATTCACAAATTATGTTTGCCGCCATAATTTTTTTTATGGAAATTGATGTAATTTCAAGGATATCTTTTTTTGAGTTTACCAAATTATATCCTGGTGTTATTTGGTCAATCATGCAACGCGTAAACAATTTTTTACAACGCAAGTCGGTTCGAATTCCCCATTAGTTATTTTTTAATTAAAAAATTTTTCTCTATAAATTATTAAATTCATTTAACAAGAAAATATATAATAATGTCTATTATCTCAACAAATTACTGTAATGTTTATCAAAGCTTTACGATAATTCATAAAACGGCATAAGTAATTGTACAGGATGAGTCAATTATTTTTTTTATGACTAATTAACTATTAAATAATTAAATCGCGGTAAATTTTCAGGGACACATTACAATGTTGCAGTTTTTTACTTGTAAAAATTACATAACATTAATAATAATATATAAATATATTGTTTTATGCGTTACTTATTTCAGTAGTTGAAAACGCGCTCTGAAAACATTGGGGTGTAACCAATGGGGGCGTAGCTCAGATGGTAGAGCGCTCGCTTAGCATGCGAGAGGTACCGGGATCGATACCCGGCGCCTCCAACTATTTTTTCATTTTTTATAAAAACAATATTTTTAATTCTTAAATTATTTATTTTTTATTAAATAAATAAATTTTAAAAAATTATTATTCTTTTTTCCGGTCAAAAATTTTCTTTTCAACCCAAGAAAATCTTTATTTCTGTGTAGTTTAAAATTTTTCTCGTATTAAAAAATAAATTTTACTTGCTAAGTGCACTTGCTCATGTACTTTTTAAGCTGCATGACCTATCTCGGACAACACATTGTCTTTTTCAATGCAGATGCATTGTATTGTGTACAGGTGTTACGTCAGCTAAATGCTGGTACATTTACATAGTATGTAGACAGTTTGTACAGAATAGACTGTGTAGTACAGAGTGTATACATAACAGTAGACAGTGTATGAGTCCACGCAATTTTAGATCAGCCGTGGATGCACTCAACAAAATTAAACCCCCGGTCCCTCGTCCATTCTATTCTGTATATATCTGGTATAGTAGTGAAGCACAAGAAAGAGAAAGCCATAGCAATGTAATGTAAACTGAACTCACTGGTCTATGGACCAGAAACGTGTTTCGGAGTCGATCGAATTTTATGACTGATTAAATATTTTTTCCAAGTACCAAAGGAAATAACAGTGCAAGTAAATGTTGGCAACTTATTTTCTTTTTTTTTTACTCTCGATTAATAAAAAATATTGTGATAGCGATAATAATTTTTTTTCTCGATATTCCATGGCTTCTTGGATATATTAAGTGTAAGACTCGTCTTGTCTCTTGTTCTATTCTCTTGGAGAAAAATGTAGAGCGCATTGATAACGGAGATGAGTATGTTGTGTGTGTATATATATGTTTAGATGTATGAGGAAGTGTAAGTAAGAGTGTAGGCAGATGAGAGTGAAAGAGAGTGCCAGCGGGTGAGAGGTGAAGAGAGAAAGGAGTTATGTGGAGGGATATCGAACGAACGAGGGAGTCCAGAGAGGCGGAGTCGTCCAGTTGCTATGGGAACGTGACACTCTCTTTCACGATATCGTGTGCTCTGGCGAACTTGGCGAGCTTTCGAGTTCGTCGGCTTTTCCGTCTCTGCACTACTATTCACTGTCTTTCTCTCTTTCTCTCTTTTTCTTCCCCCTGATATCTGCTGTATAGTATTCTTGACTAAGATTTACTCGTCTTACGTTTATACGACTTTGTAATGTACAATCTTTAGAAACTTTCATAGGTATCATACGTCTTGTTGGCTATATGTGTTATCATTTAGAAAAAAAAATTTTTTAATTTAAAAAAAAAAAAAAATTTAATATTAACTTTTACGTTTTTTTTACCACTTTATTCAAAAATTGTCTGAAAATAATGAAAGTTTTCAAAATACTAATTTTTCTCTATGCTAAATTTTTTTTCGCGGATTTAAATCTTGAGTATTATATAAATGCAGTAATTCAACGAAGTATGGGTAAAAGATGTCGCCAAGAACCGCATATATGTGGATATATTCATATGTAATATAGGAATACGAACGGTCCGAATGAGAGAAAAGCTAGGACGGGAAGATGAGTATGAGTTGAAAATAATGTATGCAGCAGGGATGTGTGTACGTGTAAATGTGTGAAGTAGGTGGCAGGGGGGTTGAAGAAGCGTAGAAGCGAGAGGAGACAGAGGAATAGTAGAAAAGTCCAGATGACATATGCAGAATGTAGCCAGCTCTATATATTACCGGAGCTATTTCCCGAGAATTTACTGCGATCTCCCAGTCTTCTCTGCTCTCTTTTATTTTCCACTATATACCTTTTCATTCTCTGGCTCACGGGTTATCCTCACACTTTAAAAATACACATACAAATGTACCTCATCGTGCGGACGGCTTGCAAAGTAAAGTAAAGAGAAGAGAAAACGTGCAATTCGCGGTGCCGATCAGCTCTTTTCTGCGTGTCAAAGCACTTCTCTTTTATTCCCCTGATAAGGTAACCCTCTTTGCAATTATTTTTATTTTTATTTTTATAATAAAAAATTCAATATACGATGAGGATGAAATTCAAGTCTTTGTTTTAAACAACAAAAACTACGACATTGCTCTGTTCGAGTTGCCGAGTCTGCGAGAAATAGATCAGTAAATTCACAAGAATGAGACAAGCAATGGGGCGTTGGTGGTTGCTAGACCAAATTGCTCTTGTCTTAGAAACGTGTTACTTTTATTGTCATTTACAACCGTCTCACTTATTAACTCTGTAAAATATGTCCCATTGCTTTTGCCGGGTACCTCCCCGAGTCAAAAAAAAAACAAATTCGGATTTGTCTCAAAGTTCTGTATGAAGTTTTAGAGAATCAATTTAGAATTTTAAGATTGACTACAGTACAGAAAGTTATCCGAGTTTAGTCCTCAAAGTAGTAGTTATGATCAATTTTACCACTTGGAGGACTAAATTGGAATAACCCAATCTGGATTAGAGTCTCAAAATACTCAAAACATACAGGAATAATTTTATCCACATTTTAACTTCAAAAGTCTCACTCTCTAAAATTTTTAAAAGTCCGAAATATAACTTTTCATTCATTGACCAAATAGACATCATTTAAATCAAATCTTTATTAATAATTTTAATAAAAAAATGGCAAGACAAAATCAAGTGAAAAAAAAAGTAATCAGGGTTCTGTGGAGAGTAAAATTTGCGGAATAAACCCAGAGGAATTCGTATTCCTACCACGAGTCGTCATAAACCCTGAACTTTCTCATTGGACAATTTTCGATGGCAGGACTTGGACTTGGACGAGGACGAGGATGAAAACGAGGACGAGGACGAGGATGAAGATGAAGATGAAGACTTGCCGATGAGGGTCTAGTAGGGATGATAAGAGTAGAGTAAGCGAATAAGAAAATGACATTTCTTTATACAGTATATTTATGTGTGTGTGTGTGTGTGTGTGTGTGTGTGTGAGGACGTAAAAGCGGGTTGTGTCACGTACCAGACACAAGAAAAGCTCAACTTGTATGCTACTCTACACTGTTCCTCTATATTATATATATCCAACATCGGGAAATGACGACCGACCAGTTATGGTTATGGACCGTATATTCTGGGATGCGAATACGAGATTTTTTTGCCTGATGAAACTCGTTTATTGCAAGTTATTCATGTTAATATACTTAACGTTTTTATATTATTTTACAATTTTATTATATATATATATATATATATTTATTTAAACTTAAAAATTTCTAAGTAAATTAACGTAATTAATATGGATTTATTTATTAAATTATTTATTTATAAGATTTAAAAATATGTAAGGTCAAAATAATCATTTTTAAGTGTGTTCAATAACTTGAATTATTGCTATTGATGTGTATTCAAGTGAAAGGTAATTGCTGGTTAGTATTTTTTATTATTATCAAGGTCTTGGTTAATTACATTTATTATTTACATGTGCAGCAAATTAACGACAATTATTTATTATTTTTTCCATCGTGAAAGCCATTGGGCAACAGAAAGTTTTCATAGACCAATAATTAAATTTTTTAAATTTCTCCGTAGAAAACATGGATTTTATTTTTCATAAATTAATTAAAATAAATATTGGGTTAGAAAGTAAAATAAAAATTAAGTATGAAACTGAGGAAAAAATTAAAACTGCCTAAGGCGAGGTGGAAATTCTCTCGTACGATTTTTAACGAATTCCCTGTGTGAATCACAAAACGTGGACTGTCTTATAATAAATTCATTATCCAGATCTCCAAAGTTGCCTTATTATATCATCATATTATATAACTTATACATAAAGTTATACAGCAATCTCGCTATAGGAATTTTTAAGTCCGTAAATTACCTTTTCTGTTTGAACTAAAGATTATTTATATTTAATTTTTTAGATTTACTCAGCATTTTTTTTTGTTTTTTAATTAAAAAAATATTTTTCATTAATTTCGTACTGCGAAGCACAAAATCTAAGAAGTAAAATAAGAAAAGAAAAACATGTATATATATGTGTATATTTTTTTTTCTTGTTTTTCTTTTAGCCATTTTTTTATTCTTTAACCATGAACCATGAAATATTTGAAAAATGTTCAGTCGACCTTTGAGATTAAAACCCAAGACAGCACTTCAAGATGAAAGAGCAAGATAAGCATGAAAAAATAAAAAAAGTGAAAGTAAGGGGTGATAAAAAATACACATAAGCACCGAATATTAAGTCTGTCCTTTAACCATCACAATATAATGTACACTCATGCAGTGAGTGGAGAAAATGAACTTGCGGGTTAGGCGATTTTTTTTTTATTGTTATTTTCACTCGTCAAGTCGTGGATTTTATGATTGAAAAAGGGACAGCCGACAACAGCAGTGAGACTTTAAGAGTAGGATAGATGGAAACAGGGGTTCGTTTACCCCTATACGACTCTCGCCCTCATCCTCATCGATTCTCCTCTTTCTTCTCAATGCCTCTCGCTTTTTATTCTCAAGGCATATATATATGTATATATTTAACAGAACCAACGACTACCGCCTGCGCGAAGAAATACATTTTTGAAAATAAAAAAAAGAACCGCGCGAAAAATCAATGCAGCATCGCGATTGGTTACCACCAGCAGAACTCCGGACAGTCATTGGTCCGTTGGAATACAACCGGGCGGTGCTTAAAGATGAGCTCTCGCAGTCTCATCGTTTATATTGATCCCACGCTTTAGCTGTACTCGCAAATACTCGCGAATATGTCGAGGTATCGAACTGATGCAAATACCACACCCGCACCTATCAATCGTTATGCTTTAGTTTTCCCTATCAATGTAAATATAAATACAAATAATAACACAATTGTGTTAAAAAGTCATTGATATCAATGTAAAATAAAATATTAAACGTATGGAGAATGTAACAGGTCGAATGGATTTTATATAATTATCGAGTCTTGAATGAGAAAGGGATTAATGGAGAATAAGAGAGAATGGAGTGATAATTAGTGAAAAGTGAAGATGCGGTTAGGGTGTCATCTGGCTTAACTCCCTATATACGTATGGTATTACTACATTTGTAATGAGATTAATCGTGTGATGACACGGATTTAAATGTTTAAGTATTCAGGCGAGAGTGACGGTCGATGGGACATAATGCTCTCTATTCTAAATTCTACTCTGGAATATTTAAGCAGTTGCATTGTGCGATGAATTAAAAGGGTTCAGCAGGTAGTGGGTACTGAAGCTACTGGGGAAGGGATAGAGTGCAGCAGGAAAGTTTTGGACACTCACCGCCAGGTGGCTTTTAGAGGAAAATAAAGTCCGCATTGGGAATGTTGGCTCAGAGGTGTTATAAACTATCCCGAGTGATGACTTAGTCACTCTGGTTTCCCTTCAGTTACACGCATAAATCTTTCGCCTTTTACTAAAGATTTCCGTGGAGGGGAACAAATGATGAGTCTTTAACTTATTTTTTGTAGTACCTGGCAATAGCCAGGTCATAAATAATTTCAAACATATTTTCTAGGATTTGAAGTGAAAGAACTTTGGGTTCTGAAAACATTCTTCAGTCTAACATTCAATTAACGCAAGGAAATAAACTAATGTTGAATAATGTAAGAAGTCGGACTATATAGTGTAATAAATTGAATTTATTTTAAAAAAATATAGATATTGAAATTATATTTTCTGAAAAATGTTTTCTATGTATTTTATAATACACACACAGAAAAACAAAATAACTTTGTTTAAGGATTAAATTATTTTTTTTACAATATCGCTCTTGTTTCAAAACGTTTAAACCTTTAAATTGAAAAAAGAGAATGAAGCTTGTTTTTTCGTAAAACTCTTCAGTGCAATTTTCAAAAATTATATTCTTTAGTCGGTGTTTCGGTAAATGAATAAAAAGTAACTGTTAGATTTTAAATAAAATTTTGAAAAATAAAAATATCCGCGCTCTTACTTATTTTTGCTAATGAATTTTTAATGATCGAATTTTATCACCGTATTTTATACAGTGTAAACTTTGAGGTTGGTTAATAGTCAGGACAATGAATAATATTAGACTTCAGGCTAACATAAATCATGAGATAACCAAACTCTCTAGAGACCGTTAACAGTTAAAACTACCCAACTACGATGATAAAGCCGTAGAAGAGTAAACTGGTATTCCTGAATTTCTCTGGCTCATAGATAGTGTTCAGCACAGAAGCTGATGTGCAAGCAGGATTGTTGTTTGTAGGTGACTTGAAATGTAAAAAAAAAGCACGGGGGGTGTGACTCTGAGTTGTTGGTGTGTACGGCGGTGGGTGTTTTGATGGATTAATTCGCGACAGGAATGGAAAGCAAGCGCTGGTCGGGGAATAGTCTGTGTGTGTGTGTTTTTTTTCTCTCTCAGGATAGGCAAGAGGGTAACAAATGATTCGTTGGTCTGTCAATTTCCAACAACAACCCGCACTGACGCTTGTAACTAACGGATAATTCGTGTCGCGATGCTTCTATCCGTCACGTTAATTTTTAAATACTTTAAACTTTAAATTATTTATTTTTAATTACAAATTTCCTGCACTTTTTTTAAAATTATTTTTTATTGACGATTTTAATTTCCAGTTACATTATCGCCATAAAAGCTTTAAAGACTCTCAATACCCTGAGGATATGTATGAAGGATAATTAGTCGTGAAAAGACAGAGATCTAATTTTATCAATTATTACTGTGACTTTAGATTTATTATGATCAATTCACTCTACTTTGTATGCATTATTTTCCAGTGTCTAGACTTTGAACGTATTCATTTCTTAATGATCATTAATATTCATTATTATTAGACTATAATTATTTATTTTTATTTTTTTTTAATTCCAAGATCATGACTAACTTATGATAAATAAATTTATTGAAAAAAAAAATTATTTGCCTGGCAATAATAACATAAAAAAAAATTCAATTTGTGTCGTTTACTTTTTCTCAATAACGACACAAAAATCAATTACTCCTTTTAATATATATATATATATATATATATATTTATCCAATTTCTATATATTTTCCAAGCAATCTCAGTTACAATAATATGTTATAGGTAATTATTATCATACTCGCGGAAATTTACTGAGTAAATAATCATAGTATCAATAAATATCTATAGTATTTGCCATTCGAATAAAAAAAATGATTAAATACATTTATATATGTCTATTAATTAAAATTGGAACGAACATAAATATTTTTAAAAAAAATTATTTGCAGTAAAATTAAAGTTTTTTTAAATATATAATCATTTATATGTGAAAAATATTTTAATCTACTAATTGAAGTTTTTGTTCGATTAGCAAACATAAACAATAATTGATTACATTAATTATTACATCAATGAATTAATAATTGATATTATTTATTTTCCATCAAATATTTATGGATAAATATTCCAATGCATCACAAAATGACTTTATTAAGTAAATACGGGTAGCCACTGAATTTTTGATAACCGAAAAACGAAATAAAATTGATGTTTGATATTTGAATTTTAAATGCGTAAATATATATATTTTTTAGTGGAATATTGTTTGATATAAATTTATTAATTATTATTTATACTTGTTTACACGGTATTCCGGATGATCCCGAGGCGACATATCAATGTCACCCTTCAAAAACCCTGACGTAAAACGCGTAACTCGCTGGTACATATATGTGGGGTGGCTCTCTGCGGGACAAGATTTATTTATTGACAGAAGGCGGTGCGTGCAAGTCAGAGGGGGTGGATAGGTAGAGGACGCAGCTATAAAAAGGGATCTATTGTTCGCTGAATTCTGTTTACGTTGATTAATTGCATCATCTTTCTGATGTGTATATACATCCATATACAGATATATATTTATATAAATATATGTTTTTTGTGTTACATTGGGGATTTGACTGTAAGTATTCGTACAAAACCACCCCACAAATTTTTAACCTGTCTGCTAACTAGCCTGATATCTTTTTTACTCATCTCATTCTACAACCACAAAAAGTCAAGTTATTTATTGGATGATTATGAAAATTTTAAAATTCTCATTTTTTAACTTTTGGTACAGAAACAAGTCGTGATGAATATTTGAGAATTTGTTTGGGGTATTATTTATTGTTAATTGTTTGGACGTGGACAAAGATCAAAAAGCATGTGTGGCTTAGTCATGGTAGCATATGGTAGAGTCATGAAGTCACTAGGTGGTCTGTAGTATATTATCGTACCTGTCGTCAGACATGCTATTGTAAAAGGCATACTCCTCTTCATTATTTGTCTAACAATCTGTTGTTTTTTTTAAATGCCAAAAATCATTCTACTATTGCATTCGAAATTCTTAAAAATTGACATGAACTTGTAAATTAACAATGCGACAAAAAACATTCTTATGTGTAGTTTTAATCCAGGAGTTTTTGATCAAAAAATTTTGTCCTGAAATTTCGATAAAAAATTTTTCAATAATTTTTTTGTAGGAAATTAATGGGACGTTTTCTATATTAAAAAATTACGATGAAGTCAAAACAAGCATATAAATTTGAAACCCCATGGTATAGATAAAAACACTTATGAAACTTGAAACCTAATAAAATTAAATGAGGTGTATAATTTAATAGCGTTATCTACTGACGTGCGATCAATTGGAATTCATCTGTCATATTTCTGTTTACTTGACTTCACTTAAGTTATAACATTTGACAAATTTTTATTGCGGCAATAATAATTATTATTATTTATTTTACTAGATAATATTTTTTTATTAGACTTGTGTATACACTGTTTTATATTTGTTTTGTTTATTTTATTGGGATATTAATCAAAGTTTACAGAGATGATAAAAGTATTATATGTTGGTATATGTACGATTTCTATCCTTTGTCGAGCACTCAAAAGTACTGGATGTATAGATGCCCCGTATTTATCTTTCCATTGCTATGAGTGTGTTTGCACTTGGCGGTCGATTCGACAAACGTCAGTGGAAACCTGTCGGCCGGTCCATCATTGATATTGAGATCATCCTTTATAAATTTCAATTTATATCAATATTCATACAGGCGTAAAAAAATATTTTTGTTGAAAAATTGTCAGAACTTTTACTTGACAAACTGAAAAAAACGTGAATGAAAAAGATTTAAAAAATAAAAGAACAGACACAGTCCAAACATGTACACAGAAGAGAAGAGATTTTCAACTCACACGTACAAAATAAAACAAGAAAAATCTCAGTTTCCCAAGCGACATAAAGAAAATTGTTAATTTTGTTGAAATACATTTTTTTCTTTTATTTAAATAATCTCGTTTGTATATACAATGAAATTATCTTTAAGTACCGCGCCGAGAAGCCGCAATTTTATTAAACTGGGGGTATAGCTCAGTGGTAGAGCATTCGACTGCAGATCGAGAGGTCCCCGGTTCAAACCCGGGTGCCCCCTTTTTATATTTATTTTTTTTTCTATAATTTGAATACTTCCGCTTTATTGAATGACGTTATCTTTAAATACTGCGCCGAAATGCGACATATAGTAAGAAATTGGGGTATAATTCAGTAGCAGAGCAGCAAACGTGATACTGTAATAGTACTTTATAGTCTATACACCTTCATACAACTTTAACCTAAAAATTTATTTTGATTTCATTGTTACATTATATGAGAAAACTATAACACCTTTAATTTAGTTTTTTATAAAATTTCAAGAAAACATCTATTGCTTAGTGTTTTTTATTAAGAAATAAAATTATAAATTTACGGGATCGGTTTAAAAACAAAAAATCTATAACTTGGCCATCACTGTTTACATCCTATGGTTAGTTTGAAAATTCGCGAAAAATGATACAAAATTTGTACCACTGGTTTTAGATTTGTTATTCTGCACTTGTGATACTATTTTAATGTCAGTAATGATATTACTTTAGCATCGCGATTTTTTTCGTGTAAGCTCCGTATAAGAGCAATAAAGAAAATTTTCATAAAAAGAAAAAACCAAGAATGGATTCGACTGCAGATTCAGAAGTCCCCGGTTTAAACCTGGTAGCCTCTTATTTTATTTATTTTTTGTTTCTGTCTATTATTTGAATAATTCCGCTGATTCATTCAATGCCATTATCTTTAAATACCGCGCCGAAGCGCGGCTCCAGTAATCTGGGGGTATAGCTCAGTGGTAGAGCATTCGACTGCAGATCGAGAGGTCCCCGGTTCAAACCCGGGTGCCCCCTCATCCTTTTTTTTTTTTTAATTTTTCCATTAATAAAAACTTCATTTTATCCTTGAAATATAATCAGCTTCAAATGTCTAGTTTTCTTAAAAAAACTCTGACGAAAAAATAAGCTCGTAAAAAATAATTGGCTTTAATGAAGTACGTCGTTAGTGATCACGCATGAGTCAAGTATTTTTTATTAGTATGTTTTGCTTCCAAGTGTAATAAAACTAGGCCAGAACACAGTATGATGATAAGGCTTCCGTAAAAATAGTCGTTAGAGTAATTTAATGCCTTATATTACTTGTAGCTCAATAAAAGAAAAAAAAACAACAAATGTATGTTAGCTTCAACGTAAGTTTAATTGGCGAAACCTATTTTTGTTTTTACCTTAATAATTAATCTGACCTTTCAATCTAACAAATAAAATGTTTTTGGATATTTTCCCTTATAAAAAATATTTATGGTTTTCTTAATTATTTACTTTTTTTTGTACAATAACCATAAATCTTAAAAGTTGAATATCTTTTATTGGATTACGGCCACAAATTGGCCAGATATGAGTGTGGGATATAAAAATGTCCGAGTTAAAAACGAGTCTAAAAGAATAGGAATGATATGAGTAAAGATATTAAAAGGGAAAAGAATGGTAAGAGAAAAACCACGTTATATAAACTAAACAGGGTGTGTGTGGGTCATCTAGACCATAGAGATGGATAGATAGATATTGAGAGGGAGTGAGAGTACCGGGAAAAGAGGAACTGTCTATATCGATATCCATATCTCGAAACATAGATAGTCCAGTTCGTGTGTTATCGCACGTACATGTGACCACACAGAACGTGAATCACGCAAGTGTCAGCCACCTGCAACACACACAGACAACCGACCAAACGTTAAAACCATAAGCCCTACTAAATATTCCGTAAATCCATGAAATACTCTGAGAATTGGCTAAGTCGATCGTGCCAATTGGCTAACAGCCAAATTAAATGTATATCCCAGATAAGTCTTGTCCCCTATCGTTTTTCGCTATCCTCTGCTACCGCTATTGCTATTGCTCTGTTCGTTCTCTCAACCAAATTCATAATCTATCAATTTTATGCTTTTTTCTGTACAGTGTTAAGAACTTTTGAAAAAAGTTTGTAAACAAAATGATCAATCATATTTAGTGTCATGTGGATTTAATGCGCGTTGAATGTTAATTTTTGAGTGGATAATTTTATTGGAAATCAAATACATGGCTAGTTTTTCTTTTGTCCGACACGTAAATTGTGTAGATACTGTAAATAAACTGTACAGATTGTGTAAAGAAGAGAAAGTTAGTTGGCCAGATGGCAGATGCCTGCTAATCCACCATTATCGTTTCAAATAATCGGGAGTCCAGAAGCTATGATCATTTCGATTCATGGGTTGGGGTGGATTTTGCTCTTCCAGAATTCGGAACAACTCATGCAAGTGAGTGTCAATGCTACATATAAGTGATCACTGATCAGTTGATGCCATTTTTTTTTGTTGTTACCCTGCAGAGGTTTAATCTATTTATTTTATTTGGCTTCCGAGTTAAAGTGCCCATAAATTTTGTTTTATTCATCGGACAAAAAAAAGTATTAACCGGTTTAGATTCCTTTTTTTCCGAGATCAAAATTTTTATTGAGGTATCAAAATTAAAAAATTGAAAATAAATCAATCGACAAAAATTGCTCAGCAAAATTTATTACAGCGAAAGCAAACCCCAATCATTTTACTTTTCGGAAAAAATCTGCATCCAGAATTATAATTTCAACTGAAAATTCTCGTTTTCAATTTTTCGTCCATGTGAACGAAAACTTGATAAATTAAAAGTAAAATGACTGAGATCATTATTTCTGTGTGAATGGAATAGTCATTGCGCATATTTTTAATTCAATGAGTAAACATCGACAAAAAAAGCAAGGGTTGTTCCCTCGCTTAATAAACCGAAAAAGAAAAACCTCTAAATTATTCATATCAACAGTTGAAAGAGAGACAATAATTTATGTCGCCCATAGCAATACAACCTCATAAATAGTGTCATCATACGTACGCTTGACACTTAAAATTTATTTTTATAAAGTTTCATCAGCACGCTGTCTATCGGCATGAAAATAAACATACGAAGATAGTTAACAGTGCAGATATATAGACTATAAATCGTATAGTCGAAATGAATGAGGGCGAGTGAGAGCGAAAAGGTTTCACGAATGAAATCACCCCCCGGCTAGATGATCTAATTTAATTGACACCCTAATAGCCAGCTCTGCTGTTGCTGGTGGATCGTTTGAGTTAACTTGGTCTTCTGAAGAGGGATGGATGAAAATATAAGGGTGGTTAGGACGTGCGGGAGACGCATGGCACCAAGACAATTGAATTTTATGGGGGTTTGCCAGTTTAACCGATTAATCGATTTACTCAAGCCTTTTTTATTTTTTATTCTATTTCCGTAACGCCGACGATACGCTACTTCATCTTACTGTTAATAATGCTTTACTTATCATCAATAAACTCATCACTTATTTCTTCAATTTACCCATTATTACATTATTATCGATACTATATTTGTAATTGGCTCGTTAAAACTGCATTTTCTTATTACTTGAGTAATTGAAAATTATTTATAAAATTTAATAATATTTTATTATTGAATTATCTCGTACATTTTATTGTATTACTCTATATTTATCAATTACTTTTGTTAATTGATAAAATATTATGTAATTCCTTTTTTTACTAATAAAAAAAAATAAAACATTTATCTAGCTTTTGTTTGAGTTTTTTGGGGTTAAAAATGCTGAACCACAAGCTTATGAACTGAGCTTTTAAAAAGTTATAAAAGAAAAGAAATAAAAAGAAAAATAAAATAAAAGAGAAAAATTACAACGACTACTGAACTTTGTTAAAGTTTTCATCTTAAATTTTACAAGAGTAGAAATTACTTTGCTTACTGTTATTGGAAAACTTTTATTTTTAACCCTAAACAAAAATCATTTCACGCTTAATTGACCAAAAGTAATAATAAAACTTTATTAAGAGGTAAGTACTTGTCATTTTAATAAATTATAATTGAATAATTGAATTTTTCTACGGAAAAAAAAATAATCGACCAACGAATGAGGCTCCGGAGGGATTCGAACCCTCGATCTCCTGTTTACTAGACAGGCGCTTTAACCAACTAAGCCACGGCGCCATATACCCACATCTAACCTTTTCACAGTTTTCAACCTCACAATTCTACCCATCACAAATATTTCTACTTTTAATTTTCTATTCAACAATTTTTTTATTTAAACAAAAAATTTATAATCTGCAATATTCAGTAAAAATATATAAAATTTAAATTATCCATTCCCAGATTTTTTAAAAAATTTTTTTCTTGGAAATTTTCTTTTTTCCAAAGCAAATTCTTTTTTTACAAAAATATCATTTATGAACTTGGATATTGAGGGCAAGTAATAATACGAGAAGCGCAAGCGTGTATGGGGGTGGCTGACCCCCACTCTCCGTCATGAAACTCGGGTGGTGGCAGAGGATGATTTGGGGTTGGTGGAAATTTCAACCCCTACTAGGGGTACAAATACCCTCTACCTCTACCCTCAACGCAGACTTTTCAGGTCTCACTCACTCCAACCCTCTGGTATAGCATTGAAATCGTTTTCCTCGCTCTTTCACACCCTCAAGTCCTCACGGAACTCTCTCTCTCTCGAGGAAGAGGGTTCGTATCATATATATCACCTATCTACCAAGTCACCGAGTACTACCTTCAAAATTTTCTCGCGTCTCGCCATAGTTGTATCAGTATCGGGTTATCGTCGCTCAACACGCCGGGTCAGTGCGGTCTTTATCAGTGAATCCTCGCCAATTTCGGTCACAACCTAAGCACCGTCTCACCTGAAACCAAACAAAACAAAATAAATGTTAAGGTTATAAAAATGTTTAGTGAATTAAATTTAAAAAAAAAAAATTTAAACAATAAAAACAAAAAATTAAAATTGTATTTGATACAAGTCGGATACCAATACGAATGGTTTTGATCGTGTCTCATCCTCGAAGTCACGGAATCCGGGCTTCTCATTTCTTACACAGCCGGCGGGTTGTACGAAAGAGGATCCGCAAAAGGACCGCGGCTAAATTCATACCACAATAGTAGTAAAAGTTTTTTTAATCATCAACATCAGGAGTAGCAGCAGCAGCAGCAGCAGCAGCATCAACATCAGTAGCAACCAGCAGTAGCAGTAGCAGTAGCTGCAGCAGAACTTATTTATTTATTTCTTTCATTTCTCCGTCTACTTTCTCCCTATCTGCCACCGCCTCGAGCTTGATCGCCCGGCGGATCATCAGGAGCACGAGGATCTAACTTTGACAATTTACATTGGATTCGGTTGGTTTAAATTTACATTGACACGCGTGTAAAAACCAATCGCTACTGATCGCTCGGACTAGTATAGAATTACTGAGCGGATGGATCAAACGCGATACTGCTTACGAGGAATAAACTTGTGTTTTAAATTATTGTCCTCACAATAAAAATCATTCATTTATTATTTATTTATTTATTTATTAACTTACTATTTATTTATTTATTATTATTTAAGTGGTAGACCAAGGTTATGGTCGAGATAAACCGGGAGTCGCGAACAGCCTGATAAGGAGAAAACGTAACGAACCGACGGCTTTAGTTTAGTATAACGAGTGCGTGGCTGGCTCTGGGCCCGCTCGGACGCGACTCTGCCCTCCGGGCGAATTTATTTATCGTTAAGATTTTAAAATCATTAAATAATTGTTTAACATCGTTCATCATAGATCCGAACGCTTTCTTACCGTTGCCATTAGACAGCAAATATATTTTATTTACAAAAAAATATACACGCAACTAAACTATTTTTAATTATCTGGATGCTATGGAGTTATAAATTTGTGTGTGAAAATTTAAGTGTTATTGCCACGTTATTAACTGTGTGTCCATGTGTACAGTGCATTAAAAATTTTTTTTTTTTTTTAGTATTCATAATTTTTTTTTTTTTTATTTTTTTAAGACTAGTATTTTTGGAGTAAACAATTTTAGAGACAGTGATAGTGAGTTTGAAAAAAAATATCAGAGTTGAGTGAAAAAAAAAAAAAAAACAAAAAAGAAATTGAATGACTGCGTGAGTAATATTAAATAACAGACAGTAATAATTATACTGGAGCTGTATTTGCCGTACGCACCACTGCCGGGAGGTGGCGGAATCCTCCCGGCGGTGTCAGGGGGAGTAGGAGGTGGTGGGGGTGGGGTAGGTGGCTGCCGTCCAGTTCTGCTCGGTGGTGTTGATTTATCAATGTCTGCGGCGGTACAGCAGCCGAGTTCGAACCCGGGACCTCAGGCCCACCCGCCCCATCCCGCGACTAGTTTCATCGGGGCACCACCTGTCCACCCCCCGGGGTTCATCGGGGCCCTTCCGCCGCTGCCCAGTGCTCCAGTACACATACCCAGATCTCCGGATGTCGTGCTACCTCTTGGACCCTCTCTACCTGCGGGTCATCACCGCGAACCAGACCTAGATGCACCGCCTAATCCAGATGTTTTGCTTTCTCTTCTCGCTCGCAATAAACATCTCGAAGGTAATTTTATAAATAATTATTGTAACTCGTAGATGTTTACCACGGATTTTATTGTAGTTCATATTGTTTACGATATGATAAAAATAATAAATGATATAAAAATTTTTGTACTGAATTTCAGTAGTGTCTATAAGATTTTTTTTTTGAGTTATCTTTTGATAAGCAAAAGTAGACGATAGACATTATGTTGCTTTTTTTTATCAAACCAATGATGAAATTTAAACTATTAACACGTTTCTATTTCAAATACGGCTAGATAAATATTTACTTTTGTCTATAACATATTTTTATGGACTGGTTTTATTTACAACAACTGATGAAAATTTAATATTTTACATTGGTCTATTATTTATTTTTAATTTCGCTCAAGTGGAGCGAGTTAAGGGGTATAAAGAAAAATTTCTAAGGGTGCAACAGATTGCCACTCGTACATAATGCACGGCTACTTTGTAGTGCATGCACGCTCCCGAGTTATTTAGAGGTATGCAACACAACTCGCACACATCCACACACTCACACATTCATTTGTGAGCTTGTACGAGTAAAATAAACTCGTACCATCACTGCGTGAAAATGTGCTAAGTGTTTCGCATTCTCTACGTGACATACCCTTGCTTTTTACATGCAATTTCATAAATTATTTTTTTTTTATCATTCTAAGGTCAGATTCCACTGAAAAATTTATTTTTCAATTTTTCAGTCACATTCCAACGAAAAAATTTTTTTTTTCAATTTTTCCATCAAATTTTAGTGAAAAAATTTTTTTCTCAGTATTATTTCTCATAAATTTTTTAAGTGTAAAATTGGATTTTCAATTAATTTCTAGTTGAAATTTTATTTTCATTCGTTTTATGGTTCAACAATTTTTCCATGCTTTCAAAAAATTAAATAAATTTGTTGAAAGCCTGGAAAAATTATCAAATTGATTTAGAAAAAAAAAATAGTCTATGAAGTGGAAAAAAAATCAGCGTCATTCACCTGTCCATGTGACTTATTCATCCCCTCAATCTCGGTGAGTGGAGCAAGGTCGAAGGAGTCGTTTAATTATGCACACGGCAGAGGAGCAAAACGGTTCTGATTATATAGTACATTCTGTAAAGTGCTGGCGGGCTTTAAAACCAAGTTAAATGCCTGGGTTTCAAAATTATCCATATCAATATTAAATCATAATGGCACAGCAGTGCGACGCTAATGGCAATGGCGCTACCGATATCTATGCCGAGCTAGTTGGTAATTTTGGAAATAAATTATTAACCAAAGATCCTCAGTCACTTAGTCGCCCATTCACCTCCGCCGTCAATTCACTTACTCTGCCATTAAACTTTTTTCTTTGATTTATTTTTATCATTTGAAATTGGATTATGTTAATGTAATAATTATTGCCATGGAAAGAAATTGATTCAAAAAATTACGAATCAAGTTTACCGGCAGTGCGTGAGGAAACTGTATTGAGTTTTGAGGAATGCGAGGAAGAGAAAAATCTCACAGAAATATGGAATCTCAGATGCACCGAGGTACCAGACATCCGAGCAAGAAGTGATGGATATTCCTTGCCATCCTCTACTTCGGTACGAGTCTCGAGTAAGTCGGATTCGAGAAATAATTTAGCGGCAAAAATCGATTGGACTCGATAAACGAGCTAGCGAGGAATTTGGTCGTGCGTCGGTGAAAAAACTTAAGCTCACATCCAAACAGAGTCTATACTTCGTTTGTAAATCTCGTTCGAGGTGCATCGGGATGAGAATCAGGATGAGGATGAGGATGAGTAGAGGATCAGTCGCCTCTTTTGTCTTCTTTGTGTATATTTTCTTTTGCATCACACACAGACACTGCAGACACTGCTTTAGACACTTTCAATTTTTTATTTTATTTTATCGGTCAAATTTCAAATCATCTCTACTATAAATTATTTATTATACATTTTGCGAAATTTTTTTGTCCGTGTAACAAAGTTCAGTACAAAAGTTAACCGTAAATTTCAAAATTTTTTTAAAAGTTTCAAATTTGGAAATTCACTCCCTGTTCAAAATAAATAACCGAAATTTTAGTTTTTTGACGCAAATGGGCACTAAGTAGGTCAAGTTAGTCAAGAGTTTCGATTTTGGAGTAGCTTTTAGCTGATCTGACTCTCTTAGTATCCATTTAAGTCAAATTTAATTCATTTTTCTTACCTGGGGCCGTTATAGACTTCTTGAAGAGAAAAAATTTTTAGAAGAAAGTCTTATCGTCTTAGACGACGATCTTGACCAAAATTAAGGCATCCATTGGATGTTTAAATTCAGTTAATTGTGTGAACGATTTTTTTTCCATGGGTATTGATAAAAAAATAATTCGTTTGTGAAAGTTGATAAACAATTTTCCAAGAGTTATAAACAGATTATATATATAAATAAATAATAAATGAGAAAAATCAGGTGTTGGTTTAGCCTGTAGGGTAGTTGACATTTGGTTTGTTTGGGTTGGTAAATATAGACCACCGTGGTAGATAAGGAGTTTGTTTTACCTTAAAAGAAGCAGCTCTTTTTGTTAAAAGGCCCTCACGTCGACTCGTTGGATATTTTAATAAGGTAAGTGCTGCAAGGCCGGCCTAACACTAAACTCCCTTCTGCCCCTCGCTCCCCGTCTACGGGGTGGTTTAATCATGTAATGTGTTCTCGGGGGCACGGCTACTCCGCAATCAATACGATATTGCCCCAAGCACGATATTCCGGATGCGTTACTAAAAAAAACCCAAGTTAAAAGCCTCGAAATATCTTAGTACCCTTTTTTCTTCCTCCATTTAAACAAAATTATCGGCGTTAAAAAAATAATAACAATAAATAAATAAATATATAATTATTACAATAGGTAATAAAAATAAATTACGTCAAAAAGACGCGTGTAATCGAGTTCCGAGAACCCGTTTTTATCGTACCGACCTTCGGATATTGTGTGTGCCGATTAAAAAAACATTTTTTACAATTTAATAATATAATTATATATGTTATTTTTTCAAGTTTATTATTATTAAAGTTTGTCGATACAATTTATAACTTAATATTTTTGATAAGAGGTTATAATTGTCTGGTACTCTCATCGATATACTATTTAAATTTCACTGATTTCATTACATCAGCGACCTTGGTTAATTTCTTTTCGTTAATCGAAACAGATGATTGGTTTTATCGCAAGGCCACTGGCACAAGGTCACTAACTTTTTTATTTTTATCCTCGGCAATTAAATCGCCGAAATAATTATTTATCTGATGGAAACAATTAATACTACTTTTTTTTTCTTATAGAAAGTATATTTTTTTTTATATTATATAAAATATATAAAGGGGTTGGCTTAAGCCAGTCTAGGGTTGTCTGTATGAGGGTGAAAAGAAAATGGCGGAAAATACAAATATATGTAAGGCAATAATATGATGCATTTTGGCAAATTTTTGATAGGAAAAATTTTTGATTTTTTTTTTATAAAATTTAATTTTTAATAGTAGAAAAAAAATTATTTACATTTATTCTTAAAGACTTGAATAAACGTTTCAAATGACTGAAAATGGATGGGAAATATTTTTAGGTCGCGTGCATTTGATATAATATTACAAGTATCCCAGGATCTATTATCTACTCAATACATTTTTTTAACTCAAGCGTAAAAAATCATGTGTACTTTTACTTAGGTCACTTATGTCTGCATTGTAAAAAAACGGGAGTGAATTCGGAGCGAATGGATTTTATTTCAATCCACGTTTACGACGATCCGTAATTTTTGTATTCAAATAATTTTCCTTTCGCGAATTGTACATCTAGGGGATTAAATAAATAAAAAGTGTTTTCATATTAATTTTAAATATACATTTGTATATCTCTAGAGAAAACAGCAACAGTTTATTTATTTGGCTGAATAACAATTTTTAAAAAAAATGCAGTACATGTAATATACAGATGATCAAATGATGGGGTTCAAGGTGACAAGAGACAAGTTGACAGTAGATATGGAATTTAAAATAATCAATCTACGAGAGCAAGTGACCTCGAGGAAAGTCCACATTCAGACAATCGCCCACATACCAAGCTATTGCTCTTATATTAATATAGTTTTAAATATACCAATATATATATTTATTTTATTTGCTTAGTCTGCTATTATTTACTGCAATAATTCAATTTTCTAACAAAAATTTTCCGTTGCATTTAATCAAAATTTTTGTTCATTTACTCCAATTACTTAATTTAATTTTTAATTGACCAAAATTATTAAATAATTAATTTATCAAATTAAATGGGTAAAAAAATATACTTTGATTATAGATCATAATAAATTTACTAAAATTCGTAAAAAATTTATCTTTACTTCTATTTAGATGCGACATGACTGTAAAAGATTTTTTATTAAATTTTCTGGGGAAAATTAAGTTGGCGCGGGAACTGGAATTAAATTTAAAAATTGATCCAAAAATAAACTAGATCATCATCTAGAAGAGGTTGATTGAAACCAAAAATTTAAAAAGCGCGGTCACTTCTATTGACAACTAGATTGCAGCCTGCGATAGGGCGGCCTGTACAAAGGGACAGAAGCAGATCAAGACTTTATCAGAATAGTGTTTGTCAAAATATTAATTTGTAAAAACTTTTGTGGAGATGAAAGGCTTAAAAGTGACATTATAACCCAAGTGGTAATCCGAGTAAAGCTAGTGTTGTATTGATGCAGCAAAACATGATGTCAAAGTTGAGTAATATAACAACCGTTGGTTGCACTCACGTGGGAACTGGCCTAAGGGATGGAGGTGGTGAACGTTTCCGCGGGGTTGGTTATTTTCACGAGCTTGCATACAAGGGATGTTTGATACATTTGTATATATTTAGGTATCATGTGACTGTATGTGGTCTTTGTGTGTATTTGTTGTACATATAAATGAGAGAGCAAGCACAAGGGGCGTGTTTGGTGGTTCAGCATTATCGAACCAGTACATACTCACTTTGACGGCACGTGACTACTCGACGGATACTGTTTGCGTAACATAATCATATACACAGCGTAATCAGTATTCTAGATATATTATGTACCACCGGAGGCTTGAGGTGTTTGCTGCAACCCAGTCTTCATTGTTACTAAAACCACTGGGTTCCCGTCGGATTAAGTACCTCTTGATGGGAACTAAACTGCGTTTACTATTGTTACATCTCAACTTCACTTTTTTTCATATTTCTATTATTATTACCCAATGGAAATATTTTTTTTATTCACTAAACTTACAAATGCGTCAGAATAAAAATAGTAAATATTTTTTCTCGTTACCATTTTACCCCCCTTTCTTTTCACTCCATAATTTTTTTTTTTAATTTACTAGTAATTTATCATTTTATTGTTTTATTTTTTTTTATTTTATATTTTCCTGATTTTTTATGTTTTAGAACTTGAAGATGATAGACAATGTCATTTACCGATCAAAAAAGAACGTGAGTTATTATTTTTATTATTTTATGCTTTTCAATTTGTTTATTTATTTATAAAAAAAAAAAAATTGTTTACATTATTTTTAAAAAATGATCAAGAGATTTTTTGAACGAAAGCTTTATGTTAAATCACTCGAGTCTAAAGTCGCCCGGATGATGAGTCTTTGAAGTGCGTATTAAAACACTCTTTATACTCGAGTGTTCCAGCTATTTTGTGTCATCTAAAAGCGAGAGCTAAAAAGGATAAACCTCTCTCTGACTTTGACGATCTTCGTACCCATATGTCACTAAAATCCCACTCACCTTTGAGCTCTCCTCTGCAATATCTGTTGCTACAGTTGGTCATCTAGCTCTTGATACTGTTGTTCAAAATACAAACCATTGACATTTTATCCAGCCCTCGAGCTTTCAAGCCTCTTATAAGTATGCGGGCTCATTTGAAGTTGCCATTAAATTTCAAATTTTTTTTGGAGCAAAAAATAAATTTAAATATTTAAATATTAATATTGATGATAAAGTGTAATTGAAAAAAGTTACTGATGCATGTAATGTCAGGCCACATCGCGTCCTTTTTATACAAATATATATTTTCCATTCCGAGTACACATGGCGTCGCGCCTTGGGTTATTCCAGGACACATTGGAGCACCAGTTGTCCTGGCACGCTCGGCCACGTGCCTGACACGTGGTCACTGATGAGTGGATTGTTCATTCCGCTGGCTTGATGCACCTCTATACACATCGTAAGTCTATAAAATACAGGGTTTGCTTTTATTTCAACGAGGGCGTGTTTAGATTTTACAAAAGACACTACAGTTTAATATCTACTCAAGCTTACCACGATTTGTCGGATTTTTTCGGGGAATTATACTCAAAATTCAATCGGGAACACGCTTATTTAAACCACTAAGTACTTTTGTAACACCTTTTTTTTTTCTAATTTCAAAAATCTCTTTTTGTTAAAAAATTTTATGAAAAATTATAATAAATAAATTTATAAAATAAATGCATTACAAATTTAAGTAGACAAATGGTTCGTTGCAAAATCGATAACTTTCCATGAGTGTTCACAAGTCCATTAAGATAATTACTATATAACTATCTTTCTCCCGCGTATTATTATTCATTTTATATCCTACATATATTTAACTTGTCGCCTATCACACTAACAAACCCTACGGTCATACATGTATATATTTTTATATCTACTGTCCGTAACTACTATTTCACTGGCCTTAGATTTATTATTAAATATTAAACATTAATTATTCATTATTAATCACCATTATCTCTCACAGTAAATAATTTATTGTTCTGTAATCTAATGTTTCAGTATTAAAATTAGTGATGTAAAATGACCATTTTTACGTCAAGTCAGGTCATGAAAAATTGACTGCCGATTTAAAAAAATTTTTTATAAATTAATTTTCGGGCAAAATCAAATCAGCGCGGGAATCGGCATTAAATTCAAAAAATTACCGTCGGTCAATTTTTCGCTAGTAAATTGTCAGACAATTTTCCTGCCTTACATCACTAGTTTATATAAATTTTAAAAATATATAAAAGTTTATCGATCTATAAACTATCCGATCACGGTCAATGAGTTTTTGGGTGTTGGAAAGGTGACTTTTATTGTCTGAAAAATAGGTGACAGTTTACAATAGACTAGCCACTCCTTTTATAAACTAAACATAAAATACATACATATATGTACAGATATATGTTGGCTATTATTCTCACATCCCGTCAGTGTCATACAATTTTTAGTCTAGGGTTTAATCATCCATGTTCGCTTTATTCGTCGACAATCTTTACAAATAAAAAATACGTCAACTAAAAAAAAAATATTTTGAATTTCCATAAATAATTTCATAGACATGAGAGCACTTTTGCTTCATTTTTTTTTTAGAAAAAAAAATTACAAACTGTAACATGAGAGAGAATAAAGTAGCGACATTTGGCATACACGAGTCGCCACGCGACTGACACAAGTTTTCTTATACAAAATATATTATAATAGTTTTTGTGACTATTATTAATAAAAGTAAGAGCTGTTATATATTTTACTTATGGAAAAAAATTTTTAAGATTGAAAGTTTTAAAATTTTATCAGGTGCATGCAACAGAGCACGGATATCGTCTAATGAAACGAGGATTTTTAAAAAAACTGCAATCCTGTGGGTCTTCGGAATATCTCCCTTTCATAACGATCCCCATAGTCGATGATATAAGCTCCAGTTTCTATAGTAATCGCGCATAGTTTTCGTTCACCATGCATGGACGCGAGTAATATACGAGAGATGATAGCTATAGATCTATATTCAAGTTATATTTCAATAGAAAATTTTTCAGGCTTCGTGTAGCTTCTCGTTATTGTGGTTATTACAATCAAAAAGAGATTATTTTTGCTCTCCAAATTAAAAAAAAATCCTATTACTTTTTTTTAAATATAATGACTTAAATTTTTATCCATTTTTTTTTTTAATACAAGTTCATTGTTTTTCTGTGAATATTTTTTGAGAACTTAACTTTTAATAAAAAATATAAGAAAAATATAGTTTCTCACAAAATTTTTTCGAAAAAAAAGTTAAAAAATGAATAAACATCTGTACAACTAATGTAACAAAAAGTCAAGTGAAAGTGCGGAAATCTGTGGAATGGAAAAACATATCGCATCCTAATAGCCCTCATTGGCACCCTTTTTTCAAGGCTTGTACAAGAGTCCAAAGCAACCCCTACCCTACTGTTTTCATTTCAATTTAAATCCCCTGGTGTACACGAACACGAATACGTCCACGAATATTCGACGGACCCTGAGTGGAGCCACGCACATCCATCCTCGTTCGTATGTCTGAATTACTCTATAGGTTTTGTGTATCCCGTACAGTAGAACGGCCAGATGGTGGATACACAGAAGCTATAGAAGCTTATATACATACACGCTTGATATATACATATATAGCCGACTGGTGCCGACGAGGGATCAAAATGATCGAGCATGTCAATGTTTGGTTAGGCTCATACTCGCATACGCATAACGTGGTTAACGAATCAGTTTATTCTGCGGCTTTCGTCTCCTTATTATTATTC
This sequence comes from Microplitis manilae, assembly GCA_030273425.1. Lineage (NCBI taxonomy): Eukaryota > Metazoa > Arthropoda > Insecta > Hymenoptera > Braconidae > Microplitis > Microplitis manilae. The sequence continues at coordinate 23,450,711 of CP092726.1, forward strand.
ACATTAGCTTTTATTTTCGAGTGGCTTATATCATCAGTGATCATTATTCCATTTATGTTTATTTTATACCAATACAAGACTTGATAGCTGATTAATTTTTGAGCTGCTGAAAAAAAAGTATTTCCAAAAATTTATTATAATATTCCTTTGAGGATGGACGAGTCCAAACCTCTGGAGACTTTGGTCAAATAGTTTTCAGTTTGTAGTTCATGGTTCTGTGAAGATAAATCAAAACAGGGGTGGAAAAGTGAATTAAGATTTATGGTAGTTTTTTTTTATTAAATCAAAAGTTTAATTGGCGGGCGAATTTGAGTTATTATATGTATGTAAGTCAGAAGTTGCGGGTATTAGAGGTAAAAGGTATGGGGGTGGACTAGGTAGAGTGATCCAGCTGACCATGAAGCACGACTTCTGCTCTGGAATCGGGGAACGCAATATCCCGGAACACCCGTGGACTGCATTTTACGGAAGCCATAATGTAGAGCAGACACCCGAGTGATTCACCAAAATGCCCGGCAGATGCGCGATCGTCAAGATATAGTAGAGTATTATATATATGTATGTATATATGAGGCATTTAACTTTTTCGAGTATTATATTTTATAGACACCCTGTAAATCGAGTTGATACTATTTAAGTACTTATCAGCAATACATACCCGTCTTCCTGTTTTTTTTATATATTTAGTCACGCGAATTTTAGTTTCATTAATTTATTTTTATTATTATTTTTTTTTAACTTCCCGCTAAGAAAATCGAGGATTTTCGAAAAATTCAGGAAGTTATCGTTTCACCCCGAATTGCGGAAACCGAAAGTTCATCAGATTTCGACGTTTTGAGGTCCTAGGAAGCTATTCTGACTATTTTTAGAATGATGTCCGAGTGTCTGTAAAAATGTAAAATCCTACAGAAACCTAGAGACATACTAGAGAAAACATAATTTGATCCTAAAAAAAAAATGAATAAAAATTTTCAAAAGTACACTTCTGTGAACACAAAAAAAAAAATTTGAACTTTAATGATCAATGGATTATTTGTAATGAACATTTAAAAATTCCGTGAGAAAAAATGAGTATAAAAAAGGCGCCATCGTGAAAATGTTTGCAAGAGAAAAAAACTCAAGGCTGCTTTGAAGCCAGAGACAAACAGTTCGCCATAGGCGATAAGATGATGATGAAACGTGACAAGTGACACCCTGATGGCGTTCGAAGAAGTCAGTAGCAAGGAATAGAGGAAATAAAAATAGATAGAAGCAAGAACGAATGAACGGGCATGTATACGAGAAGTCACCCCAGTGGCAGTACACCCACGCACAATAAGCACCCTAATGGGTACACGCATCCGTTGATTAGAAGCTTCGAGGCCAGTGGGCTGGGTTCACTCCAGTTCTCTGCTCAATGTTCAACGTTCAGTGTTCAGTGTTTAGTTCTACCGATGCTTCATGAATTTACACTGGCATACTGGAACCAGAGCCCTGCGACAAGAGAAATAAAAGAGAATATAAGAGTAAAATAAAACGCAGAGACAAACTTTTACATGAATGTTATGCGAGTCGGGGGAGGAATGAAGAATAGAACTCTCGACAATAGACCAAGTCCCTTGCTTTTTTCAATTGTTCCATCCATTGACTTATTCCTTTTTCTCCACACGTCAAATAAAATCATACGTGTATTTTTAAAATATTTTTTTTTCTTATCAACTCAATTATTAGTTTTAATGCTTATGGAGACAATAATAGAGTACAGGTACTAAGTAATGTCGTTGCGTGACTGATTTATTTAACTGATAAGTCGCCTGGAGAGTGCATTCACACATGCTACATCCAGGTAGATAAATCGATCCTACACTCGACTCATTCGGTTGTGCCATAATGCTTGTACTCCAAAGTACTCTGCTGTAATTATTATAATGCCAAGTAATTTATGATTTATTGCTCCATCCACTTAAAAATTTATAAAATCCATTACCGTTGTCATGCTTTTATTTAAATAAATTGCTTATTATTTTTATTTTAATAAAAATTAGTGCGGGTTTAATTAAAAAGCGGGTTCAAGACGAGGGATGAAAATTTTTTTTTTAATTTTATGCTTACTAAATTTGATGATACTTTGCACGTTGATTATGCAGACTTTATAGCTCGTAATTCAACCAGATTGCGAGTAACCCATAGCTCTGGATTTTATTAGCTCCTGTAAAATTTTAAAAAATGGAGGCGGTTTTCTACTGAGGGAAATTTTTTTATCAACAAATAAAATAAATTCATATTTTATTTATAAATCTAAATCTACAGTCTATTGTTGATGTTAATACGCAAATGTATATTCTGGATTACGTTATATTCCGTTAAATTCCCCGGGGTCTTCATTAGCGTCGCCTGAATCATGCGTGACGCAAATATATATCTATATATTTATATCTATGTCTACTCTGTCTATATACCGACTCTATAGCCACAATTTCATACAGATGTCTGCTGTACTGAGTTTTTATAGTTAATTACCCAGCTTTTACTCCATCGATCTTCAATTAAAAAAAAAATTATTTAAATATTTATTTATTTGAATGAGTAATTAAAATATTAAAAACCTCGGACAATAGAAATGTTTCTATTTCCACGAGTATCATTGATAAGCATCCTTACAAATCGTCCCCCAACAAATATTAGCAAATGCATGTATCGATATCGGCATGATCTTCAACGAGAACAAGAGTCCATGTAACTCGTGGGATTGTCCTTATTCCCTGAGTCTCCTTGGGGATATTTTGTCAAGGGACTTTACGGATTTCATCCTTCATCCCATGGGAATCTGAGTGGTTTCAACGTTAATTACCCGAGACTCATTAATCCAAGGCATTTTCCAATAAACTTCTTTTTTCTAATTAATCCTGCATATTTATATTTTTTGTTTTTTATAGCAAGCTTTGAAGAAATAATTTTCAGTGAGCTTTATGTATTTGTCACGTGGCGAACATCAATCAATGTCGTTGCTCTGTAGTACTTGCACTTGTGTTCATTATACAGAAAAGAGATAAGTGAACCTGACTAAATATTGTCGACACTTTCAATGTATGACACGCGACCGGAAAATTATTTCGTGTTATATATTTTTTTTATACACTTACACGAGAAAAATAATTTCTGGGCCCAAGAAATTTTTTTTTCTACGTGATAAAATTTAAAAAAAAAATTATTAGTTAATTTTCCTGTAACATTTAAAAATATAAACAATAAAATAGAGAGGATTTATTATTTTTTCCTCCATTTAACAGGAGGAAAAAGCACGTGGATCCCGAGTGAATTGAAGCCTCGCAGCTTTGGAGCCCTCGCAGGGTCCGCACATTTCCACATATCTAGAACATTTATATATATATATATATATATATATATATATATATATATATATATATATATATATATATATATATATATAGATTTGAAAGTGTAGATGTACACGTGGCCTGTAGTTACTCACCTCGCACACAAATGCCTACCGTGTCTCTCTGATTTCCCTGGAGATTTACCGGCCGACTAGTGTGCGCTGTGCTGTGTGTGTATTCCCTGAGAAAGAGTGTGTCTAGTATAGCTCAGCCCTTATAGTCTAAGAGCCGGACCTACTTCGACCTTCACCGATCCTGCAACCTAATAAGATATAATTTTTAAAACGCTTACATAATAGATAAATACGCCTATAATAGCTTGCCTAACAAAATCCTGACCAGGATATTTTTAAATAAATTATTAAAAATTAAATTTTTTTTAATATTTTACCGTTCTTGCAACCTGTCAAATTATACTCTAACCGACAGCAAATAATGCATAGAATATGCCGCGGTAGTCTTGCCTATCCATTTCTTGACCAAACTACCTGGCAAGCGGGTATAAACAGGTAAGTCAATATAAAAAACTCCACTGATCTATGAACCGCTTGAATTTTATACCAAAATGTAGTTAATTTTATAACAAACACGATGATATAGGATTGCCTACAAAAACCTGGTCATTAATATCTATTGTCAGACTTTGAAGTTTAAAAAACGGAGCAAACAGTGGTGCGCGAGAGAGAAAGTTGAGCGGCAAAAGTCCGTGCGTTAGAAGAAGACATAACATGACAGATGTGCACGCTATATCTCCCAGCTGTAGGCTACTGCGCATGCTCTGTCCCATACTTGTTATTATTATTCAGAATTATTTTGGAGCAATCGACAATAAAATTTATTTATTTTATAATTATAGAATATATTACTTATATTCATAATTACATTAATTATATCTATAATTATAATAATGTTAGTAAATATATAATAAAAAATATATCCTAATTATAAATGAGAATATATATATTAAGTTTTTATAATTTAACTTTTAACTAAGAAATCTTAAGTATAAGCAACGGAAATAAAAAATTAATGAAAAAAAAATAATAATAATAATATTTATTACATTTGTAATTTGTAAAAATATTTATTAAATATTATTATTATTTTTTTTTTTTTTTTCATTAATTTTTTATTTCCGTTGCTTATACTTAAGATTTCTTAGTTAAAAGTTAAATTATAAAAACTTAATATATATATTCTCATTTATAATTAGGATATATTTTTTATTATATATTTACTAACATTATTATAATTATAGATATAATTAATGTAATTATGAATATAAGTAATATATTCTATAATTATAAAATAAATAAATTTTATTGTCGATTGCTCCAAAATAATTCCGAGTAATAATAAGAAGTATGAGACAGAGCATGCGCAGTAGTCTACATCTCGGGAATACAGCACGCACAACTGTCATGTTATGTCTTCTTCTAACGCACGGACTTTTGCCGCTCAACTTTCTCTCTCGCGCACCACTGTTTGCTCCGTTTTTTAAACTTCAAAGTCTGACAATAGATATTAATGACCAGGTTTTTGTAGGCAATCCTATATCATCGTGTTTGTTATAAAATTAACTACATTTTGGTATAAAATTCAAGCGGTTCATAGATCAGTGGAGTTTTTTATATTGACTTACCTGTTTATACCCGCTTGCCAGGTAGTTTGGTCAAGAAATGGATAGGCAAGACTACCGCGGCATATTCTATGCATTATTTGCTGTCGGTTAGAGTATAATTTGACAGGTTGCAAGAACGGTAAAATATTAAAAAAAATTTAATTTTTAATAATTTATTTAAAAATATCCTGGTCAGGATTTTGTTAGGCAAGCTATTATAGGCGTATTTATCTATTATGTAAGCGTTTTAAAAATTATATCTTATTAGGTTGCAGGATCGGTGAAGGTCGAAGTAGGTCCGGCTCTCGTACTATTAGCCTTTCTCTGATCCATTCCGGCCCTCTTATCTTACACACAGTAAACTCGCACTAGCTATCGCGTGATCCCAATTATTAGTCCCTGATTTTATCAATAATTCCCTTAAATTAAAAATAAATACTTTCCCATTGATCCTTCGTGCAAATACTTGATGCCTTAACTTGTCAATTTCTCTTATTGTGAACACGCTCTAAGTTTATAAATACACATAACATATTTTGTATTATCTTTGTAGATCAATTGATACAAATAATCGTGATTTCGAATCGTAATAAGAGATTAGTTTTATTTTTATTTATAAATCTTTTGTAAACTTACGAATTAAATAAATACTTATGATAGATTATTTTTTTTCCCGCTAAAAATTTTCAAAATATTTTTAAATTTCTAAAAATCCTATCAATTTTTTAAATTTTTCGCTATAAATTTGATGACCAATTTACCCCATACTTAGTATTTTTTATTTAATTAAATTGTGATTGCGGGTAAAAAAGAATATTGTTCAGTGTATTGATAACTTTTTTTTTTACTACCGACGATTTAGATCCTGGGAATAAAATTTTTTTATTGTCAAAGTTAAAACATACAGTTTATCACTTGGACCCTTGGGTACCATCATGGCGCCAAGTGCGCAGTCTATGTACAACCAACAAGCATCAACACAATGTGATACAATAGTGTAACGCAGCCTCGAGTTTGACCGAGACGACTTCTCACGCGGGTTTACCCCCATGGGCCGAGCAATATGCTACCAAGTAACATCACAGATCCACTGCTTCCACTATCTCATACTCTCCCACAAGCTTACACTTTACTATCTGTATATATCTATACACCGTGTACCAGCCAACACTTGGCTAGATCCAGTTACAGTGTTCCCATAACTCCCCAAAGAGCAACTGCCCTTCGGCCTTTTTCCTCCCCCCGGGACCTGTCCACTGAAATAATGTGAGAATTTAACTTACACATTTTTTTTTTGCCATTTAAATCATCCGTTACATCTCTAAACTATCAAAACATTTTTTTAACCCCACACTGAGAAAATTAAATGATTGGAGTTATCATCTAGTGATGGTAAAATTTTTACTATCAATCTGATAGTAGTGAATATCATCTAGATGATTGTGTAAATCATCTAGATTGTATTGGTTACCATCTGGATGATAAGTATTACGATCATGGATGTTAACTCGAGTTAATTAGGATTATTATCCTAAATAGTTATATTTATAATTTCTGATGGTAACTGGTACTATCAGAAATTATAATAGTTACCATCAAAGATAATTAGAATAACAATTAGTTCGATTATAATGAAACCATCATTTTACAAGGGTAAAAAAATACTAAATGTTAATAGGGGAGCCTGGGGCACGAAGGACCCTTTCAAAAATTAAGTAAAAAGGTTTTATTTTCATTTTCCGTCAAGTTATGACCTCTATATTGTTTTTATCATATTTTTAGGCCAATATGTGATATGTGGGGTAAAATGGATCACTCTAAAATAAATTTTTTTTTTTTCGTTTTCCGTCAAATTCTGACCTCTATAATGTTTCTATTATATTTCAGGTCAATATTTGATATGTGGGGCAAAATGAACCTCTCGAAAAACAAAATTGTAACGAAAAAATTATTTTTTTTTATTTTCCGCCTAGTTAATTTTTTCGTTACAATTTTTTTTGAGTGGCCCATTTTGCTCCACCCCTCCGCCTCAAACACTTTTCACGTTAAAAATTTTGGGCGGCCCTTTTTGCCCCCAAATATTTCGAGGCATCCAAAATTTCAGGGGCCCATTTTGCCCTTCCTTCCCCTACTTTAAATTTATTGAATTTTCTATCAATTTTTTCATAATAATAATTACTATCCCTGATAGTAACTGTAATCATCCTGATGGTAACTGTTATCATCCAATGATTGTTAATTCTATTAACAAAAATTATAACTCTAACTATCATTGCATTTAAAAGCGTTCTTATCATCCTAGATTATTGGGGCTAAAAATTTAGGATAATAAACACAATCATTTAATTTTCTCAGTGCAGCACTTTATTTTTTTCTGAGAACCAAAAACTTGGGAAAATAAATTTTGCCTCTGAAATTAATTTTAAGACAGAGGTTAAGTATAGAGTAACGAGAACCGTATCAGTTTCATTGGAGAGTTTATTTTCTTAAACACCTGTAACAACATCGTGACCCCAGTGACAAAAATTAAAAAAAAAATATTAATGAGTAGTGAAATGGCTTCGCTGGCACGTGCGGGTTCTATATGTTGAGGTCTTCATTAAAGGTTTCCTCGGTTTCCTCACCAGATGTTCGGATCCTCAATGAAAAATCAAAACACGACCCTCGGACGGACGTACAATTTTAGTATTTATGTAATTATAATTATTTTAGATTTTTTACAAACTTGTAAAGTCATCCCTCGAGTGCAGCTGCAATCACTGGACTGCGAAAAAAGTTTTATTAAATCAGCGGATAGAAAATTTGACAAGATAATTTTAATAATAATTTCCGGCCTGAAAACCACCGGAAACAATTGCTTGATTTAGTTGCCGTGACTGATGAAAAATTATATTAATCATTTATTTAATTTAATAACCATCAACCCCCTTTTTTAAATCCTTCCATTTTTTTTTCAAAACATTCGATAATGATCAAAGTCATCAATAAATAAATAAATAATTTCAGCTTACAAATTCCGTGAACAATAACCATAAAATAAATTCCCCATTTAAATAAATAAAAAAAAATACCAACTACTCCATTAGTTGTTAATCTAACACGTGCGCACTTGAATAAGCTCTAAATCACACTCCGAAACACGGATCGTAAAAAAAAATGCTCAGTATTAAAACACATTCTTATCAGTCTGCGATAAAAATCATCGTCGACTTATATATCAGTAGCCCGGGTCTAAATCCTAGCAGGTTTTTAAATAATACATATGTATAAAAGCCGACAAACACATGAGCACATGGATCATTGTCATATATATGTATATAGAATGAGGGTTAGAGCATTTAGTGAGTACATTAAGGAAATTGCGTGGAGTCAACACCACACCCTGCACGCAGTGTATGCGCGCGCACGGATCTGATCATTTATTCTTGTATCGAGGATGTAAGCACACATGAGTAGAATGCGTAGAGCAGAATAGAGAAAGAGCTTACATTATGCCGAGGGTGAATGGCAATAGGGAGCACACTACGTATACATGAACAAGAATAAGGAGAGATGTGACCAAAGCGTTAAAAGAGGACGCACATCACCGCTCACGGCTAGGAGACAAGTAGGGTCAAGTGAATTCAAGAGAACTCGGTGCCATTCTCTGTAGTGCTTTGCATTCTGTATTCTGTAGTCTGTAGTCTGTGTTACGGTGTATGCTGGTGCACAGAACCATGGTAGGGTGTTAAGGGGACAATATATACCTCGAGTTAGGGTAGAAGATGGCTTTAATCTATTACCGAACTTACTGTGTCCAAGTGGCTTCTTGTTATACGCTCGTTTGCAACAGTTATCTGGCTATTTTAGATCTTTAGTGTTTAATCAAATGTAAATATATGTTTTTTTTATTTGATACGGGAGGATTATTTTTTTTTAATAGCTGATTTAAAAAATTGATAATTGGATTTGATAATTATTTTTTTAAGATTTGTTTATTTGAAAACTTTATTACTGTCCTTTTTTTTATTATTACGATTGCGCACTGGTAGCGCCTCTAGAATAGTGGAATTATAATGGGTAGGCAGTATTTATAAAGTTTTAAATGGTCAGTACAATGAGGAGATGCTCAGACTCATGCTTCTGTGGATACTCCAGAGCCCAGCAATTTTTTTTCTCCAATATTTTCCATGGAGAGAGCCTCAAAAATAATGTGGAATGTTAATCAGAAGGCGGGAAAACAAAAAAAAACTAACTGACCGATACAAAGAGGAGATGCTAAGACACTATCCAGACACAGTCCTGAGACATGATGTTGCGGTGGGTCTAGGAGTAAAAATTACTTTTATTAAAATATTTTCCGCTATTATAAATAAATATCCAATGACAAGAATATTTTTTCACACATTCTGTTAAAAAAGTAAGAGAAAAAAAAAGAATCTTCCGGGGGGAATTTCTCTCCTCATTCTTGCTCTGCACATATTTCACTTTTCGATGATAGCGAAAAATAGAAAAAAATGATAATAAAACGAATGAAGTAAAAAACGAGCGAGTTGTGAAGGCAAAAGAAAAAAGTAAACACAACCCTCTACATACCCTCGCACTCGTGTGTGCACTACTCATTCTCGCATATTACCCACTTGCGCGGACACATTGTGTACGTACATTTTATACTTATTTGCACGTTATTCCTCGTATATTTTTCTTTCATATATGTACATGCATATATATACGACCAAATGCTTCCATGTGCTCTCTCAGCCAGAAAATTCAGACGTCATTTTTTTATTAATAGTATTTATTTTTCCGAAAAAAAAGTAAATCCACAGAATTATTTAATAAAATTTTTATCCAAATTTCGAATCAAATATAAATTTTTGTTTCAAAAATTTAAACACACTCACATCATTCTTTTTGACCTTTGGCATAAAAAAAAAAATTACGAAAAAAAGGTGTAGTGGATAAAAGAGAACAGAGATAAAGAGTGGAGGCTGACAAAAGTTTGGACGTCCGAGTGTATAATATAAGCTAGTAGAGCCTACTATTATATAGGGAGTAGAGCTGTATCTACTGCCGGCCGTTACTACTGCAGAGGACCTGTCATCGAGCTTTGTCAGCTCACTGGCGTGGGTAGGGGTGTTGACAGGATTTAGATCCAACGGATGAGGCGGCAGAGAACGTAGACGTTATAGCTGCTCCATACACTCACATTTATATAAATATATGTATAGTTATATTATATAGGAGCAGAGGGTGGTATTGAAGCGACTCAGGTCGGGGCTGGATAACTTTACGTGGGAGTTATCCTACCATGACGGCACACCCACGCAACCCTCTTTTTATTCATCCCTTATACTTCATCTACGTATACAAGGATTCTCGTCTCTATTCAATACGCATCTGGTGTTCGGGAATTTTTTCAAATTTTTTTTAATTTACGAGTTTAAAAAAAAATATTTTACCTCCTTTTTTTTTAATCCTCAGTCTGCGATCAATCTGACAGTAATCATTTTTTTCAATGAGAAAAAATGTTTCATAAATTTTCAAATTTTCCCGGGCTTCACAAAAATTAAATTTGAATAATCAGTCAAGTATTTTCTAAAATATATTTTGTTCAAAGTAGTCCCCGAGCTTTCTTTTTTTTAAATAGAAGTGAATATTAAAAAGGGTTAAATGGTGAATACAATGTTAATTGATTAAGTATAAATCACATAATAGGTAATAATAGTGAAATGAATGTAGGGTAGATAGGGTGAAATATATATGCGGCATATTAAATAAAGTATACATAGGAATATATAATATATATAAATTTGACATTGATTACTATGGATATATGACTTTAAGGTTTGAACACTAGCCAAATGTTAGACTCTGGACGATTATTGTAACCGCATAAGCACTATTTGGGATTTAATGTGGATCTTGGTAGTCTTTTAGAGTTATAGGGAAATGTATGGCTGTTATGTATATAAGGGTGTCTTTTACTAAATTCTATTATAACCATATGCGTAAATGGGCCAGAGTGACAATCATAGATTTCGCAGCATTCATGCTAAAAGGGTCGGTAATTTATCGTTCAACTCAGCTCGTTATTCATTTCCGTAACGCCCAACTACTACCCCAAGCTTTTCAGACTAAATCTTTTTAATCAATTCGTTTAAAAAAATTTTTAAAAAAACTTGATGATATAATTTGATATTTAAATTTTTTTTTCGACTTCGATTCAGTGTCGGTAAAAAAAATTCCTTTGATGTTTCAAATTAATTTGGAAGGGATGAAAAGATTTTTTATTGAAAAAAAAAATGACTGTAATGAAGGAGGATTTATTTTTATTTATTGATTTTTATTATTATTTGTAGTGAAGAGGAAATTTAGTTGACTCCGGCGATGAGGTAGAAAGATAAAAATAAAAATAAAAAAAAAGTAAAGTCGTAATTTGTCAGGTTAAGGGTGACATCCAAGGGTGTATATCTCTTGTCATGCTTTTACGAGGGACTTCTTATTCTCTTTTGAAATTCATTCTTACAAGACTGGCGCTCGTTTGTACATCTAGACATATATGTATATATGGTGCGTATGTGTTGATATATGGACGTGGATGTAGGTGGGCCCCCTGTGGTGACTCTTTTTTTAGTGCCGTGACGAGTTCTGTAGGCGTGTCGACGCGCCCGGCACTTGCGACCTGCCACCCCTTGAGCTTTGCCCGACGTCTCTCGCTAAACCCTCGCAAGTCCCCGTTGGCTTAGATACATCCAAGAGCACAAACTTATCAACGCCCTGGGGACATTCATGGTCATTTTTATATCTGCGCAAACGCACTTACTTATACTTTAATTTAAAATCCTTTTTTTTTTTTAATCAAAAAATTAAAATCCAATTTTAAATTCGAATCCAAAATTTATTTGAAAAATAAAATTTATTAACTTCTATAAACTTTATATTCAAAAATTAAACCCAAAGAAAAGTTATCAAAATTTGAGAAAATTCAAAAATCACAAAATTCTATTATTTTTTTATCAATAATTTTTTTTCAAATTTTATTGCATGTCATCATTGTCTAAAAAAAAACCAGATGATTTTCCACTAGACCCCACACAGAATAAAAGGTCAGATGACTTGACTACTCTTTTACGTCCGCCATAAATATAAATGCGGTAAGCCATGATTTTTTTATTAAACACAAAAAGCGCGAGCGTGCAAGACAAAGACACGAGACCGAAAAAAAAAAAATTAATACCAAAAATGCTTACAATAAAAATGACTAAAGGCGAAGGGCAACGGCAATGACGCGTACGACAGATTTTATGGGGATCACCAGAAATATATGCACACTACGTGTATGCAAAATGATGGCCATATGTCGACGTGGAGCCGACTCCGACTCTGGCACCTCATCCACGTTCCGCGTAACACGTCCGCATGCACACGTCTCACTTTTATCGCCGCTGCCATGTAAGCTAAAGGCCCGTCAGGTGGAAAATCCCTTTTTCATGGTGCGTTAGACCATCCTCAAATAAACCCACGGGTTTTTATGCTTTTATATAATAAAACTTGCCAATATACAATATTTCCTTCTGATTCATCTAAACAATTTTATTACAATCATACAGATGTCATTCAATAAATTTTTATTTTTATGCTTCAGTTAAACTAATCATATTTATTACTAAATATATCACACAATTATTTCCCTCATGTCCTCATACAATGAAATTTTGCACATAAATTATAAATATTTATATTTTTAAAATCAGAGATTTTAAATGAAAGCAAAAATTCCCGGTCTCGGGAGGAAAAATTAAACTCGATATTTTTATATAAAAATATATGAGGTACATGCACGTACATAGTCAAAAAATAATACTTGACCGAGGGTTAAATTATAAAATGGCTGCACTCATTTTTTTTTTAACTTTTCAAATTAAATTTTCAATCTTGGCGCCAAAAAATTTTTTCTAGTCCTAAAAAAATGTTTTTTTTTAAATTTATACTAAAAAATTTATTCTGCGCCAAGAATTTATATGTTGTATATAAAATATGTTGATGATTTAAAAGCTCTAAAAATAAACATAAAAAAAAAGTTTAAAAAAATGAAAGCACATTTTCCGGAGTAACAGAATATAAATCTTAGCGATTGCTTTCTCTTTCATTTAATTTTGTCTCAACAATATTTAAATCCATATATATTTATATATATTTGTTTCTATGAATGTGTGGATCGAGGAGTAGAGACCGCACGCCATACTGGGGGCGGCTAAGTCCCGACCAATCGTCACCCTCGCGGGGGCGATAAGGGTTGCGACCACACCCAGCCACCCATCCACCCTCGTATCTACACACCACCAGGACTACCGCGACCACTTCTACAACCCCCAGATCCTTCAGCTCCCTCCTCTCTTCATCCCCAGCGCACACGTGCGCACGAGCGTCACCGCCACGGATAATCAGTCGTGCGCGTGTTGTCGCGCCGTTCGCAGCCCAATCTACTCAAATATATATAAATAAATAAATACATAAATATATATAATACATACAATTATCATTAAATAAAAAAGAAACTCAAGTAATCAAAAGTTATTTTTTTTACCAAATCAACTTCCGAATTTAAAATTTAAATTTTTAAAAATCTAGTGCCAGTGATTTTAAATAAATTCAAAAATAGTGGTCTAAAAAAAATTGATAAGATCCAGTAGTTGATATAAAATATACATATATATATTTATTATATCTAAAATGTGTAATCGCGAGCAAGTATTAAGAGCAGAGAGTGAAATCGATCATTCAACAATAAAATCGATTAGATAAAACCGGTGTTCCCATGCCCGTGGCCGAGATTCTTACGTAAGATGTGTGTGTTATGTGTGCTGTTGTTGTTATAAAACGCGAGTGAGCGAGCGAAATATTTATCGCACGAGAACGAGAGAGAAAAAAAGAGAGAGAGAGATGCCTTTGGATCTCGATCGATAAAGTGTTTAAAAGGGGGTGCCTCTTTGGCTTTGATTTATCATGATTGGCCTAGATATGTTGGGCTGCGAGATGTTCTCATTGGACAGTCGAATGTATCGTGCTCGTGGAGATGTTCTTACTCCTCCACAAAGCAGCCCCGAATCACATCACAGTAACCATAATATTCTTAATAATAATAATAATAATAAAAATTACGATAATTCTGCTAACAGTATTAAGAATTTGCATTTTGATAATGAGCGAATCACTCTGCCTAAAAATATTCCTGATATTTTGCTCTGTAAGTTTGGTAAAGAAAAGAAAAAAAAAATTGATTGGGATTTTGGAGTTAATTATTTGTTATCTTTTTGTTGCAGCGTCGATACCTAAATGTGGAGGTTGTCAAGAAACTATTCTGGATAAAATAATTCTAAGGGTATTAGATAGATGTTGGCATGCCAAATGTTTGACATGTCGAGACTGTGGTACTAGACTGACCAATAGTTGTTTTGAAAAAAACGGCCTTGTATTTTGCAAAAATGATTTCTACAAGTAAGTATTTATTTTTTGATATTCAGTTATTTTTTTTATTAGTAATTAAAGAATCACGGCTCCACCTTTTTTTATTTTTATAAACTCGAGAATAATTAAAAGAAAATTACAGAATATTTTTTTCAATCTGTTGAAAATAAAAAAATATCAATTTTTTAAATTTATATGGACAAAATTATATGAAAAGAGTCCAAAATTTAAATTATAAATTTTTTTTAATTCAACGCTCTATTGAAAAAAAAAGTCAAAATGAAGCTACAAAATTTTATTCAACAGAATAATAACTTTTGGACATTTTCCAAAATTTATGAATAAAAAAATATCATTTTTTTTACTATGAAATTAAAAAAAAAATGATTACAAGTTGAGTTTTTAAAAAATTTGAAATTACGGTTGGTAAAAAAAATCTGTGGGCAATAAATTATAAAAAAAAATAGATAGGGGTAGTAGATATATGTCTCAAGATACGGGCAAGAATATGAGGGTGACCAGTATTGATTGCAAGATACCTTTTGTGGTGGGAATAAATTCTTATAAAAGTTATCGTTATCATTAATCACCGATCCCTTGCATTGTCTTATTCAATTAAAGGACAAATTAGTAAAATAAAATAAAATACGGGAAGTCGATATATTTTATTGAATTTATTTAATTGTCCTGAGGAGAGGTGACGGGTTTGATGATGGACTTAATAGATGTAACAATAATGTTAACTGTGTGAATGTAATGTCAAATGTTACGTGTTGTTGGTATGACAGACGGTTCGGGACGAAGTGTGCGGGCTGTGACGAGGGCCTGGCACCATCCCAGGTCGTACGGAGGGCATCGAATTTTGTTTATCACCTTACGTGTTTCTCCTGCGCATTCTGCTCCCGACAGCTGGACACCGGGGATGAGTATTATCTTATGGACGATAGAAAAATTGTTTGCAAACCTGATTACGAACAAGCCAAAGCTAAAGGTACATTTTTTATTTTATAATTTTTGTTTTTCATCATTAATTTTTTTAAAATTAAAATTTGAATGAAAAATTAAACTCAAGTTTTTGGATTTAAAGTTGTTATAAAAAATAATTATTCATAGAATTAGCTGATGGTGGAAGTATAGACGGCGACCAACCAAACAAAAGGCCAAGAACAACAATAACCGCGAAACAACTAGAAACATTAAAACTAGCGTACAACAATAGTCCAAAGCCAGCGCGACATGTCAGAGAACAACTGTCCCAAGATACCGGATTAGATATGCGTGTTGTACAAGTTTGGTTTCAAAACAGGTAAGCCCCCCAATCCCTCATTCCCTCAATCAATCGATCCCCTGTTCCCCACACAACTTGAAAAATATAAATCGATAATTTTTATTTGTTCTCCTCAGGAGAGCTAAAGAGAAGAGACTGAAGAAAGACGCCGGTAGAACGAGATGGTCCCAATATTTTCGTAATATAAAAAGCGGTCCCGGTGGGCACTCACCTCGCAACGACAAGCTGCTAGACAAAGACGAGCTCAAAGTCGATTTGGATTCATCATTTGGTCATCACGGTACGTTAACAAAAAGTTTAAATCTCCAGACACTTGCAAGTAAATAAAATAAGTTAATTAACATTTTCATAATTAATTAAATTTTTAATCAATATTATAAAGTTTAATTTAAAAAGGTAAAGTTCCAAGTACTGGTAGCTTGCGGGTGAATAAAATTTCAACTCCGCACAATGACTCGATCCCTCAACATTTATTTTATCTTCCTCACTAGTTACTATATCCCGCCACCAACTTACACTGGATCCAGACTCAGTTGATCTCGCTTAGTCCTCATCCTCATCCTTATCCTTATTCTCCTCGTCCTTATGCTTCTCCTCAGCCAGAGTCGGGCTTACTCGTCAAATATTCAAGAGATTGCTCGGCTAACTGCCAGAGTAGAGCCAGAGTTACCGTGGCTTCGTCCGTGATTTCACCAAGATTGCAGGACGAGTATAACCTACACCAGCAAACTCGTCTCTCCTCTCATTTCCTCTTTCTCTACTGCTACCTCTACACTCTCAGCCTCTTATTCCTTCGGCATCCGCGATGCCCTACGGGTTTTTATCTTACAAACTACTTCTACACAAGTATTTTAGTATTTCTACCTTTACTTTATTTTCATTTAAACTTTTTCTTACTCCCCTCGGATATGGACTTTTATAATAAATTTTATACGTCCCGTTGTTTAAATTTAATTAATACAACCTACTCAAAATACTTGACCTCGACCTCTATTTAATATTAACAATAAAAACTTTTTTATCTCAACAGTTTTAAATCAAAACCAAAAGTTTGTTAATTTTTAATGACAAAATTATAATTTAAATTCTATTATTTTCTAGTTACACTTAATCTTTAACAAGTGGCAAAACGCGCCACTCATTTTCGTTTTACCAAATAGTTATTTTATATAAATATGACCATTAAAAAAACGTTGGGTCAAATGGGTCGTCTAGAAAAAATTTAAAAAAAAAAACATTTTAATAAATTTTGAATTAAAAAATGACAGGTCACCCAACTTACCCACGCCCGTTTTGGTTCCTCGTAAAAACCAAAATTTCATTCGACCCACTTTACTCCCTTTCCTATTTTTCAAATTAATTTTTTGTATAAAAAAAATTTCTAGTGTAATAAATAAACAGATGGTAAAAAATTATCTAGATCTTAGAAAAAAAATGTCGAGGGCGATTATCTATTTGAATTATCAAGCAGAAGGTACCGCAATAAATATAACATAAATTTGAAAAATTTAATGAAAATGTTAAAAAAAAATAAGTCGTAAGCTCACGCAATAAATAAATAAATTTATTAATTACAGATCTAAGTAACGACAGTTACAGCACAGTAGTAAATATGGGTCTGGATGGTGACGGATCAAGTCCGAGCGGAGGTGGGGGAAATGGAGGAGGTGGTCCACCACGTGGTTATTTAGGTGCAACGACACCCCCTTATTTAACAACGTCCAGATCACCGTCCTTGCCACCGCAATTTCCTTATCCTCCAGATGCTGGCTTATCTGTCTACACAACTCTCGGTAACTAAATCATCTGCTGACTTTTTTACCAAATAAATAAATAAATAAATTATTTAATTAATAATTAAGGTGGACCAGGCGGAATGGTACCAGGACCAGCATCAGATCTAAGCAACGAATCAAGTGGAGGCGGTGGAGGTGGAGGTGGAGGTGGTTACCCAGATTTCCCGCCTTCACCTGACTCCTGGCTCGGCGAAGCTCCTCAGCATCCTCACCATCATCCTCATTACGCCACATAACCCATTAAAACATAACTAACTAAGTAAATTTATTTAATTTATTGACTAACAACAAATTAATAATAAATAATTAAATAATTAATTAATTAAATATGGAGATGCGAACAGCCGGATTTTAATTGATAACTTATTTTAGCTGGCTAAATCAAGATTAACAAAATACAATCCTTCACATATTTATATAAATATATAAATATATATATATATATATATATAATATTTAATAGATTTATATTTATGTACAAGTTCCTCGTTTAAATATTAACGCGACGTAGAGTCAAGGCCATTCGATTCTATACTAAATATATAGAAAAAAAATTAATTTTTATTTAGAAGTGATACGAATTTTACATTTAAAATTAATAAATTAATTAATGTCCTGGATCGTGTGCATAAATGACGCTTGTAAAAAATAGATAAAAAAATAATAGTAAACGTCTTAAAGTGTCATGTACATATATTTTAAAATAATAAACATAAATTTGTTGTCACGACAAATTTATCACAAACGTGACCGATTGTCCGAGTAAAAGTTAAAAAAAAAACACACATGAGTGATCACTGACTTTTTTTTTTTAGAAAAAAAATAATTTATTTATTGAGTTAATTTTTTTTCACGGGTGAAAATTAAAACGCACATGAGCACAATTATTTTGGGTAACAAAGTGAGAGAATAATTAATTTTTGTACATAAAAAAGTGAAATTGTATTTATAGAAATGAATTTAAAATTGAATATTAGTTGGGAGATTAATTGAAAAGTGTAATTAGTTAATATACGATGTAATTATTTGTGTGTGATGTATAAAATTAAATAATTAGTGATTACGATAACTGGTAATTTATAATTGTAAAACTTTTTGCCATTTAGTTTATAATTTTCGTGGATCAAATCGCTCGTGTAGGAAAATAATAATAGTAATTATTGATAATAATTAAATAAATGGTGGGGATGTGGAGATTAACTATAGGGTGTATAAATATATAAAATATTTAGTATAAATAAATGTAAGTTAAGTTTAATTGTATGAAAGAAAAATTGTGAATGCGATTGATGATATAGAGATTGCGTACTAAATTTGTGAGACAAAGAAAGTAAGGGGTGAGAGATGTGCGCTCGCAAATTTAACCAAAACCAGTGATTACGAATCTTTATATTATTATCTAGTCATCAAGTGATAATAAATGAAAATTTATCATAAATAATAATGACTATTTATTTTCTCTAATTTTTTGTCTAAAAAGTATTTTTTTCAGTTAAATTTTTAAACTCACTCTTCTAGTCGATAATTTTCTTAACGTTATTTGATGGTAAATTTGTAGGGTAGTTTCGTATTACTAGGGGATGATTATCGCTGGATGTCAAAGAAGGAACCGAATTTTGTTTGACGTTCCTATTTTATCTTCAAAGAGTTTTTTTTTAGACAGAGAAAATTCGCTTGAATGATTTTACATGTTGCTGGTACATAGTCTCTGATTTTAAATTTGGAAAAGTTTTTATATTTTATAGACATTTTTCCATAAGAATCAGAAATTGACAAACAATTTTTAATAATAAATCTACTTAAAAAATTATAAAAATCACCGCCTGTATGATTTACTTTCAGTTCTTAAAAAAAACTACAAAAAAACTTCTCAAGCTTAAAATTCTTTCACCGGAACATCTATTTTAATTCACGCCGCCCGCATCAGTTATTTAAAAACCATTGACTCCTAATCTGGACTCGTCTTGAAAAATAATTATTTATATTCTCACGACTAAAATTTTATTTTCTCTCTTAAACTCTGTACAGCCCACGGCTACTAAACGTTTTAATATTTTATCATACCTTTATATTTCTCAACACTTTATCTATAAAAATATTTTTTTATCAACACGTTTTAATTTCAAATCGTTACTTATTTCTACAGTAGTTATTTTTTCTCAGTATTAATTTTGTAAGTAAGCAGTCAATATTATTATAAATTATTTTAAGTTTTCTGTATAAAATCGTTAAAATTATTTTTCTTAGTGCTGAATCATAGTCAACGCTGCGTACAACAATACGTGGCGTCAAAACCAGCCGTTTTGACGTGTGCTCGGTAAAATTAATCAATTCTCATACTAAATTGTTGACGTAGGGGGGATCCCATCTGCTGGGCTGTAGTTTCAAAAACGCGTTTCACTGTCAGTCTGTTTCTGAACTGAGCGAGTTAACTTTCTTCCTCCGTAATATTTATATTTAACAAACCAAATTTTCAAATACATTTTTTTAATAATCAAAATTTAAATAAAAAATAAATAACTTTTTGTAAAAAACATATTTTTACTTACGGCGAAGTGTGATATTGTGATTTTATATAAAATTTATATAAATTTTCGAATTTCGGTGCTTTGTACAAGTAATTAATAAATTTATCTTCCCGCCAAAAATTTTAAAGTTTGAAAAAATGTGCGCGTTAGTTTCCGTGCCGAAAATGAACTTAGCTATCAGTTACAGTGAAATTTTTAAAATTTTGAAATTAGCTGTCAAAGATGGCGATGTTGCTACGATAGAAAAACTAATTATTTCTATTGCTGATGAGTCGCCAGTACCTGCGATAATTAACGGGTATGTATTGCTCTGCGATGCAATAGCGAATAATCAGCAAGAAGTAAAAAAAGTGCTTTTAAAATATATCGTAGGTGAAAAAGGTGGAGTCAGCACAAAAACTCCACTCTATACCGCATTACACTACGCAATATTGAACGATGACTTCGACATCACAAAAATGCTCATCGACGAAGAAGCCGACATCGACAAACCAGCAGATCTCGTAATTAACGGGAGTTATTTTGAAAGAAACGATAGAAGTGCTACGGTATTCTATTACTTATCTGACAAGTGCTCAGAAGTGTTTGAAAATGGACAAGAACTAGTTCTTAGACAGTGCACGCCTCTACATGTCGCGGTCAGAAACAAAAATTTCGACGCAATCGAACTGCTTTTGTGGAGAGGTGCTGATTCGAACTCTAGGAACTGTTTGGGTAAGCAACCGATCGATATTGCTATCGATAATAATGATGTTGACATGGTAAAACTTTTAATGGGACATGCCCAAGACAATTTTAAAAAATTATCTGACGGCAGGAAAAAATCGTTAGCTGAGGAGATAAAAGAAACTCTGTTGCTGCAAGCGGTTTGTGAGCAAAGCAACGAGCTGGCGATAAAATTAATTGATAGCGGGATCGATGTTGATAGAGAAGAGAACAAATTCAATCGGACTTTGCTGATGAATGCGATAATAACAGGAAATTTGGCTGTGGTAAAGCATTTGTTGGCTAAGGGGGTCGACGTGAACCAATGGGACAACCAGGGACATACTGCATTTCATTTTTTGTTCATGTATTCGTTTTATGACTGTGGTAATTATGAAGAGCAAAAAGATATTACGTTGAAAGTTGCAGATTTGCTGATACACCATGGAGCAACTGTCAATGCAGTAAATTATCAAGGACTGACGCCTTTATCTATGCTGTCTTATGATGACATTGACAAAATCGAATATCTTTTAAGCCATAATGCCGATTTGAATATTGTGACAGATTCCGGATTTACAATATTTACAGAGACATTGAATGACTTGCAGGATGTTCTTGGGTATTCGGAGCACGACGATTTCTACGGTGAAAAAATAAAAATTACCAAAGTGGCTGAGGTCTTTGTCAAACATATCGTTAGAATGATGTGTAAAAATCAGTTCGTTTGTCAACAAAACATGGCGGGTATTCGAGAAATAAATTTTATTGAAGACTTTGCAAAAAAATGTTTCGGCGAAGCTGAAGAAATGAAAAGCGTCAAGTGTGATTCGGCAGTGACGCTTTATTATTTTTGGATAGAGGACGATATTGATCGGCTGTCCAGTTACGTGTGTAGTAGGAAGTTCATTGACTTTATCACGAAATCAGATAAGTTTAGAGAACATTTTCCCATTTATGAAAATGATTTAAGAGTCAAATTAAATAAATGTTTGACTAGAAAATTTATTTTTAATATGAGAAATAATTTAGTTGCAAAGCTGTAAATATGTAATTTATTTAATTGTAAATATATAATCTAGTCAATTGTAATTATATAATTTAGTTGTAAAAATAATATATTCATAAAATTTTAAATGAAGAAAAAATTTTTTATTGTATTGTAATAAATCATAATTTATTGAAAATTTAATCAACATATTTCTTATATTTACTTATAAATATACACATTATACATATATACATTTAAATTTACTTCATTGAATCCTAAATCCAATTATATATTTTTTACTTGCTTAGAATTAATATTCGTATTTTTTATTTTAAAAATGTCTTTCGTACGAAAATATTTTTATTTTTATTTTAACAATTGCGTAATTGTTAGCATTCATTAATTCAATTTTATACATATACATATATATACGTAATATTAATATAAGTACCGATAAATTGTCAGTCATATTGTAAATATAAATCGAAATATTTAAAAACAAACAATAAAGAAAAAATTAAAATTTAATAATAATCGTAATTAACTTAATAAATAAATTTACTTTTCAAAAGGTTCTTCGTAAGTTCTAGTTTTTTTTAAAATACTTTTCGTTATCATTAATTGCTTAGTTATTGCTTTCTCAACATTTTTTTTGTTTTTATTCGAAGCTGATAAATGTTCAAATGTGTCCTCCAACGCACGTCTCGTTTTCATCAAGCGTTTTTTCAACGCTTCGTTTTCTTGTTTCAGTGCTTCAACTTCGTCTAGACCTGGACAAAAAGTATAAATTACACTTGAGTATAAAAATTTATCTTCAATAATAAAATATAATATTTAATTTAAAGTAAACAAATAATTGTTATTTAGCTTAAGCATTAAATGCTTGCGAGATCACAGTACGAGTTCTAGCTTTTTATTTTTTTTTTTATTAATTACTAAGTAATGAATAATGAATATTATAGTAATTAATGATATGTAATTAATGTAATGGAGAACAATTCAAGTCATTCGTATTAATTATCTAACTAAGTGATAAATTAAGTTGCCAAAGCAATAGAACTCAACTGATTTTAAATACATACTATAATTAAGTCCACCTATAAAAATAATAAATAATTATTTTAGATAATTTAATTATAAATAATAATTTTTATTTTTAATTATTTATCGTACAGTAATTCATTACAGCCGAATTACATTAAGGAGGGTGGACACTAGGGTGTTTCATTTAAAACGAAATTTTTTTTTTTTTAGCGGACACAAGAAAATTTTATTATTTATGTTAAAAGAAAAATTCCCTAAAAATTTCAGCTCTTAATTTTAATTTTAAGTAGTTCCTATCGAGCATCGAAGTTTTCCCATTTAAAAAGCATGTAAATCGAATAACTTTTCTTTAAAATTACTATAACTTAGCCCGATTTTGAGCTATCGTTTTGAAACCAGTTTTTATTTGTAGAGTATTTGTTGCTTTTCAAAAGTGTATACGACGATTTTGGTCTAACTCGATCCACGTCGATTTTATCAGCTCCGAAAGACAAATTTTCACTTTTTTCATTTATTTTTGTTAATAGTGAAGAAATGGTTCATCTCACAACAAATATGCATAGGACCAATCTTTTAGGAAATTCTACGCTCTACAAAATTGCTCATGACACTCATATTGCTAAAGTCCACTGTTCATGAGATACATGCATTTTAACATTTTACAATAAAAAAAATTGTTAGCTTACTATGGTATTAATCTTTTTATTGTAAAATGTTAAAATGCATGTATCTCATGAACAGTGGACTTTAGCAATATGAGTGTCATGAGCAATTTTGTAGAGCGTAGAATTTCCTAAAAGATTGGTCCTATGCATATTTGTTGTGAGATGAACCATTTCTTCACTATTAACAAAAATAAATGAAAAAAGTGAAAATTTGTCTTTCGGAGCTGATAAAATCGACGTGGATCGAGTTAGACCAAAATCGTCGTATACACTTTTGAAAAGCAACAAATACTCTACAAATAAAAACTGGTTTCAAAACGATAGCTCAAAATCGGGCTAAGTTATAGTAATTTTAAAGAAAAGTTATTCGATTTACATGCTTTTTAAATGGGAAAACTTCGATGCTCGATAGGAAGTACTTAAAATTAAAATTAAGAGCTGAAATTTTTAGGGAATTTTTCTTTTAACATAAATAACAAAATTTTCTTGTGTCCGCTAAAAAAAAAAAATTTCGTTTTAAATGAAACACCCTAGTGTCCACGCAAAATTCAGAACCAGGCTCAATGCGTTTGTCTGTCATCTAGAATTCTGCGTTTGAATTTTTAAAAAATGGCCATTTGTTTAAGAGCAAAACGTGGACAGTTACATTTTCTGCGCAAATACAACAGAGATAGTATCATTCGTCGACTCGTGTGATAGAGAAAAAATTTCAGACCCCTGCCACGTCGGTTTAATTCGGAACTTTCTCTCAATCTTGATTCCCTACGAGTTACGCTGTCTTCCACCCGCTGCTATACATCCGCATGTGCTGTATATTTATTTATACATCACATTTGTAAGTAAGAGCACATGCGCGTAGACTAATTGTCAGAATTAATGGAATTCGACTGTATTTATAATTTACTAATACAAATACAGTCAATTTTAATAACTTTAACCTGTCAAGGACATATATATAATCTCATATGGGAGTATAATATATGATGTCTAAAATTGTCCCGGCAAAAAAGTGTTTTCGGTTTTTGCTCCCACTGGGTAGTCTATGAACTAAATATTCTTGTACTATATAAAAATTACTTTGACGGGTATAAAGTATTTGTATTGACTGTATGTACATTGATAAAAATGTAATAAGTAACGTACCTTCAGTATGTAGCGGACTTTCGCGGTCTAGATCCCTTAGTGTTCGGTTATTGCAATTAACTTCTTCGTCGCTTAGTAAATTAGACATTGACTCTGTAATTTTTAATGTGTCTTTTAATGGTCTTATTGATACGGCGGCGTCACTCTCGATACCTAAATCTGGTGAACAACTCGATTTACTTCGACCAGATGATGGATAGCTTATTGGCAGCCAGTAGTGACTCTGCAATAAATCAATAAATAAATAAAATAAATCAACTAGACATTCAAAAACTTATTTTAAAAAAACTTACACTGTAAGAATGAAATTCTTGAAGAATGTCATCAGATTTGGCCTCCGGTACCGAAGAAACTCCACTGGAACTCGGTGCCGAGTCGCTGTTCTCAACAACCAGCCTCCGTCTCAACTCCTTATTAGCAGCCTCGAGGTCCTGCATCCTCTGCCGATGGGTCTCATTCATGCAACTCAACTCCGCGATTTCTTTCTCAAACTTCTCCTGCAACCCCCTGAGACTCGCGTCGTACCTCGTCTCCATTTTCCGCATCTCCTGCTCCAATCTCAGCTTGTCATTAGTAAGCTTCGTGTTTTCCACCAGCACCTGACTGTGGGCCAGAGTCAGCCGGTCCAGATCCTGGGTCAAGGCCCCGACACTGCCACGCGCAGTTTCATTTTCTTCCTCCAACTTCTTGAGCTTCGCCCTGAGCGCGTCGTTCTCGACATTGAGGGTCAAGATCATTTCGTTAATTTTCTTCTCATTGACTTCTTGGTACTGCATCAAGTCGTTCTTCTGCTTAGCTATTTCTACAGCCATGCTCTCCATGTCCAGCATCTTCTTCTCCATCATCATTTGCATCTTCCGCTTGTCCTTCTTCCCATAGTTACCATCTTGCCCATTCTTCCTCTCCCTTTCCTCAAACAACCCGTACAATTTTTCGCAGTAACTCTGTGAGCTCTCCAACCTGCTGATTATCGGCAGGAGCTTATCCTCCGCACTGTCCGACCTCTTCGCCAACTCGTTCCTCAGGTCATTCAACTCAGCCCGCAAAATGTTATTCGTATCCTGCAAAACCTGGACCGGGTTCCCGCTTCCCGCTTCATTAACATCCATCTGATAAGTTTTGTGACACGGAACGTAATCCAGCGAGTCCTCGGAGTCGCTGAAGCTCTTGCTGAACTTCCCGTGTCCTAACCTGCCTCTAACTTTAGGATATACATCTTGCAGGCCGATTCTCGCCAGCGAAACAATTCTATCGGGCTCTGAAAAAGTTTCCGAGTCACTCTGCGCGGACTCGTGGATCCCCTGGTGCTTTATTTCCTCGACGATCATTTCGGTTTGACTTTTAATCAACTCCTGGCCTTCTTGGCATATGCACAGGTCGTTGAGAGTCAGCGGAACGTCTTCCAGAGCGTGCACCAGGTCCTCAGAAAGTATTTTAGAACTGGCAAGAAAATCAATTATTATTTTTTTGTGCTCGTGATCCTCGTTGTAGTCCGCAGACTTCAGTATTTCCTTCATAAATTTAACGAGACCTTTCAAATGAGTACGAAGTAACTCGCAATACTCGCGAGCATTTCGCGACTCGATTTGCAAACTCGTATCACTGGTCTCGGGTTTCGATAGTAATTTGAACCACGTGAGGGAGTCGACTTCTTTTTCCAAATCGGATTTTTGTTTTATCAATGTCGTCACGTATTCTTTGAGTACTTTTATGTCCGTCGACTGGTCGTTATTATTATTAATATTATTTATATAATTTATTTGTACTGAGTCGTTGTCGAACTTAACAGCGATCCCCAGGTCATTTAGTTCCTTCACCAGGACATCCAACTGTGACCCTGGGTCCTGAGTTACCGACGAAGATGACGGGGAGAGTGACAGCTTTTGCCGGGAGTTGGCAGTCAGGTTGTGGAGCTTCGCGATTTCCTTGTTCTTGCTCCAGAGCTCGGTGTTGACCAGCTGCTGCAGGTTGTGGGTCTTGACCTGCAAGTCGCGGGCCAGAGCCTCGATTTTAATATTCTGCTCCTCGATCTCGGCGTTCTTGACTGACAGCTCTCGGTTAAGTGAATCTATTTCCAAGTTCTTGCTGTGGATCTCCTCGAGGTGACCGAGAGCAGACGACTCGCTCTGCAGCTCGGCTATTTTTTCCTGCTGCTCTTTCAGCAAAGTGGCCAATTGATCGCGCTCAGTCATCAGAACTTCTATTTGCTGCTGCTTCTCGCCGAGCTCTTCTCTTAACTCCTGGAATTATATATTTTTGTATTTTATTGAGATATATTTATATGTCTATTTATAAATTGAGCATAACACGTTAAATATGAGAGATATTGATGGTGTTGTTGTAATATTACCTCTGATTCATGGTGAATCTGTTGCTCTAACTCGGATTTTTCAGCTTTGATGCTGGATATCTCGTACCGCAAATCATTTATTTTAGTTTCCATATCCTCGAATCTTTGCTAAAATAATAAATTTTTTTTCTTTAACGTCAATAAAAACTCATGCATTACTTTTTTATATAAATATATATTTATTATTGCAATTAATTATAATTTTGTTTCTTTACATTCAGTACAATTTTTATTTATTATTTTTTTTTAATTTCGAGGATTTTAATCACTTGTAATTTAATTTCTTTTTTTTTTTTTCGACCATGGTCTCGGTGCAACTAGAGTAATGACTGGTTCCTATAAAAAATTTATCTCTATAATATTTACCTCTTTTTTTATAAAACAAAATATATGAGTTATTTAAAAAAATTATAATTAATAATTTATTTTATTTTTAAAATTTTTTTCGGATAAAATTATAAATTTATTATTATTTATCGTGATTAAACAAACCTCCATACGCATAGAGAAGCATAAGCACGACAACATTTTTTTTTTTTAAATTCTAACACGTGCGCAAAAATATTTTTCGTAAAAAAAAAATACCGCAGTGTCTTATCGTAGTAAATAAATAAAATGACAATAATATAATTATTTATCACTCGAAAATATAAATAATAATTATATTAAATAATAAAAATAAATAAATAAATCGTTCGGTAGTCGTGAGCATGTACGGGGCCACGCGTCGTATTTAACTGGCGAAATATTTAACTGCACGGCACCAAGAACTACTCGTTGATCTTTTTATCTATTATTAGCATGTAAAGGAAGCCCTCTTTTCCTGTTTATATCACCGCGATTTAGTATAACTTAATATATATGTTGATATTTTACAGTGCTTTTAAATATAATATCAAGTTTATTGGCCTCTTAATAAATATTAGCACAGCAATAGCGAATGTAGATACTAAATATTTTTATATTTTTATCTTACGTCTGCTAGAAAAAGTTTTTTACTATTTTACAAAAATAAAAATAAAAAAAGCGTTAAAGCTGGTCATGCGTGTGGTAGTTGCGTAGTAGTCAAGACAGTGAAGAGGAAGAAGAAGAAAATTATTTCTGAAATAAATAAAACAAAGCAGAAGTCTATTGTAGTTGTGATGAAAATAAATTTGATAAATCGTCTTTTTTTATAAATGTAGAGTAGTTTTTATTTATGATAAAATGGAGACTGAATGTAGTAAGAGAAATTTTTTCTAAAGAAATTTAGGAAGAGTTTAGTGACTGGAACCAACCTGGTGGGATTGGCTGTCGGAGTCATCGGGCAGATGGTACTCTAGATCTTTCCTGACGGTAACGTGACCCGACTTTTTAGTCCTCGAGGACTCGGAGCTTTTCTTCAGCTCCTGCTGCAGCTCGGCAATTTTGTGCTCTTTGTGTTTTTGTCTTTCTTCGAGCCGGTGCTGCCGGTTTATGAACTCACGGATCATCGTCAGCGCTTTCTCGTGATCAGTTTTAAGTTTCTGCAGTTCTTTTTCCGTCTGCTCGTTTGACTGCTGGACATTGCAGAGCTTCAAGACTAATTGTTTCTTAGCATCTTCTTGCTTACTTAATTCTTGATCACGTTCTTCTAATTGCTGGTTTTTACAAAATATTATTGTGTTATTAATTTTAAAATTAAAAAATATAATTACTTCACACCTCAAACATAATCATTTTTTCAGTCTAAGAAATTTGCGCTCTTTGACTGCAAAAATAATATCAGAACTCATATATATGAACAAATAATTAAGATTGTATGCGAGATTATGCTCGCGGAATTGGTTGAAGACTCGTCTTTGTGACCGAGTACTTTTTATTTAATTTGAATTTATTGTATGAGTTGTGAAGACGATTAAGAGTCAAGTGAAGATAAGTGTGTTGAGGTGTGCGACATTTATTTAAATGGCTGACAACAAACCTTTTTCAAATCCTTTATTTCTCTATCAATTACAGTCGACTGGGATGGGGATTTAGATAGCGATAGCGACAGCGGTGATTTTATTTTTTCTTTGGCGCTATCCCAGTCGTATGGGCTGATACAAGATCTTGTTGGAGATAGGATTTGACTTGATCGATAACTGGATCTGAATGAATGGAGATCTTCTAATGTTGATGGGCTACCGGGGGGTGATAGGCGACGATTGTTTTCAAACTGAAAGCAAATAGATTTATTACTATTTGATAAGTAAAAAGAAAAAATGGCTGCTGTTATGATTAATTACCTGATTGAGTAGGGTGCGATATTTGTTATTAGAGTCGACGAGAGCGTCGTCGCGTGATTTAACAGAAGCTCTTAATTGATCAACTTGTTTCTTGCGTTTTTCTGCGATGGCCGCGAGTTCTTCGCAGGCGCGAGATTTTTCTTCGAGCATCAGAATTTTTTCTTTTATCACACGATTCTTTTTTGCAAGCTCGGTCTTGTACTGCTGGGCGACACTCTCGCGTTTGAAAGCCTCTTCTTCTAATTCCTTTATTTTCTCACGCAGGCTTTCAATGTCTTGGTCTTTGTCCGCCGCTAGTTTTTCACGGGATCTTATTTCTTCTTCTACCCTGATACGTAAGTTGTCGCGCTCTGTTTCTAACTCTTGACCCCACGATCTCTCCTCTTCCAAACTCGTCGTTAATTGTTTTACCTAAATAATTTTATTAAAGATTTACAATTATCAATTAAAATTACTGAGGCTCAGTGAAAAATTATCTTAAAAAATAAAATTTTTACATCAGCTTCAAGAGACTCAACCAATTCTTCCATCTGCAATAATTTTTCCTTGTTCTCAATAGCTGACTCTGGAGTAATCCCCAATGTCTCGTTGAAATAAATCGACGGATCGACCATTTTTTCTTTGTATTCTTCCAATTCTATATAAAAATAAATATGAACATTCAACAAAACCAATTCAATAACAAATAATAAACTAAATTTGACCAATAAAAAATAAAATGTTTAATTTGTTTTGCACTTTCGACTTTTATAATAAAATCTACTCTTTGATTTGATTTAAAAATAACAAAGAAACCCGCGAGTCTAAAGTGAATAAGTGCCTGAATGGGACATACCTCTTTGAAGTTGTTCTATTCGTTGCCTCTCATTCTCCAGAGATTGTTCGTACAATTCTTGATTCCGATTGGCTTCTTCTTTCTGCTCCTCATGTAATTCAAAAGCTCTGGCTGCCTGACTTAGAAGATCTTGCTTCTCTTGGATTTCTTTCTTCAGCGCTTCAATTTCGACCTGGACAGTAAAAATAAATTTTAAATAAACAATTCAAGTAAAAAAAAACAATAATTAAAAACACGAACCTGTAGCTCAATATTTTTTTTTATGTTATCTTCATTTGACGTCCCTAGACCGACGATTCCCATCCGTTCTTCAAGAAAAAAAACCCGTAATTTCAATTGAAAATTTTCCTTCTGCAATGCACTCAGTTGATCTTCATAATCTTTCATTGTTCTGCCGCCGGTCGGGTGGGCTTTGCCCGGCGATTGTGAATTTGTGCCTGAAAAATTAATCAGACAATTCATTAAAATAAATTTCAGGTTAAATAACCTAGTAAATATTTCTTACAATTCATGTTACTGCGGCTTTTTAGGCCGGAAAAGTATAAAAAATTCCAGCACCCGCGTTTATTTGATTTAATATTCAAATATTTACGTAACATACATGCATAATTTATGTGACAGATAAAATAATAATTGTGATGATGATAAAATTTATCTGTCAGAACAGAGTTTTAAAAAAAATATTTCCTCCATTTTGTGATACACGAATCGCGCGTATTAATTTTTTTTAACAGACAAAAAGCTCGTGGCTTAATAATAGAATTTTTAAAAATATATTATATGTTGCGATTTAAAAGTTGCCAAATAAATTTTTACTAAAATGTTTTTTTTTATTTTTTTAGTTTTGGTTACGAGTTTATTTTTGGGACGATAAATTTTTTGGGTTAATTTATTGCACCTGTTATGTAGACAGATAATTGAATAAAAATATATGTAAGATGCTATCGGTAGATTTAGTTGATTTGGGTTTAGTTTAAAGATTATTAGATTGAGTATTATTTAGAGGTGCCAAGATCGCGAATAGTGAACGCGAATCAAGAACGGGCGTCGCGACGTGCGCCTCGACCCTTTTGGCGAACCACCAAAACGCTTGCAGCTTCTTCGCGCGACCTATTATTATTCCTCTTGTTTTTACTACTGTATATACATACTGCGTACTGCCCGAATAGAACAAATGAGAGTTTATTATCTGAGCAAGACTGGACCGAGGCTTTTGTCTTGAGATCGACCGTCTCCGAGGCAGACCCGAGCTTTTTTATCCGCGCGCTTACTTTCATTTATTTTTTATTTTTTTTATTTCCGCATCGAATTAAGATCGAAAGTTCACGCGGGAATGCTTTGGTACTTTTGCTACACCGATTTTAGATTGTAAAAGGTAAAAGTTTTTGAGTCTAATCAAAATTATGAGAATTTATTTTTTGAATATTTAATATATATGAAAATTTTTTAAATTAAAAGTCAGATTTTATGAAAAATTAATTTCAGAAATTGTTTAAAATTCAAATTTTTTATATGTAAGTTTGTAATAAAATTAATAAAAAAAATTTTGACATAAAATTCCCTAAAAGTTACTTAGTTTGATAAGAAATTAGTAAAAAGTATAATAAATTATTACCGAACATTATTTCTACTTTAATAGATTTATCTTCACCGTCTTTATAATTTTCGACAGTCGGAGCAGCAAGTTTCGACTTGCGACATCCCATAACACTTTAATATTTATCCACTTTGAATTCTTCTTCATCTCTGTCTAATTACCCATAACTTATAGTATTCAATAACTCAAGTAATTAAATTAAATTAAAACAGCAAGTTGCGGTCAGTATTAATGTCGACGTCGCGCATCTTCAACTGACTTGTAACCACTAGCACTGTCATTGTTATTACACTTGCCAAAATTTTTGTACGTCGTAATAATGTAGTTTAATTTTATTTTCAATGTCTACATATACATACATACACATATATATCTCCGGAGACACGGTAGTATCTCGCGCCAAGTACACGTTCAAATATATACAGAAAAAAATATTTCTTGGCGCGAAAAATTTTTCGTATTATTAATTGAGAACAAAATATGTCTTACGTCAAAAATATTTTTTTTCTGTACATATATGCATATATATACGGAGACACGGTAGCGGCTCGCGCCAATTACAAATGAAAATCTTTGTTCGTTGAAAAAAATTTCTTAAAAATAATAATTGTCTCAAGAAAATGATTGATACAATGACAGACTTGTTAAAAGACCTCCCAGTCTAGAAATAAAAAGTAAAAATAAATAAACCTGATGGATGAGTGAAGGAATAAGTAAGAAATAATAAATTAAAGTAATGATGTTTGTAATAATAAATGTTGAGTTTAATAATAAATCTAGTGGTCAGTAAAGAGAAAAAAAGAGATACTGTAAGTAATAGTTAATATTGTAGTTGAATTTTACAGGCAGGGCGTCTGGTTTTGAACGGCATGTGCATCATATGGGATAGTATAGTGTGTAAAATTGTGTGCATAGCAATATAATGGATTTTTTGAGCTAAACTCAAAAGAAACAGCTGCTGCAGCTGGCCCCTCGTCTATCGACTTAACTCGGGGTCTAAAGATTTCTATATCTATATGTATCTACCCGCAGGGCTCTTTCGTATTTATAGATGACACATTTACGGAACTGGTGTCTTTATCTGTATTTTAACTTTCAGGTAAAGCATTGAGTTTTGATAAAAAAAATTTTCATATTGATGGTAAAATCAATTTTTTATGTATCTATCTTATTTTTATAGTGGAAATTATATTTTTTTCGAGTTATTTTTAGGCGCAGGCGGGAAATGCGGGAGCAATAAAATTATGCTGAGAAAATTAAAGACGGCCCACATCTTTCTTGCGTTATATTGCTCGAGACCGAGTGGAAAAGATTTTATGGAACTTCCTGTAACTTAAAACTTGGAGGACAAAAAATTTAAAACAAAAATAAAGGGGAGGTTTTAGAAAGCTATAAAGGGACATGGGGTTTTGGGCTTCAGATAATTGAGGGAAATTTGTCTCCATTTATAAATTGCTTTAAAAATACTTTACTATTTTTACTTATATAAAATATTTTAGTTTAAGGCCAAGTATTCACCGATAAATTAATTTAGTCTAGATTAATTTTATCAATGAAATCATAAACGTTTTTTTTGCATACTATTATCATTTAATTATTCAAATCAGCATGTAATCTCTCCCTAGAACAGAGAATCCCATTCCTCCCCTAGTAAAAAAAAAATTTCCCTCAAAATTAGAATTTGATTGATGAATTAGTAATATGATATATATAATTACATTTGAAAATATATATAGAGCATGTCCAAAGGTCGATTGTAGCTTGTACCAGAGGTTATTTGGCAGTGTTTAACAAGTACAAAGTACAAAGTGTCAAAGTAGTAAAGACTATAGTGACTAGTCACAGAAAATAGTTTAATTTTACATACATAGGTACATATATATTTATATATGTAGTACGTAGTTAAAAAGTTTCAATTCTCTGGCTGAATAACGCGGGTAAGTGCTGACTCTCAAGTCGGTAGCGAATCTTTTGGCCGCGGGCACAAAAGCCGCGAGTTCCTAGAAGGGAGTAATGAAAACCCGAACGGCGGCGCCTGGTCTGGATTCTTGTCTAGCAATTTTGGGGCCGACGAAATGCAGGTGTCTTGTGACTTGTTTTTTATTTATTAAGCCAATAGACTAATGACGTACCCAGCTATCGGCTATCGCAAGGTCAATGGGTTACGTTCTGTTTTTTATGTCGAGGTTGAATGTTTTTTATTATGGTGATACTTATGGCAATGGAGATGATGATCTTGATGACTGTTAAATATGTGAACTAACCAATTGTTGAATGTTTTCATGGTTCATTATTTTCACTTAACGCACAGCTTATTACATGGCGTTATGTGTATGTGGGTCTGAGGCATTAAATTGGCGGATCGTAATGCGATAACGAGGTCGCGGTCCTTCTTTTATGTTTATTTTTGTATATAAGTATTTATTACTAGACTATTTGCGGAAGCAACCATCCAGCAAAATGGAGAACAAAATTAGACAAACTTTTTTTCTTGTTGATTATTTCATACAGTAATTTTTTTTGTACTCAGAAAATTTCAAATGTTAACAGGAATTTACCCAATAAATTTAAATTCAAAAAAGTTTTCGGTAGAACTTAGTGAAAACATTTTTTATCAAAGTGTGGATAGCAAATAGTTTGCTGTGGTAATGTAAAAAAATTTATGAGTCATTTAATACAAATTTTAGTCTCCGAGCGTAAAAAAAATTAAATGGAAGCCGAAAAAAATGTTTGTTATGGAAAAACTTCAGGGTAAAGTCCTTGATGCTGGGGATTATTTGGGGGAAGTTCGCGAGGTCATTAAAAGAATTGATTTTTAGTTAACTGAGCCTATTTTTGTATTTTTAGAGTAAATCGATGGATCAGAAGCCAAAAAAAATTTTTTGTAGGAAAAGTGTCGGATTAAAGTCTTTAGATAATTAGGGAGGAGTGGGGGTCTCTCCCGCGATAATTTAAATACAAGAAAATTTGATAGGAAATTGAAAAAAAAATCTGGAAAACGGTTGATCCTTCGGGGAATTCTTCCAAAAATATAACAAAAAATCATAATAAATTGTTATGACTGGGTTCAACACTGTAAAAAGAGCGGTGTTAAAAATGGACTCATTTTAACTCCGCCCGGTGTAAAAATGAAATTACACCGGTGTAGGAGGAGTAATTCACCGGTGTTAAAAATACCGGTGTTAAAGTGGGGTAACCGGTGTAAAAACGGAGTAGAACCGGTGTAAAAGCGAGGTAACCGGTGTAAAAGCGGAGTAATATCGGTGTAAAAGCAGGGTAACCAGTGTAAAAGCGGGATAAACTGCGACTGCTTGGAGAATCAACTTTAAAGATTATAAAACACAAAAAATGCTAGTTTTTTATGAAAATTAATGAAAAATATCATTTATTAACAAGTATAGTGATTGAGTAAGTAAAAATATTCACAAAATAAAATATTTTAACACCCGTAAAGAATATCTACACCGGTGACGACGTTATTTTAACACCGGAGAATTTTTTTTAACACCGGTACAGAATATTTACACCGGCGGCGGCGTTACTTTTACACCGTTTTCGGTGTTGAAATTTAACACCGCTGATTTTAACACCTACACCGCTTGGACTTACCCCGGTGATTTTTTACAGTGAATTAAAAATATTTATATAAAGAAAGACAACTCTATGACTTGTTAAAAAAAATAAAAAACAACAATTCCATTGTTACCAAAGTGTAAAATAATCTCGAGAATAAATATGATACAGTCATAAGATAAACGAATGTTACAGAGTGTCTTGAGTGAAGCTCTTAAGATGTCTAAGAGCACAGGAATGAACAATTTCCAAGAATTTAGTCATGCCAAAGAATATCTTTGAAACAGAAGCACATGACAAAGTGTCTTGGATGGCGTCGCGACGTCTACGGAGTTTAAGACTTAAATAATATCATAAAAAGTTTAAGTTTTATATAAATAACCCGATAGCGCGAGGGGAGACTTTGCGGTACGAAAAAATTGGAGTGGAAAATTGCGGATAATGGCGCTTTAATCGACATGCCTCGATGAAGGGTCAATTATATTTTACATCGGAAACAAGTAATGAGAGTAATGAAAGACGAGGTGAGCTACGCTCGTGAGGACACCAGCCCTTCTATTGTTCTGTTGTTGCTGATGTTGTTATTATCATACTGTAATAATCGAGCTGATGATGTTGATACGTCTTATGACCCGTCGATAAGTATCATAAAAGTAAATAATGAAAGGCCACAGTCACTCCTTATCTGTATTAAATAATAATAAGAATGAACCTCCGACAATAAGAACTCTCGTCTTAATAAAACTTTCGGGTGTGTCTTTAATGCTACCGATACATTTTTATTAGAGCCCGCATCCGTTTATCCTCGAGATTTATAATACAAAAAAGTATAATCGGCCAATAGCATCCGGTTCTATTGAGGATTAATTTCCGTTTTATTTTAGTTAAGAGTAAAAAAAAATTGCAGCATCACTGCCATCAATTTTTTCGGACATTTTTCGGAGGTGGAAATTTTATTATAATTAAATACATACCATTCATAGATGATTGGTTCAACGAAATGTCAGGCAATTCGGGCATCTGCGTACTGAAAAAAAATAAAAGAAATTATGAATTAAATTTATTTTAAAATTTTGTATTTTTGGGAATAAAAAAAATTTAAGAAATAAAAGACTCAAAGCTTTACGTGACTTTTTGTCAGTTCCGTAAGCAGGCCGACGACCTGAAGATAAAAAGATGTAGTAGTTTTTAAAACTCATCTATTTCAAGTCAAAGTAATTTTTTTTGCTCATTTTTTAAATTTTAAATTAAAGTTTTTTAAAAAATTTAATTTTTTGTTGGATTTAAATTGTTTCTTACAATAATAATTCAGCACGGGAATGTGTCAGATTGAATCCAGGTGTAAGAAGTTATAAATTAACATGGGTAATGAGGAAATACAGTAATTTCCAGTAAATTTTAATATAGACCTCGAGGAAAAGACCGAGTTCCTTAGAAAATTTCTCATCTCCAAGAAATAGTGAACGAATAATTATAACTTGCTTGCAGTGTACTAATTGCAATCGTTATGCCTAATTATTCATTCTTTATTTTAAATTTATTTACGCTTATTAACACAATGATTTTTTTGATCTACTGCGCGGCGGTTTTTTCGAATGAAAATTTTAAAACAATGAATCAGAATGCTGACGAATTATTTAACATTTGTCACTTTATCAATAGCAAGTAAATATACAGTAATTATTTGTATATTTACGAGGTGGAAAATATTTATTTTGAATCTTATCTCATTGATCTGTAGATTCAATTTATTTTAAAACTTAATGGAAAGTTTTGTGCTGATAAATTTACTTAAATTACTTCTAGCTGGATACTGATAGGGATTAAATAAAAGAGTGTACTGGCTTTTGTTATTGTAAATCTAATAATGGATGGATATCTTTAGAAATATATATAAAGCTTTACAAGATAAATATTTTGATTTATATACATCTTAACTTCTAGGAAATCAATCTTCAAGTATCTAAAGTCATGTCATGTGTTAAGTAAAAAGAAAAAAAAATTAATAATTAATGGCATGGAAATAAAATTTTTATTTATGGTATCTAAGTAACTGGTGAAGATAAGTTAGCTCGAGGGGTGGTCATTGGAAAGGAAATTTAATTTCCTACAACTTTGGTTTCAATAAAATATATTGTAGAACTGATATATTAAAAGATAGAGCTGTTTAAAGAGATAAAAAAAAATTTGGAGCTAATGATCACAGTTCTGTAATTGTTTGAATTATTGTAACAGCTGTAACTTTTGAACTATTGGTTTTATCAAAATTTTTATAGAGATCAAAATTATAGGAAATTTAATTTCCTACAACTTTGGTCCTCATGAAAAATAGCGTAGAGTCAATAGTTTTGGAAATACAGCCGTTTGAAGTCTTAGAAAAAAATTTGGAGCTAATGAATAAAATTTTTTGAACTTCTGTAACAGCCGTAACTTTTGAACTATTGGTTTTATCAAAATTTTTATAGAGATTAAAATTATAGGAAATTTAATTTCCTACAACTTTGGTCCTCATGAAAAATAGCGTAGAGTCAATAGTTTTGGAAATACAGCCGTTTGAAGTCTTAGAAAAAAATTTGGAGCTAATGAATAAAATTTTTTGAACTTCTGTAACAGCCGTAACTTTTGAACTATTGGTTTTATCAAAATTTTTATGGAGATCAAAATTATAGGAAATTTAATTTCCTACAACTTTGGTCCTCATGAAAAATAGCGTAGAGTCAATAGTTTTGGAAATACAGCCGTTTGAAGTCTTAAAAAAAATTATTTTTCTTATTTTTCAGGCATCAGAGTGATAGGAAATCAAATTCCTTTTCAAGACTTTTCTTATCTTACACATTTAATAAACTTTTGTCAATTAGTGATTTGTTTTTCGTATTTTTTCTTTCAATAGAAATAAATTCACCTAATAAAATATAATAATTCATCTGAGGATGTACTTAAATACTTGTCCAGTCGTACTTAATTGACGTAGGCGAAATGTCGAGTTCATAACTCTCTCTAATAATATCAATTTAGCTTATCAATCCCGAATTTAATAATTTCACGTCTCAAGCTCTAATTTTCCAAATAAATAAACACTTTTTCCCATAAAATTACCATAATTATCATTATTCTCAATTAAATAAAACAATAATCATAACAACCAATTAACTAATGATGAATTTTATTCTCAGAAATAATTGACCGAACACGTGTACGCTTGCGCCGCAAAAACTAAAGCTTATCTTTACACATCTCAAGTATCAACAATTACAATTCTACATCAAATATTTTTTAAATTACATCATAATTAATTACTTTTCTATCAATTAATCTTTACACCAACTCCACCCCAAGCTACCAATTTTCTACTGTCATTTTTTCAGAAAAAAAAAAAAAAAACAACAGATTCCGCCCTCCGCCAAGATGGTCGCGAATCAATACAAGATCTGGACCATAAAAAATTTTCTCCACAAAACCCTTCAAAAATTTTTTAAAAAACAAAATCATTCGCTAAAAGTACACGGATAAAATTACATAATAAATTTATCTCCCCAATTGTGGGCAAGTTGGGCCAGGGCCAGTAATTACCTTCAGTTTATAAAAATTGTTTGGTTATGGAGTAAAAAAAAAACTCTTTCCACTAATTCCACTAATTTTTAATAAGAAAAATTCAAAAGTTCGAAATTTGATCATTTTTATATTAATTTATTTTTGGCCCTGGGTCACTAAATTGCAGGGTCAATTTTTTAAAAAAATTATCTTGGTCTTATAAAACCAATGAGTTATTTATTAACGTTTTAAATTTCACATGCATGAATAAATTAACATGCAAAGTTAAATTTCCTCAATTAACAGGTCGTCAACCGACCAACCGTTGACGTACTTGAACAATTATTCGCTTATCCAGTGTTACAATCTTTGTTATAAAGCCTATTTTAATTATTAACTTCTAAATTTTTCCATCCCCTCCTACCTCAGCATCAAACTCTAACGACATAATAACGTGGGATACATTTTTTAATTCTTGGCTATATAATTTTTTGTTTACAGTTAACAACTTCCGTGGGCGACGATAGATTTCTTTCTATCGATGTTACAAATCCACATATTACATATATATACATATATATATTTATAAGTTATGGTGATTTTATGCAGGTCAATCAGATGCAGCGCAGACGTGATACCTTTGTTTATATTTCCGCGTGGGTATGTCTTATTATTTTATTTATATATTTTTTCTCTACTGTCTTAAATATCACGTGTGAAAATTTCAGCTCCATACTATCATATAATTTAATTTAATTAAATAAAATAACTACAATAAGAAATAAACTGCTTGGTAAAAAATAGGCAATTAAACCCATGTCATATTTTATTGACTTACTTTTTAAATGGACTGACGACACTAGTCCAATTATTTGATCTAGTGGGTGATGTTGGACTGATACGTCCGTAAGAAAATGTACTACCACCAAAAAACATGTTTATAGTTTATTATTAATATTATTACTGTATCTATAACTTTGGTATTTTATTCGATGTCTATTTTTTTATAATTATCATTAATTATAAAAATTTTTTTACACTTTATGGCTTAATACTGACACTACGTTGTACTAAAAACTCTTTGGCACGTTATTAATTTGGCTTAGAGTCAGTCTTATTTTTTAAAAAAATGTTTTTTTTTTTTATTTTTGTAATCAGTCTTAGAATTGTTTATTAAAAAAACACTTGTATCACTTAAAAGAGTCTTAAGTTTAATTCAAATAAATTCAATGACGCGGTAACACATGACGTCTATGAAAAGTATTTTTTTTCTTCAATTAATTAATTAAATAATTAATTAATTTGTTTGTTTATTTATTGGTCACTCATTTGGAGATTTATCTTTTTTCACCATAGTTTTTTTAAAAAATAATCGACGTTTAACTGACGGTCTCGTGTGTCCCATATTTATAAAAAACAATTCAGTGTTTTTAAAATTTATATTTATAGTTTATAATTTTGTTTATTAATAGATCAGATTAGAAGATATTTTTTTAGTAGTAAAGGTGGATTTAAAAAGCTTAAATGATATGACTCATCTGGTGAGCGGACGGGAGACAACTAAACAGTAAACTCAGACGGAGTAGATTCAGAGTAAAATTTAAAACTGAGTGTATGTACAGAGACGGCGTGGAGTTGGGCTGCTGGGATCTACTCCGACGTACGTGAGAGTAATGGGGGATGATTGGAGAGACGAAGGGGGATATGAGCGAAATAGCATAAGTGATCTGTACTGTGCTTTACTGTACTGTGTTGCGGTGGATATTCGCTCTTGGTACTGGGGAAGAGGCTGTATCGTCATCTCCATCGATCAGGGGACCAGTGGTGCTCATATTATTTTTTTTTAATCTTGATCTAGATTCATGTTTTTGTATATACATAGACAATAATAATAATTAATATTATTTTTATTTTATGGAAATTATTTAATAAGAATTTGGAAAAATTTCAAACTGGAGTTTTTTAGAAATGATAAATTATAAAAAAAAAATATTTGAGAAAATTGCACCTGTAGTTTTTTAAATTTTCTACAAGTGCATATTTTTAGATTTTTTTTTTTTGTAATTAATTTGCTAAAAAAAGTCTGAAAATTTTGAATTGTCGACTAACCAGGATCATATTTTATAATCCAGAAGTTAACAGACAACTCAAAATTTTTGGATTTTTTTTTCAATAAATGAATAACAAAAAAGTAAAAACTAAAAAAATGCACATGTAGAAAATTAAAAAAACTAGTGTAATTTTTTCAAATATTTTTTTTTTATGATTTGCTGTTTAAAAAAAAAATTCAAAAATTTTCAGACGTCCGCTAACTTTACTGTCATTCATATTTTTTGGAGAAAAATTTATAATAAAATTTTTTTATTAGAATTAGAAATTTATTTTTTCTGACAAATTTTATGGGTCATAAATTCTTTTAGAAGTTTATCAAAATAAATATTAAAGTTTTTTATTTACTGAAACTTTTTTCTAATAAAAATGTATATTGAGTTTTTTGGGCTTGAAAAAAAACGCGGGTTGAAAAGACAATTTAAAATTTTCTGTATAAAAGAAAATATAAAATAAGTATTTTAGTAGTGTTTTCATAGAATGATATAAGTTGCAAACAATTTACATCAATGATATGAGTTATTTATTATGTTTGTTCATGTGCATTAGGGAAAATGTATATAAACAACAAATTTAATGCGACTTTTGCTCTGGCATTGACTAAATATACATTTAATAATTTTTACATGCAATAAATTTTTTTTTTATTCGTTTAGGTGTTTGAAATCAAAGTGAAAGTTTTTCCTCTTTCTTTTTTCTGTTTCAATGAATATTGAAATTATCGATTAATAAATTTTAAAGTAATTAGCTGATCGTTATTGTCGTAGTTTAAATTTATTTACGCGTTAAATTTGCCGCATTGCAATATTGATCTTTCTATAAGTATATTTCAAGGACAGGGTTTGCATGTTTTTTGATCTGCATTAATTTTAATAGCCAGAGAAATTTAATCTGATTCTGAAGTTCCAGTCGATCGAAATTATTCAATTGCGTTAATTAGTTATTTTATCATATAATCAAATTTTATACTGACACAAATTGAATTTCAATTTAAATTATTTTGGCAACATAAAGTTTACTAACTTTAGTCTAATTTTTGGTGATAAAAGAGGTCAATTTTTAATTGATTATTATTATTATTTTTTTTTCAATTGTGAAAGATCAACTCCATGACTACCACTGGGTTTTAATGAACTCTGACCCTACTGATAATGATAGAGCCTCGGAAAAAATTTGTTTGTTTGTTATTATCAATTAACAATTCGTTAACTGAAATATAAAAATTATAACACAGTTAAGTATATAAAAGTTACTTTAATTTGTAATCATATGTAAAAATAATTGCTCAATAAATTATAATAATAAATTTACATATTTTGTATGCATCAACTATATACATATATATGTTATGTAATAGTGTGAATTGGATAAATTATTTTGGATAATTTCGAGCGGAAAGTTCATCATAAATTTGAATTTATTTAAATTTTTACTAGACAATAATTTTAAAAAAAAGTAATTAATTTTCATTAGATATTTTTTTTGAAATATATGAAAAAATGTAAATTGTAGCTGGTGATGGACAAGAAATTTTTATTGCCTACAAATTTGAAGTAATGAGAATTTTGAGTTGATTTAAATGTCAAAATTTTTGATAATTTTTGGAGCGGCAATTTTTTTTAAACTTAAAACGACTGTAACTTTTGGATTATTGGCTGTATGAAATTTTTTGTAGAGACTAAAATTGTAGAAAATTAAATTCTCTACAATTTTGATGTCTGCAAAAATTTCGATATAACCGGTAGTTTAAAAGTTACAGCTGTTTAAAGAGTGACACAATTTTTTTGAACATTTATTGCAAGACAAAGGACTATATTTTTAAATGTTGATATCTTTTAAACTATTGATCCTACGGTAATTTTTGTATAGGCCAAACTTATAGGAAATTAAATTTCCTACAACTTTTGTATCTGCAAAAATTTCGATACAATCAGCCCTTTAAAAGTTATAGCCGACAAAAAAATAAAATTGTTGAAAAGTCAAATTTCTGTCAACAATTAAAATTCAAATTGTTAAATAAATTTCTAGAGGCACTAAATAATAACAATAATTGAACACAACTATAAATCGACGAGCTATGTGTGTATTTTTCGTCGGCCTATTTATGGCCCGCATTGAATGGAGCTAAAGACGATAATATCCCAAAAAGTAAAAAAGCAAAGAAAGAAAGATTTTAAAATAAATCTTCAGGATAAATAAAGACAGCAGATCAGCAGGTCAAAAATTTCTACCATGCAAAACAAAAAATAATTATAAAAACTTACACATCAAAGTTTATTGTCGCATTCGTATCATCTCCATATCCGGTTATCATTTTTAAAAATAATTAAATTACTTAAAACGCATTAAAAACAATTAATTAGAATCACTTGTTGTATTAATTACGAAACAATAATCACAACAGCGCGTTCTTACTTTCCATAAAAATAAATGCCGACCTAACCGTCAACTTTTGAATCCTAATTCAAAATGCTCTCACCAGAGGCGCGCACGCGCTGACTAGAGGCGCGCGCGCACTCACTAGTTTTTTAATTTTTACCATAAAATTATCTAGTGACATTTTTTATTACCAGTCTTGAAATTAAAAAATTAAAAACTAATTAATTGATTAA
This sequence comes from Microplitis manilae, assembly GCA_030273425.1. Lineage (NCBI taxonomy): Eukaryota > Metazoa > Arthropoda > Insecta > Hymenoptera > Braconidae > Microplitis > Microplitis manilae. The sequence continues at coordinate 23,494,172 of CP092726.1, forward strand.
TTAATTAACTAAATTATCAATAAAATTATAAATAAATTAAAAAAAAAATAAAAACAACGAAAAGAAATAAATAAAAAATTTGAATTTAAAATAAATGACATGTACGAGTACTTAAAATTACTTTTAATTATTATTTTATCAATAATAATAACCTGCTGCATAACTTTATTGGTTTATAAATTAGTTTACGTGATAATGTGGACACTATTTGTGTGTTTTTGTGTTAATTTAATAATAAATATTGAGTTAAAAAATTAATTTTAAAAATCTCATTTTCGCGGGCTTATTTTAAAATAAAATTTAACGTTACGTCATTTAATGGCAGCCGTGTGCTAGTTGCCAGTGTCAGTGTCTGGATCAGTGATATATATTTATGTGTAATAATGAATTCTAGCTCGAGTGTGATGACAATTAACACGTAGTCTAAGTAAATAATAAAATCCAAGACATATGTGAGCTCGGGAGTTATTAAAATTATTCGACGATGCTGATTATTTATTTATTTTTCGGCTTGAGGATTTTTAGTGGCAAGTGTCTTACGGTGTGACGTTGACAGGTGGGATCTGTCATAAAAAAATTAAATAATAATAATAATAGTTATTATTAATTGAAGGATAATTGATAGCTGGTAAAATGTTTGCCAGTTTGAAAAATAAAATAGGAAAAGAAATAGGCAATGATGTTACTGCTGTTGTCAGACATGCTGGATCTGTGAGGGGAATTAATTCAAGACATGTGTCACAGGTAGATAATATTTTATTAATTACTTATTTAAATGGTTTGCTAATTTATTTATTACATTTATTTAGACCGGGTCATCAAGCAGCGTAAGCGGGTCGCAATTGTCGTTGGACGAATCTCAGGACAGCAACACGGTGTCATCACCGGCAATAAATTTAAAACGTGAAAACAGTTTCGAGTTTAAGTTAAATGATGGAACGGAGCTGTCGGCTAAGGATATCAAGAGACTGGAGATCAGAGAGGACGAGTGGCGAAAGAGGCTGGCGAAAAAAGAGCTCGAGTACCAGAAGAAACTTGACAAGAAGGACGAGGAGTGGAAGATAAAAATGTTTGAGAGAGAGAAGGAGTGGAAGAAGGCCGTGGAGAAGCTCGAGAAGGACAAGCAGAAGCTGGACGACGGGAGACTCAAGGCGGAGAGCGCAAAGCTGCTGCTGGAAGCCGCGCTCAGGGACGCGGAAGGTAAACACTTGCGGTGATTACGTGTCTTGGTTTTACTGGTCACTTCCAGATGCTATCTGTGGATTATTGTTTTTTTTTAGAGTATAAAAAAAAGTTGTACAGCTTTCAAGAGGACGCGGAGCAGTTGGAGGGGTTCCAGACTCAAGAGATGGCTAAAATTAAACACTTGGTATGGATTTATTAGTTGGTGATTATATTGTGAGATATTTTTTTATTTGCTGGTGTTGTAGCTGCTGGCCAAGGAGCAAGAGGTTGAAGAAAAGTCACACAATTTGAAATCTGCGCTGGCGGAGATTGATAGTCTCAAGACGGAGTTGACGAGACTGAGACGTTATGAACAAGAATTAAATGACATACAGGTAAATTATTTATCTGTCATTTTTTTAAGTTTGTTTTTGTTTTTTAACTGAGTTACTTTTTGTTTAACTGAGTGAGTTTTATTGAGGGGAGGTTCGGAAGTTTATTGGTCCGGTCGATGGTAATTGAGTTGACGTTACCTCGGCTTATAAATTATGATTTTTTTTATTTATAGAAAATAAAATTACCAACAAATCAGATAATTTTTGTGACCACTAAACCTCCCCTTAAATTATTTTTAATACTAATTACAATATTATTTTTATTATTATTATTATTATAATTAATAATTTATGATTATTTGCTTAATGTATTTTATTTAAGTAGCGTAAAAAAAAAATAACGGGGCTTTGCAATAAAGTTGCCCACTCGCTTAATTATTTATCAAGTGTGATAATAATTTGTGCTTTATGTCCTTTACTGCCTAAATATTTATTTACGCACTTTTATGCGCCCTTTTGTTTATTTATTATTTTAAAACTACACAGCATCACATCCCATTTTACACGTGTATTCGTCCAACTGATAGATAATCATCTGTCTAAATAAATATTACCAGTAAATAAATAAAATTATTAAATAAAGAAATAAAAAATGTGAAAAAGAAGACAAATTACATACACTGAAGATACGAGATTATTTAAAAATCGCGGTTAATTACCGCTAATTTGCTGCTACTGCTGAAGCTAGAGGTACGTTTTTTTTTTACCACAACAGCTTATCCGCTAGCTAATTTTACTTATTTATAAAAATAAAATATTTAAAAACAATGTTTGTATAAATAAAATAATTCTATAAGTCTACGGGTCTAAACTTTGCATACTATTATCATTTAATTATTCAAATCAGCATGTAATGGTTAAACTGATAACATATCTCTGGTTTTTATTTTTTATGCTTTATATCTCGAACTTAAGACAATTAATTAAAACACTAATTGCTTTATGTGTACTTAGGTAAGAGCTTTATCTATTACATAAGTAAATTAATGATCTAATAGGCTAATTAATTGATCAATTAATTAATCAGTAAATTAATTAATTAGTTAATGAAATAATTCCAGGACAAAATGGAGTCTCTCCGTCATACCACGCAGCGGGAAAAGTCGCAACTGACAGGCGACCTGGAGCACACTAAGGAAGAAGTCCGTCATTTATTGACAAAAGTATCAGTACTCGAACAGAGATTGGCGTTGGAGTCAAACGACCAGTCGACAGTCGATGACCGAATAGCCGATTTAATGCGCGAGCGTACTCTGCTAGAACGTAAACTAGAGGAAACGCATTTGCATTTGTCGGATATTAAAACCAGTTGGTCAAGTACGATATCAAACCTCGAGACCCAAGTAGGTCGACTTAGCAGGCAGGCTGGGGAAGAGGGTCTTGAGAGACGACGTGTCGAGGAGGAGAACGATAAATTGAAGCACCGGGTCAAGCAACTCGAGGAGGAAATTGAGGTGAACAATGTTGTCATGGCAACTAAAGACGCTAAATTATTACGCATGGCCGAAAGCATCGACGAAATGGCCACGGAACTTAAAGAACTCCGGGCCAGCGTTGATGACGAGGTCGAAGAGTTTAAGCGACAAATTGTGAGTTACCGCGATGTCTGATTGATTTATTCAAGGCTATGCATGCGTTTGTTTTTTTTTTAGCAAAACCTTTGGTTTCGTTAATTGTTTACTTAATTAATTACCTGTCCAATTAATTGATTGACTTAATTATTAATTATACCGCTGAGTCTACTGATGCTAGTATTTTTTTAAGACTGTAAAAGTAGTTACTGCTATTGACCGTCATATTTTTATTATATTTTATTTGAGTTATCGTATGTATTAAATATAATTAATTATTAATTGTTACGTTGAACAAAATTTTATTTTAATTATTAATCTTTACTTAATTGACTTGAGTTTTTTTTAAATTAATGGTTAAATTATGCAGGCTGGTGATTTTATTACATTTCTTTCTGAACTTCTCCCAGAGAGAGAATGAACCTCGGGAATCCCCCACTGCCTATTACTTCTAAACTGCGCATGCGTAAGAAAAGTGGGGGAATTTTTAGTACATGGAACACCCAGAGTGGGAGTAAAAACCGAAAACACCCGAGGTACTTTCTCTTATTCGGATAATTTTAGGTTATTCTAGAATTTTTTTATTTTAGAGATGGAAAAATTTTCCATGAAGCGCAAATTTAAAAATAGTTCAAAAATTGGCGGGTAATTTGAAAAATTAAAAATTATTCGAGTCGCTCACCCCCAATGTATTGATTTTCATCAACTAAACACCGACTTTAGAATTCTACTGACTGTTTTACTCCAAAAGATTAAAAAAAATGTCGAATGTCACCAAAAGCCTGCATAATTACCTAACGCATGTGATGCTTAATGCTTTGCACTTTTTTCTTCAATTAAAAAAAAAAACAGAAAGTTTTTCTGCTTAACTGCTTATCTAATCGGGCATGCGAAAGATCTTAAGCTCGATAAATAAAACATTACAGGAAACAAACAATAAAATATATATTTTATTAATACATGACAAGTGGGACAAATTTATTTAGATTTAAAAACATCACAACTATATTTCACTTACATAATTAATTGATTAATTATTTTATAATTACTTGGTTGTTATTTTTATGTAATTTTTAATTATGTATATTTTTAAATTTATTAAATAAATCAGCAATTAATTATACTTTTTAATTATTTTTAGCTTTAGTCTTTATTTTAAATCCTTGGTCCTTTTTTCGGTGTCCCAGTGTCCTATTAATTATTTCCACAGCTTTATTTTTTTGAACACGTGTGTAAAGTGCACATGAACACAATTATTATTATTATTATTTGCAGGTAAATTTTAATTAATTGTTTTTTTTTTTTTGTAATTAATTACACAATTGCACGCGTGTTATGATTTTAATTATTTAATTAAGGAGTTTAATTATTGAAATATATTTTAATGATTGGGAAATTTTTGTGTTTTAATTAGAAATCATCTTCCGAAGAAATCCAGAGCCTGAGGAATGAACTAGAAGAAGCGGGAAAAAAATTGACGGCATCGGTAACTGAACTGACGTCACTGAAATTATCGTACGAAGCGGAGAAAGAAAATAACTCGACGCTGCACATGCAGTTGGCTCGTCTGAGAGAAAATTTGGAGGCAGAGAGAACCAGCAGCGCAACGCTGAGAGTAAACTTGGAGAAGGAACAGAATGAAAAGGATTCGGCGCTGCTGAGAAATGCGCAAATGTCACAGAACTTTGAAATCGCAAAGCAGGAGCAGAGGACGCAGGAAATTGAGAACATTGAGCTGCAGACTAGGATTGAGTCCTTGGAAGAATCACTCAGGCAGGCGAACTCGCAGAAGGAGGTCGCGGTAAAAGATTCAGAGGAAATGAAGACGAGGGTCATGCAATTGGAGGCCATGGAACTGGATCGCGAGCTCAGTAAAGATAAAGAGAACAGTTTGAAAGTCAATTTGGCGGGATTGGAAGATCAGTTGAATGATAAAAACAAAGTAAGTTTTTATTGACGATATAAAAGTTTAAATTTACCGCTGGTTAATTATTGTTTAAATTTCAAAAAAAGTTCTGTTTGTTTTGGATTTTTTTTACGCTCTTGGTTTTCGGGATCACTATCGGGGAAATAAAGACAAAATTTTGTCACGTGATTTATTTGTATGTATGTAAATAAATAAAATTTCTGTAACAGACAATAAAAGTACTGCAGCAAAGGTTAGCAGACATGAAAAAAACACTTCAGCGAGAATTACGAGTTCCGTCATCATCATTTGACAATGACGTTGACTCGGCAGCTATTCTCACTCCAAGTTCATCAAAGACAGTCACTGCCAAACATTCAAATTCTCAAGAAGACGATGTTAATTTCAAATATCTCAAACATGTACTGATTAAATTTTTAACCAGTAGAGAATATGAGGTAAGTACTTGTACTTTATACTTAATTGTCAACAATAAATTTAAATTAATTAATATTTTTTTAAGGCATTACATTTAACGAGGGCCGTTGCGACATTACTTCACTTCTCACCCGAGGAAGAAAGACTACTTCAGGAAACGCTCGAGTGGAAAATGTCTTGGTTCGGGACTCGGCCGAATTTGGGGTTTGGACAGACCGCGAAAGCCATTCCCCCTAGCTGATAATAAATATATATTTTTATTTATTGATTATTATATTGTTTTACTCTCGGCTTTTAATCTATCCATCATCACATTCCAATTTTATAATGGCTATTTATATTTATAGATAAATAATTGTACAATTAAAAATAAACTACGAGTTTTAGTTTTAGTTTAATGTAAAATGATATTAATATATTGTAAATTTTTGTTATTAAAATTAATTATTGCCAATTTGTTGAGTTTTTTTTTAATTCTTTTAAGTTTTATTTTATATGTATAATATATTTAAGTAAAATTTAAGGAAAATTCAGAAACATTTAACATACAAAACATATACTACAAAACATACAGACATTAATGACGGTGATAGTATATACATTAATGTTTCATGTACCGCTTAGCACAGCACCAGTTACTGTTTCAAAAGTAATAGTACGTGTTAAGCTATAACTCACTCTTGTTATAATATTAATCAGTCATGTTAAAATGTATTTTTCCCTATATTATTTGTCAATTATTGTGCAGAACAGTAACCAGTACTATTTAGTTTTTCCGTGCAAATAAATTTGCTTAAAAAATGATAAACTTTTGAGAAATATATACATTATAACATTATTAATTTGAAGAGTATTCTATTATATGAACTAAAGAAACATTGAGTTGTAGGACTACTGATAATCCTCGTCTTCTTCACCTTCTGGCTTGAAAGCTTTCATTTTATTACAAGAATATGCAGGTGACCTGAAAATAAAAATAAAATTAAAGTTTAATTATTTGATCATATTTAAGAATCGTTTTTAGATAAATTGATCCAAGCTTTTCTCTGAGATAAAAGTCCTAAACGCAATATAAAAACAAAGACCCGATGCGTCGCTCTATAAACTAATGAAGTACACTCTAATTTTTTGGTAATTTCCGTTTGTTTACGAGAGAAACTTTGACAAAGTTCCCATTTACTGTGCAAGGGCAACAAAGACAGTACCGTTCACTTGAGTGCGAATAGAGAAACAAATTTAAATGCGTCTCAATAAAAGACAAGTAGTTCTATATATTAAATTCAAGTATTACCTGGATATAGACTCAAATGCTGATTGTGAACATTCTGACCATGACCGAGGATTTACCGGGGTCACACAAGTTTCCATCTTTTCAAGATCCATTATATGGCCTGATCCACAGTTGAGTACATCATCTTTACCAATATTGAATCTGCGACACGTTCATCACATACTTTTATTATATATTATTTTCGGAGAATAGTTAAAACGATGTATAATGTTTAACAGACATGTGTTATTTTATTGTTATTATTTATTACCTTTCGGCGATCATTTGTGTAACATGCAAGCTAAAGAATGGGCCATATTGAATGAGTCCACCAGATGACGTAGAAGGAGAATTGCAGTCATTTTTTATGATTGCGCCAGTTTTTGATATTTTTTCATTGCTCTGGTCGCAAATATAACGGCTGATGAGAGAAAAAAAAATAATACAGCATTAGACGGAGATTTAAATGATCGATTGGAAAATTCAGGATTTAGACCTTTGTAGATCTTAATTATTTTTTGCTGGGCGGAAAATTATTTATATTTTTTTCAAAATTTACGGTAATGATTAAAATATTTCATGATAAGTTTTAATTAGGAACTGTAAAATAATAGTTTTTTCTCCGTGTATTTGAAATAATAAAGTAGAGACAATAAATATGATTTTACAGGGTAAAAATAAAAATAATAACCTGGTCACGAAGAGAAAAAAGTCGTATGATAAATTTTCAAATCGAACTTTATTTTCTTGTAACCAATTGCTCAGGTAGCGTAAGCTTGCACTAGACTGATAACAGGATTCTTCCCACATTGGCATTTTCGGTGTTTCTTGTAAGATGAAAATATCTGAACGCTAAAAAAAACAAAAAATATAATTTAGTAAATGGGCTAACAGTGGGAAATATTGACTGAGCTCCATTTAAATCCAAACATCTAAGTACCCTCCGAAAATACTATAATTTATACCTGTGGTAAAACTATTCCGGAAATACGTAGTTTTATTTTAATATGTTGTAACTTATTTAAATTTGCAGCCACTATATTCAGTTGTTTTAGTATGGAATCAGAGAGAACATTTGAGTCCTTATTAATTTCATTTAATCTCCAATCATAAATTAGTAATATATTTACGACATATGTATCTAGAATAAAATGAAAAATATTAGTTATAATTATTAATATTTTCCTTTGTCGATTCATTTTATTTTTTTTCATGATACCAGAACTTAGTTTCAGTGTCTTTGCAGCAAGTCGAAAGCTGCTGACACTGAAACTTTGAGTTCCAATGCAGGTAATCACGAAAAATATTCTGTAACGCAGGATAAAACACGATTTCGGACTGCAAGTGATGTCATTCCTTGCCTGCGACTCGGACAGCCAACTTCACTCTGATCTGAAATAGTTTTTTTCATCCCTTGTCACACAATATACCATCTCTATTACTTACTACTGATGTCGACATCTGAATTTGTATAATAATTATAGGTCGGTGTTGCCTGAAATTTCTAGAAAAATATAATTATTTTTATAATTGACGTCACAGTGATATTGATAAGATAACATATAATTAAAATAAGTTCGTTTATGTTAGTTACATTCAAGTCGGATTCAACTTTCATAAAATTGTAGCGTGAAAAATCAATCCGATGAACGTAAGTGTTGGGACCCAGGATCAAGTTTTTGTAGCCTGATTCATTATCCTTCTCGACATCAGTAGCTACTGGCATTTTGTAGCATTCAAAATTTTTGTTGCTGCAATATAAGTTTTATTATCAGATAATATTTAAGTTAAAGAATTTTGTTGTGGAAAATGAAATATAATAATTACTCGATAATTTTCGCGAAATCGGCTTTTGAACATCGAGACCATTCACTGAATTTTAAATACTCGCCATCCTTTCCAAGATTCATATAAGAGCCGCTGAAATCGTCGGGACCATCTGTGCATTCATTATTGGAGTCACTTCTAACACCAAATCTATAACAGAGTAGTTATTTGCAAATATCACACGTGTATAGAATAAAAAATATCAAATCCGAAATTTTTTCGAGGGCCCTGACTATACTTTTATGTTAAAGTATTAGAGTTAGATAACTGGGCTAGTCTTATCCCTGTTTAAAAATATTGATTGAAAAAAATTAAAAATGATGAAATTTGAATTCGTTTCAATCGATATACAGTTCGCATGGAGTGACCGCTTCTCAATTATTTTCAATCAGTATTTTTAACCAGAGATAGGCCAACCTTTCTCTAACTTCTTTTTTAATTGAACTTTTAATAGTAAAACGTAATTTTTCTTACTTTTCAGCTATCATCTGTGTAAGATGCACTTCAGAATTAATATTGTTAGTATAAAAGAGTCCACCCGATGGATAACCTGAATCACCTTTGTTTATGCAATCTATATTTTTCTTGACATAATGTGAAGGCCCGTCCAATAATCCATTATATGAACTACATACACGTGGCCTCTCGGCATATAAGCTTATAGACAAAAAAAAATAATTGTATATTAATAAGTATAAATGGTTTTAAATTTTTATATAAAAAAGATTTCTTTTAATTTTGAAGCTGATAAAAAAAACTGTGTATTTATTATTTTCAATACGATTTCGCTGAGCAAATTAATTAGGTTTGGACGCCTTATTCAACACCTTAACGAAGTCTATAAGAAGTTCTCAAGGTGTTGAATCAGCCACCTAGTGAACTCAGTGAGACGTCTAAGAGTTCTTTTTTCTGACTTGACAAATAAGACTTCAGTATGAATTTACCATGACGTCATAAAGAGCTCCTAATTTTGACTTGATTAAGAAAATAAAGAAAAGAATACATTTAGACGTCACAAAACTGACGTCTATTTATCAAGTCTTCAAGAACTCTTTATTAAGAGTACTTAAAAATTTCCTTTTTAATTTAACTTTTTATAGCAAGACGTAAATAATTTATTTTACCGTTCATCTTCTACTTTTGTAGGACGAAGTTCTGTATCGAACCCGTAATCAAAGTAAACGGTCCTAAGCTCTGTTCGAATCCGCTCATTTAATTCTGCACATTCCATATTTTTCTTGAGATAATCCGGAGGCCCGTCGGATAATCCATTGTTTTGATGACATAACCGTTTACTAATAGACAAAACAATTGATCGTATGTTAACAAGTTTAAATGGTTTTACGACTGCCGAAATGACAAGAATAGTTAATAAAACTTACTTGGATGCAAAAATGAACATGTCATAGTCAATCTTGCTTAATGTTGCTGAATTATCAAACAACCACTCACTTAATTTATCATATGCTGAATTAATACCATAACACTCAAGAGTTCCAAGGGATACTTCACGCCTTATTGTAAAAGCCGTAGTATCTACTTGCTAAATGTAAAATTATTATTTACTAATTAATATCAAGTTACCTCTATAGAGTTATCTATGTAATAGGTATAATTTTTTTTACCTTCATTTTAAGAACTCCGGAAATATGTAATTTTATTTTAGGATTACCTAATTCATCCATACTTGAAGCCGCGTAATTAAAATCGCCTAAGACACTATCGGTGTAAAAGATTTCGTTATGTTCATTTCCGTTGGGATTATCAAGAATTAGTAGTATATTTAAAACGAATGTGTCTGGAATAGGAAAAATAAATATAATCATTTATTCTGATTTTAGATTACACGGAAAGAAAATTATAGGGAGTATTCCTATGCATTATAGGAATGGTTCCTATAATAGTATAGGAATTGTACCCATACTGTTATAGGAATGGTTCCTATATATTATAGGAACCACCCCTCTACCATTATGGGAACCATTCCTATACTATTATAGGAACGATTTCTATAACATTATGAAAATGGGAATAGCTCCTATAATTATAGGAATGGTTTCTATAATTCATGGGAATAGTTCCTATACTATTATAGGAATAGTTCCTATAATGGTAGAGGAATAGTTCCTATAATGGTAGAGGAATCGTTCCTATAATTATAGGAATGGTTCCTATAATTTATAGAAATCGTTCTTATATATTATAGGAACCATTCCTATAATATTATAGTAACTATTCCTATAATAGTATAGGAACCATTCCTATAATACTATGAAAATGGGAATAGTTCCTATAATAGTATAGGAATGGTTCCTATAATTATAGGAATGGTCCCTATAATATTATAGGAACTATTCCTATAATTATAGGAATGGTCCCTATAATATTATAGGAACTATTCCTATAATAGTATAGGAATGGTTCCTATAATTTATAGGAATCGTTCTTATATATTATAGGAACCATTCCTATAATATTGTAGGGACCATTCCTATAATTATAGGAACCATTCCCATAATTTTCTTTCCGTGTAGTCCCTTTTTTTTCATTTTTTCCGACGGTACTCACTACTGCGGTCGTTGTTACGATTGTTGTAATGTTTATAAGCCTGAGTTGCTCTGAATATCTGACAAAATTTCAAAATATTATAATTATTATATCAAAATCTATTAATTATGATTTGTAATTGAGATAATATAGTTTTCTTATATTGGCTTACATCTGATTTTTCTGTTAATTTTACTTTATTTCCATTGGTACTTTCCATATAATAAACCGGAGTATTTGGACTTATCATAAAAACTTCAAATGGGTAATCATCGGCATTGGTAATAACAGTATTCGTAGCAGCATTTATTATCACAATTATTATTAATTTAACTATCAAATAATTTACACCGAAAGCTATAATATAAAGAGAAAAAATTTATTTCATAGTTAAAATTTATTAAATTTATGATAAATAAATAAAATTTCCTTACCCATATTATAAAATGACTTTATGTACTTTAATAATGTACAATTTAAATGTATGACCCTTTAACTGAAGTAATTATCTAGAGAAGTAAATTGACACTGCCGACTTTATATGACCGCTGAGACCCAAAAATACAAAAGTATGTGCAGTCAGAAATTTCGTTAATAGTTCTTAGTAAAGCTCTAACGTAGATAAGATACGTCGTGCGTCAATAAAAATTCATTATATCACGATATTGTCGCACACGATAATATATTTTCGGAACCTATTGTCCATTATCACATTTCAAGTTTATAAAGGCTATTATAATTATGTAGGGGAAGGGGGGGGGGCAGAGTGGGCCCCTTATGGAAAATAATTGAAATATCGTTGTTTTTCATCGCGTTTACTCATTTTTAGGCCCTTGATACTTATTTTCACTTCATTATGCTGCGTCGATTAAAATTGAAAAATCGAAAATTAGGGGCAGAGTGGGCCCCCCACAAAAATTAGGCAAAAAATTTATTTATTTTATTTTCCGTCAAGTTATGACCTCCGTAATGTTTTTATCATATTCTAGGCAAATATTTGATATGTGGGGCAAAATGGACCACCCGAAAAAAAAAATTGTGACGAAAAAATTTTTTATTTTTCGTTTTCAATTTTTTTCGAGTGGTTCATTTCACCCCAAATATTACATATTGGCCTTAAATATGATAAAAACGTTATAGAGGTCATAACTTGACGGAAAATAAAAAAAATTTTTTTTTTATAATTTTTTGAGAAAGGCATCGTCGTGCCCCAGGCTCTCCTACACGCTGAAAAAAAAGTGGTAATACTTGCCATCTTAATGAAGTAACTATTCCTATCCTTACATTTTAATGATTCTCATTCTTTTATGTTAACTATTACTATCGAAGATGGTAAGCATTCGTATCTAGATAGTAATCATTCCTATCCGTGATGACAACCATTACTATTTTAGAAGGAAAAATTAAAAATTTTTCAGACATAAGAAATATTACGATCTAGATGGTAACTATTACTATCGGCAATAGTAATTGTTGTTATACGAGAAACCCCGAGTCGAAATTAAAAAAATAATTTGAGCCTCTAAGTCCTACTGGAAGGCAAGGAGGCTAAAATTTTTGTTTTAGACTATGATGACCTATACATCAGAACCATAATTTCGGCCTAAACTTGGTACTTTTGTCCGCTTTTACCATGTTTAGGTTGAAATTATTGTTCTAAAACCATAAAATTAGCCTCTAGAGCCTAAATTTGTACCGTCAGAACGATTTTTATTGGTTGATGCGAAATAGGTAAGGGGAAAGAAGAGAAAGGGGAAGAAATTCAAATCAAAATGGCTGCCGGGAGCGGGAAAAATAAAAAATAAAAAAATCATTCTTTTTAATAATTTATTAAAATTTTTAGGAATTAGAACAGAAAGTTACTCAAATTATTAATTCACTAGAGTAATTTTTTGTTTATTACTCTCATTAATTTTTATTCAAATTTCTGAGAATTCTAATTATTGGAGATAATAGTAAATAAAAAATTCTATAAAATTTAATGGTTCAAATATTTATTTAATTACGTATTTTTTATTAAAAATCATTTATTATGGACTCATATTTTTTACGTAATGTTTATTTCTCATTTGCTAAAATGAGTTTTAAAAAAAATCATAAAGTTCTTTTTCGTGTCAATGATTGAACACTTTTTTGTATAATTTTAAAAGAATTAATATACAAAAATGTTAAATTGACACATAAAAGTGTCAAATATTTGACACCAAAATTTTTAACACAAAATTTTTTGATAAAAAGACGCAAAATTTTTTATTGTGCAAGCTGTATTTTTGCTCTATGCCAAATTATTGAAAATTATAACTTTTGATATTGAATCAATTTAATATGCTAACGTTAATAAAAAATCACATGCTTATTGCTACTTACATGTAATATTCTATGATTCATGAATCAATTTTTGTAACATTAGATGTCTAAATTTAAACTCTATTTAAAAACTTACAATTTCTCAACTTATACCGCTTTAAAAATTTTCTAGAAATCAAGTAGATCTATTTTATAGTTTTACTTGATTAAACATAAAAAATTATAATTTGTCACGGTTGGAAAAATTTTTCAAGTCCATTTTTAGACTTCAGAAATATTCAACTCTGTCAAAATTTTTCAAAGTCTAAGAATGGTCTTAGAAAATTTTTTCGACTGTGATATATCTATGTTCTGTTAAGTAAAACTGTAAAATTGACCTAATTATTCTCATAGTAGGCTGTAGAACCAAAAAAAATTGTTTCGTGAGCAACGGTAGGCTCTGGAGGCTCAAAATACTGTTCTAAAACACTAATTTATGACTTTATACCCTATTTTTAGGACATTGAGGGTTAAAATATAGTTTTACATTCAGCGGTCAGTACAACAACAATGGAAGTGAGGCTTTTGAGGCTCAAAATATTATTTTAATTTCGACTCGGGACGAATTGTTAACATAAACACATGATAATAATTATCACATACACGATGGTAATCATCATTCCCTATCGCGAGATGGTAATAGTTAGCATTTTTTTTTCAGCATGTATCTTTAACTTTCTTGATAAATTATATTTAATGAACAGTTTTGGTGGTCTATTTTATTCTTCATTATTTAAGAAATTTCAATAAGCTTATTATCCGTCCGAATTTATTGACGTATAGAAAATTTTGAGGGGTCCACTGTGCCCCCATATTTTTTGAAGTTTTTAAAATTTTAAGGGGCCCACTCTGCCCCATGGGGCCCACTTTGCCCCCCCCCTTTTTCTATAGATTGCTCAAGCAAAATCTCAATTTACATCGAAAAAAAAAAAAATTCTCACCACATATGAGCACTTAATTCTAATGCTAAGTACTTTCCATTTGATTTCAAAAATTTCCCATTTTAAATACACGTAAATTAAATTACTTTTTTTTTAACTTTCTGATACTCAGTTGCGTTTCATAATATCAATGCGGTTTTGGTCGCAAATTGTCGGGCATTTGATGCTCTTCAAAAGTGCTTATAGTTACTTGGTTGTCATTCCAGCTGTTTCACTTGTGTTCGTTGCGGAAGTCATTTTTCCTATGAAATTGACCTTTATTGGCTTGCAGAACATAAACCAATGAAAGTACACTAAAAATGTTAATGGAAATTTTATAGGAAATTTTATTCCCTTAAAAAAAAGTCCTATGAGTCAAGTCGCTAAAGTCCATAGTTTTCGAGTTATAGTCGTTTTAATAATTTAAAAAATAAAATATCAATTGTCACTTTTTTTTTTTATATTATATTTTTCAAATTATGAGTTCCGCAACGAACACAAGTGAAACAGCTGGAATAACAGCTAAGTAACTATGAGCACTTTTGAAGAACACCAAATGCCCGACAATTTGCGACCAAAATCGCGTTGATATTATGAAACGCAACTGAGTATCAGAAAGTTAAAAAAAAAAGTAATTTAATTTACGTGTATTTTAAATGGGAAATTTTTGAAATCAAATGGAAAGTACTTAGCATTGAAATTAAGAGCTCATATTTGGTGATAATTTTTTTACGTAAATTAATTAGTTAATTATTAAGTAGATTGTTAATAAAATTCTACAGTGCAATGACGTATGTTTATGTTAATATTTTTTATTTAAATTATTCAATAATAGTTTTTCAAATGTTTCAAAAAAATTTATATCGACTTTCAATTCATCGGCTTTCATTTCATAAAAATAAAACATTAAACCTAAAATATATTTTATTGAGAAGATAAAATTCTTATGAAAAATAATTAGATATCATAATTTATAAGAAGTAATATATTAATTTAATTCTTATTAAAATGGAGACTGAAAATATTCAAGCGTAAATATATTTTTAATTATTTATTTTTTAAGGGAAATTTATTTGAGTTTTTTAGGTGAATTATAATTTGGTTATTAATTTTCAGCGAAATAAAAGAAGAAAATATAACGCGTTATGAATGGACTGGAGACGTAAAGACCGATAACATATCGGTCGAATCTGATGAATTTTTTCTCACGAACACAAAGAACTTTGAGTGCAGTATTTCAATGAAGCTTGACGTGTACAAAAATCTTGTCATATCTGTGAAGAAAAGTTATTATCAGGCAGCACGAGCGACTATATCGATCTTTTCATTAAAAGATAAATTATTAGCAACTGTTTCAACCGAAAATTGGAAAAAATACTGTGAAGTTCCTAAAATATTGAATGCTATTTGGGAACTGGGTCCAGCTATTGAAACTGAATTGACTGCAGATTCTAATTCTGACGACGATGACGAAGTAGATAGTGTCTCATCATGTCGTTACGTTAGAAAAGCAGACAATGTACAGAAAAGTATGCATTACGTTAGAAAAGCAGCAAAGCAATGTACAGAATCAGGGAATCGGCGATTAATTAATTCGGACTCATGTCCTGAAAAATTACCAGCTTACAACATAGCTCTGGTATGTATTATCAAGTGGTTTGGCTTCACTGACGATTTTTATTCATCACTGAGTCTACAAAAAAGCCTGCGCGATTACTATCTTCAATCGGATTTCTCTGATTTGGAAATAGAAATCGGGGATGACACTTTGCCGGTCCACAAAATAATTCTCGTTGCTCAAAGTGAGAAATTTCTAAAAAAAATAAACGATGACAATGCGTCGATTGAGATAAATGACGTCGACATTGAAACAATGAAAGAAGTTTTGATGTTTTTGTATACCGGCAAAACCAAAGCCGCTGAAGACACCGAGGTCGCTCTGAAAGTGTTCACCGCTGCTACGAATTACAAAATTCTTCAACTGAAAAGTTTGTGCGAAAATACCTTAATAAGGAATATTGCAATCGATAATGTCCTCGCGATTATTGATGTCGCTTACGAATTAAAAGCGACGAAACTGTACGAGGAATCGTTGGCTTACATGGCTAAAAATCGTGAAGAAATTTTAAAATTAAAAGATTTTAAAAATAATTGCGTTAATAATCCGGAAATGATGTTTCAGTTTATGGAGCTCATCATCTCTCAAAAATAATCGTTTGAATTCTTTATTGTGATTTTCATCAGTTAATAAATTAATTTAAAAACAAAAAAAAACATGATAAATTTGTACAGTTTAAAAAGTATATACATTAAACATTGAATTTCCAGGCTACTGGTAATCATCATCAACGTCAGTGTTGACACTGTCTGGGTTGAAAGCTGGCATTTTGTAACACGAGTATTCAGGTTTACTGTAAATTAATTTAAAGTTTGATTATTCACGGAAAAAAAAATATTGTGCTCATCACTTAACGGTATCGTGATATTCACTTTCTTCGGTTGGTTATACGTTGTATACGGAAAGTCTTGGTCTATTGGATCGTGATTATCGCTATCTAGGCGGATCCCGAAATCATAAGATCGTTTTCCTACAGTAACGATCCGTTCTGTTATAGTCGAGTCTGCCAAAGAATGGGCTTTTCTCCCACCATTTTTCTACAATTAAGTCATTACTGCGCATGCGCGTGAGTGTAACTCATGGACTTCATCGTAGCTAAGTAGTGGGAAAAAAGCCCATTCTTTTGCAGATTCAACTATATAATAATGTCAAATGCCCATAAAAATTTGAGGTTAAAATAGATGAATTTTTAACTTTAACTTCATTACAATATTTTTTTAGTTGGAATTAATAATTACATGTTAATAATTCTAATAAGCGCAATAAAAAATTATTATTTAATATGACGAAATGTAATCAAGTAATAGAATATACGTAAGTAATTGATGTAAATTTTTTATTAAATAATTTGGTTATGAGTGGTGGCGCTTGAGAAGTAGATCGCGATAATCACGATCCGTTTTGGTAGGATATGGATACGTTATAGTCGAGTCTGCCAAAGAATGGGCTTTTCTCCCACCATTTTTCTACAATTAAGTCATTACTGCGCATGCGCGTTAGTGTAATTCATGGACTTCATCATAGCTAAGTAGTGGGAGAAAAGCCCATTCTTTTGCAGACTCAACTATAACTAACGACCACTATACATTTAAGTACATTCTCAATCCGTAGGATCATTATAATAAGTATCTAGTGTTTCATTCATATTGATATATTTATCGTGAAAATCAAGTAACAATTTAGTACTGATCACGATACAACTGTCGCTCTCCATTGGTGAGCGATAAGCGCAATATTTTTTTTTCCGTGTTGCACGACTCATGATGCGAAGCATCAGAGAGTGCTTTACGATCGAAAAATTTTTTTCGTTTCACTTCAGCAACTATTTCAATTATTTAATAATATTTAGTAAAAACGAAATTGAGTTACTTATAAAATTTGAGTGTTACCTGCGTATGTACCAAGTTTCTAGATTTTCACAATCTGCCCATTTACGAGGACTTGACCATGTCACGCATGGTAGTCTCTTCCAAACTTGAATTGGATGCCACCCATTACTCCATGAGCATCTGCCCCTAACATTGAATCTGCAACACGTTCATCAGATATATTATAATGTTAGTAATTATTTATTATCTTCAAAGAAAATTTGTTTAGTAGACATATTTATTTTTATTGTTATCACTTATTACCTGTCAGCGAGTATTTGTGTAACATGTTTGAGAAAGAAGGGGTCATATTGAACGATTCCACCAGATGACTTAACTAACGTACGAGTAGCACTGCAATCATATGTCAAGATTGGGCCAATATCTGGTTCAGTCAATGATTCCGGTTCAATTTTGTCACCGCAAGATGCTCGGCTGATAAAAGTAAAAAAATGTGATGATTAAAACATGCCATAATAACTTTTCATTTACAGGCTAAAAATAAAAAATATAACTAGTATTGATAATAATAATAACCTTGTCACGAAGAGAAAAAAGTCGAATGAGGGATGTTCAAATTGTCCATTATTTGTTAGTAACCAATCTTTCAGGTAGTGTAAGCTTGCATTTAAATGATAGCAGGGTTGGCCCCATGAAGACGTTTTTTGTGTTCCCGGTAAGTCAAAAATATCAGGATGCTTAAAATAATAATAATATAATTTAGTAAAGTCTATCAGTGGGAAATATTGGCCGAGCTTCATTTAATCCCGAGGTATCTAAATACCCTTAGAAATTAAAAAATTGGTAAATTTAGTTGATGGAAAATTAAAAACTTGTAACTGCATTCTTCTCGTGAATTAAATTCACAAGTTTTATATCGCGTTACTGATGCCATAAGAGCGTATCCGCAAAAAAATACCCTTGAAAAGGCATAAGATATAAAAAATTTTTTTCCGGTAAACGACGTAATTATGCCTGAAACGGGCAGAAATGCAAAAAGAAAAACGTAGTACGCCCTTATGGCACCCAAGATACTTACCGGGAGCCATAAGGGCGTATCAAAAAATTTAAAATTCGAAGAAATTTTTTTTTTTTCATCATTTCTACGCGTTTCAAGTAAGAATATGTCGTTTCCCGAAAAAAAAATTTTTTGATACGCCCTTATGGCACTCGAGATACCTACTGGGAGCCATAAGGGCGTATCAAAATTTTTTTTTGCATTTCTGCCCGTTTTAGGCATAACTACATCGATTCCCAAAAAAAAATTTTTGGTACGCCCTTATGGCATCGGTAACGCGATATGGTATTTAGATTGATAAATTGAATATATTATACTTGTGCAATAGCTATTCCAGAAATGCGTAGTTTTATTTTCATATATTGTAAATTATTCAAATATGCAGCCGCTATATTTAATTTCTTTAGTATGGAATCAAGGAGATCAGCCCTGTTGGCATTTATTTCATTTAAGCTCCAGTCATAAATTAATAATATGTTTATGACATATGTATCTAGAATAAAAGAAAAACATTTAAATTATTATTAATTTATTTCTGGTTAATTTAATTGTTTTTTCTATTACTTACTATTGAGATCGATTTTTGAATTTCTGTAATCATTATAGGCCGGCGTAGCCTGAAATTTCTGAAAAAAGTTATTACTGTTATAATTGACGTCATAGTGATATTGATAAGACAATATATAATTACGGTAAGTTAGATAAGTTCGTTTAAGTCACTCACGTTCAAATCAGACTCGATTTTCACATAATTATCGTGTGGATACTCAATGTTATAAACGTATGTGTTTGGACCCAGTATCAAATTTGTATATCCTGATTCATTGCTTTCCCCGACATCATTAGCTGGAGGCATTTTATAGCATTCATATCTTGCGTTGCTATAGTAAAAGTTTTATTATCATAAAATATTTAACTCGGAAAATTATGTTGTAGAGTATGAAACATATTAATTACCCGATGATTTTTTCAAATTTGGCTGCATAATGTTCAAAACACTCATGTGATAGATTAGATTCTTTAGAGCTAAGATTCGGAATTTTCTTGTCAAGGACGTACTGAATAAAACATACAAAATTGGAATAAAAGTTGACACCAAATCTGTAACAGTCGTTAGATACATAGGTATATATATTTTCAAAAATTGAATTCTCTGTTTTCCAAGCTTTTCACTTGCATAGTATAAAAATTTACTGACTATATATGTTAATATTTATTTATTTGTATAGAAAATTACTGAGAAAAATAGTTTCAGGTCGATTAATAAATAATCAGTTCGATGAATTTATTTTCAAAAGTATTGGGAGCTTTAAATATTAATATTTTACTTGAATTTGAGTATATTCCTCTACAAGTTTTGTATAAAAAATTGTAAATGATTAAACTAGTAGAGAATAAAAAATTTTGAAAAAAGACGAAAATTGGTTTTCTTTCATTTCAAGTCTTAAAATTTTTCAGCGACCCCAGTGTGCTAGTCTTTGAGGTCAATCTTTTCCTAACTTTTTGTAGCAAGACGTAAAAAATTTTTCTCACGTTTCAGCGATCATTTGTGTAGTCCACACTTTACTATTCGTAGAACCAAAATAAAAAAGTCCGCCTCGTCGAACCGCCGTTTCACCTGTGCTTATACAATTCATATTTTCCGGGACATAATACGAAGGATCGCTCAATAAGCGAGTCACTGGAGGACATAAACGTTCACTAATAGAAAAAAAAAATGTTCGTATGTTGATAATAATAAATACAAATGGTTTTACGACTGCCAAAATGACAATAATAGTTAATTGAACTTACTTTGTTGCAAAAATGTACTTGTTATAGTCAGCATCGTAAAATGGAACAGAATTATACAACCATTCACCCACCTTTTTATGCGTTGAATCCATATCATAGCACTTTTTCCGAGAGGAAGTACTTGTTGGTAAATTCAAAAACTCTTTGTCCTTAGAAAAAAATATTCATAAATTAATACAAAGTCAAATCTCGTAAATGATTTTATTTTTACCTTTAGTTTAGCAACTGCGGAAACGTGTAATTTTATTTTAGGATTACTTAGTTCACCGAGTTTTTTAGCCGCGTAATCCAAATCTAGTAGGATTTTATTGGTATAACGGGTTTCGTTGATCTGCGAATCTCCCTCGAAATAATCCAAAATTAGTAGTATATTTATAACGTATGTGTCTGCAATGGAACAAAAAACATGTGAAGATTTAAATTTCTGTTGGGTTATTAGTTTTATCATTAATTCTACCTTTTCATGCTTATGAAATAATCTTCTACCACGTAACCCTAATAATTGTGTAAAAAACGAAATATGTCAATTAAGACATGATAAAATTAAAACTAACTCTTCATGGGGCTAGTTAGAAAGCCCGAGTCAAAAAACAACTAAGGAATTAAGCCTCAAAGTTACCAATGAGGTTTTTGAGGATCAGTTTTGGGCGAAAGATAAAACATAAAAGAAATTGAGGCTTTTGAGGATTAAACTAGAATTCGTTTTTTGACTCGGGAGAGCAATCACTATAAAAATTCATTTCTTGTATTCAAGGCTCTTTTTTATTTAATGAGAATATAAAGTAACTTTTCTCAAAAATGAATGTGTACGTTATAGTGATAAATATAAAGATTTCATATTATACACCTGGCTTTGAAAAGGTTCCCTAGAGACACTATCTATTTATGACTATTGTATGATTTGAATAAATAAACAAATACTTACTACTGCGGTCATTTTCAGGATTGTTGTAATAATTATAAGTCTTAGTTGCTCTGAATACCTGATAAAATGTCATATATTATAATTATTATGTAACGCTCAATTACTTATGATGATGTATAATTAAAATTATATACACGGAAAGAAAATTATGGAAATGGTTCCTATAATTTTGTGAAATTTCATCCTATACCAGTATAGGAATGACGACCATAAATTATGGGAATACGTCCTATACATATAGTAATATTACCCATAATTATAGGAATAGTTCCTATAATTATGGGAATGATACCTATAACATTATGGGAATAGTTCCTATAATTATAGGAATGGTTCCTATAATTTATGGGAATGGTTCCTATAATATTATAGGAATAGTTCCTATAATATATAAGAACGACTCCTATAAATTATAGGAGCAATTTCTATAAATTATAGGAACCACTCCTATACCATTATAGGAACCATTCCTATAATATTATAGGAACCATTCCCATGAATTATAGAAACCATTCTTATAATTATAGGAGCTATTCCCATTTTCATAATGTTATAGAAATGGTTCCTATAATAGTATAGGAATGGTTTCCATAATGGTATAGGGGTGGTTCTTATAATATATAGGAACCATTCCTATAACAGTATGGGTACAATTCCTATACCATTATAGGAACCATTCCTATAATATTATAGGAACCATTCCCATGAATTATAGAAACCATTCCTATAATTATAGGAGCTATTCCCATTTTCATAATGTTATAGAAATGGTTCCTATAATAGTATAGGAATGGTTCCCATAATGGTATAGGGGTGGTTCCTATAATATATAGGAACCATTCCTATAACAGTATGGGTACAATTCCTATACTATTATAGGAACCATTCCTATAATGCATAGGAATACTCCCTATAATTTTCTTTCCGTGTAGTTTATTTTTATCCGCTTACATTGAATTCTTTTTCCCTAACGAAATATTTTGTTTTGTCAGATCTTATCGTATAGACTGGAGTATTCGGACTTATCATCAAATTTTCAAATGAAGCATCAAAATCCGCATATGGATCACCGGTATCCTTGGAAGCAGATACCATGTTTTTTTTTAAATCAGATAAAACATCTGCGTTCGTTGCAGCAATTATTATCGAGATTATTACTAATTTAGCTGTTAAAAAATTTATACCGGAAGCTATAATATGAAGAGAACAAATTTATTTTATAGTTAAATTTTTTAAAGCTTTCAATAAATAAATATTGTTTTCTTACCCATTTCATAAAATAACTCTATGTAATTTAATAATGTACAATTTGAATGTATGTTACTTTAACTGAAGTAATTATCTGAAGAATTGAATTGATGCTGCCGACTTTATACTATCGCTGGGACCCAAAAATACAGGAGTATGTGAGGTCATAAATTGACTGACAAATTATTAATAGTAGTTGATAAAGTTCTTACGTAGATATGTTAGTACGTGCGTACATTAGAGATACATTATCTGTTCATGGAAGCCTGAAGTATTTTTCTAATTACCTCGACAGTTAATTTTTAGAAATTTTCAATGTGAGAAACCAAGGGCCTTAATTACTATTATCATTTTTCTTGTGCAGAGATTCGCCCTGATCGCACCTGAGCAGCCGTTGCCCTATGACTTCATTTTTGATATTTATTTCTAAGATTACGTGGTCGAAATCGGCATTTTGGTCCCTTTGGGCCCATTTTTAAGGTCAATAGCTCTCCCGCTGAGATTCTATCGCTTCCCTTAATTGCTATAATCATTTTTCTACTGCAGGGGGCCGTATTTGACTCACCTGAGCAGTTTTCGCCCCATAATTCCACTTTCAATATTTTTTTCTTACGACTTAATCGCCGAAATTAGTTGCCGACTTCGAAGTAAGCTGATATTACAATTCAATTTGTTACCGTAAGCTTATCATGTTTGTCTCTATAATGAAATCGCTCCTAATCCTGTCTTTTATTACGAGAACGAAGCTCTTTGTCTCCGTGTATACATATAAATTATGAAAACTTTAAAATTCTACAGGATAAATAACTTCATTTTTAAATACTGAAATAATAAAATACTAAAATAGATACTTTTCTATATATTTTTATTCAATAACCACATACTCTTTTTCTCTTATCAATCGAAATATTTATTTATAAATAGCATTACGTATTGTTTATAATAATTTATAAATCTTAATTCTTTTTTTTCGTCTACTTGATAAGAAATCAGAATTAAAAAACTCTCTTTTACTTTACAATTATTAATTATATTTAAATATCATTTTTTTATTATCATAATTATCTTAAATTTTACGCGACTGATACAATCATAACTTTTAATTACAGATACTGTTGTTTATACTACTCATACATTTTCAGTATCTATAAACTATTACAATAATTTTTTATTATTTATTATCATTAAAATTATTATTATTATTATTATTATTATTATTATTATTATTATTATTATTATTATTATCATAAATTTTTCCAACAATCCAATTTAATCAATTAACTCATCTAATTAATTATCAAATAGAAAAAAATTTTTTTTTTCAACCACAATTAATTTTTTTTAAATCATTAATAATAATAATTAATTAATTATAAGTAATTAAATAACTCAATTGGAAGCTATGAAGGCAAGGGAAATCAAATTGATAAAATCTTAAATTTTGGTGGATAATTTTATAAATTTAACTTGAGATTTTTATTTAAAAAAATATATATTTTAAATTTTTATTAATTAGTTATTTATTGATTGCCGTAAAAATCTCAAGCATGCAAATAAAAAAGAAGCATTTGATAAAAAACGTTTGTACTAATTTATATACGAAATTTTTCTTTACTAAGTCGCGTTGCCGTTAAAATTTATTTATTATTAATAAGCAATTAATTTAATGAGACTTTTAAAAAATTTAAAAAGATAATTATCAATAATTATCGCGGCGTTCGATGTAGCAGAGACGACTTTGTCCGAAACCAGGAGCTTGGACCAAGAGATTTTATTCTGAAGGAGAAACATCAGAGGCAGTCTTTGGCGTCGTCGTCGACGGACAGCTCAATGACGGACTGCCGCTCGGTGATGACGTCGGGCGCCTTGAAGCTCTTTGTCTGGTGCCCGAAACTGTTTGCGCACTCGCTGAAACCTTTGGCCAAGTCGCCCATTTCCGTGTCCTCGGGCTCTGGATTTTTAGACACCGAGATCATGGGAACAAAGTCTCCAGAGTTGCATGGAGGTAATGAGGTAGCTGGTATTTTAAAACTTTTTTCTCCACCCAATGGATAATCCTTCAAAATTTAATTCATAATTTAAATCATTTTCTTATTAATTTACTAAATAAATTTTTAATTATTTTGAAAATCTGAATTTCACCTTTTCCCCATTATTCAGTTGGCCAGAAGTCTGCTGTCCATTTTGGTTGCAAGCAAGTGCCAGCAAATCTTTTTGGTTCTCTCTGGCATCGACCAAAAAAATGCTTTCCTTCACTTCCTTCGGGTTGTACTCATCCATTCTGGAGTAAAAAAATTTTAAATTCAATTACAAAACTTAAAACTACCTCTCGCTTTAAAAATGTGTCCATACTTGTCATAAATGACAGCATGAAGCCCCAGTTTCTTCAGATGCTGAATCGTAGCCTTATCATTATTGTCGTCTCCCCAGCAAAAAATAATGAGCCCGCGGTCTTTGACGGCCTTGACTTGGCTCGGGTCCCTCAGAATATCTTCGGTGTGGACGTTGATCCCCAGAATGTCGGCGGCCAGCGCGTGTCTCATCGCCATGGGGATCGTCTGGCACCGGGGATCGTGATAAGTCGGATACTTGACGGTGATTCCTTGGGTCAGAAAGACCACCGGGTACTTGTTCTGCTTGAGCCGGATCATCGAACAGATGTCCGGGTTGAACGAAGAGAAAACAATTTTCCTGGCGCCACCGTACTCCAGCACGACCTTCAGTATGATGTCGAGGTACGTATTCAAGTCGAATGGGTGATTGAGCTCAAATGTTCCGTCCTAAAAAATTAACAGACGATAAAATAATTATCTCATTATCCAGCATTTAAATGGCTTGATTTAAATATATACTTTTAATTGCATGGTCCATTTAATCTCGACGTTGCAGCCGACGTGAGTCTCGAGCTCTTGCAAAGCCGCCTGGAGAGTCGGAAACGGCTGGTGCTCCTCGAGGTCTTCATCGAAAAATCGCGGGTTCTTTTCTCGCCCCTCCGCTAAATGATAGACCTGGAATTTTTTTTTATTCATTAATCATATTTTTTAAAAAAATATAAGAAAGGAAAAAATATTTATCGAGTCTTCCAGATAAATTTATCGATACCATTTTCTTAAGCTCATGCCCTTGCTTATATTTTCGTGCATTTTTTTTAAATGCCATAATAATTTTTTTTAATGCCTAGAATTTTTTTCCTGATGGTCTAGAATTTTTTTTTTTTGAAAAATTTTTTAAAGCAAAGAATCGAAATACTCTCGATAATAAAAGTGCAAATAAAATTTTTTTTTTTATAAAAAAATTTAAAAAATATGACATGAGGAATAAATGAAATAAAAATAATTTTTGAGTAAAAGTGCGTGCATTTGATACAATTTTTAAAAATATTTTAAAAAATTTGAAAAAAACCTCTGGCGCTTCGATAAAAAGACAGTTTATTGAATCGAGAGGATTTTTTAAAAATAAATATTAAATATTTTTAGATAATTGATATTTGCTGGGGTGAAGTGAACCGTTTTGTTTTTAAAATGCATATGAATAATTTGATTGGTCTTTGGTTGCATCGCAAGCATGCGCTCACCAATTGGTTACCCGGGTCATCTCTATCAAAGAAATACAGCACTTTACCCATCGAGTCCTCCGGATAACAAAAATCCTGTTAAAATTTAAAAGATACGAAGATTTGGGGATTAAGTTATTTAAATAAAAACACAAGAGTGCTTGCCCGTGAAAAACAAAATAAACAAAATTAAACATGACAATGAGTGATAGATAAATGATTAAATAAATAAAATTTACTTTGAGCAGATGCAGCTGCTCCAAAGTCAGATCTTTCACGGGAATCTCCAGCATGTCCATTGCGTCGATCTGTTTTTTACGTTTCATTGAAATAGAAACGTGGAAATCGTGGTAAATTACTGGAATCATGTCTTTTGACAGCTGGACATCGAACTCTACCATGTCCGCTCCATGGTGAGAAGCCGTTTTCAGTGAAGCGATTGTATTTTCACGGACATTTGCGCAGCTTTAATTGTTAAAATAATGAATTAGTAATTTTTAGTCAGTAGAAAAAGAGGCCAATAGTTTAAATAAGTGACAATAAAATAAAATTACTTTTTCATTTCACATTTAAATGATGTTCCGAGACCACGATGTCCCACATCTAGGCCTGACCATCTTTCTTCCCAGTGTTTTGCATAAGAAATACTCATGTCCCAGGGGTAATCAGGTATCGGTTTTATGGTGACATACTCAACAGTTAATTGCCCTAAAAAAAATATAAATCATTAACATCTTGAATTAAAAGTACACTATAAAAATTAGTCATGAATTTTGATATTACGGCGAAAATATTAATTATAATTAAATAATAAATTAGTACCAATAGGCCGATGTTTTGTACTGGTAATAGGAATGGTCAGGATACCAACACTAGCTTGCAAAGTGCTCGGCAAAATATAACTGAACCCAATATGATCTGGCGGAGAGTCCCCGGGAAAAACTCTTGAGCCGTAGACATAGTAGTCGACTAAATAAGCCTGAAATAAATATAAATAATTACGTATTGTTATTATCTGAAAGATATTTATTTTAAAATAAACCTCTAGATATCTGGATTGTTATCTGTTTTCTTAGCTCATCCACCTTGACTTAATAACTTTAACTCTTTTAGCTGTTAATTTATTAATTGATAGCTTATTTATTTTATTAAATATCGTCCCTATTTATTTTATTTCCTTTAGATAATTCACTAATGTACACAAATTTTTACTCAACTGACAAATTTTAATGCTAAGTATTAATACTTTTTTTTTTTAATTAAGGATTTTTAATAATAATTAGGGGAGGCCGAGGCTGAACGGATCCTCGGGGCACGACAGACCCCAGTAAAAATAAAAAAAAAATGACTTTATAATAATTAGCAGCTCAGGGAGGTCGTGCCCCGGTCTCCCTTAATTGATTAAAATTCCTGTAATGAATTTCTGTTAAATGAAATTATTTAAAAATAAATAATAAACTGAGATGCCGAAGATGAAATAAAATGTAACGAGAGCTAGAAAATAACAGGCCGATAATGGAATTTCAATTTTTAATTGTGACTCTCACCATTTAAGACGCACACAGATAAATATGACACGTGATATATTTATATATATTCATATATTTAATATATAAAGAACAGACTCTGATAAATTTTAGTTTTTTTTCTGGGTAAAGCCAATTAGATAAAAATAAATAACGTGTTAATTTATGGGAGAGACGGATTTATGAGAGCCTGATTTTGGGAGGGGATGGGTTTTGTAAATATAAATCACGATCATATCTGTGCGTTAGATGCTTTTAATTATTTCTTAAAGACCCGTTGAGTTTTATTGTTCCAGTCCTTTTTCTTTTGTTCAGTAAATAAACTCCAGTGACCAGCGAGCTCCTCTGCTTCAGTGGCGATAATCCTGCTGCTGAACAAGTTCAATTATCTTTTACCATTTTTTAATAATTTATATCCTTTAAAAAAAATAAATATGCTTAATCTAAAGTTAATTATAGAAGCTTCAAGACACTGCACTGCTGGATTTACTGAAAACTTATTTTACAAAATTAAAAATATTTATTTATCATTCTTTTATTACTTGAATTTATTGTTTATAAATTTTTAATACTTACGATTGTTTCTGGATAGCGGACGGCGACATTGAAAATAAGAAATTCGTCTTCTTCATAAGCGCGACCGAATTGTTCTTGATTTTTATAAGTTGCTTCTTCATCATTCATTACCTGTTTTAATTAATATTAATTTAAAATTAAAATTATTGATTTTATATTTTTATCAAATTAATTTATAAATTTAGCCAATAGATATTAGTAATTAATTTCATTTATTGATAATTAATGTCATTAATTGGTACCGATAAGTAAAATTTAAATTTTTATAAAAAATTCCACTAAAAATTAAGTAAATAATTTTTAATTTTCCACTGGGACAAAAAAAAATTATGACGTGATAAAAGTACCGACATGAGAACAAAAATATGATTTTTTCCACGAAGAGTCAAAGCGGAATCGACCACCAACTGGACAATTGTTTTATGACTTAAATTAAATGCAAAAGTTATTTTTATTAACTAACTTTATCGTAAGGTCAAAAGTATTAATAAACTTACAGTTATTTCCGTAATACTAAAAGCCGGCTGGTCAACAATATCCTGAGTGTCCATTGACAGACTATCATCAACACAGTCACCAGTGAATTGTTGCAATTCCAGTGAGCTGTGTCTGACTAGATTTACCGGCGTCATCTATATACATTTTAAAATTTTTAAAATTATTAACTCTCTTTAGTTTCCCGTGAAAAAAATGTCCCAAAGATTCATAACCGTGAGCTCCAAAATTTGAGACATTTCTGAATTTTGAATTTATCATTTTGGAAAACATTCGAGAGTATAAATAATTTCACTCGAAGATTTTTTATGGAGGAAAACTTGCTCGTGAATTTAAAAGTTACAGAAATGATCCACAGAAGCTCAGACAGTATCAAATTTTGAATTTAGCGGCAATAAATTTTTTGAAAAAACTTGCGGGTATTCATTTTAAAAAATTCTACTGTACCTTAATATACAGTTTTTTATTCTGTAACCGATTTTTCCATATTTTTATCGGGTTGTTAAATAATTTAAACTGCATCACTGTTTCGTCTGTCAGCCATCCGCGTTCTACTTTATAGTATCCATTATTGTACCCAAATTTATCTGGCTCTGGTGTTATGTCTTCGGTAAAATTACTAGGCGCTAAAAAGACAAATATTCAATTTTCCGTTACTTCAAACTTATTTATTAATATTATCATTATTTTAAATACGCACTGGCTTTTTTAATAATTCTTGGTGTCATATGTGTCTCCCATTTACGGATAATTAACGTCTTTGCTGAATTTTTAGTGCCATTAGGTTGACATACAACAGCAATAAAATATCGGAACTTGATATCCGTATCCATTGGCAGGGAAATTTTCAATGAAAAAGTTCTGTCATTTCTAAAAAAAAAATATATATATATATTTGACTCACAATCAGCAGGCTGAGGGAATTTTCCTTCAGCTCCAAGAGGTCATCCAGTCGTGTATTTAAACGAATTATCTAGATAGCTTACTGCTGATTATTATAAAATAAATTATCAGACGCGCTGTCATTTAAAAATCCGTCGTCATTTTCAAAAGGTGTCGAGTGTGATGGACTTGAGGTATTTTCTTGATGAAGTTGAATCGCTTGATTATGATTCCAAGCTCCTAATTCTGGTAAATTTCCTACTACATATACAAAATCACTTTTTTCTAATCCCGGTACCTAATAAAAAAAATTAGAAATATTTATAATTGGCGTTAATTTAATTAATTAATTAATTAATTTTTTTTTAATCAGTATTCGTTAATCTACACTGTAAAAATTTTCGGAGTAAATGAACATGTGGATTTTTTTTTAAAACTCCGGAACTCCGAATCCGAAGTGCATTTGAATTTTTAAAAAATCCGTACTCTAGATATTTTACAGTGCAATTAATTTTTTAAAAATAAATAAAAGGAATAATTACCTCGACACGGAATAACCAATCTCTGTTACTACCCTTCATGTCTAAATATTTATTGGAATGTTTATTATTTATAAAACTTGAACTCTCTGTTGATGATTTTGAGTTTGAATTTTTATCAGATTTATTTTCTAAAAAAAAAAAATTTATTAGTATCAGAATTTAAATATTTTTCTGTATAACTAATATGTTAATTGTGTTACAAGTATTACGATATGTATTATTCAGTCAGCCATATGTTTTTTAAAATTTTTAAGTGATAAATTTTATAAAAATTGTTACGTCACAATCTTAAAAATGTAAGTGAACTTTTTTTTTTCTTAATCATTACTTGTGTCAATAAATTTTATTGATTTGATATATAATTAAAAATAAATATGAAATAATTATCTAATATAAATTTTGATTGGAAATTTAATAAAAAAAATTCATTACTAAATTAATGATAAAAAAATGACTTAAATACAAATCGTAAATAATATATAAAATTATATATTTATAAATATTAATAATAGTAAATAATTTTTATTTAAAATATATTTCACCCATAATAACAACGATTTCACAAGATGAAAGTTATTGCAATTAAATTGTTGGAAAAAATTTTTTTTACTCCAATTTTAAATAATTTGTCAATTTAACTCAGACATAAATTTCCGACTCCATTGTCGCGATAAATAAAATAATAAATTATTTCTTTACAAAAACTATTAACTTTTATTTCAATAATAATAGTGATAATAATTACAGTAAAAATAATCACAAGTGTCGCAATTGAGTAAAAATTATTTAAAAATTACCGTAATTTTGTTTTGTACTAGAACACTAATGAAAAAATATCTGACACTTTGTTCTGAAAAACTTTTTTATATATATTTTTTCGAACTAAAACTAAATAAATATTTAAGTTATTATTTAATTTATATATTTATTTATAAACAAAAAAAATATCTGGCTATTTTACTAATAATTCGGGGTCAAATTCCATAACTCGTGAAAAATTTAATTCGACTAGAGTCTTCGACATGCTCGCAATTATTAAAATAAGTTATTTTACAAACGGAACTTAATTACACTTGATAAATACATTGACTGTTTAACACAAATCACTTTGTGGAACTGAATTCTGAGTTATAAGTCAGAGATTGTGAGTATTGTAAGTGTAAGTACGAGCCTACAAGTACTCTACTGTTATATTTTTTTGTATGTAAACGTTGTCTGGCAACAATGTTCTCATCTACGACGGCTATTCCGAGTATAATCAATATGGCAACGTTGCGGCTCGGATGCTACGTCACTATAAACAAAAGTCACTTTTTAAATTTTCCCGGGAAAATTTATGAGATCTTAATATAAATATAAACAATAGACCTAATTTTTTAAAATTTTAAATCTAGTCATTTTTTTGAATTCCTGTAGATCTAGATCTTAATCACTGGAAAGATCTACTGATCTATGGATCTATTGAGATCTATTCAGAGTAATATAGATCTCAGATCTAGATTTTTATTCAAATTTTTTTAGTCCCGGTCTATTTCCAGGAATTAGAGAATTCAAATCTAACGAGATCTGATTTTTTTTAATGTCAGATCTACTGCTGTCAATAGATCGATTAAGATCTTAATCCTAATTTATAGATCTTAGATCTATAATTTTATTCAAATTTTTTTTGAGCTTCTGAATTTTTTCCCAGCAATAAAAAATTTAAATTTATCGAAATTTGGTGAAATCTAATGTAAGATCACCAGATTTACTGCGATCTGCGCTTACATTGAAAGAATTGTTTTTTTGCTACAAGTATTTAATGTATTTAGAGAAAAAAACAAGGAATGTTAGTTCGTTGACCTCAATCACTGTCATAAAAAAATTATATTTTCCTTTGTATACTTATTTATATTAATCTATATAAAATAACATACTTAAATACTCGTATTTATAACAATAAATTCCTTTGTTCTTTATTCCTCACTCGGTATTTGTAGACAACTTGATTTTCTTTAATCAATAATTAAATGATTTGTCAAGTAGACAAAGAAAAATTGATAAATCGATCGAACTTTTTTTTTTTTAAATAAGTAAAACAATAGATTGTCTATTTTGTCAAAATTTCAAATCGATCACAAGTTCAAGACTCTGTTTTCAAGAAAAAATACAAGAATAGTAAAATTTTTCCTTGTTTCATAGTTTTAAAAAATTATAATAATCAATTGATCAGTAGTGATAACTGTAGGTTATATATATTTATAAAATAATTATTTAGTGGGTGGTATGACCAGGACAGGAAAATCCTTGTTAAAAAAATTTTACGACCGACGACGTGTCAGGGGAGCTGACGATCATGATATTAAATAAGTACAGGTCACGTTAACCCGGAAATATTTTTGAGTCATATATTTTTAAAATAAATTTAAATATCATAAATCATTTTTTAAATTACGTAGTTTTAATTTTAATTTTTTTATATCAACGAGACATTGACATTACGCAAATATATATATATTACATATTTACAATACTAATAATTACACATATATATATATATATATATATATATATATATATATATATATATATATATATATATATAAAATTGATAATTTAATTATTCTCTGATAATAATAAATATTAAGTAGTCATGCGCACTTATGTTGATTCCATTATGATGCAGTTTTCAGCACGTGCACTTTTTAACGCACGTGTTTAATGTCATATTTAAATCTAACATCAATTAACATCATAATATTAAAAAAAATGTTGGAAAATCCAAAATTGCACACCTCAATCGCTCATTTTATTTTTAATCATTACTTTTATTTTTTTTTTTTTATTATGAATTTTTATTCAACTTTTGAATCATTAATTTGATTTTTTTATTTCTTGATTCCAGTTTAATTTTTTTTTTTTTTTTTTTTAAATTTTTTCTGAATATCCCGCATTTTTGTTGTAGATGTCGCTCTTTTCTTTCAATTCTACTGTTTTACGCTAGTGCTGCTACCACTAGTTGATGGGGAGAAAAAAAGAAAAAAAAAATTTACTTTTGTAATAATAACAATAGTAAAAATAAAAATGGCCGCTTAACTTTTCGTAAATAATCAGTTTTACGATTCTAATTAATTACAATTAAACTAAAAGGATTTAGATAGTAATTTTCAATAGGGTTCTTGTGATCAAAAATACAAAGATAATAAAAAAAAATTTTGACCGATCAATTATTCCTATCAAGAGTTATTTGGTTTACTAAGTTTCATACACGACAATTGACAACTCGTGTCACTGGGATTAAAATAATTTATATTTAATTGATGGAATAATTAATCGACTTAATATTGGTTCGAAATTATTCTTTAATAAATTGTCTTTGTGTTAGTATAAAATTTGACCGATTTTAGTGTAATTGAAAAAGTCTAGAGATAATTTAATGTGAGTGAATGAGTCAAAAAATTTAGAGCGATCATAAAGCACCCTCAGCGCTTTCGCGCTTGAGGTGTGCAATTATCCAAATTTATTTTACACAAAATTTTTATTTTTCAAATTAAAAATCACTCAGACGTTCAATTATCAATTTTTTTTTCGTATGAAAAAGAAAATAAATATTTATATATATATTAGACTGGGCCAAAAAAATCGACTATTTTTTTTTTTCTTTCGATACTGTGAAAATATTATTCCTGACGACCAAAAAAAATTATTGTGCGTTTGAGCCCTTAATATCGATATTAAGAGGTGTATCGTTACAAATATTCGTTTTTTTGACAGCAATTTCATTTTTTATCCAAAACTCGTAAATCATCTATCTGAAAAATTTAAGCAATGCATATTTTTGAAGGAAATTAAATTCCCTACAAAAAATCTCTCTTAGTAAATTGACGAAAAACGAGCCGTTTCCTTGTGACCGTGCTTTAAATATTGATTTGTTTTTTGAATTCTTTGTTTTTATTTTGGATTTTTGTAACTACTAGAAATATTAAAATTTTTTCTAGTCAAGATACATATTTTTGAATGAAATTTAATGCTCTACAAAAAAGGTCTCTTAAAATTTTTTGCTAAATTCACTCCTTCGAAAGTTATTCAGGTTATTTAAGTCGTTTTTACTCTTCAACCTTGAATAACTTTCGAAGGAGTACATTTAGCGAAAAATGTTAAGAGACCTTTTTTGTAGAGCATTAAATTTCCTTTAAAAATATCTATCTTGACTACAAAAAACTTCAATATTTCTAGTAGTTACAAACATCCAAAATAAAAACAAAGAATTCAAAAAACAAATCAATATTTAAGGCACGGTCACAAGGAAACGGCTCGTTTTTCGTCAATTTACTAAGAGAGATTTTTTGTAGGTAATTCAATTTCCTTCAAGAATATGCATTGCTCAAATTTTTCAGATAGATGATTTACGAGTTTTGGATTAAAAATGAAATTTCTGTCAAATAACGAATATTTATAACGATACACTAATTAATATCAATATTAAGGGCTCAAACTTGCACAATAATTTTTTTTTGGTCGTCAGAAATAATATTTTCACAGTATCGAAAGAAAAAAAAAATAGTCGATTTTTTTGGCCCAGTCTAATATATATGTATATATATCTATATATAACAGTATACTGTTACACTTTATCTGTCACGTGATATGTCAGTATTATATTTATTTATAGTAATTATATAATTTGAGTTCTATAATCGCTGTTTAATTCTTTAAAAGAATTTTCATTTTAAAATAAAATATATATATAAATTATAAACAATAAATATTTCAAGGCTTTCAACGTAATGTAATTTTCTTTTTATCATTGAATGACAAGCGCGTATTTTTAAATGAACTTTGTACACTCAAATTATCTGAAAATTATTTAAAAATTTTTTGTTATACAAATCCGCGGCTTAGATTTTTATCTTACGTTTTGTTTTTCATTTTATATATACATATTTTTTTCGTATCGATAGTCAGCAATCGCTTGACAAATTACTGATTATATTTAATGTCATTGCTACCAAGTGCGTCATTTAAAATTTAGTACAAAAAAAAGTTTCTTTCAAAGTAAAAATTAATAATTTAAAAATTTAAATAAATTATTTTTTTTTACATCGAAAAATTTAAAGTAAAAACCCGAGGAGATTTAAAAATGTTGTATATAAATAGAATGTGACATTGAAATATATATATTAAGTTGGAACAAGTTCAGCAAATAAAATTGTCTCTGTACTTAACGCAGCCTGCAATTTAGTTTAAATACTGCAGCGATTATCAGTACAGTAGTAAAGTAGTAAATAAATAATATTCTCAAGACAGCTCTAGATAAAAATAATTAAATTGATAATTTTCTTATATTAAAAAACTAGACATTTTTTTTCAGCCTTATTTTCTTCGCGGCCTCGGCTAATCGCGTATGAGTCAAACAGTAGCACACGTGATCAATGTTTATTATATCGAGTAAGGAAATAATGCAGTAATTATTGAAACTGATAAAAAAAAAAATGTAGATTAATGTGGTATTGTCTCTCGTTACTCGTATTATGTCTATATTCATTGTCATTGTCACATACATGGTAAATAAAAAATTATAATTGTAACTTTATTACTGCACTGAGAGAACAATTTATTTGAGCCAACTAAATAGATTTATTTGACTGAACAAAATTATTAATTTCATTCAAATATATCTGGTTATAGTTAACAAATCTTGGTTGAAAAAAATTCCACTACGGCCGGTGGCGCTGTCAAATACAGATGTGTTAACTATAAACAAATCATTATTTCATTCAAATGAACCATATCTTTGTTTCAAATAAACAATAATTATTAGTAGGTCCATTCAAATATGGGATTTATTTGCCTGAAACAAATCTCATTGGCTCAAATAAATTGTTCTCTCAGTGTGAGAATTTATGACTTTGATTTTTCGAAGGTCGGATTAAATAACGGAAGTACTTAAATCAATTATTTGTCAATACGCAAAGTCCGATAATTCATTTTTAATAGTAACATTTTTGTCATAGAAACTTTTCAACTTCAACCTTGACCGTCGACTTGTCATTAAAATATTTATTAGATCGATACATAGAAAAAAAAGTTGTATTTAATTGCAACGAACTTTAATTCAAATTTTAAATTTTACCTTGGTCATAAACTTACACAAATTTTTAAAAAAAGTTTAAAAATCGAATTTTCACTTGAACATTTTTTTACAAAAATCACACAATTTTTTTTTTTAAATTAAAAGTTAACAAAAGTATGGCACATATTCGAGACAGTCCATTACACATGTGTCTCGTTTAACGCACAAGAGTCTACTGGTGGTACAATTACTGGCACGAGTTATCGTATCAGGAGACACGTTGTAATTATAATTCATTTGAACATCATCATGCGTTTTACTATTTATGCTGCGCATTAGAATAATAAAAAATAACAACTAAAATAAAAAAATTTAAACTACGACTTACTTTAAACGTCCGTTAAGCCGAAATTTCTTGGCCGCTTAAATTACTGTAATTTTATTGGTATTTATTTTTCACTTACAAATAGTGATTAGATGACTAATTACATAATTTTATAAGATAACGATATCGTCTAATGCGACAACGTAACAAAGTAACAAATGTTTTTTTTTCGATAATTAAACTAGAGCATTAATTATAATTTATAATTAATTAATTAACGAAAAATCGATTCTTTAGAAAATATTTATATTTCATATATACAGTAAAAAATACAGTTTATTTAAAAAATGTTAATAAAAAAAATATATATATTTAGACTGTACAAAAAATATTTCATTTAATCAAAAGCTCGTGGTTTTAATTAAAATTAAATTAATCACAATTAATATTATTTCCACGTAACTATCGAAGTAGATTTTGATTGTTTTAAATTTTAAACCTTTAGTTTAATTTACAGTTCGGTGGTGGCGACTCCCCAGTACTGCTGCATTCTGGAGGCGTCTTGTTCGAGCGAATCCAGTCCGCCGCGTTCTTGGATTACCGCGAAGTCATACTCCAAGTTGTATGGCATGAGTCTTTGGAGGCTTCCGAAGTAAGCGGCGTTGGGCCCGCCGTTGAGAAAGCGTCGGCCGCTGCCGAATCTGATCATGGCTGGTCTGGGTAATGGGGGATTGAAAGATCTCGCGCTGCCGAAGCGCTTTGAGAGAAAGGGCAGGTTGGCTAACTGGGGAGTCGACCGCGATTGGCCTCTTCTCAGAGGCAATCGTGACAGCGTGTCTAGTTCCTTGTCGAACAGCATGTGGGTGTTTTGTTCGAGCATGTACTCCCAGCATCTGAATTGTTCTTCACTCAAAG
Source organism: Microplitis manilae (assembly GCA_030273425.1). Taxonomy (NCBI): domain Eukaryota; kingdom Metazoa; phylum Arthropoda; class Insecta; order Hymenoptera; family Braconidae; genus Microplitis; species Microplitis manilae. The sequence continues at coordinate 23,531,893 of CP092726.1, forward strand.
CAGCCGCTGCCGCGACCGCGTTGTCTTTTCTAGTGGAATCGTGGGATCGATTTTTGGAGGCAGCGCGAGCTGCGGTGCTGCCGACCCATGCACGTCCTGAATTTTGTCGGGACTTGAAAGTGCTGTCGGTTGTTTGATCAGATTGACCACTGGGCGAACTGCGGTCGTCCCTAAAAGGTGGACTCGCATTTTCGCTGGTCCGCGTGTTTTTAAAATACCTTCCGGAGCCTTGACGCGATTGACCTGGTCCACTAGACCTGTTGACAATATTTTTCAACACCCCGTTTAAATAAAAACTTTCATTCGCGTTCCCATGACAGCAGCAGGGAGCTGGAGACTTGTGAGGCGCAGGTGGAACGCAGCAGGGACACGTGCACCCACTTTCTGGATGATTACGAGTTTTAGTCACCGCGTGCCTCAGCTCGCGCATCAGCTGGTCGAGATCTCCTGAGCCAGGTGTCAGTCGTATTACAATTATGCTCAAGTTGTCTTCAGCTCCGTAAGCTTGGGCTAAATCCTGAAGCCGTTTTGCCGCCAGCACGGGACTGGCTTCTGCGCGGACTTCACGCACTGCTTCCTGCATCGTAAGTACTTCCCAGAGTTTACGATTGGCAATCAGTACAAACTCGTCGTCATCTTCCAAAATTACTTCGTCCGTAGTGGGATCGGGAACAACCATCGGAAACATGGCTGCGTTTCCCAATTGGTTTGTCGGAGGAGTTTTTCTGGCAGGTGCCAAAACAAATGGACCTGACGCACGACACAGAACTGCCTTTGTCTCTCCGGAGGAAGCCACTTTGAGACAATACTTTCTGGCATTCCGGGGATAGCCTGCAGGAGCAGGTAATTTCGTAATGTGTACCAAAGTAGCGTCTACTCCATACTTCTGGCCCTTTTCTTTCAGCTCCCGGTGCGCTGACAGCAACGTGTACTTCAAATACTCTTTAGACGTTTCCCTAATGGTTCGCTCCTCAAGAAGTAATCGTGGTATCATTTCCTGCAAAGTGCTCGGCGCTTCCTGGTTGGTACCTCCATCGAATATTCCAAAGAGCCCTTCTATGTTGCAAAATGATGGCATCCTCACTTGCGAGATGTAAAGTCTGAAAGATAAATAAAAGTTTTATTTGCCAGCTCGAATAGCAAAAGGTCAATTGAGTTTAGTTAACTAACTTACTTTTCACGTGTACCAGCCGTTTCGGAAAATCCCAGCCTCCATGGATGCTCGGAGCCTTTTTCCGCACTGACTATTTCCTGCTGCAGAGGATGCGACGGTAGACTCGGCCTATTTTGTCCGGAAACGTCAATCAGTGAGACCGGACGTTGCGACCGGTAAACTTGGAACTGTCTTGGATCGACGTGCAACCGCGAGTTGCATGAAATATCAAGAAATTGCAACTGGGGAGGCACAAGCGTCGCCAAGTTTACGCGGTCCAATTGATTGTGCGCCAAATCTAGCACCTGGATTCATTTTTTAATTTAGTTTGGTTGTTAATCAACCGGTTTCCCTTTTTATTGATTGTAACTTCGGTGTATTGTTATAACTCACCATGAGAGAAGTTGTTTTGTTAAATGTAGGGCAGGTCAACAGTCTGTTTGAGTGAACACGTAGTACTCGCAGATGCTGCAGATTAGCAACATTGTCTGGAAGATATTGAAGACGGTTACCAGACAATACTAACTCTTCCAAATCGGGCCATGACGCAATGCAACTGGAAAATAATTGCCTTTCATTATTCGCCCTAATTAGAAATTCTTTAGTACATTTAAAAAAGACTATTTAAATTTAGATTTGTATTATAGATCAAAGCTAAAAAAAATAAAGGCAAATTATCGAATGGTACACTGAGAGAAAAAAATACTGTTTTCAAGTATCTGCGTGCTTGAATCGTACCGAGTAAATATTTGTTTAATTATAGTAAAAATATACTCCAACCAAGTAATATTTTCTTGATTTAAGAATTTTTATACTTATTTTAAGAAAATATTCTTGGTTAAAGTACAATATTACTAAGATTAAACAAATAATTTACTCGGTACGATTCAAGCACGCAGATACTTGAAAACAGTATTTTTTTCTCTCAGTGTAGAAATTCATAATTTTTATTTTTAACGAATTTTCAAAATGATACTGAAGTTTGCCGACGTCTAATAATTATTGGATTTTTTTTACACGGTAAATTATAAAAAAAAATATTTTAGATCTCATTATATATCTACTATTTTTTGCCAGATAAGTATAATTACATTTTCAAAAGTTATAGGGAGGGGGCAAGATGGGGCACCCAAAAAATTGAAAAGTTTTTAACGGCAATTGAAAATTTTCCTATTCACTTGGAATATCATTAAGAAAAAATGATTTAACGCATTTGAGCATTTCCGTAAGTACCCCGTTTCGTCCCATATTGATTTCTAAAGCCAGCGGAAATTCGATATTTTGTTTGTTTTAAAAGTTTCCTAAGTAAGTTTTTATGTAAATTAGGGATATTTACCTTTCAGGAAGTGTATCTAGAACATTATATGCCAGATGCAAAACATGAAGAGCCGTCAGCTTGGATAAAGCATCCAATGATGCGTCTGTGAGGCAGTTTCCTGTCAAATATAGTTTCTCAAGTGCATGAACATTTGATCGATTTTTCGTAACATCATCGGCGAATGTGAGCTCAGAGAGCCGGTTATTGGATAAATTCAATACCTTTAGTCTGTTAAAAAATAAATATATAAATAATTTATCAATGGTATTTGGGTTAATTGTGATTTATGGGACTAAAAGTACGGACCTTTCAGTGTTTTGAAAGAAAGTCGTTGGTAATGCTGTCAATGCATTGCCTTGGAGCGTGAGGTGAACAATATTGAGAGGTTTTCTCGGTGGTGGCAGTGCTTGGAGCCTATTGTGCGGGAGATGAAGTACTTCCAGTCTCGAGGGCTGAGATAGCAGTCTGTCGGGCAGGGCAGTGAGATCATTGTGTGACGCAAACAGCGCTCGGAGTACAGGTAAGTCTGATATCCACTCGGGCAATGCATCCAGACAATTGCTGCGATGACAATTAAAAAAATACCTCATAAATTATATCTACGGTTTTTTTTTTCTTATTGACTTCAAGTGAATGCAGAAGGAAACAAAAAACATTTTAATTCAAAATTTAAACTCACTATGAAACGTCCAGGTGCTCCAGATTCGTCGGGGTTGGCTCGATAGTAAGTTTTTTGAGCTCTGTGTAAATAAAAATAAATAAAAATTTGTACAAGATGAACTAGAATAGAAAAAAAAAAATGTAATGTGCTTACTGTTGTGCCCGGCGATAAGCGAAACAAGATTTCTTCCACATACAGTTAATTCTGTTAGTGAATTACGAGCACATCTTGCACTTTGTAGCTCTTGCAATGCACTGAGATCTAATTTTTCAATGCTATTTTCACTTACATCCAAATGGGTCAAATTCTATTTAGATAAAAAAATTTATTCAATGTAAATAAAATATATTTATTTATTTATATAAATGATAAATAGTCAGCTGACTACTCACGCCATAATTTCCGAGTATTATGTTACCCTTGAGTTGATTATTTCTGAGATTGACTTTATGAAGATAATTTTGATTATTTTTCTCCTCTCGAAATTTAGCGAGATCTCCTTTTGTGAGTACATCCTGAAAAACAACATCGTTTTATTTATTTTACGCGACATTGGTATGACGGAGCTGAGAGTTGAGCTATGGGTCGCAGAACGCAAGTAAAATCAATTGTTCAAATGAAACCGCGTAGTGCGCGCGCAACGAGGGACAAGGCAGCAGGTGTGAGCAAGGGATAGTGAGTTGAACCTTGGAGATAGTACGCGGCAGTGCCGTGTGGTGGCTAGATCGAATTTTGTAGTTCGTGGATGTAAACTTGACTCAGAGGTATTATAAACTATTTTTTTGGAGACAAAAATTACTCTGGTTTCCCTTCAGTACACGCATAAATCTTTCGCCTTTTACTAAAGATTTCCGTGGAGGGGAACAATTGATGAGTCTTTAAGACAATTTTTTGTGAGCCTAGTGAAAACTGGGCCAATAATATTATTTAAAATAAATATATAGGAATATTCTTCTGTTTCAAGTTTTCGTATTCTGACTTACACTTCAACTGAAGTTAAGAGAAATTACGGGTACCGTAGTCTTTAGACTAAGTTATGGCATGAATCGTTGACAACATCGATATAGTAATAGAGTCATTCAAGTCTATAGTTTTCTTAACCTTCTTTTTCTTTTTTTTTTTTAGGTGTAAGTTATTGGAAATCTCAAATTTGATCAGAATAATTTGTGAGTCAATTTTTAAACTGTTTTTAGTCATGAATTTCAAAAGGAAAATATTTTGGAAAATATAATTTCGACAAAATTCATAAAAGTATTTCGAATTTAGCGCAACTTAATCGATAGACTATTTCTGACCCTGTATTTTAAGTTAATTATGTAATTGTAATTTCATACAGTGAAAAAGGACTCGTCAAAATTTATACATCGTGTGTAGGACAAAAGTTAAAACTTACTTATATGTTATTTTTACATACGTCGAGTGTAGAAAAAGTTAAAAATTTTTCAAGAATTATTTTGTGATAGTCGACAGTATTTTTAACATATATTGTGTTAATTTGAGAGTAAAATTTGAAAAGTGTTACTTTCGAATAAAATAACATTTTTGTAAATCCTTTTTTACTGAGTAAGATAAGAATGTATTGAGTTGAATAATAATAATAATAAATATATATATTTACCAGAGTCAGTGCTCTCATTTTCAAAAAGGACGGCAGGTCAGTGAGTTTATTTCCGGCTATTGAAATACTTGTCAATTTCTTGAGTAACTCAACTTCGACCGGCAGCTCTTTGATTTCATTACGATCGAGAGTAAGTTCTCTCAAACTGGAAAAATACGTCATCACATTAACTTATTATTTAATTTACCAACATCAAGATCAATAGCAAACATACAACTTATATCAAATATCAATATTTGAGACCTCGGCGCATCAAAAAGCCAAGAGACATCTTAAAGTTAATAAATATTTTACAATATTAATAAATTAATTCACATATATAATAAATACTACCGCAATATTATATTTTCGCGGATTGAGCATGCGCGTGCCAACTCGTATGAATCGAACCATTCAACCCAAGAGTTTAATAAAGAGCCTTATTTCCCGTTTATATATTACGTTACTTAAGAAATACGTATTAAAAGAGAAAACTTTTAAATTAATTTATTAAAAAACTCATTTATTTATTTATCAACTTCCACACTCTGAAATACTTTACATTAAAACCCGATTATTAATTCAACTGAAATTCGTTTTCATTAATTTATTTATATTCCATTAAGCTCACATTTGAACCCACTCACATAACCCTTGAATTAAATTTGTTCCTATCAAAAGTCAAGTTTTTTTTTCCAGAAAAAATTATAAATGAATAGAGACCGAACTTTTTGTTTAAAACTTAAAACCAAAATATTCAGTAGCAAGTAAAATATATAACACAAGTATATAACTTTTAAGGATCCACTATAAAAATAAGTAAACAAAAGGTTTGCTACGAAAGAAAGGAAACTAAACGCGTGGAAGCGTAGCGATGAGCTGGTGCACTCGAGGATGTTCTCGGTAGAACTGAAAACCGAGTAGAATACCAACAATCACATGCTGATGGTCAGCAACCAAGAAAAAAGGCAAAAGAACTATATATATATACAACTATATAACATCCACACAACTCTACATATAAATAAGTTTCTTTTCCTTCTCCGTAAGCCCAGTGTAGCTTTGGTTTCCTCTACTCGGGGATGGCTACTGACCACTCTTACGTAACAGAAACTAAATTACTACTTCAAGTCCTGTATACAGTAAATAGCATGGAGCATACAGCATACAATGAGCAATGCAATGCAAAACAATGTAAAAACCGCATCGCTTATTCCCCAATAGCAGATTTTAAGACGAGAGTTTAAAGCTGATTTAAACTTATTCGAGCAGACTCGATACTCTCTACTACAATAAGTAGTCTGATAACTTTGATAATATAAAGCATGAATTGAGTTTGATGGCATTGCCATGAGCAATAGAGTTCCTTGGAAATATATATATTCTCAAGTCTATTAGTATATTAGTGAGCTTATGGCTTACGGTCATGCTGTTTCGATAAGGGACTACTTGGTTAATTGAGTCTTGTATCTTGTGTCCAATGAAATCGCGTGAGCTTGTCGTAAACTCGATGTCCAGCATAAACCCGTGCTAGACATGAAACTCAGTGTTCACACCGTAGTTCCTTTCTTACCCTCGTTACTTAGTAACATCCTATATAAAGGACTTGTAACTTATAACTTATAACTTGGAAACTTGTTCAGAGTAATTCAATCTATTATTATTGGTCCCCACTTATAATACTTACTCTTTAAAAACGAATTTGTGAAAATCACTATTTGGCAATGAATAGTCACTTATTACTAGTGAAAAGCATACCATTATTTGAATTAGTGACATCTCGGGATAAATCATCATGATCGTGCTTGATGATTTTTTCCCGGGATACTTTTGACTATAGTCACTATTTTCATTATTTTAAATTTAAGTGAATACGATAAGTTTACGGTCAGTTGATTTTTTCAAGTGACTGCAATTATAAATATTTTGAATAATTTATCTTGAGCGTGAAAGAATGATGGTACTAGTGTCTGATGTTTATCTGCTCGTTCTCGATTCGTTTACTTATCTTAGGTATTATATTATTTTACTCTAGTGAATGAGTAGTAAAGCGGGTTGCTGTAACACTTGAATTATATTTTTTAGTTGTTTTAAATTTACTACGACTACAATGAGTTTTATGTTCTATTTAACCCTGGGTGGTTATTGTATTGTTTCTCATTATCATACTTCGTATATTTTATCCTCACTTACATTTCATTTTAATTGTTACTAAAAGCTGTATTTGTTCTGTGTACTTTTTTTTTATTTCGATCGTCTAGTTTTTCTTAATACAAATTATTGTATTTGTGTCTAATGGATTTTGTTCGCAGAAGAATTTGATATTAATGTTAAATAAGTGACATGCGGAAATCGAAAACAGTACAAAATATATATATGTAATTTATATAAATGTATAAAAAAAAGTATGTGTAAAATACAAACGAGAATAAGTTGCCGCAGGGATTCGAGAACTTTCTCTCTTTTTTGTTCTTTCTTCTTTTTCTTTCACTATTTTTTATTATGTAACTATGAATACTGTAATATATATATATGTATATACATATGTGTATGTGTGTATTGTCGAGGCGGAAATGTGCTTATCGAAGATTGCCGTAGGCGATACATAAAATTTAGCGGGAAATGAAAAACGATTTGAACTGAACCAAGAACAAGATTACAATTCCAACATAAATGTGAAAAACTTACATGTACTTGACAACTATATATATGTATACTGATATATTTGAATGATCGGCAAGTTCAAACATTGACTAATGACTTTTTTTATACACACAATAAAATAACTTTTGGAAAAACAAAATTTTCTTGAGTAAATCAATAAAAATTATTTCATTTTCAATTTAATATTCAAGTTGAAGAAGGATTTTATTGACAGAAGAGTTGAAATTTATTTACACTTCTAAAAAATATCAGCATATTTTGAGCTAAGTGAGATTTACTTTATTGAGAAAAATTTTTGAATGAAATCTTCAAATTTTTGGACTTGAAATGAATGAGATTCAAAATTTCCGCGTAATTTCTTGTAAGAAAAGATCAGAATGTTTTCAAAAGTTATCTTTTATTTTTTCTCTCGAATGATCGCACAAAGAGAATAAAAAATAGAATTAAAAAAAATAAAATAAAATTAATAAATTATTTTTCCACGCAAATGAGAAAAGTTTGTTTGGTTTTATTTTTCATTCAACAGATAATCCGGTGGAATAATCGTCTTACGGATTACACAAACTTCAACCCACTGGCTCGTGTAATAAACAAGAATAAGAAAATGAATAAAAAAAATTTTAATAATAATAATAATAATAATAAATAAATAACTTTTTCAGCATTGCACCGGATTCGCGGTGATTTATCAAAGCAATTGTCCACGATTTCAAACAATTTTTTTATATAATCTACTTTGTGAAGAAATAGTATGTGGATGTGTGTCTACACAGTGAATGTAAATATGTTTTATGGTTACTTTCATATTAAATTACATTGTTACCAAAAAAACAATATTTTATTTTTCACAAATTAATTATTTAAATTTTAAATTGTCTATCAAAATTACGCGCTTTTTAATTTCCACGAGCTAACGGCTTTTTAAATTTTAAAAAAGTCAATTTTTGGTCATGTTAATTAGAGCAAAAATTTCACGTTGAATTATTCAAAATATTAATTATAAAATTTTTTTCATCTCCAATTAATCGCGAATGAATTTCATATACTTTTTTATATACACAGTAATTAATAATGTATTTGTAACGTCAATTGACAATTTATAGTTCCGCACAATCCAAACATAACCTAAAATGCATTTGCATGTTTTAATTATCATAAAACAATTGTACGTTAATTACGTCAGCATATTATCATAACCCGTTTCAAATTACTAAATTACAATAATCATAATATCGGTTGCTATTATTATAATAACAATAATTATTGAATATCTGTTATAAATTTTATGAAGTAGCGTTAAATTCAATAGGACAATGAATCACCATAATTTGTATTTTCGTCGACGTACAAACCGATCCTTTATTTCCCATTGAATTACGCGGTATTAAATTGATGTCCGCGGCTTCGGCTTCGGCTTCAATTGCTATTCCATAGAAAGAGTTAGGACAGTATATACTATATAATATGTTGTGTAGTATTGCAATATAAAGTGTAACAGGGTGGAGAGCAATGACAGAACAGGAGAGACAAAGAAACAATGAATCCATAGAATTTTCTCATTATTTCATCTGTCGTACAACCAAACAAAACAACTTGAGCTTCAAAACCGACAAACAAACTTTTCGATGTACGAAAATTGAGTGTCCTAACTTTTAATACCAAACCGCTTTCTGATTGTATATATATACATATATATATTGTTCGTATTGCTGGAGGCGATGTGTCCGGTCTGAATAAATCTAAATATACTGTATATTTGTTTCGAGTGTATTTATTTACAAATATATATATATATATATATATATATATATATATATATATATATATATATATATATATATATATATATATATATATTAGGGTGGCAATATTTTTTTGAATTCTTTTTTCATTTGACACTCACTTGAAAAATTGTTATTTCAAAATAGGTTACATAGAAAAAAAAGATTTCTTGAGGTGCAAAGAAAACCCTTTTTTTTTCAAAATCTTCGGTTATTTACTAGTTCATTCTTTTCTATATATATCATAGAAAAACGTATACTAAAATTTTGAGTAAATCTATACTTAGAGATTGCTTAATATTTTGAATCATCATTATATGAATCCAAATTAAAAATTTGAATATCTATAAAACAAATTCCCTCTTGTTATTGAATAAAAGCGTGACTAGAGTCAGTCAGTCAGTCATGTATTGACAATATATATGTGTACACATAAAATATGTATGGATACTTACTTGACTAGTCGATATATCTCGTTGGGTACTTGCTCGATCTTATTGTCGGATAGGTCGAGTGAGGTCAGACCTTCAAGTTCTATCAGCTCCCTGGGGAAGCTTTTCAGTTGGTTACGCTCCAGTTGTATCACATGAAGTCTCCGAAATCTTTTTAAAAAATTTATGGAGTTAGTTATTTAACATTCTTAATAATTTGACGCATCGATCCAAATTATAAGAAAATAATATATAAATTCACTGAATATTTAATGAGACTTTTACAACTATTTATCATTGATCTAATTGTCGCTGTCTTGAAATTTGAATATCAAGAGGATATCGGGTAGTTAGTATTTTATAAAATTCATTTATAATTGACGCTCATTGCAGAGATATTCAGAGAAACATCAAGTTAGTGTAGAAATTATTAATAAGAAGGTGTTGGATACTAAAGTTCTGACGGGAAATGAGGACAAATATTTTTGAATTTATTGGCAGCTTGATAATAATACAATTTCTTATTAAATTTGTAGCCTGTAGATTGAATTCACTATTTAGATCCTGATGCTGAGTTTAGTATGAGTACAAGTAAATGAATAATTAATTTTTTTATCTATGTTGGAGATAAGAATAATTATCAAGAGAAAAAAAGTTCAGTAAAATTTGAAAATTAAAACAATTGACACATTGGAATTATAAATCAATTTAAAATATAATTTTATGAATAATTCAACTTTTAATATAAAAATTAAGTATTCGTAATATTACTTTTAAAAAAATGTAAGAGCATTTACTGAACATTCTGGAAGATAAAATTTTTTTTGACTTATAAATTTATCTTAATACCTTTTTAAGAGTCCAAGATTATTGTCAGGATTAGCCAATTGATTATGACCCAGTAAAATTTCCTCAACTGCATTGAATGCTAATACGCTTTCCGGTATCCTCAGCAACCCGTTTCTGCAGAGATCCAACTTTTTAGGTCCTCCGGTCAATTGCGTCGCCTATTAACACAAAAGTAAAAGTTCAAAAAATAATGTCTTCTATTTAAAAAAAAAAAAAAAAAAAAAAATTACACACCCGCACTAACGAAAATTAAAAAAAAGTATAATTAAAAGTCACCTCATTTTCAAGTGAATCAGTCTCCATAACATCACTATCAAATTCTTCCATAATAGCTCCCAATACCATTATCATACATAAAATAAATCATAAAGATAAAATATATGACTATTGCTCTCTCAGAAGATAACATTAGAACCCGTTTAAATTAAACAAAATTTTTAAGCGCGGTAGAAACAACCCGGTTTATAATCTCAGCAGAATTTCGAATCTGGAATGCAGGCAGCTTATAACTAAACACTTTGAAGTACCGGCTGCTCAAATTTCGCTTGACTAAAGTGTCTCCGAAATATCAGGTGCACATCGACGTACATAAATTCCACAAATTCTTCGTCATAACGTCACAGAACAATCGTTAAATATGACAAAGCATAGCCAAGATAATTCTCATATTCTAGTCACCACTATGCCGAAGAAAACTTTCACGAGAAGTAAATGACGCGTAAGATTATTATTTTTTAAATAAATAACACAGTACTTTATTTGTAATAATATATGACTTAAATGTATGAGTATTTTTTATTTCCAGACGACGAATCGCTTGACACGGGAGTAAATAGCGCGAGCGGTTATTGCTCGTTACTGCCGATGGGCAAATATCACACGAGTCTCAACTCTGTAAGTTGGAAAAAAGTAAATAAAAAAGGTGGTCATATATGTTATATGTTGCACACAGGATTTATTATATCTCCTGACCCCCTGCCGGAGGATGAGTTTTTAAGAAAAAGCTCACGGTGAAGTTGAGAAATAAATAATCACTGGAATCAATCTGCGCTACGCGTCAAGAACCGACCAGAGGACGGAAGATAAAATTAAAAATTTGATAAATCTCTTAAACTTATTAGTCGAAATTTTTTTAAAAAGATACTAAGAGGTAAAAGTGAGTGAATTTTATAATAATTATTTTTTTTAATGAAAAGCTTCAGTGCAGAAAAAATTATACGGATTCATTGCTAGGCGATTTTTTATGTCTTTGATTCCCTAGAAGTCAAAATTACTCTGAGATTTAATTTTATTAATATAATTTACAAAAAAACCTAAGAGTGAAATATATGAGGAAAAATTCGCTGATTAATTTACTAAAATATAGTAACGTCATAAATTTCAGCATTTAAACTCTGGATCAGAGTGAACGCTAATTGAAATAAAATTCTCATCACTGCCGAAAAAAAATCCCTATTTAATTTTTACGGGAGTAATTTTACAAAAAAATATGTGCTCACTACAAGATTTAAATACTAAACTTTCACAATATAAACAAAACTTTCTCGTAATTTGTTTCTATAAAATTAAATAGTCTAGACTCTAGAACTCGAGCTCTAAAGAATGAGTTTTAACATTTATATAAATATTTTTATAATTACAGGCATTTAAATAAAAAGAAAAAAAGGGGGTATTTTTTGATGCGTGAACGACGCTAACAAAAAGATGATAACTTGAGGATAAGTTTTATTTAAAATTTATTATTAAGGAACCTTGGGATAGTGCGTGTTACGGGCGAGCACGCGCCAGGAAAGCGACCTCGCGATGTTTACCCAGGCATGTCCACGTACGCGAGTGTCCAACTACAGCGGTATTACGTATGTGTAAGTACCTTCGCCACCTGTTAATTATTTTCATAGCTTTCGCGACGCCCTAATCGTTTTCTCCTTTGAAAAAATTACATGCCGTACATTATCATCAATATTAAATTGCACATACATTTTTTTATCGATATATGTAATGACTCAGTTTATCAGTAATTATGTTGAAACATATATAATAATAATAATGAGGACAAATAGTCGGTATAATTAATGAGGAGAAAGGAAACAATGGAGTAGAATTTTACTTTGAGCTGCAGAAGCGTTACCGAATCTCGTAGTATTTGCACTATTTATGTTCATGCTTCTGTTTCTGTTTCTGTTTCTGTGTATTCTAAAACGTTAAATCACGTGTGGTAGTTGGCTCGTTATCTGACGTTTGTGTGCTGAGGATTTATCAGGAAACGGAGAAAGCCGATCTCCGTCTCGATACATCTGCCAAAGAAAATGGTAAATTCCTTTTGTCCTGTCGGAGATGGACTCAAACCTGCTGTGGATTTTCAGTACCGCACGCTTTGTTGTCTGATGCATGAATTTATAACTTCTTTTTACTGGTTACTTTTTTTTATTTTGCTGTTTTAACTTATGTACGCCTCTGGCACTCTTTTGATTTTGCATACTCTTACTCTTATCTCGAGATTTATTACGAGCACTGTTGTGTTTTTATATTTATAGCTTTTTATCATTATTTATGCTGTGGTTTTTCCGAGTGCTAATATTGATTTTTAAATGCTTGATATACTAGCAATTCGTGGGTCGAATACATTTTTTGTTTTACTTCCGTTAACTAATAATTTGATTATTTTTTTTAATTACTACCAGTGGGAGAAAATAAAAATCCGATGGTTCTTTTCGACGTCTGATTTATGAAATAATTAATTTGACTGTCAAAAAAATTTTAAAAATTTACTGGAAATAAAAATTCTGTAAATTATGACTTTGAAATTTTTCAAAAAAATTATTCTCCTTAAATTGATAAAAGAAATTAAATATGATCGATCTTTGAAGGAAGTAGATGATATTTTAATTATTTAGATCTTGATGTTAAAGTTCTAAATGAGAAGTTTTTAGTATCAAAGTTTATAAAATTTTAAATATTAATTCAAATGTTTTTTTTTTTTTTTAAAGCTCTTTGTTTGTAGCAATTTCTCAAAGTTACACCACGTAAACTAGCTCGCTAATAATTTTCCCTTGTACTTAGGAAAAATATAGTGAGAGCCGAGGAAAGGGGGATGATTAATTTAAACCGGAGGCGCGAAAAAAAAAAAATAAAAATAAAATGTAAATGCACGAGAACGTTAAATTATAAAGAGTTGTGCGGTGGGCGAGGAAAATTATAATGCCGTGTAACCCGACCGGACTGTATCCCCCGGAGAATTGTTTCTGTTAAAGACTTATCGGATTAAGAAGTTCTCCGGCAAGAAAATTTATACCAGATGGTCTATATTCGGTTACCCAAACTTTTCCCATAGACAAATTTCCGCAACTTAACTTGGATCTTTATAGGTGACCCGCCTCTTCACTTTTAAATTTAACATTTTTTATTTCACCTTTAATATATACAGTTACAGCTCACTCGGCTCTTTATCTCCGGCGTCTATACTCCTTTTACTTTTTTAATAATTTCTTTTTACCCGTTTATTTCTTTACACAGAAGTTTTAATGCGCTTGAGACTTTCCAATCATTCCCGATTTTTCCGCATCAAGAGAAATGAAAAACAATCGCGGCTTGACGTTTTAATCAACTCTCGTATACTTACACCCAACCACACTAACGATTGAGTATTTTTCTTTAAAACAAAACGCTTACCCTCTTTACTTTTTTTTTCTTCTATACAAACTGATTGCAGTCGACAGGCGAATTATCGAGTTTTTAAATGATGAATCTTTGTTATTAATATCGGAGCTTTGTCTTTAAATTTTTATTTAGAAAAAATTTACTATATTTCATAATTTAAAAAATAAATTTTTCAATAAAAAAACGCGATTTTAAATTTTTTGACGGCCCCTTTTACCCCGCAGTCTTATTTTGGCTCCAAAATTTAATCATTCTGTCAAAAAAAAACCAATAAACAAAATTTGTGAAGCATAACCTCAAATTTCTCGATATTTGACCCAAAAATTCGAATCCGTACATCCGTACAATTTAACGTTCGTACGTACGGAGACTCTGTATCTCCGAAACTAATCAATCGATTGTTAAAATTTTTTTTTCTTCAACTGCACAAAACTTTTCCTTAGAGCCCCGTGGAGCAGCTCGAAAATAATTCCCGGTTTATAAATAAATAAAAAAATAAAAATACGTTTTAAGAACTCCCGCCATAATGACAATTATATTTAAGTACTTGAGTAAGTCTTGAAATAATTAAAAACTCAATAAAACAGACATTAAAATAATAAAAAAACTTTTAAATACATCATAAGTAATGATATAGTTTCAAAAGTACTTATCATAATTTATCTCAATTATCACCCTATTAAAACTATTACTTAGCAGTCACTTGAAACAACACTCGGAAAAAATCAATGCCAACTTTAATTTACAATTAAAATTTAAAATTAATTCACTATCCGACTTACTGCCGAAATCAATAAAATAATCGCCGGAGTAATTTTTGATTAAAATTACCAAAAAAAAAAAAAAAAATTGAAGGGAGGGGGGCTATAGAGTAAAGAGATAGAGAAAAATAAATAGGATGTGTGTGGTATGCAAACGTCCAATAGCAGATAGCATTGTTTAATTGATTGAATTTGTCGTCATGATAACAAAACGTCAAAACCTCTGTATGTTTAACTACGAAAAATATTTGCGGTCACAAACTAAAACCCTACCGTCCATCATTTTATTTTCACATCACTAAATCCGGATCAGTAAATATATGAGTGAATTAAATTAACATGTAAACATATCAATGCACTATTTCAACGAATTTTCACACACGCAAATAACAATTTGTCCGGAAAATGCGGATGGGATGAAGAATGTTTGTTTATTTTCTTAAAGTTTTAGAGTCGGGTTTGACTCAGCAGGTTCGCATGTAACGAAATATTAAAGATGACTGCTGTGACCGCGTCTCGAGAGCACTTGGACAAGGAAAAAGTTTGTCGCGTGTGTCTCGGACTCGCGCTACAACCGGAAGACACGCTTGCTGCCGCTGCCATTGCACAATATTTTTTCTCTCATATTCTCAATCTCTGTGGTTATATATATAAACATATATACTTACTATTATACATATATCTTTCTGATCTTGAGTATTTTCATGATTTTTAACGGTAACTGTAACTCTCGGGTCTCATTACCATGACGACAATTTGTCACATGCTATTTAATGATAGGGAATTTTACAAATTATATTTCATTAAAAATAATTCGATTTATTTTTACGGAGTGAAAATAAACAAATTCTGATAATCGTTACTGATTGTTATTTTTTTCCGGGGTATGAAATTAAGTTCCACTTCCGGTTGCCAAAAAATAAAAGTTTATAGTTCATTTTACTCGTCCAATAGAACATAAAATTAAAAATAATTACAAAAAAAAATATCCTGGTATCAAAAATTTCAAATAATTAATTTTGAGTCATGTCTCAAAAACCAGATCAAATTTTCTTTCTATTTTTATGTTTCTCGTTACTCGAAGTATAATTTAATTGGCATCATATTCATCAAAATGTCTATTCTACTGTAAAAAATAAAGAATACTTATAACGAAGAAATTTTTTTGGAAGCAACAGAAAAAAGTATCAGATAATTTGTCTTGGTTAAATTTCCATAAAATATAAAAAATCTACAATAAAAGTAAAGAAATTGTCGAGTGTATCGCATATCGGTTTCGCGAAAAGACGAAGCTCTGGAGTTGGGTTACCAGCAAAACGGAAGCCCGTAAATAAAGTTTAATTAAACTTCTCTCGCTGCAAGAGAAGAGTCTCTGGGGTAGTTGAGGTAGTAGAGGTAGTTAGGTTGGACCCAGTCTGTCCGTCGCAATGAGTATACTCTTACAGGATATGGAACACTATAAGAACAAGTAAAAGGTAAAAGAGCAAAACGGAAGGGTTGTCTACGCGCTCACGGTAACTCTGAGAACAATATTATCGCGCGTCTTCCAACTCCACGCGATTTCGACTAAATTGCTGTATACTGCACTCGAGTAATCTATATAGCTATACATTTGTGTAGGTATATATGTATAAAGCAAGAGGTAAATAAGGGGTGAAGAAGAAGAATGAGGCAGGATAAGATAAAGAAGGATAAGAACAAGCATGAGAACAAAAAAAAGAAGAAGAATGAACAAGAAAGCTCGGAAAGCTTCGTGGTCTTACTGATAGCAGTTTACATATATATTTATACAAATATATACACATATATATTTTTTTTTGTCTGAGTCTTAATGAAACATTTCCCAAGTAGTTGCAGTATGCAAATTAATTCTCTACGTTTGACATTGTCATTTGTGTTTTATTTGTTAAGTAAATTCTTTTTTTATTTAATTAATTGTCATGTATATGAAAATTTTGTGTGGCCCATCTTACCCGTAGTTGTATTTCATTGTCATAATTTTATAATTTTGACAGTAATTTTTGTCCTAATTTCGAAAATAAGACGTTTTGATTTTTTTGTTGAAAAACATTTTTGATGGCCCATTATGCCTCGCAGGTTAATTTTGTTGTATTGACCTGACATTATTGTCAATAATTCACTACTAAATGATTTGTGAATGATTCTATATGAATATTGTTGATATTTACGCAAAAAAATGGAATCCGTACATCCGCACAAATTAACGTACGAATGGACGGAAACTCTGTAACTCCGGAACTACTCGACCGATTGGGTTAATTTTTTTTTTCCAGCTTGAGAGCACTTTCGCCTGCAGCCCCATCGATCAGTAGTTAAAAAATGATGTAACAGTTTTGCAAAAAAAAATGTTCTGTACTTTAAACATCAATAGCTTGTTTTCAGCAAATTTTTTTCGTAAGTTACAAAAAAAATGGGCAAAAAATTGCAAATAGGATTGTATAGTAAAACAGATTCGGAAAAGTGTATGACGTAGTGCAAATAACGTAGAATTGGATGTTACTGTAGCCTTTTAAAATTCGCGCTGGATTATTTGAGTACTACAATGCCAGTAAATACGTATGTACTCTCCATGTGATAATCCTCGAGCGATGAAAGCTTGTCTGATGGATAAACCGATAAAAAGTGTCGAAAAAATGTTTCAGCAAATTTTTTTATAAACTCTTTTATTTCCATCGTTATTGTCATTTTTTTTTTTATATTTTTACTCCGTACAGCTCAGGGGGAAAATTGTAACAAATTTAATCTCAGTATCGTTAAAACATTTTTTTTAATTAACGCATAGAAAAAATAATTAGTAATCACCCTAAGACCAGAGTGTTTATTGCTCGTCAGTATAGCTTACAACTTTTTTTTTCATGGAATGAAAAAATAAATTTTTTAAAAAAACGATCCCTACTTAATTTCCGCTCTTCTTTGCTATACATCTCTCCCTAGAATTAAATGTAGTTCCAGGTGGATTTTATGAGGCAAGAGGGCCACATAAAATTATTTTCCGAGATGAAAATTTCACTCTTGAAATTTAACCGCATGAGGACAAAAAAATTACGAGGAAGTACCACAGAGTTTATGATCTTTGCAAAATAAAATATTAAATAAAAAGAGAAATATTGTTTATTTATCGCTGATGTAAGATGAGAAATAAAAATCTCATGATCAGATGCCTCGGAACATGTTAGATGTTATAAGCATTTATCAAAGCATGTATGAGCATGTGGATGTGGAACTGAAAAATGATTGATGATGTTGCGTGGCCACGGCGCGGTAACCACATTATGTTCGCGTGCATTCGGGGTAATACGACTCTAAGGCTGGTGTTGTCGAGTGTGGACTCAACTCGGATAGTGCAGATATAGATTGCGGGTAGTGGCTGGGTAGTATACCTATGGGTGAGCTCGGGCGAGTCTACTTATGACGTCGCTGTAGTGGAAGGAACTGTGCACCCGTGCCTCTAAGATAATCATGTGTTCAGGATGCAATATCCTAGATTCGATAATAATTCACGGTAAACCCGGCTTGGGTAATACACCGGAAAATATATGAGATCAAGTCACCGTACAACAATTACTCATAAGTACTTTTCATTAATCCTCTGTTATGAATTTTTTATAATGAGTTTTGGTTTCATATTTTTTTTTATTGAATATTAAAATATTTTTTTATCACTGTGGACAAATATTTACATTTGATACCAATTTTTTCGTTACAGTGTCTAATTTTGAAGGATAACCGCAGGTCTTGAAAATTTTTTTTTAAGAAAATTTGGAAAACTAGAACCGGCGACCAGAAATACGAAAATTTTAAAATCTAATTTTGAATCATTTTTTTTTTGACTGTCTGGTTGCCAGAATTTTCTTTTGTCAATTACAGCAAACATCTCAATAATTAAATAACTTAATTAAGGGAAGATTTTTACGAAAAAGTTATTTTTTTGCGACTAACGAGAAAATTTTCCAAGCTGCGGAAGTTTAAAACTAGAAAAAGATTGAATCGTCAAGGGATTCCGATAAATCGAGCCAGACTCCTCTATTTTACCCTTGGAACTTTTATTCAGCATTTGAATACAGCGTTACCATGCCATTTGCAGTACCCGTAGTATCAGTACCAGAATCCTTCATTTCTGGCGCACTGAAATGAGTGAAAGGATGAGCTCGAAAATATTTTCAATGCATTGATATGCGTGTTCGAGGTTCACGGCAGCGTAATACGTTCCAAGAATAAGCTTATATTTATGATTTCGTGACTGTTTTACTAAAAATTTATATTTTCTCAGTTATGATATCGGATACTCTCAATATTGGGAGCTACTTGAATTTTATATTGAATCTCGCTCTGATCTTTCATCCTCTCGCTACTCTATTTTCACATTTTTTCCTATCTCTCATATTATCTTATCCGTTACTTCAATTGTGAATAGCATGTACTCCTATAATGTATACCATGTATATATATATATATATACTCTGAGAAATGGATACTTTTTATTTTTACAGAGTGTATTGTTATCGACTACATTCTCTTTTACCATCGATACTTTCAGTAAATACCACAAGTTGTCTCTACTTGATATTTATTCATTCAAATATATATTCAAATATTTGCAATCACTTATTTAACTTTTTATCTACTAGTATACATTTAAATAAATTTTATAAAAAAAAGATTTTTGGATTTCTAACAGAGAAGAATTTGTGAGAAAAAATTTTAGATTAAGAAAAAAAGTTTGCCCGGATATTTGAGGACGTGAATGATTAATTTTATAAAATGGAGTTGAAGAGAAAGAACCGAATTGAGATGATAAAAAATGGATGGAGATGAATTTTGAGTTGTATGTGTGCAGACGCGAAACATTTCATTGAAATAGGTTGCACTCACGGGAGCATCCAAGGCCACATTGGGCTCGAAAATCCTCGATAGCTTTCACTAATTCCACTCGAATTCCACCACTCGACTCTAGACTCCATTCCCAAGGGTTCGGATTTACGAACATATATTTTCCGATACACTCGACGCTTTTCATACAAAAAAAAGATGTTTGTGATCCTCGTTGAAAAAAATGATTCAATACAGCGACCTTGAAATTGAGTTAATTAATAAAATTCATGATGAATTAACAATTTTATGAAACGATGATATTAAAACGTAATGTATGTAAAATGAGGGAAAAGTTTAAGTTTCAATTATATGATACTTGGAAAAAAAATAAAATTCATTTGCTTTGAGCATCGGGCTTAAGAGCGTTCAAGTGGCAATTAATTATAAGATATTCCAGCTCTTGCAAAGCTTACCTTACTGTGCATGCCTCCCTACTATTGCATAATATACAAATAATTCATACACTGTGCTAAAAAGGAACGCGAGCCAGGTAGGGGTTGCCAGCCAAGGAAACTACAGGGAGAGAATCTATATCTATATCTTTATATATATATATATAGATATATATATATATATATATATATATATATCAAGTAGACGCAGAGTGCGAAACCACCGAACATTAATTATAGTATGACTTAGTTGCATGATAATTAATCATGGCTAAGCTAATTCTGTCAAGAACAATAACATAATAAATTTAGTTATTTTCATTTTTTTTTAGACTTTTTTCTTGTCTACAATATCGTTAAGTCTTTTTTTTATTATAAGGGGGAAAAAGATAATTTTTTGACGACAGAAATATTTTGTATCGTCTTTAAAGAAACATGGGGAAGTTGGACACTGAGAAGTGCGGAAATTTTTAAATTTTGACAAAAAAACATGGTTTTAATTTTTGAAAAAAAAATGTCAGATTTGGCCCCACTTTCTTCATGATCAAGGAAAATATTTTATGAGGGGTAAGATGGACTAGGTGAGAATTAAATTTTTATAAAAAAATGATCTTATGTTTACAGAGAATTTTTACTGAGGGGTAAGATGGGCTCAATAAATTTTTATTAAAAATAATAAAATAGCTTTTAATTAAATTTTTTGGATTGTAGTATTTTCATACTTTGAAGTAGAATTTCTATTTATGTAAACATAACAATAAGAGTGTGATATAGTATTTGTTGAATAGAAATGAAGAAGAGGAGTTTTGGCAGCTTTGTTCGTTAAATTCTCAGCTGGTATATCTCTTTCCCGTGGGTCTTTCTGTACGAAAACACGCATACAGATGGTGAGGCTGTGGGAGGAGCTTTCGTGTCTTTGACGTTTTGTCTAGTTTTCTCATCAAAGACTCGTGTCTCATCATCATGTCTCTTGTACTTTATATTAAGCTTTTTGTGCGTCTGTTTTTCGTTTTAAATCGCTGTTGTCTGCGGCTACGAGAGGTTCTTGACGTCAACGGCTAATATTATAAAATAATATACAATTTGCATAATATATTCAAATATTTTATTTTTCCTTTACTATGAAAAAATTTTTTTCTATTTACTATCAGTCGCTGGACTTGGAAGTTCGTGGAGAAATTAGAGGAAAATGATTTACAATTATTGCACTTGAATTTTTAAAAATAAAATAAAGACCCGCTTATCAAACATTACTACGCTAAAATGTGTAACATGAATATATTAAAGTGTCCTTGCATAACTATAGGCGATAATTTATATAAACATGGAGCCCGGAGTCGTAATTCATCTACGTCACGTTCTAAATTTCCATTGTTCTGTGCTAGTATGGGACCAAACAATAATATTTAGCAAACAAACTGATTATTTGGTATTTTAATGACCAGGAAAAATAATATTTACTCATGTCGTATGTTTGCTTAATTTAATTTAATTTACCTAAAACGGATAGTCGATTAATTTACCACGATAATGTGAATTTAAACATAAATATGGACGTTAGTATATTAATGTGGGTTTGATAGCTTTCGGGAACGAACTTTATTAATTTGAATGCATAGATTATCATAGAAGTCCCTGATGAATGTGGGCGAGCTTTTGAATAGTTTAATGTATGTCATATATTACTCTCTTAAAATGAATCAGTGAAAAGTGCTGCAAATCAGTGAATATTCACTGTATAAACAGTTATAAGTATACCACTTATTCAAACAGTATACTTATAACTGTTTATACAGTGAATATTCATTGATTTGCAGCACTTTTCACTGATTCATTTTAAGAGAGTAGGTATTTTCTGTTGGAGCTTCGAATAAAGGGTTCTGAAATAGCTATAGCATATAAAAGTGAAGGAAAATCATTTTTTTCCCAACACCGAGCGCCGAGTATGTACTCTCTTAAAATGCATCGGTGAAAAGTGCTGCAAATCAGTGAATAAACAGTTTGAATAAGTGGTATACTTATAACTGTTTATACAGTGAATATTCACTGATTTGCAGCACTTTTCACTGATTCATTTTAAGAGAGTATTGTTTATGTATTGAGTATGTATTTTCTATGAAAATTTCAGGAGAAGCCGTCTCAACTTGCCCTAGCGCATAAAAGTGAAGAAAAATGTGTTTTTTTCCAACACCGAGCCCTGCACAGAAAAAAAAGTTATCTTGAGTCAAGAAAATATTTTTGAAGACCACCGTTTTCGGGAACCAAGTCAAGATTTTCTTGAGCTAAGTGAATTTATCTTGGTCAGATAAAATTACTACTTTATCTGAGAAAGTTTAGGTCTCCAAAAAAATTTTCTTGGATTAAGAATATTTACCTTCAACCAAGAATTTTTTTTTTTTCTGTGTGAGTATGGAATGTTCGTGTGCTGAGTGTGTAATTTCTGTTGAAGTTTAAGAATAACTTATCACAATACTAAGTATTTTGTTTATTATGATGTACCGTAGTAGGAGAAACTTAAGAAAGTCCTAGGAAAAATTTACTTTTTGAGTAAACCTTGTCTGGCAGATACGGCAGATGATACTGACGCAAACGTTTCTGGGAGCTTGTATAGAACGAGATCGTTACAACAGATAGCTTTTATTTCTCATGAAATATGCAATTTCTGTATCTTATCTCCCGAACAAAAATAAATCAAAAAATTTGTCAAAAAATTATTTGATAAGTTTTCAACTCGTACATACAGAGACGCAGAATAAATAATAGAGTACTTATAGACTGTCGGATCGAAAAACTTGTGGCAAGTTAATTTGATAGAGTGTAGAGTAGAGTAACTTTCAGGGGGATAATCGTGGCTATAAATCATAACGTTGTTATTTAGCTAATATCGCTAATGTCCTGTGAGACTGTGGGGCCACCTGCGACATCGCAATGTAATATCTTTAAACGTGTGAGTTTCTCCGACGTAGTCCTCGTCCTCAGTCGCCGGGACGTACATGTTAACTATAATGTGTCCCCAAAGAGTGAATAAATAAAAAACCGCTCCAAGAAAAATGAAAGCTTCTTAATTTAACTGACCAATAAATAAAACTTTAACTTGTATTTTATTAATGTCCTTTTTTGCGGCTCAGTGAAAACCCAAAAAACTAAAACTATATCATAACAGAATCCACAGCCGTGTTTTCGGGCTCGTTTTTCGCGCTCGTGATCATTCTAAAAGTGTATTTATCACTTTTATGTTTAGGTAGAGACTATAGGGACCTTTTCTACCCGCTTTACTCCGGTATTCGAATATTAAACTTTCCCGCGGTGGATTTTATATCACGATGTTTGAAATGTCGTTACGGTTGAGATATCAAAGTATTTTATCTTTTGAGTCTTTGAGAATTTTTCCTTTAGAGCTTTATAGGTTTTTTTTTCGCACAGCATCTTCTTGTTATATGTTTATATCTAAAGGAGTCTGTCGTATTCAGACTCCCATGTTTCAATTTATTGCGTTGCAAAAGTCTATTCGGTACCTAAATTACTGTTGGATACATCTGTGTCGCCTACAGGCACGAGATGTATCAAGTTATTTATTGAAAATCGGAAAAAGATTTTCTATCGATTATTTTTTTTTTACACATTTATTATTATTAATTTCCAGGGTTTCTATTAAAAAATATTTCGAATTTTTCTTCATCCAATGCGTGGAAAAAAATTCGTCAAGTATAAATATTTTGTTTAATACTTGGATGAAAAAAAAAATTTCTAGCGAAAAAAAATTCCAGTGGGCGAAAAAAAATCAGACGAAAAATTTTTAACGAAAACCAGCAGTTGACACAATAAAAAACTATGAATAGTCATGGCAATATTTTTTTATGACAATGTATCAATTAACGTGAATCCGCATTATACAATTTAAAAGAGATTAACCGAGCAACAGCTTGGTTTTTAAAAAACCGAGAGGTTTTCAGTCTGAATCGTTTCAGCGCAAACGAGCGTATTTACGACTTCACCTGTCTGACCGCCGTCCGATTCATTGCTCTGCATCCACACACTGTCCTTTAAAACTGAAACGCAACACATCAACATCCACACCCACATCTCTACGAAACAAAGCAACCAAAGAGTTGACGCGAATGTTTTCACGCCTCGATCTGACGATTTATCACTTCAAACGATTACTGTTGCTTTGATGACGCTTTTTTAAAGTTAATTGTCGTCTCTATTAATCATACAATGGCTTCGCAGTACTTACATTCAATTTGCCTTTCAACCTCTTTTAAAAAAATTTAACAAAATACTTTTCCAACCCTTTATGTCCTGAGATAAAACCGTCAAACGAATTTCCATTTGATGAAAAAATAAATGGGAAAAATAAAATTACAGAGTAACCCATGGGCTTTTTGATCTTCAGTTAAAAAAAATTTTTTTAGTCAACTTGGTATTTATTTAGCGGTTGTTTTTTTAACCGAGTATTCGTTAAATAAAACCCTGGATAAAATGAAATTTTTATTTTTCAAAAGAAAGTCCTGTAAAAATAGCTTGGGAAGAGGAGCACACATTTGTCGGACGTCCGCACTCTACACACGAAAGCAATATCTTTCCAGTCGATATGTTCCACGTCCAGCGGCAAATGACGTGGCAGCATTCGCTCCCCACTGATGTGTAATAACTCTGCCCATGCCCATTTTGTATTGTTTTTTCCGAGCGTGACAGAGCGATAAGGGAAGTGAGAAAAATTTGACTGGATGGTTGGAAACTTTGCGAGACAGGTGATAAGTGATAAGCAAACCGTCTACTTTACTTTGGGAACACGGGGCTCGGGCACTGGATTTTTAGATTAAAAAAGATAAATATTTGCATGCAAACCCGTTTTTTTTTACGGGCTTTCATTGTTTTAATGCTCAGTGAGTGTTAAGCGGGAGTTTTCATTTAAGAGATGAAACAATTCCGAGCGGAATTACTGAGATGACAAAAGTTTGTGTAAAATCAGGACTCGGGTCTATCTAAGAAATCTCGAGTTCAGTCCACTGAAAAAGACCGAGCGTGAAAACAGTTGAGAGTTTAAAGAATATACGCAACAGTTGGTAATTTTCTTTTATCGTCCGCTTAAAATAAAAAAACCCACTTTTTTTTAGGGACTCATTGATAAACATTAAATTTGAATAATATATATTCCGGATTAGATTTCGCGCGAAAACGTGTCTCCTCTTATTTTACATATTTTCAAGTCTATCATTCAAAGGTTTAACTGATAAACAGGCAGAGGGTTAGAAAAATTTGATTAGCGCGGGAAAAATTTTTTTTCAAATACCACACGGTACTTTTTTGTGATACTGCTTCTGAATGATGATTTTAAATTTTTAAATCGACACAGGCTCATTTTCTAAGCTCTAGGGTAAAAATTTTTCAAATCGAACCACTGACGCTCGAGTAATAAGCACGGGTGGGGGGATAATCCTCTGGTTTGTGTAAATAAAGTCTTTCAGGAGCACACACAGGGTGATAAAAATAGAGATTTCATGATAACGATTGAGGTGATATCGGACATACCTGTTTGAGCCAGCTGCGCCAGAGATCGCGATCCCAGGGATGGTGGAAGCCCAAGTAAAGATGTCTAGTTTCGCGATGATGTTCTTGTTGTTGATGTCTCGACTCCCCGTGGTGCTGAAATTGCTCCGACTCCTGGTGGACCTCCTGCTGGTTGTATATCCTCGGGTATCCTGTGACGCGCAAAACGAGCTTGCCCAGTCGTGATGGCGCATAACAGACCGCACCGCCTTGCAGTTCTATCCATTCTGGCCGTGACTCCGGACATCCTGAACGACAAAAATTTTTTTATTCCCACGTTATCTCTACTTCAATTCAGTTAATAAATAAATACATAAATGTCACAATATCCAGTCGAGTGGTTTAATTTTTATTACTCAAGTAGTAACGTTTCATTTTAGTCCGACGTTACTTTCTCTGAAGTTTCGCGCCAATCAGTAGGTCAACTAATTAGATAGTCATACATTTGTTATGATAAACCAAAATATGAAAATGAAATTTATGCCGACTGAAAAATCGTCAAATTGGACAAAATGTTTGAATTTTTAGTCTAGACAATTTTTTTTTTTTTATGATTTATTCATATATCCATAGAGCGCGACTAGTACAACGTTATTTTACTTTTTGAAATATATATGAAATAGAGTGAGTGTATGCTCCCACATGCCATCTTGAACCACTTATCAACAGATATCTAGTATTACCGTTATTATTCAACGCGATCGTATTTCTTGTCGTTTGAAATGACATTTTTCGATCTTGGGTTTTATTGTATGGCATAAGAAGAAGGTGCACGTATATCTAATTTATATATATTCATATGTGTGCATAAAAATGTCTGTCAAGTCTTGGAATTTTGAATTCGCTTGATAAAAAAAAATATGATATAAATCTTTCGCGAAATAACTTTTGTCAGTGTCTATTTTCTAGTTTTTTTTTTTTTTTCTTATTTTGACAGAAAAGTTTTTCCATAACGAGTCTTGCATACTAGTATCCGGATACAGAGCGAAATGTTTTTAACAAAATCGTCGCAGATGGTTTCAAGAGCTTTCTCCTGTGGATTTTAAACATAAACCAACACAATATATATAAAGAAATATATAAAGTTTGTAAATTTGAATTTAAATGTTCATTACGTGAATTAGATTGCATAATTGCTTATGAATGCACACGTTTTGTAAAGTTTGTTATATAAAAATATATATATATATGTATGTTTTAGTATAATAACAATTTGTACGAGTTTATAATTTCGGATGGATAAATTAAATGCCGAGTCATGATGTAGTAAACTGATGACGCCAAACATAAATCAGGGATCTCGCTATCGAGTTTTAGTGAGCATTGACCTGTGATGAGTAATATTTTGGAAGAACTGTGAATTCGACTGAGAGAATTAACGTCCATGTACTCGTATTTTATCGTTTTATTTACATGTTATATATTTACTGGTATATATATATATATATATATATACCCCGTGACCTTGACAAAATAATTTATATATTTAAATAAATCAATTACTTTATTGACAAATCTTCGAGGTAATGAAATATTTTTTCGATAAAATTTTTATTTATTAATGTTATTTTTTAAGCAATCCCGAGTCGAAATTTAACTTCGATTTAAGTACTCAATATACTTGAATGCTCCTAGATTAGTACTTGAGATTCTTAAATGGACTTAAATAAGTATTTTTCATACTTAATACTCTTATTAGGTCCTATCGATTCTAAAAAAGCGAAATTTAACATCTTTTAGAACTTATAAAAACTATTCATTATCATTGGGTAGGATACATTCTCAACTTTCTGAATAAAACCTAAGTATCCTAAATATGAATAATCGTTAACTCCTAAATAAGTTCTTTAAATTCTACGTTACTTTTTTTTCTTATTTATCATCTTTCAGTGAACCTAACTAAACCCTAAATAGCTCCTAAAGATTTTATAACAGAAAAAGGCCATCTTTTTTTTCAAATCTAAAGAAACTATTTATACTTATTAAGTCCTATAAATTCTTTCATCTCTGGTTAAGGCCTAAATATTCTAAACTTTATATTTCCAATGCTACGATATACCTTTTCTTAAAGCTCAACGTTTATAAATGAATATAATTAAGGAATTGTTTACTGTACATCCTTATTAAGTCCTAAAGATTCTGTAAAAGAGAAAACTTGAAATAAAATAACTACATTTAATTGTCACATTCTTAATAACAAATTGTGTATTAAATAATTTACTTGTTTATGATTATTTAACTATTCTATCATATATTTATTTATTATTGTTTTATTCATTTATATTTGTTATAAAAATTGTTTAAATAATTATACAAATTTGAGTATCGAATTAATTCGAATTGAAAGTAATAAGTTATTCCGTAAATAAAGCAAACATTTTACTAGTTACCCATAACTTTTTATTACAAATCTTTTTCTTATCATCAACGATAATAAAAATTAACAACAATATCAATGAAATATGGCCAACCTTTACGGCTGCAATTAATAAGGGAAGCTCTAACAAACAAAAGTCCACTATCGATAAAAATAATTAAAAAGACAAAAAAAAATACGCTTGTGACACTGATTCTCTAAAATAAAAAAAAATTTAATTTTTTCGGGCAAAATAGGGTATTCCCTGAAAAATGTAAAAAAAAACAAATCTAGATATGCAATGAGTTTGATTTCATTACAATTTTTTGTAAGTTATTTACATTAAGAAAAATTATATTTTGCACAATTATTGAATGTAAAAGAAGATAAAAAAGTTTTTAATATTTTTTATCATAATACAAAAGTCATTAACATTTTTCGAGCGACACTCGATTTTTGAAAAAGTTTAGCGAAAAAAATTTAAAATAATGCTCAATTATATTTACAAAAGTAATTTTGGAATGGTTAAAATACATTTAAAAAATGATATTTTTTTTTTATAAAATATGAGAGTACCTCGTTTTGCCTACCCCCGCCTCCCCTTTCCCCTGCATATTTATATATACATATTCCATAATATGACAATTTTAATTTTAATGTTATTAAACTTTTATTTTGTCAACTATCAATTGAAATTAAATCATAATTATTCAAGGAAAAGTTCAAAGGTTTCGCCATTAATTAAAAAATATAAACTATTACAAATCAATAAATTTAATTAATTTTAAAATTTTATGTCCATCAAACAATCGATGGTTGAATTATTTGAATCTTTTTTTTATATATAATTATAAATGAAGTTATGTACAACTTAACCTGATCGTGTTTGAGAAACAAGTTATATCTGCAATAATGTGCGAATTATTATATTATTATAAATTAATACTATGAAATATGGCTGATAGGAATTCATGTGTAATCATAAATACAGCCACGAAGTTTTCATCTTACTAAGTGGCCAATGGACGAGCGGAGCAGACTACAATCCTTCAATAACAAAAGTTAAGCAGCATCGAGAACTAACATAAATTGGATGGGTGACCCATCCCGGAAAAAAAATAATTCTACAAAATTTGGCATAATCATTTTTTTTCCGGGATGGAGTACCAATAGGTTCTCAAAATACTTTGACCACTGTAAAATGAATAGGGCTTGATAAGATTCTGGAGTATGCTTAGGCCAAATAGTATTTACAATTTAAAATTTTTACGCCTATTTAACGATTGAACATGTCGTTTTTTTACGCAACCGACATTTAGAGGTTTTGTATAGGAGTTGTTTTTCTATAGAAAATAATTACTCAGTAAGTCCTTTTCGTTCTTAATTTTAGAATTTCTAGGTTCTAGAAAGGTTTAAAATTTCGACTCGGGAAATGATAATTTATGTGATTCAAGAAAGTGTGTCATTGTCACTGTCACGGAACAGATTGCAATTTATTTTTTTTTGGTATATGAAATATGGCCCGTTTTTCCTGAAAGTTAAAATTTAAAATTTTTTCAATTCAAATGAAAATTTTCGATTTATTTTTTAACGTTCTTTGTAAGAAAGGGAGCCAGCGAGTGAAAAATTTTTTATTAGAGCCCACGAATATGCGCAAAAGTCGAGAACGGAAAATCGCTGGTTCGATTTCCGCTTACGGCATTTTTTTTCCGAAACCCCAATTTCCCAGTGCGCACATTGGGAATATCCTACAGAATTTTACACAAATTACGCACAATTTTTAAGAGTCATCTGTATTTATAATAGTTTGTTCTAATTCCAATAAATTCTAAAATTATAATAAACGTATTATTTTTGTAAAAGTAGGAATTTCCTCAATGGAAATTCCAAGAATTCTTTTACTAAAACTGTGTTATCCATATAACTCTAACGAGTTAATTACATCAAATTAAACTTGTTTTTGAGTCAGTCTAAAATAAAATAAATTTGATACTAGTGTCGTTATAAAAAAAAGGCGGACAAAGCAAGTAAACACATTATCAATATAATAACACTGTTAAAGACCTATACATGTATGTATGAATAAACATATACATATATTTCTTATTTCGTTTCACAAAAGACTGTTTGAAATAAATATCATATTTTTTCTTCAGCAGTATAACGTCATTAAAATTTCATCATCAATCATTCGATGGTTTTTATGTCATAAAATTTGTTTTTTCCATCTATTTTTATCACCTGTTTTTACGACGATCAATTAACAGAAGGAAAGCTACAAGTAACGCCTTTAGTTTAAGTACCTCCGCATTATAGAATAACTATTTCAACCAGAAGAGTACAAATATGTTTACCGAGTACGTATAAAAATTAGTTTAAATTAAAAAAAAAAGAATTCTACTCTCCAGTGAGTAGGAGTATCACTCGTGGTGTCAGTGTCTTCTAAAAACACTTAGAATAAATTTCTAACTATTATAAATTAAATTTTGTTCAAGTAAATCATCATTTCTCGTCTCTACAATGTTGAAGTTATTAATAATTTTATTCGTCCAATGGGGGCTCAATGCGCTACGAAATTCGACAGATGAGGTAATATGAAATAATTATCACAAATTTATTATCACGACTTTATATTTAATGGGCTATAATTTAAAATAGACTTAATTATTTTTACATATCAGTATTTTTTATCAGTTATCAATATATTATTTAAGTGTCACGGATGGCATGGACCTCATTGTCATCCTCACTACTACTGCTCAGGCGGATTTTTTCGCGCTGGAAACTGCATCAAACGTCATCCTTTTGAGTGGTCCGAAATTCAAATACCAGGTTAATAAATACATTAATTAATAAATTTATTAATTAATAAATTTATTAATAATCACTTTTTATAACTAAATTTATCTAAGCTTTAAATTTAAAATTTAAAAATAGACTATTTTTTATCAATTAATTACTTATGTAATTATTAATATATTTAGATAAGTATATAATTAATATATAATAGAAATTCGAAGGCATATGTGTAATCGCCGTATCTGATTAATCGCATACGCATTAGTTAATCAGCTGGCAGAAAATTTCTGTAGTTTATGACGTCAATCAAGTATATATATTTATAAAAATACATATATATATATAGCTCATTATTTCATCATATCACTTTGAATAATTTTACCGGCCGAATACTTGCGGTTTGAAAATTTTAATTTTTTAAAAATTTTAATTAAAAAAAAAATGTTGAAATTACTATTAATTATTTTACTAATTGGACTAATTACACTGGTAACTGATTCAATGCAACAGCCATACGGATCGGTAAGTAAAAAAAATTTTTTTTTTATTTTATTTTAAAAATTTTTATTTAAAAAAAATTTTATTTTTAGTCGCTCTGCTGTGGAGGATTTATTTTGAATGGCAAATATGTAAGGAAATATATTCCTCGTGGTTTCATTGCAGTGAAGGGATAAATTTTTAAAAAATGAAAATAATAGGAAAAAATAATTTTTTAGTTTTTTTGAATTATTAAATAAAATAAACTTTTTTTAGGCGATAGTGATAACTGATTATAAATAAACCTGTTAAGAGTAATAATAGAATTGTATGAGCTGTAAAAAAAAGTGATAATGAGCTTAAAGTAACAAAAAGTCGGATGACAACGAGTGTTTAATTTAAAAAAAGGTTTATGAAACAAAGTTATTAAAAGAATGTAAGCTAAAAAACACGAGCTCCGAGCGGATAACAGGCTAGGTATTTTATTTAGTCTTGTTCTGGGTGCAATTAAAACTTTTTGGTCGTTCGTTTTAGGCTGTAGCATTTCAGTCTCATTATACGCTGGCTATAAACTTGCGATATTATTTTAATCCGTCTAGCTTCTTTGCTGATCAAATAAACTAGTTGTTTCACTGTGTGTGTAAATTGATAAGATGGTTTGTTACTCGAGTGTATTATGTATTATTGTCGTAGGTATTAGTTGTCGATTAGTCGTTTAATCAAAGTTTTGTGATTTTTATTTATTTGTAGTTTAAATATTTATGAATATTTAAATATTTATGAATAAAATTATTTTAATTATGACAAATTTGGTTTTTTTTTATTCAACTGCCATTAAAATAAAAATCTAATTTATATCAAGTTTTTACTCGGCTCAAAAAATTTCTGTGTATTTTTTTAAAACCAATAAACTATTGAGCGAAACTTAATCAAATATTGATTTAAATTGTAGCTTAAAGTCTTCTCTTTGAAATGCGACCAATAGCGAGTCTTAATATCAATAAGATTCCAAGTTATAAATTTTCAAAGTTAAAAGAAAATCAATTCCCTGAAAGGTGCAATTTTTTATTTTTTGTTTCCGTTCAAAATTCGATATCTCAAAAACAACTGATCGAATTTCAATGGACCCTGAATGAAAATTGTAGCTTGAAGTCTAAGCATCAAAATTAGACCTACAACGTCCGTTAATAATGATAAGTTTCCAAGTTATAAATTTTCAAAGTTCAAAAAAAATTCAAACTCACTAAAAATTCAAACTTTTATATTTTTGATCAGCAAATTTTCAAAGCGTTATTTATTTTATATACATACAGGTAACAATATAACATTTGCAGGTATTGATTTTTTGAAAAGTAAAAACCAAAAAAAAATATTTTTTCGAGGCACTTATATATTCGAAAGTAAAAACAACAAGGAATGTTACTTTAAAACGATAGATAAAAGCAATCATCTTTTATTTATTTGTCTTTAAAGTTTTTAGCCCCTGAAATTGAAGTTCCAATCACAGTAATGGACAAAACGGTTATATAACTTGCCCGTCTTATTTTTATTTCCTTATTCCTGAGTAGATTTCTTAATAAAAAACTCGAGCGGTATAATAATGCCTCCATTTGGTTTATTTTAAAACCCTTGACACTTGAACGATTACACGGACGATCATCAAGATTATGAGATTGAAAAGGTGAAGTGGTAAGAAGATAAAAAATCAAGTGGTTTATAACCACCGAGAAATGATGAGGTTTTAAAAAAAATATAAATAAATAAGAACCCGCAGATTGAAGCTTAGTCGAGCTGAATTAAAATTTAAAATCCCGGAATTTTTTCAAGCGAAACGCTCTCTTATATATTGCTAGTGATTCAGCAATAAATACTGACTCATATTTGTATATACATAAATATATATACATGAAAAAAATATATGATTCACGTTTGTAGGATGGATTCAAGTAGCTAAAAGTTTCCGAGTACTCTGGTTGATGTTACGATTAAAGTTATTCAATCCAATGAAAAAAACCTGAAACGAATACGACGCGGAAAAAGTATTGAAAAATAAATTTCATTGAAAAATTTATATGCTCGTTTTGCGAAGCTAAGTTTTTTTTTAAGGCATAACACAACAGCGGGAACTTTTAAATACGAAAATGTTGCGTGCCAACGAAAAAAATGTGTCAGGTTATTTTTTTCGAGTCAAATGTTCGCTTTCACGTTAAAGGTGTTTATTTAATAGCATTTCAATGTACTTTTTTCATCCTTTGAATTTTTTATCAATGGAGTCGAGGTTTCTTTATATGAAAATAAAAATTTACTTGTTTAAATTACTTATTTTTTTTAACGGGGTTGAATATATAAAAAATGTTAGAGAAATTTGACGATCTCGAGACTTAATTTGATACCCAAGATGTAATTTTGGCAAAAATTCCAGTTTGAAAAACTACCGGGAAAAATTTGGCGCCGAAATTTTCAAAAAACAGATTTCAGTGATTTTTAACTTTTATGACTATTCTGAAGTCGTTTGCCATGCTCAGAATTTATTTTTGAAATTTTTTTTTATCTCTTGAAACTATTTTATTTTTTTCCAGAAAATAGAAAAAATTTCATGGCAATGGATTTTTATTTTTTTAAATTGCAATGAATTAAATATTAAAAAAAAATAATTTATATTTTATCAGCCCCTTTTTTCCCTCCCCTAAATGAAAAAAAAAAAAAAATGTAAAACCCGCCATTCCCAGCTTTGAAAAAATTTATTTTATTTCATACTTTTGATAAAAATCGTTTAAATATTTAAAGCTATCTCATGAATGTTTTATAACAGTCGCAAAAAAATTAAAATGTCAATAAAAAAAATTCGTTTGTAAATAAAGAAACGGGCTCAAGAAATTTTTCAACTAAAAAAAATGACAGTTTACAGCTTATAAAAAAACGTCGCAATGTGTCTTTATCTTTCGGATCGTTTACTCTAAGGGATGGAGCGGATATTCTATAGTTTATACTTACCGGGATAGAGAAAAAGTCTGGATCCTATGACAGCCAGGACACGTTTTTTCCATTGTGGAAAAACAAGACCCTTTAGCACAAGGACGTTGCCACAGCGGCTGTGTCCCGTTAAGTCTTCATGCGGCTCTGTCGGACCTGCAATGTAAATAAATCTTTTTAAAATTATGTCATCCGATAAAAAATCAATCCAATTATAAAATATATTTTCCATTATTTATTTTACAAGTTCAAATTGTTTTAAACTCGATGTCAGTACTCTGTTTCGCTATATATTTATTTACTTATATAAATAACTCCTCTATATAAGTGTTTCGTTTGCGCTGGGTAAAACAACAACAAGTAACAGAAAACAGAATAGAGACCAGATGACAGTTTACAGTTAGTGTATTACGGGGACGTATATTTATAGTTATTATCCTTTTACAATCCCACTGTCTCTCTTTCTCCTTCCCTTTGACTTTGTTTTTACTTATCCCTTTACGCAAGCTAACTATACAAGTACTCGGTGTGCAACGTCACTAGATACTCAGTAAATACAAGATTTACTCCTATTTAATTTTATAGACAATGAAATCATTGGTGTGTTAATTTTCTTTTACTCACCTTCATTCAATTAAGAACTGACTTTTTTTTTAATTTTAATTAAAATTTCATCTCGAAATAATTATTTTGCTAATTTAATAATTTATTTTATTTTGCACACCTTTGGTGTGTATTTTTTTGCACACCCATAATTTATTATCACTCAGTGTGCTTTATAAAATAATAATAAATATATATCACTATACTGTCATAATAATGTTCTGATAACAAAAAAAATTGAGGTGTGCATTTATTATATTTTTAAAAATTTATGTTAAATTTCTATGCACTGCAAATTCACACCAGTAATTTTTGGTCAATAATTTTTTAATTGGTTTTTATTTTCTTTACTCTGCTTTTTTTTTTTTAATTCAAAAATTTATATTTCTTAAAAAAATATACATTACAAGTGTGCAATATTGTAAGAGGTTTTTGTAAGACGGTGTGTTAAAAATTGACCTACAACATAAGTACACATGGTATGTGTTAGATATTTAGAAACAATATAAAGTGAAAACTTCTCACGTACTAAACGTACAAACTTTCCAGCTTTATCCAGTGATAGAACCCAGCTTCTCTCGATATTACAACTTCCTCATGGGGCGTAGCATTAAAGTTGCACATATCGGTGTACGTTATAAATATGTTTTACAAGCAGATAAGTGAAATTGCTTTTCCGTGAATTTTTATTTTATTACCATCTCCACAAGATAAATCTAGCCCCTCTTCTCTAATTAACGCTCTAAAAAAATATTTTTTATTCGAAATAGATTAGATAAAATATTAATTGACTTGACGACTTAAAAGTCTCGGAAAATTAATTGGGCGATTAAATAATGAGTAATGATTAAATTAATTTAGTCGTACTCTTGAATCAGTTCAAATTTGGAAAGTTGATATAAATAAATTCAATGTTATATATTAATTGTAGTGATCGACTTCACTTGTTAAAATCACGTGTTAAGTGGCAGCTTTCCTGGCAAATTTAAATTGCCAAGTTCAATGAAATATAAATAATTTTAGATATTTTTAGCTACTTTGATAAAGAGTTACATTCTCTTCACTTATTCCGAAGCAAATGATATCAAGTTTGAGAATTTTTAATTATGTATTTGGAATGAGATTAAAATTTTATTGATAAATTATTATTTCAATGAAATTTATCCACTGTACTTAAAATATAAATTTTTATCGATAGTTACATTATTTACAAACTTTATTTTTGAGTCAATAGAGTAATTTCTATAAGCGAGCTCATCATTAAAGGAAAACTTTTAAGCCATAATATAAATTATGAAAACTTGGGAACGAAAACTTTTGAAATAGCGCTGATAATATTATTTTATATGAAAAATTAAATAGTAACGAGAGTCGGAAGTTATGATTTTTAAGATATCGAGATTCAAAAATTTATTTCTTTGATTTTGCTATTCATGGAAATATAAAATTTAAATTATTTGCTGTTTTAGTTCCAAATCATCCGCTAGGTGGCTTATGATCTAAATCATCTCACACTTGGAGTAATAGAATGGTTTGAGAAAGTTTTAAATCACGCAGTGAGATGAAATAATTATAGCAAAATATGCTTCCCGGGTAACTGGTGAATTTTGATGGAACATAAATGGCTTGTGTATAATAGTTAATATCCATATCACATTACAATCGTCATAGCTCCAGGAAACTTCATATTTAACCACAATAATCGTTAACGACTGCGTCTAGGAATTTCACCGTCTGAAAGTTGTCCGGAAGTCATGAAAGGGTCGTATAGTTTCCGGCAAACGGCATAACGCTCGGCTAAATCCAAACGTTAAATGCCGATTACCAACCCATTCCCAACTAACTTTACTTCTCTCTCCCACTCATGTTCTTCACTCACACCATCCACCCCCACACTCACATCTATATCTGATTTCTCCCGCCCCCTTTCACCTCATCTCTACCTCCACCTGGTTTCGCGCAGTTTCAATCAAAACTTGAGCTCGTTACTGACAATACCATTCGTGTTCCTTCAGCCAATTCGTTATGCCAACAAAGTTATAAAAAAACTTTTAATCACTCTCGAAAAATTTTCTTACTTATGCGTCTCCAAAACTTGCTAAGATTCATATAAAACATTTATAACTTAATCCTGTCAAACAAGAATCATTCAAAAATACTTTTATCATTTTTTCCAAAAATGGTGCATTTTTTTTCTGTTACATTTAAATTCAAAAATGTTATCCTCATAAATTCGACTGTTAGTATAATAGTATCGATAACATCAAAGGTTGATAGATCGGCTCATGTCCATCACAAATATGGGAAAATACCCAAATACATTTGAATTTAATTTGATACAGTTACACTTGTATATTATTCATACAAAGAGAATACATTTCAACTGGATCGTACTTGCGTTTCAGTTTGATCAAAATCTACTCTGATTTATCCTATTCCTTCTATTCATCACTAGTGTCCTCTCTGCATTATCAATTCTATCCACAAGCTGCTATATTGTGTTACATTTACGCATGAATCGATCAGCAAAGTTACTCGCGAATGAACCTAATGAGTAGTGAACTTATTATTATTACTGCTGCATTATTTGTTATTATGAATAGAAAATAGCATTCCGGAAAAAGGATGTCTATTGTTTTTGTACTCATCCGCTTTTTTTATTTATTTTTAATACACGGAGAAATTATTCGCGTTTGAACTGTCATGGTGTCATAGTAAAGCTGGACTATGATGGTCACCTGACAAAAATGGAGACAAACACGTGCAGAAATTACTGTAACCACATTGAAAATTTGACTATGGTCGCAGTAATTTTTGCGTGTTTATTTTCTGTGTACTGTCTAGTTGTTTCTGCTAATTTTTTAAAATCACATTGATAGTATTTTTTGCTAAAGTATCTTTTTTTTTTTTAAAAAAATTTTTTTGGTCACCGCGTTTCGATGAATTATTTGATACCCCGAGAGGCCGTGATAGCTATCGCGTATTCTCAATATCACTGGCATTTTAATCGGACAAATGGAAAGCACATACAATATATATGTATGTATATATAGATATATGTAGAGATAGACTTTTTTTTGCTGTATAGATTTACTCGTGTGAATTTTGCTGGATATGAATAACATTCTGGCCATTAATTTGGAGAAAAAACGATCGTTATATTCATGCTATTTTTTTTTATTTATTTCAACCGAGTCCAATAAAATTAGATATATTTCGGTGTTTTTACCATGGGCGTCGAGCATTTGTTCCGCGTTGTAACAAACAAGTATTATAAATTTAAGTTATGAATGTTGTTTTTATTGGAGTTTATTGTTAAATTTCGATGAAGAAAATTTTGAAATTTGAGAGCGCGAGCGGGAAATTTTAAACAACATTTCAACAGAGCTTAATAAACGCTAGTTGATGGAACAATGTTTATAAATTAGCAATCGAGTTTTGCATGGGCTGGCAAAAATGTATTTTGTTAATCGGGTTTTTCGGGGAATTGAACCTGATGGCAACATCCGATACCATTCAAATTGGCAGTTTTCCACATCACCCGAATTTACTGGCCTCCGTCATTTTTATGTGCTTTTATTGATATTTTTATTTATGTATATCATGTTTATTTGTTAATACACTGATAGCTATATTTTATTATCAGTTTTCGATACCGAAACATTTTAATTAATTTTTAAAAAAAGCCGCCAACTATGAGCGTAAATATTTTTTTAAAGCGCGCGAATTTTTTTCAAATTCAAAAATTTTTCGCGCTCAAATTGAAAACTCTATTCCAACAATAATTAATAATATTTTGGACTGTCAGAAATTTCAAAAATAAGGAAAGTAATTACCACTTATACACTGTAAAAAATCACCGGGGTAAGTCCAAGCGGTGTAGGTGTTAAAATCAGCGGTGTTAAATTTCAACACCGAAAGCGGTGTAAAAATAACGCCGCCGCCGGTGTAAATATTCTGTACCGGTGTTAAAACAAATTCTCCGGTGTTAAAATAACGCCGCCACCGGTGTAAATATTCTAGACCGGTGTTAAAATAACACCGCCGCTGGTGTAGATATTCTTTACCGATGTTAAAATATTTTATTTTGTGAATATTTTTATTTACTCAATCACTATACTTGTTAATAGATCATATTTTTTATTAATTTTCATAAAAAAACTGGCATTTTTTGTGTTTTATAATCTTTAAAGTTGATTCTCCAAGCAGACGCAGTTTACCCCGCTTCTACACCGGTTACCCTGCTTTTACACCGGTATTACTCCGCTTTTACACCGGTTACCCCGCTTTTACACCGGTTCTAATCCGTTTTTACACCGGTTACCCTACTTTAACACCGGTATTTTTAACACCGGTGAATTACTCCTCCTACACCGGTGTAATTTCATTTTTACACCGGGCGGAGTTAAAATGAGTCCATTTTTAACACCGCTCTTTTTACAGTGTATATATATAAATAAAATATATTTTTTAAATATATAATTTAAGCGCTTCTTTAGCCAACTAACTGTGAACAGTTGACCCAAGTTTAGTTGTATAAAAAGAATTCACCTCCACGATTTGACTAAACCGCATTTGAATAATTCAATATTCCAGTTGCGAACTAACCTCACCTTGAAATAGACTGTCGTATACTTTTCTCAGCGTTTTATTTTTTTCTGTCACTGGATTTTATTTTAAAACTGGCGTAAAAAAAAAATTTAATATTTTACTTCGAACAATAAAATATTAAGAGAAAAAAAAGTCGGAAACTCGCAGGTAGGAGTCTCATAATTTTTTTTTGAGTGACAAAAAAAAAAGTTAATTCATCTTTATAAATATTTTGAGGTAAAATAATTCGAGCGGAATAGTAGATTTAAAATTTAATGGTGTCGCTGTAAGGAAAGTGTACAGTACCTATATGAAAAGCGATGAGATGACGTAGTTCGGGGTCTACTCCGAGACGTGCTCGCCTCGAAAGTTCGTCGTAGCCGAGCAGCTTCAGAAATTCGTCTTGATGTTCGAGTGGTCGTTCATCTGGTGCCATACGACGTCCCATTTCTCCGCCGTACTGTATAACAAAAATTGGATTACTCTATAATATTTTTTACTTTTCCTTTTTCTTTTACTTCACTTTATTTTTTCTTTGCATTTACGGGGATTATATAAAGCAGATAAATAAAAAGAACTAAAGAGAGGCAAAACATGCAGGCGTAGCGTATTATTAATTATTTGTAGACTGTATGATTACTTTTGCTGATATTTGTTTAACAAAAACCAATTGCTTTATCCAATTTCATGGATACTGGCCTACGTAACGAATTTTACAATTGCCAGCTGGGATTAATAATATCAATCTCCAGATAATTAAATTTTTATCGTTAACAAATTTTTCATTAATTTTGTAATTTATCTTTTTATTTCAATAATTTGACCATCAAATTGATTACTTTTATATCTAATCAGCAATAACTCACTAAATTTGCGAGATAAATATATATCATATATAATCATTTTAAAGGAACTTCAATTCTCTACAACTTTGGTCTCTTAAAAAAAATTCAAAAGTTCAAAATTTCCGCCACTTAAATGACAAAACAAATTTTATAACTTTTAAAAAATTTTTCATTTCATTTAAAATTGACTTATCTTCTAGAATATCGATCCGATGATATTTTTTGTAAGAACTAAAATTGTAGGAAATTTAATTTGCTACAATTTTGATCTCTTTAAAAAATTTCGTAAATTCAATATTTCAAAAGATAGAACGCTTACAAAAAAGAACAAGCAATTCTTCGATTTTTCAATAATGCGAAAAATGAGATCTTGGAGAAATAAAATTTCTATTTTCTCGATTATGCCATCTCTATTATAATATAACAATAAATCAATTCTATAAAGTTATATTACATTACATCAAATAAAATCATGGGTATTACAAAATCCCAGCGAACGCGTAACTTCCACTCCATATAAACCGATTGGGTTCTCTAATAATAAATCCTCGAAAAGTTTCCATTTGGAAAGTCACAAACAAAGGTCTATTAATTTAATCATCATCCAACCGAAATCCCCTTACTCCAATACTATATACTATTTCGAATCGGCGATCACCAATCACCGATCGCCGATCGGCAATCAGTTTAAAAGTTTATAACTTTTTTCATAATTTAACCATTTTCCGCAAACTTTTGGTAGCAATTAAAGAAAAAAACCAATTACAAACTGATCATTAACTCGGATGATCAACATCGTTATGAACTCTAGTGAAAAAAAGAAAATTTAAAGTTATCCAGAAAAGTTTATCGAAAGTGACATTTGTCGAGTTTATGAACCCGAGAAACAAACTGACCGTCTTACTTCATAAATCCCGGGGGTGTTGCTCAGTAATTACAAGAACTCATTACAACTCCTTCTTGAATCGACGGTATTAAGCGAATTCTCAAGAGAATTCTGACGTGATTGGTATAGATGGGCAGTCGATCGGCTATTCTATCATCTGCCCAATCATACAAACCGACGGGTTTCTATATAGAAATATATTTATTACTCATTAACACGTACTCTCTGAAGTCCAGTTCGGGTATTTGTAGTCAGAAGAAGGATTAATTGCCGTTGGGTTTGTGTGTTGTTTGTCTTTGACCGATAGAAACTTTGATCATTCAATTCTGCACCTGACACAAGTCTGTCTATATAATGTTTGCTGTGTACATCGTAGACGAAAATTTTGTTTTACAATTCTATCTTGCCTTTTTCAAAGCTAATTGAGCAAAATGACAAAGTTGAGACGGAAATTTACTTTTTTTCTCCGCAATTTCAAATTTTTTACTTTTTGGCTCTTAGTTAAAAAAAAAAGCATTCAAATTTTTTTTTTACCAAAATGGGATTGACTTAAAAAATTGTTTTAGGTGTCATTTGAAAAGAAGCCTAGAGCATAAAAAATGACTATTTTGGCCAACTTCCGATATTAGAGTAAAAAATCGAAAAATTGATTTTTGATTAATTATTTATTCAAAATTTCCACACGAATTTTATTTATCAAAAATTAGATGACGCAGTAATTTGATAAAATATCTATATTTGTAAATGTGCTGCATATTTGATTTCATGCATATTCATTTCTCTGCTTCTGTCAGGTTTTAGAATTCAATGTCATTAAATCCTGCTATGTCATTAAATTTTCCTCCTCATTATAAATTTAATGTCACTAAAATTAAGCCCGCAAGTTAGAAATTGCTCTCTCATTACATTCAACATGAGTAAATTTTTAATAAACTTATTTTTTCATAAAGAAAAAAATGAAATAATTTATCAAGTGGAGTAAAAAAGTCAACAACTCGGATCCGGTATCTAGTCCGGCATTAAATTTCATGGGGAGAGTAAGGACTTAAGACAGTATTAGGGCGGATGAAATTTAGTTGGAAAAATAACAGGATGGGTTGATAATACGGGATTGGTACACGCGTGGACTCTTGAAGTTTATTTTCCGAGTGTGATGAGAAGCTTAAGCTCACTCGGACCAGACTCTATACACAAGTCTCTTATATACGAGTTCTTTAGTCTCAAGATAAGAACAAACAGCTTTAAAATATCTAATTAAGCTTAAGAAACCTAATGAGCTGGGGCTTTAGCTTCAATTCGCCCTTTCTGCATTCATATAATACATGACCTGCAAGGCTTAACAACCACTATACAGTCGGAATTTATTTTTA
This sequence comes from Microplitis manilae, assembly GCA_030273425.1. Classification (NCBI taxonomy): domain Eukaryota; kingdom Metazoa; phylum Arthropoda; class Insecta; order Hymenoptera; family Braconidae; genus Microplitis; species Microplitis manilae. The sequence continues at coordinate 23,574,502 of CP092726.1, forward strand.
AGGCTGATTATGATTTTTATTGTCTTCTTCAACAAAACAACTTCTTTCTTACTTTCAACAAAAGAATTTTTTAGGTCTGTTTACTTTTGCCGTAACATTTTTTTATTTTATCAAATGAAATTTTGATGACTTGCCTTATTTTTCAAATCTGTCTACGCAATATTATTTTAATTAAAACCATGGCGGACTAAGGATCAAATTTATGATTTGAACATCGCATTCATAATCGATACAAAAATTATTAAAATGCCAGAAGCCCGACTAAAATAGGGATCAGCTGGAACCATTTTTTTTAGAACCTAAGTATCAAATTTTTCATTTCAGAAAATAAGACAAATTTTGAATTTCCATGAAAAAGAATTTTCCAATTTTTTCATTGAAAATCGAAGTTTGAAAAAACTGCAAAATTCTATTGAAAGATATGATTTGCAATATAATTTCAAATTTTTTTTAATAATCAGACTCCAGATTATCAAATTAGAATAATTTTTCCGATTTTTCCTGTAATTTCGTAAATGTAAAAAAATTAATTTCAATAAATGAATAAATAAAATAATTTGCGTTACATAAAATATTTAAAACAATAAATTAGATCCATTTTCCATGACAAAGAAAATCAGGAAAAAAGATTTTTATGCTGATGGACTGGAAATAAGTCCAAAAAGGTCGAACAATAACATAAATATTTCTTTATATGAATAACAAACGAACTCAATGTTATACAAATGTAAAATATTTCAGTGCATGCTGTGAATTATTAAAAACAAGTTTCTGCTCATCAATACCGTCAACTGAACCAAAAACACGTATCTATCCAATCGAATTGTATTTTTAATTTTTCCTCTACATGCGCGACAGAAATCATTCAACGAAATATTTTCTAATTATACTTCCACAATTTATTGCTTCAATTGTTTTCCATTTCACCCAAACTTTATATTTAAATTAACGGACGCTCGAAATCGAAATTCGCTCGACCAGTCCGCTGCAGAATGTCAAATTCAAAACTTGAATTGTTCAACAAAGTATCTAAATATATATATAATGTTAAAATATAAGATAGAATAGCAGATACGGAAGAATGTCGCGAACAATCGCGTAATTTGACGGGTAACTGACAGAAAGATCCAACGAATTGTAAGGGCTTTATCTCCGAGGGCAAACACTAACCTCTACATTTTTTTCCTTTCTGTCCATTGTTCCCATTATCATTATTTCTACTATTCTATGCCACAGTATTTCATATTTTATCCGGTATCACTTTTACACTCTAATTATTTCTTGCAATAGAATTTAAAAAAGTTCTGTGTTAACATTTCTTTAAACTTAAATTTTCTCTACATTCTTTTCTTTTCTTTCATAAATAAAAAGAAAAACTTGATCCATAGTAAATAAAATTCTCCAAGTATTTTTTTTACGAAAAAATTAATCAAGTTTTTCGATTAATTCAATATTCTGTTGAAATTATAAAAAGTTTCTGTAATATTTTTATTATTTTTGTTTCGCATGACTTTTTACCCGGGAACTTACTCCAGTCATACAAAGAGCCTTTAGAATATGAATTTTTCACAATCTGGGTTACGAAGTAAAACAGTTGTCAAGTATTTAAATATATCTAGAGCATTAATATGGGAGCCGTCAATTATTTTGAGAATCAAGTCGGTATTGAGCGAGAGTCTGATATTTGAACATGTGCGATGTAAAATTACACAGCGGCCTTGGGTTATTTTTCTACAGCTGGTGCTCGTACGAGAAATTTTCTTTCTATTTTAATCTAAAATATTCACCTCCGTATTATGAGAGTGCACGTGCCAGAGTAGACAAAGTGGAATTGTGTTCGATGCACCTGTCACGGTGAAAGACACCGCGTCGGCAGGTGTCGGGCCTTCCTTCTTGCTGCCTTAGCTCGTTAAATGTTATATCAAGAGCCTAGTCTAGATATGTATTTATGTTGTGGATGTTGATGTATGTAGATGTAGATGTATATATATGAATGTAGTGGGTAACTAAGACCTAACTGTGGTGAATGAAACACGCGAAGCCCTTCATGGATATCTCGCATTTGGTATTGTTGAGAATCTACATGCCTACCGAAGGCTTTCCATTATTCTCCCAAGGCAACGTGACTTGAAAGAGCCGTAGCAGTCAAGTTTCATAGCGAATTTCACACGCGAATCGTGAGGTTAAAAAGTTTCTTTTCACATACTTTTACTTGAGCACGCTTATCTATGTCTTATAGATTTTTTGTCACACTATTACTTATTTTCTTAATTTAATGTATCATGAAACCTCAAGTAACTTTACATTTTTTTTTTAAGGACACGGCCCAAAATAAAGGCAGAGGTAAAACGAAAGACTTCCCATTTAGAGAGAATTATTTGTAGATTTACTTGAGAATCCTCTAGGAGGCCTATTCTCCCCACTTTTCTTAGATAAGCTTCAAATTTTCATATTTTCGGGTGATTTTTGGACACTGACTCATTTTTTCTCTGTATTCAACGGCTGAAATTGCAATCGAGTTTTTTTTGTACATGAAAGTCGTTGAAAATTTTAAATTAAATTTGTTTTTTCAATTATTGATGTAATTTAACAACTGGGAAGATTGTAAGTCGGTCGAGTATAGGTAAGGCAGTTAGTCCGTAAACAAGTGCACTTGTGGCGTTGTATCGTTAAAAGTTTTTAAGTTGGGGGTTGATGAGTTGATTCAACGACAAATTTAGCGTCATCAAGAGGCATCTTAACCTCTGGCCGGGAAACCCGGTAAAGCTAACCAGGAGAATCCTGTTCCGAGATTGGAATAACGTCTTATCGCAATAGACGGTTAGGTGGTCGCGCGTAGTTTTCGTGACCCAGATCGCCCCGAGATATCGTTTGAAATTTACTCAGTCTAAGCTTTGCTTGATGGATAAATGAAACGAGAACTTGAATTCGAAGTGCACTCAAAGTTCTTACGCGATATACACTGCTTGTTATTCATTCATTCATTCGTTACACTATTCATCCTACTTAATGACCTTAACGATCTTGTTATGCAATGTCTTTGTGGGTTTTCGCTCCGTGAGGCTTTTGTTAACAAATTCTACGGCTTAATCACTTGTTTTACAGAATATCTGGCTCACTGCTTTTACTTTTAGATAATACGACTGTAATTTTACTTAATTATTTCAATCTCTTGTATTTGTTTACAAAGAAATCGTTTGATCGAATAATTTTATTTCAAATCTGCTTGAAAGCTGTTTGAAAATAGATAATTTACGTAAATAAGTATTCGAACAACCATTTCCATTAAATTCTACGAGGAGTAATTTCGAATTTCATGATTTTCCGAATGAAAATTATTGAAATTCATATTTTCATTATTGACTGCTGATTTTTCTGAAATAATCTTTACAGTGAAACTACTCAAGATTTTGCAACAAAATTTTTTCCTGCCGTTTGAAAAGCTGAATTCTTGAAAAAGGGAACAAATGAATACATTTATAAAAAAAAAAAAAAGGAAGTTTAATATACTATCTTATAAGTCACACGAGTGAATAATGGTCTCTGTACGATTGGTTCTTAAGTAAAATCTAAAAGCGTCGCGTCAAAAGACTCTATCATCAAAAGAAAGCTTCTCCTCCCGGATCAGAGAATGCGACGCGCTTTGGATATCTAATCTCCGCGATTTCCACACGAGCGTATTCATCCTCGAAAATAAAGTGATCGAAGACGAATGATCAAGACGCCCAAAGTTGAGGAAATGCATCCTCCGATCCCAAAGGGAGCTTCTTTCTCCCGTCCCCTCTTCGACTCCCATCACTTTACTCCTTTTATTTCACTTTATTTTAGTTTTTTTGTCATAAAAATCTCCGGCTAAGACCTCAATGCTCTAGAATATCCACCCAGAGATACTTTACAGTTATATCCATACCCGTCTCGTGGCGCCCGCATAACCTCTTGCATTCTCAATGGGCTTTAAAATCATCAAAGAAAAATCTTTTCCCTCTTTTCCTCTTGACAGTTTGCTCGAGAAATCGAGGGCAGCTCAAGCCCGGATATAATTTTCTTTACGGTTTTATGTTAGTTTTAACAAAAAACAACTTTTTCTTCGTCAGCGCACGTTGTGGAGTTTTCCAATCAGATTCTTCGCTCAAGTCGTCCGTGGCTCGTTAGCGCAAGCCGCAGCCATTACTTTTCCATCTTTTTCTTATTTTTTCTGCGAAAACTACCCGCGTGGTTCGGAAAAACTTTTCGTACTCTTTCTTGTTCATTATCTTTAAAAAATTATTTCGTTTTCATAAATTTTTTTTTCGCAACCAGAACTTTTTCAACCGAGCTCTCATCCGCTTTTTTATTCCCTACCAATTGTACCATTGTATCCAAGTTTCCAATCTTATAACCATTCTCAAAATCACGTAATGCTCCGAAGGACTTGAATCTGCATTCAAGTGCCCTCTTACTAGTTATTGAAATTTTTAAAATAACTATCGATTTCCTATCGTCATCTGGGTCACTACGCACCATCAATGAAATTATACATAATATAACAAATAAGATAACAATGCTCTTAAATTATTCATGCGTTATTAAATTTATTTTCTTATGAATTTCTGAAAATAAATTTAATATTTCTTGCAATTTATACCTTCCATTCATTAACTTATTAAATTACTCCCTAACAAGGAGAGAACCGAAAAAAGGAAAATTTCAGAAAATCTATACAATTTTTTTTTTTTTCTTTTTCAAGTCATCATCTTATCTAAGAAAAGGCAAGATGTCCACCCGAATTTTTTTTTCTGAAATCGCATAATTTTGAATATTTTCATAATGGAAGGGGTAAAATGGTCACTGAAAAATTCAAAAAATTTCAGTTTCAATAAAATAAAAAAAATTTTTTTTTGAATAATTTCTCACTTTGTCTGCGCCCGCGATTCTAGTATCAAAAATTGAGCACCTATCGTATCGATTTTTGTGATAGCGAATATATCTTGTAAAGCTCCTAATGCCCTACTTGCCGATAAGTTTTATCAGATATTCTTGTTGACACGCAAGGTTACTGTTCTTTGTCCTTTTCTCCTTCATCTCATATTCTTTATATTCTCGCCACTCTCACCAGATCTTTACATACCATATTTTTTTATTTTTTACAACGAGTACTCAAATTTTTATTCTACAGATCCACCGTAAAGTAGAGCCAGCTTTCTTACTGTCATTTCATATGATCGTCTCCCTTGATATGATGATACGAGAGCCCTGGCAATGTTCTCGTCGCGTCTAGTCGCCGTGCATCGACCGAATCGAATCCATCGTAACAATATTCCCCGTGGGGTGCGTCCCGCATATCCTCTTACGTGATCTCCACTAACGTCATTCCATGTTTACTCAAAAAGACAAAATAAAATAAAAAGACCGAATTTTCGCGTTCGATATTTTTATTTTTAATTTGTAAGATAGACAAGTTCCCTGATCCCGGTATTTTATTTTTATTTTTAAAAATTCACTTAATTCGAAAAACGCTCGAATAAAAATGTAAATGGGAATCAATGCAATTCAGTGAAATCCTGCAGTCTGAGAAGTGAAGAAATAAGAAAAAATATTAAATTTATAGAGTCGGTTAAATTGCTGAGCAAAGACGTGAGAATTAAGATATTAATCGGAGCTATTGGAATAATACCGCAGTTTGCATCGATTACGACCGGGTTTAAAATATTAAGCGTCGAAAATTTCAGTACAATCGTTTTTCTAATAATTTCTGCAATTTCATCATATTTTTTTTTTTTAAATAAAATTTATCGTGATTTTTTTCGAAAAACTTTAAGGAAAATAGTTTCAAATCCCGCTAGATACTTTTTCGAAGTTTCTGTAGTTTGAAATACAGACGGAGTTTTTTATCTTTGAACAAGTTTTTGTGGAATTAATGGGAAATATATACGTGGATAAAGTAAGCTGTTAAATATATATTTAGATAAGAGAAACAAAGTTTGGGATTCAAAGAATTAAATCCTTTGATATTTTTTAAATGCCCTCTGTTTGATGCTACTGAAGTAAAAGGTTATTGTTGATGATTTCGTTGGCATCAAATAATTTTACGTTTAATTCATGGCGTGGGAAGTTTATGAAAGTCTGTTTAACTATCTGCTTGGAAATGAGAGTTTAAAATTTTTCATAAAAGCTAAGTCGGAATTTAAATTTATCATTTACTCGAAATTAAAAGCTTTTATTTTTAATATAATTGACCTAAAAACGGTTCCGTTATACTGAGTAATTAAAAAAGGTACTGCGTAATCGGCTTAATTGCTGTAAAAACATCTGAAATTTTTTTGTAGGGCATTCCTCGATCGGTAAAAATCATCTCGAATTTTTCATCTACTCGACTATTTTTTTTTATTCAATCAAATTATCGAATTCCGACAATTGCGTCAATAACAAAGGATTTATAAAAATTGGCGGGAGAAATTTGAATGAAGTTTAAATTTTAAAGGCTTCGCGTGACTATTTCCATAAATTTAAAAGTGTGTAGATAAGATTAAAAAAAAGAAAATTCAGAAAAACTCTGTAAGAAGTCTTTTTCTGATCGAAAATAGATCAAGCCAGACGTGACTATAAATACAAAAGTAATTCTTTCGATTAAAAAAAGATAAATACCTGAATATAAATAGACAATTCATCACCCAGAAGCATGTCTCTGCAAATATCCTTGGCCGTGGTATCAAGCGTGAGATAAACAAGGCTGCTTTCAATGCCCGTGTGGATTCTAACCCATCCGTTTCCTAATCCGACGTCGATGCCGACTCCGGAGTCCCAGGAGGAATTGAACGTCTCCTGGTGACTCGTATCCTTGGAATGGCTGTTCTCTTTGTTAGAGACAGACACGGGACTGCTGCATGCCATTTGAATAGAGTCGTCGCTGAAATTGTCATCAGCTGCCGAGGAGCCGGCCCCTTCGTCCATAAAGTCGGAGGCTTTCTCGCAGTCGAATTTCCCGATTGTTTCGTTAAACTTGTCCAGGATCTCTTTCTCCAGCAGCTCTGTCGACTCAACAGACTTATCGTCAAACTCGATATTTACGGGCTTACACTCTGGGAAATCCTGGGCGTGATCGGTCTTGACGGGAGTGGAGGTGTAAGCAGAGTAAGACGCTGAATAGAGCTCATCCTTGCCTTTGCGAAAGTTTATATCAGGAGGTTGATAAAGCTGCTGAGAATTCTTGGAGCAATCTTTATTGGATCTTCCTGTCGACTTATCTTTATCTTGTTTCATTTGATAACTTACTTCTACTCTGGTAATATTATCCCTAACACTTAAATTATTTTCCGTAATATCCAAGTTATGTCTTTCTTCATCGGGTAGTGTTAGCACTTCTTTTGTTGGCGGTTCTTTGGCTTCGGAATCTTCCTCAGAGTCTTGTGTTGCAGACAGATTTTCAAACTTGTTTAAGTCATCGAACTTTTCTCGTGACTCGTAACTTTCAATCACTTTCAATGGCTTCTTCGCCAAACTAAAGTTATCGTTGACAACTGGATTCTCTATCTTAGACCTGGTCTTAAAATTATCAAGCACTTGGGACATCTTAAACTTAATATTTGGCGACAGGAATGACTTGGCCTCGTTTTCAAACGTCTTAACATTCGATTCAACTTCATCCCGAGATCCCATAAATTCGTGATCTACGAACTTTGAAGTAGACTTTATGTTCATATTCACATTCATATTCATATTCACATTTTCTACATTGGATGGCTCTTGAGAAACTGCCTCAGGCTTGCTGTTATCCTTCGCCACTTTTACTTTTATGAACGCGCTGTCGCGTTTTTTTTCTAGGGTATTTTCCTGCTCGCGATGGACTACTGCATTTTCGACAATGCGCCGGCTATCGGATTTATTCTTACGCTTGACCTCAGAATATATGTCACTGTTTCCTTTCACTGAATTTTCCTGCAAGTCTGATAAAGCCGTTCGATTTTTGCTATCGCGTCTTAAACTATTTTTCTGATCCTCTTTACAGTCTGAGTAAGTATTTGAACCAGAAGAATAAACTTTGCTGGATGTCTTTTTAGATTTAGCTTGAAACCGCTCGTAATTGGCGATAATTTTCTGGTTTAGTTCGTGAATCAACTCCAGTCTCTTGGCAATCGAATCGTCGATTTTTTGATTTGAGGGGATCCATCTCCGTCTCATGGTCCCGGTTAAGTCGACATTTGTTTTCACGGAGCTTTTAACGGCTTCCTTTTCAATTTTCCGTCGATCCTGACGCTTTTTTCGAGATATCGTGCACTCGCCGGGGATCCCTATTTCATATTTGCAATCGCTCTTTATGATATTCGTCGCCGCTGAGTCTTTTATTTCCTTGAAAGGGTGGATTTGGGGAGGGCAAACAGACTTCGGAGGGAACCCCGACACGTTAAGCAATTCTAGTGATTTCTTAACGCTCTCTATTTTCTTACCGAGCTTCGGCGGTTTCTGGTGGAGACGATGGCTATCTTGGGATGCTGGTAGTAATCCAGGTGATGATGACGCTTTAGCTCGTTCTGTAAACCCTATTCCGGTGTGGGTGTCCGGGTGGATTTCAATCCCGGTGCTGGATCCGCTGCTCAGACTTATTTTCTCATTCAATTCCCAATTGATCCCACGTCCCGGGTCGTTTGTCTTGCTACTCAATCTCGAGTTTTCCTCTTGTTTGCAAGCTCTAGATGACTTTGAAAGAGAACTTGAGTCGGGATTATTTTTCGCGGTTCTTTGTTTGAGACCGCGGGTGGAGGAAAGACGTCGCGAGTGCCGCAGTTTTCCTCGGGTGCTTGTCAATGTGTCTGCTTCCATCGTTGCGAGGACCATTCTCATTTAATCTACGAATAAAATTTAAAAAATTTTTTTATTCGAAAATAATTGCCAATAAAATACCATTGAAATTTTTAATTATTAAATACTAATTAAATTGATTCGCTAACAATTCATCGCATTGCGCTTTGATTTCAATGAATAAATTTCCCAATCACCAGAATATTAAAGTAATTAAATTATATTACACATATATATACGAAAATAATTACGCAACAAAATTCCATAGCTATAAAAACTAATTAAAATTACCTAAAATGTTTTAATAAATATTAATTACCCAAAAAAAAGGATAAAAAAATAATAAAAAAAAAAAAAAAAAAAAAAAAAATGGCAATAAAATGGAATTGAGAATAAATTCAGTTGTTTCGTGACAATTGTCATGCAATAGCCGTGTTCGTTTCTCAGTAAGCTACATGCATGCATATTATATTGCCAGGAGCCAAGTAAAAGAGACGTGTGTTGGGCGAACTATCCAGAAGCAGGAGCGCGAACATGGACACGCCTGGAATCCGTTTCATGGCTCATGTGATCGCGAGAGTGAAAGACACGAGATAAAGAGCGAGTGAGACAGCAGTAAAACGCGGGGGTGGCTGAAGAGCTCGATGAGGATGAGGTTCAGGTGGGGGTGGGGCTGTAGCTGTAGCCAGAAAGAGGTGAATGAGAGAAAGAGAGTGACATTACAAGCCTACCGCGCACGTCCTACCGATATAAATTTAACCGGTAAAACGATAAATTTAACATGAATTCATAGGGATCGCGTGGATAGATGAATTGCGACCTGTTCTACGTGACTCGGGATTTAGATTTTTCGCTAGTCGAGAACACCTTTCCGGTACACTTTGCTTTTCCACTAAATTTACCTTTTTTTATATTACTATTAATTTTTAATAAATTTTTTTTTTACGCGTTATTACATCGATCTTCTTTGTATCGGTTATTTATCAAGCAAAATGACATTGCCGCGACTTTTCACCCAACTTAATTTTTTTTTATTAAAAATTAAATACCTACGGAATTTAAATAAAATATCCGATTAGTATCAACATTAAATCCTTTAGTGCACACGAAAATTCACAGAATAATAAATAAAAATTCACTGAAACACAGAATATTAACACACACAATAGTAAGTATAGTAAAATAAAAATAAAAAAAGAAACAAAGAGCAATAATATATAAAATAATAAAAAAGAAGAAACGTAGGAAACGCGTTAACTGAGTGGAGTGATGACGAAGACTGACCGTGGGTTAGGATTGTCGTTTTAACAGAGGATAGTCGGTACCGGGTGCCACCTGTGCCCCTTGCTCTACCTGTCGGGCCCCATCCTTCACTATATACATGTATATAATATATATAAACACGATAGCACGAGGGGAGAAAAAAGTACGGAGGTGAAACAGAGAGCGGGAGTGTTGTCTTTGTTCGGACTCTCCTTCTCCACCACGTGCGCGAGGCGCGTGGTCTGGGTTTATATTTGTCGAGAAAGCGAATGCAGATGTAAGTATATACTAATGTGTATATATTTATATGTTTATGTGTGGGTTAGTTCTGTTGGGTGGGTATGAGTGAGGAGTGCACGTGTAAATGTGTAGTGTAGCAAAGTTCGGTAGAGAAAAACAGTCTCAGATACATCCTCTGTGCAGAGTTGTGAGTCGGGTGGGGGGAGGGAGCAGGATGTGCTTCCGTTCAATTCGATTACATCTCTTTTTTCTCTTTCTGTTTCGATACACCTCGTAATAATACCTCACACATACCATTCTCTCTTGTTTTTAGTTTGTGTTTTTTTAATTCACAATATGGATTATTGATTTTTTTGTTGAATTAATTATTAGAGGAGGAGTAAAGTTTTATTTAGATGCGGTATTGGTAATTTTGTAATAATTTAACAGGAAGATATTTGAAATAATTTATGGCCATGTATTCCCGTGCAGATAATTTTAATTTATTATTCATTAGAGTGACGAATTTTGTCGGGTATGAAAATAAACAAATCAATGGCTCGAAATTTTTTTTTACTCCAAATAGAAAAATTTATTAATGATCAGGTTAAAAAATTTTAAGCCAAAGAAATAACGAAATTTTATCTCGGCTGAAAGCTTTAAGTTCTATAATTTTAATTAAGAAAAAAAAATGGCCGAAAATAGACTGGCCTAATTTATCAGCCTGTTCATTAATAATAATAAAATTTCGGCATTTTCCAATGAAATTCTACGACAGGCGCAATTTCGGCGAAAATTAGGTCTTTTTGCATAAAGTTGTATGACTTCGGCCTGAATTTGGTCAGATTTAGCCTTTTTCAGTCAAATACTTTTACCCGAGTCATTAAAAAATGATAATCAATCAATAATTAAATTATTGATTGCTATAAAAAAATTATGAATGATTGGGCGGCAAAGTAAACTTACGAATTGACAGTAAATATGATAGAGTTAAAAGCATTTGAAAGCCAAGTTTGTTAGAAAAAAAAAAAAAAAGCGAAAAAAGACTGGGCGAGATGGGATCTGAGTGATGGACGGCGTGTCGGTAAGTTTAAAGCAAGTCTCGAAAGGACGATAGACGAGGGTCTGAATAAATCTTTAGTCCAAACGAGAGTAGTGGCGCGTTAGCGTACACATAACACAGCTAAGTGTAACGTAGCCGCGTTGAGCTAAGTCGGCCTTCATTATTCATTGCGTGCACTCGCGCCCGGGGGTCTGCTCTCAATTTCCGCGCGTCCATGTACACGGGCATTATATCTGGATACTTATTCTCGGCAACTGTTACATACATTCCATACAATCTGTACTCCATAGACCAGACCTGACTGTAAATTTACAAGTCATATAGACATTTTGTACCCCAGACACTGGATACTTCCTTATCCCTGATTTCTAAATCCTGCGCGGGCTTTATCATTCCGCTAATGGAACACAAACAGACGTGACTTTAATACCGAGCCATGTTAATAATTACTATTATATATTTTCTTTTTGTACCACAGCTTACAAGGTTTGTCCCGTCTGTTCTAACCCCGTGCCGTTCAGTAATTTTTCAGCGTTTTTAAATTTTTCACCCTAAGCCCTCATCACTTCTGTTTAATATTAAACTGAAAAAAAAAGAAAAATAATCAAAGTAAGTGAAAAAAAGCAATTAGTTAATTAAAAATTAAATCATAGATTTGTACAAGACTTTTTTTTCTATTCTTTTGGAAAAAAAAATATTTGAATTTCTAACTCGGACTCGAATTCCGATAAATAAATTTTTAAAAAATAATTCGACTTATTTGTGTACTCCTGCAATTTAAATTTTAAAAAATGAAAAAAGAAAAAGCTTTTTTCTAAACCATGAATATTTAAAAAATTTAGCATTTCATAATTAAAAATAAAATGAATGAATTTCCGGGTGAATAAATTTGAGCATATGATTAAAGTTAAAAGGCCAATTAATTCCGTAAATTTTTTTAGCCGAAATGTGGGTTTAAATAAATAATATCTGAGTAATAATACAGAATAACAAAATAACACACGTAAATGGAGTATTTTCCCACGACGGCATACGAGTTGGAAACGGGTAAGCGTGGATCCATAGGTGTGTCGTGTCTGTGGTCCCCAACGAACGCAGCTCGGCTGAACATTCAAAGGATTCGGTTCGGTGGACTCGGACGCACTCGGATACTTTACAAACTCATAACACCAACAGGCTCTTTACTTGGGTTTATATATATTCGTATTTATATATGTATATAGGTATACAATGTACGACAGCAACCGCATTCATTATAAATTTGCAACGTCCGCAGTTGGATTCGCAGCTAAATATAGCAGAAAATAGTTCGGGTTCGAAGAATGAAGTGGTCGGAATTTAGTACTTGTAAGTAAGAGCGGAGATCTTGGGGATACGCTTTAATGGCGCGAAAACGGTTGCAGATGAAACCTTTTTTAGGACGGAAGTGGGACGTGCTTGTACTGTCACTTGCCTCAATAGTCACACGAGATGTTCGTGAGAATCCGATGCCTGCTGGATGAATAATTGCTGTCTTTCAATCCACTTATTTCTAAGCCACCCATTTTAAACTCTTTTATTTTTTAAGATCTAGACTCTTGTAAGAAAGAGCATCGTTTTTCACAACCGCTATTTGGGTCAAAAAAAATTGTTGCAGTTACTCGAGACAATAACGAAACTTGGGAGGAAGGGGACGAGCAAAACGGAAGAAATGTGCAATTGAGGCAATTTGGGCCGCCCAAGACTTGAAGAATTTTTTAAATTAACCCATGATTTTTTTTTTTCGATGAAGAATTTTTTTTCAATTAACTAATTAATTAAAAAGTGAAGCTGATGATTAAAGCTGTTTGTATGCAGCTATTCCTTTTATTTAAAGGAGATAAAAAAAATCCTTAGTATTTAAAAATCTATAATTTAATTTTTAATTAACTAACTGGTTTTTCCACTTACTCTAATTTTTTTTAAAGTTTAATATTAAATTAAACTAATGAGAAAGCTTAGGGTGAAAAATTTCAAACACGAAATTACGGAATTGAATGGGGTCACACTTTGACGTACACAAGCTCATAAGCTCTGAAAAAAAGTAATAAATTTTAATTTTTAGTACTGATTTAAACAATCAAATTTTTTTTTTTAACTTCCTGAAAAAAAAATTGAAATTAATTTCTAAAGACGCAGTCTTTTATTAAAATCGTCCTCAATAATTAAAAATAAATTTTTTATTACTGAAAAAAAGTAAAGATTCTAAAAGAAGTATAAGAAAGGGAAAAATTTAAAAACGTCATCGTTCTCGATCCATTGTTTCAACCTCACTGAAAAGAAGTAAAGAAAAAGCTATTGGAATTAATGTAATCACTGGCGATTGCTTTGTTCCGGTTGTCACGTTTCCGCTGTCTGATTTTCTTTCTTATAAAATCCACCCCTTTTTAATTATCCGGCTCGAAGGACCAAGTTCAGCTGACGATTTTATTTCTTTTTCTTATTCATTCACACATATATACTAAATATATGTATGACGTCTTTTCAACGTTACGGTCTATACTACATGCACACAAGCACTTCCTGCAGGGGTTTCTTGAATCGGAATTTTGATAAGTGGGCTCGTTATAACCTCGAAAACTCGAGATTACATTTTGAGCAGCAGGGAGTTGAATTATTTCCGATTTGGACTATAAAAAGTATAAGTTTTTATACATATGTTGGTTGGTGAGGTTGTGATATTTTATATTCTATGAAAATACGGAAAAAAATGGAAAAAAATATTTTAAGGGGATTTATATCTATATATATTTAATATGAAGGTAGGCAGGGTCACGGTTTATAGTCACGTAACGGAGTATAAATTGAAATGTAGTGAATTATAAAACCACGAGAAAGTTATATATGCTGTCAATACAATATGTATCAGACTTTGAAGACCGTTATGATTGAAAATGTCGTAACTCGATATTAACATACTGACGCACTCGGACTCGATAGTTAATTAAATTTGTTAACGATACATAGAATTAAACTGAAGCTTTGATATTGTTAAACGTTTTCCGTTTTTAAAGTTTTCTTTCATTTTATAAATTATGAGTGACGGGACCTTTGTGTTAATGACGAGGGAAACGAGAAATGGGACAAAGTTTATTAATTTATAAATCGGTTTCATCATCGACTGGATTTATAATTATTTGCAGACTAAAGAATCTCACCCCCTCCCTTATCCTGAAAAAAAAACTTGTAAGAACGATATTTTCTTAAGTAGGAAATTAATTAAAATTGTCACATTTATTTCATATCTAATTCCAAAAATTTTCCGATTTTCGGCTAAGCTCAGCTTTCTTCGATTAAGAAAATTTTTGGTAAAATTTTCACTCTTTTACTAAAAATATTGGAGTGAAAATTTCCTATTGTGTAATTTCTCATAACAAGAAAATACAATAATTCAAAAGTTATTTTTCTCTCAGCGCACATGTAAGTCCTGTAAATTTTTGTTACAAAAAAAAGCAATAATTGGCAATTTGTTAATTGTTAGACTTGAAAACAAGTACACTATAAATTGATTTATTTATTTTATCATCGTAGTTCGCAAACACTGCCGGAGTATAAAATAAAAAAATTCAATATAAATAAATAGCACTTAGCAAAAGAAACTAATTCTCTTGCGGTGATAAATTTGTTCAATAAAATCGATGAGCAATATTGATGGTCAAGAGCCATAGACCGAGTTTCCAATTTCATGGCAATTATAGAGTACTCGTAGAGATGCTCCTTTTTCAAGTGCCGCGACCGGCTATTGTCAATTAGTTTTTTTTTTTTAATCCTCTCAACTAAATATTTTTTTCCTTTCCCAAAAAAGTAAACATTTTTTATTGCCGATAGTAAAATTTAAAATTCTGCCAGGTTTAGTTTTAAAAAGCTATTTATTGGTTTATTTATAGTTTGATATTAAAATATTTATGAAGCAATGTTCGATATGGCTCGCATATCATAAGATGTTCATGAAGATCCGTTTAAGAATTCCATGAACGTTTGAATATCATCCTCTCACTTCTTTTCCTCTTCTCCTCCTCTTTTTCTCTCCTCGCACTCGACTCTAGTCTTTCCAACAATACCAACGTTCCACGCATAATAAAAACTACCCGTTCACGAATACGTAAACGGTATGGGCGTGATCAACTCTACCTCTCGTTCCTTCTACACGCACTCTCTCATTCATTGTTTATTTTTATTAAAAAACTTCGGCTCCATTTCTTAGCTCATTACACCCGTGTTTTAAAAAAAAGATACGCTTTCATTTTTCAATGAAACAATTTTTTTTCTTTGGATTTGAATGCCAGATTAAATTCAGTCAATCAAGAAATGCATCCAAGGTACAAATCATTTTTTTTTTCAATTTAAATGAATAAAAATCGCGGATATTTATTGTTTACATTTAGTAAAGGTTTTTTTATCAAATAACTCAATAACGTAACGTTGAAATTTTTTGTTTATGAAATAAAAAAAAAAATTATTTATTTTTATCCGTGTTCTGTGAATAGTGTAAATGTTTCAATATTTTGATCAATACTTGTTATGGACAGCAAAAAGTTCAGTACATCTAGAAATATGGAAATACTCATATTTCTATATATAAATATATATGTATATACATATAGAGAGGAAGTGGTACCGTAATGGACTACCTGGGGATTTTATTAGTTTATAAATATATGACTGATTTAATTTCATGACATTTGATCTGAAAATATGTTTTCCGTTATTTATTTAAAAGGCTTCAGACTAAATATTTCATAAAATACAATTTAAATATTTATTAATTTTAATTGAGGAAATAATTTTTCTACATTACATACATGAACTACTGGACAAAAAAAGTAAAAAATAAAATTTCAAATTTTTTTCCAACATTCAATTACTGCCGCAGGTGTCCATTTCACCCCAGTATCGAAAAAATGTCTCCATTATTTAAAAAACCCCATAATGAGTAAAAATAAAATTTTTGGCCCAAGTTGCCCCGGTGAGACATTTCATCCTGACCGCATTACCTCCACTAAATGCATATATATAAATTTATATTGAGAATATGAACTATTTCCGGTTAGTTTTCGTTTAGTGCCTGGTGAATTCCAGCGCCATATGGGAAATCAGTTGACTTTGAATCTGCGTGTCGGTGTCAGAACTCACAACATAACAGATTGGGTTAAGTTACAACAGTTACTGTTATGCAGTTTATAGTTAGTTATAAAGTCACCCCAAGCGAACCCAAGACCCCCTTCGAAGCCGCTCGGCCTTATTTCCTCTTTGAAAAAAATAAGTGAAAAATCTTGAAATTATTTCCCATGTCCATTTAAGGTAACATAAGGTCTCTATTTGTCTCCAACACATGACGCGGAGTTAAAAGTCAATTTGAATAATTACCGAGCTGAGGTCTGTTGGGTTAATGGTATTTGAGGAATTGATCACGTCAAATGGAGTATGTAAATTTATATCGTGGAAGTATGTGGAAGCGTCTGTATTATATAGACAGGAGCTGTAGATAGAGGTAGAGGTAGAGGTAGAGGTGGAGAACGAGGTTGAGGTAGAGCTTGAGGTTGGGACACATAAAGGAATACACAGAAGTCGCATTGATGGAAAAATATGAAGTGGATTCAGTGACTGGGAATAAATTCATGAGGAATGTTTACAAGTCACTTGCGCATGTTTCACTGATGGGCCGATAAGTCAGTCGAGCGAGCTCAGGACGGCTCTTCACCATTCGAGTACCGTGTCTCGCATTTGCCAATCTAAATCGTTGAATTTCATTTCTTTAAGCGTCACTTCAAATACTTTTCTATTTTCTCTACAATTTTTTAAGAATAATTTCCTACTGTATGAAATTATTTTTTTAAAATTAATCAACAAAAATTTTGGAAATTTCAGGTTTAAGCCTTTTTCCTAAAAAAAAAAAACCATCATTTACATTTTTTGAAAATTTAGTTTGCAAAAGTTCCGAGAGGTGGCGCATGAACGTTTTTTTCTCATAAGTAGAAAGTTAGTGGCAACTAAATATATTTAGTTGAAGAAAATAAAATTATATTTCATGTCAAGAGTCTGGGAAAAATTAATATTCATATAGAAAATTGTGATTTGAGTTTCCACTTTTTGTTGTTATAGGGAAAATTTTCTGGTGAAGGCGAAATTTGGAGAAAAACATTTCAGATGATTAGTTTCGATAAAAATGGACGAAGAAGTAATTAGTCGATGCTTGTGAAAAGTAAAACTATTAATTCACTTGTACACGAAGTGAAAATTTATTTCGTTGGAAAAACGTATATTGAATTTGTAATTGAGTAAACAAATAAGAAAGGAGAGAAAAAGATAACTCGAAAACGGGCTGAGCAGCTGTATCGAAGGAAATCAGAAGTAACCGGAGTCTCTGCGGAAATTGATCAAGACTCCCTTCAGAGCTCGGGTAGTATTTTCGATTCCTCACTTCTCGAGCCCTTGGCGCCCTCGCCCCCAACAGCCGGTTCGTAGTTTTCTTTAAAAAGAGCACAAGGCAAAGCTAAAAGAAGTTTTCTAACCTAGTTGACCCGATTCACCTATCACGTCTCAAAGAGACTTGTTCGCTATCTTTTTCCCTCTTCTGCTCCTCCTCTTTCTTCCTCAGTGTTTTCAATTCCGGATTTCCGCGAATCTCATCCCTTATTAAATTTTTTCCATGATTTCTCTCAACCCGTCTGATGTATAAGGTTAAATCAGCTGAATCCGGTGACCTTTTTTTTTATATTTTCCTTTTCATCCTTATCTCATTATTGTCCTTTCATTTATTTTATTTAAACAAAACTTAAATAAATGAATTTACAGCACTATTGTTATTATTTTTTTTTCACTAAAAATTCTAATGAAATTTCAATCAAAGTTCAAACGAGTATAACTTGTAAATTATCAAGTATTCAAAAAAATGTACACGGAGAAAAAAATATAGTAAAATTTACTAAAAAATATGGGAATAATTACTAAATTTAGATAGTAATCTTGAAACGCTTAAGATTTATAGGAAAAATTCATAAATAGATAAGTAAATTTTACTATCCCGTTTAGTAAATTTTACTATCCCGTTTAGTAAATTTTACTATTCCGTTTAGTAAATTTTACTATCCCGTTTAGTAAATTTTACTATTCCGTTTAGTAAATTTTACTATCCGGTTTAGTAAATTTTACTATATAGAATGGAAAAAAATTAATTTAAATTTTTATTAGCTTTTAACTTTTTATTATTATTACTATCATTTTAATTATTATTGTTATTTATGCCATCTGTATTGGTGTTGATGTCGATTTTTGTTTTTTAAAAAATCACTTGTTCCAACCGAGATTCGAACCCTAATCTCCCGCGCGCGAGTCCTTTCCAATGTCTGACGGCCCGATGTCTCCTTTGGACAAATGTTTCAGAACTTGTAATACATATTTGTATATGCTATTCCCACCAAATTTTAATTTTATCTATACATAGTAGAATTTACTATACATATAGTAAAAAAACATAATCGTGTTAGCAAAAAATACATTGCGTATAGTAATTTTTAATATTTTGTATAGTAACAAATCCTATATTATATTAGAAAATTTACTTTCTTAAATTTGTATTTGTTAAAAATACTTATAGTAAATTTTACTATACATATAGTAAAAAATACAATTGTGTTAGTAAAAAATACATTACGCATAGTAATTTTTAATATCTTATTATGTAATTATTACTAACTAGTAAATTTTACTAAACGTTAAGTAATAATTACAATACAGAATGTATTTTTTCATATCTGTTAGTAAATTTTACTATAAGATTGTAATTTTTACTATATTTTTTTCTCCGTGTATTGATTACTTTTTTCTAGCAAATTTAATTCTCTACAAATTACTATCTATACATTTTTGTCATATTTTCAATAAATAACTCACAATTCCGCTTTAAAGAATCCCGCTCATAAAAAACTTGAATTCCTCATTCCAATAATATTCTCTCGTCTTCACACTCAAATTCTGACTAAAATATCGATCCTACGACAAATTTACTCTCTTATATTTTTATAGGAAATTAAATTATCTAAAAAAAATGTCTCTTTGACTTTGTCCCTAAAGTCAATAGTTCGGCTACAATTTGAATTGAAAGTCAAGCATATGAATTTTATGACTGAAGAAATTTAATTATATTTTTTTTTTAATTATCGAGATTATTGTTGTTATTTTATTTGTAAGTTGAATTAGTAACCAATGTACGTTAACAACATCGTTAATAGTATATAGTTAGCATAAAATATTTCCGTTATTTAGTAGAAATGCGACATTTCAAAGGGTTATTACGACAATTGGTACTTATGACATGCATAGGCACTTATCGTAATGCTTGTACACACATATGTAAAATCCATTTCATCATACTGAGTACTTGCTTCAATGCTTTCCTACTTGAAATGCAATATTAGTTTCTATGAAAATGCAATATGCGTTCGTAACAAACTTTTAAACCCGCTATTACGTCTACATATTTTACAACCGATTATTACAATTTTTTTTTTTTTTTGTTACAACCAGAAAATTCCTCATCTCGCGAAATTACATTACAAAAAAAAACAGTACCAAAAAATATCTAAAATTTTTTTCATACCGTAGTTAAAATTTTTTATTAAAAAAAAAAAAAAAGTTACTCTATTTTTCCAGGATTTAAATTTTTTCTTGTACTGACATTAAATATAAAGTGCTTTTTTCACCAACTTTTAGTTTGTATGAATAATTGATCAACGTTAAAAAAATAAATTATAAATTTTCTATTTTAAAAGTCAATAAAAAAAACATCTTTTTTAGTCATAATTAAATTACTGTAAAAAACCGATGGCACTGATTTAATTACCATCGTTCGAGTACTTATTTATAAATGACTATTTAGTGCTGGCTTACCGAAGCCGGTGATAAAAAATTTCCCAGTACTCTATTTATACTTGAAAAAAAGAATAATCTGTGTTATTTGAAAATAATAGAACCTGAAAGTGTTACAGAAGTAAAGATAAACCAGGAAAAGCAAACAAGGCAATCGTAATATGACTTATGAACTTTATCAGAGTCAAAAAAAAAATGTAAATAAATTCCCGGAGACTCGCAACAGATGCAAAATGATTCTGGAGCTACGGTACTCCTAGTAGTGACACGAAAACAGAGTAAAGCGGTAGTAAAATGTAATAGCTGAGACTACTGGCGTATTGCCAGACTTGACCTCTCAAACCAGCATGAATATTTAACCCCGGTGGCTGCTCGTAAAGAGAAACGTCACGCCCATCAAGAGGGACAGGATGAATTGAAGGAAAAGCGCTGCCACTATTCATTCGTGCATCTCACTAGCTCATGCAATATCTCCGTGCCCAAGCGCATTACATCTACGTATAAACCCTGTCATCCTCTCTCGCTCGTCCCTCTCATCTTCGCGCTCTTGGTCATATGGGCTGTGTTTACACATGTGGACGAACACTGCGGCCACGGAATTTCTCTTTGGCTCGTATATAATATCAAATTTATTACTCGCCAGGAATCACCGCACTAGGATCATATACTCGCCCTAATACCTATTTTATGCTCGTATATTGACGACACTTTAAATCTTTAATGCTAACGATTTAGATTTATTTTTTGTAGGGGAAAAAACGACAGAATGGGGACGCTAAATTCTCTACTGCTGACTTGGGTTAAAAAAATAAATATAAATAATTTGAATTTTTTTTTTCAGCAAAGGGGAGGGAGAGTTACAGGCAAAATTCCAAATTAATTATTTGGCAGTACAATTTTTGAAAAAAAAAAAAAAAATTTGGGTTCATGTGAAAATTTTAAGTTTATAAGTTGGGCCGTAACTTTAAATTGACTCGACTGTGGCGCTTGATATTTTTTTTATTACTCAAACTTTCCTGAAGTTAATTCAACCCCTCGGTTTGTAACACCGTCGAGAATGTGATTCGTGTCATCTCGCGAATGCTCGAAATACGTCATCCCAACATGATTCTATATGAATTATTTCTCGTCTACGAATTAAATTTGTGTTAAAAATAATTTAACAGTTACTTAATAATTAAACTCCCACTATTTTCAAACGGATAATATTAATTCTCATCAAGATTTCATCACCAAATTACTAACTGAATAAATAGATCAGCTATTAAATTCCATAAAAATTCACGTGCTCTAAATACTTATCACGTCATATTTAAACCTTTTTATTTAATTATTCACCAAAATATATTTTCACTTCTAGATTATAAAAAAATATCACCCCAATATGTAGTAGAGGCCAGGGCAAAATGGGCCACTATATTTCAGATAAACATAAATTTTTATTGCTAATCTGACCCATTTTACCTCATGGTATTTAAATGCCGATCAAGATAAATTTACTTTTTCTAATAGATAAAATACAAAATTTTAATTGGCTTCAATCTCAGCTGATCAACTTGCCCCATTTCATTACAAACTGTAACTAAGACAAAAAAAATCATTCCATAGAAATGTCTCATTTTGCCCCAGGTTCTCCTAAACATATATATGTATATATACATATAAATTTATTGATCTAATTTTAATGAGGAAGTTGTTATATATATATTTAACATGCAGGAAATTAAATCTAGTATTTACTGTTCTAATTTTATCAATAATAATAATAATATTATTATTATTATTATTATTATTATTATTATTATTATTATTATTGGAATATTTATTATTAAATTATTTAATCAAATAACTAAAATTATTCTATTGAAAAAAAATAAAGATAAAAAAATAAAATCAAGTAGAAAAGTCTACAGCCGGTCAGACACAACTTTCTCAAATTGCCTTGAGAGGGCCATGAATATATAAAAAATATTGTAACAAAAATAAACAAATAGTTGCGGTGAGAGCTATTGAATTAATACCGACCTCAGCGGATGTTGATAAATTGTTAAACAATTCCGTCAGTGCGGAATTCAGTGTTGGAAGTCAAAGAAAACTAAATAACGAGGCATTGCCATAATATGTATTAAATACATCTAAGTTGGCGTATGCCAGAGATGAACCGATATACATAATGATATTCCAAGTGTCCGTTCAAAATTCAGGAACTCGAATGGTTATAGTTTACAGTAGTCTAGTCTGCTATAGAAACAGTCGTAGTGCAAGTAGCAGTAGCAGTTGTAGTTTCAGTCGTTCACGGACGTAAAATACATTAAAATAACTTGACTCGGTTATGCGTGAAAGGACTGGAAGCGGGACTAGGGCTGCAAGTGGTATTTGCATCGGTAATGAAATGAGTTTACTGGCAAGTTTTGAGAGATGTATGCAGACAAAGCGATGCAAATAAAATAAATCTGTTGGTATAAATACTTATAATATATTTATGTGCTTGTTTTTATTTTTTTTTACCTCATTAAACCAGAATTTATAAATTACTGGCTTTAATTTCTATGTTTGAGCGACGGGATATTTTTTTTTTATAATCACATAATTTTGACTCTTTTCTATTGACCCGAAAATTATTCTGAGGTTTGGATCTCTGTAAATCTAAATTACTAGGTCTTTAATTGTAAGTAAAAAAAAAGACCTAATTTCGATAATATTTTTTTAATTTACACAATGAGGGAAATTAATGGAGTGATTTAAATAAGTGACATAAAATTAAATTGACCTGACAAATTTGATATTTAATAGTCGTATTAAAATGTATTTTATATTAATAAACGTTAAAGATAATTAAATAAAACGTCCAGGTTCAAAATTTTGAAACGACAAGTATAAAAGTAATTCATTATCAAATAAAATATTAATTAAATTAAAAGTATATTTTAGGTATTAATTTAAATTGACGGTAAAAAATAGTTTGTTACTAAATAGTAATGGAATAAAGTTTTTATGTAACGAATACTAGGAATAGAATCGAGCGTTTCGTGTCTAACGAAATTATAAATTATGATTGTAGATTATAGAGGATGGAGTTGATATATTTAAGTCGATTTGGACAGAACAGGCCAACGGTAGGTTTAATTCCCTTATGTAAAGGTTATTTACATAAGCTTGGAGCGAAATGTAAGCAGGCTGTGTATTACATAGCAGTAGTCAGAATCAGAGACAGCCGAGCCGGGCAACGTCTAGTCTAGTTTAGTCTATTCTGTTCCATTATGTTCTGGTCTGGTGTGGTCTGGTTTCGTCTGGATTGCATTCAGAAACGCCATCGATATATTTATGGCCACCTGAAACCCGCAAATTTGCTTACAAACCAAGAACATTAACCTGACCTACTGGAAATGTCTAGATGTGTTGTGTATATATCATCGTATCCTTACACCCCTTGGAATAACAAACACCGACAATCTCAATCCTCAAGACATTTCAGTCCATTATTGATCTATTCTAGTGCAGAGGATTCTTATCGAAATTAGGTGATTGCTTAAATGACGATAACTTTTGAACTATTGATTTTAGAGGATTTTTTGATCAGATCAAAATTGTAGGAAATAAAATTTCCTACAAATTTAATCATATACATTTTTTATTTATCTACAATACTTTAGCCAGAATTCAAAGTCAAAGTAATCAATGAATCGAACCTAATTTTGGGCTACTAATTTTTTTTTGAAAATTTTACTTTGAAATCAAAATTTCGGATAAACTATTCAAAATTCGACAATAATATCTCAGTACAATTTTATAGGAAATTCAATTTCCTACAACTTTGGTCTCTATGAAAAATCGCGTAAGTTTCAAAGTTTGCAAGATACAGCCGTTCAAACTTTTAAAAAAATATTGCTGGTGAAAAGAACCACTCGGACAATTAATCTGTTGTTTTTGTAATTTAATTAAGACGAGCTCAAGTTTTAAGACATCGTGCATATTCCGTTAAAAATAATCTTATGCTTGTCATAAACTTTTCGTCTTCCCCTGACATACTGTCATAAATTTATTTCTAACGTCTCCTGCCTCTCGACATTTATTTAACGGCTCCGAAAATCTCTTGGCTTGGCAGATGATCAATAACCTCCAGGTTGCGGTGTGCAAAAAAAAATTATAAAAAGAAAATAAAATAAAATAACAAACCACTAAGACGCAAGTTCATTACCTCGAACTTTATTATATACGAAAAATGTAATATCGTAAATCCGTTGAAATCCACGTCACAATAATTTCGTGCAACATTTAGTATGTCACTATGATGTGACACGTTCACCAAGAATTCGATAAAGTAAAAATCTCTTTTCAAAAAAAATTCTCAAAAAAAAAAAAAAAAAAAAACTGACAGTATGTCAAATTTTTTCGTTGATGAAATTTTATTTTATTATCTCGACAGAGATAAGGGTTGGATTTATTATTGGGTACGTGATAAAATGTTATCATAAAACTCGTTTCTACTTACAATAAAAAAAAAAAAAGAAAATATTTATTTATAAAATAAAAATCGAAATAAGAGATATAAAATAAGTAAACAAGTAGACATTTTTATATTTTCCTTAAAACATTTCATACAGAAACAAGTAATTGTGGAGTGTACACTCGTAAAGATAACGACGAATGTACACTAGACTGCAGAGCCAGTAGCGCTAGAGGTGGGGGGAAGTGTACTACGGGTTGGGGGACGAAGTGGAAGGGGCAGATGCATTTTCTTGCGGGAGATTTGGTGGCAGTTGTGTAAGTGGCGTAGTACGGGCAGGGTGAGGCAGAGTGTTTTCGCCAGGCACGTAGATGGCGTAATCTAAGCTAGTCCTGGCTATTTGTATTCCATCGGGCAACAAAGACTTTACTGTTACAAAAAATTATATTTTTTTTACATCAGTACTTCTATTTTTTTTTTTTTTTTTGGTTACTTCTCTGCGAGCCTGTCACGTTAAATGTATTTTTATATTTTTGGAATATATATGAGTAAAAAATATATATTTATATTATGTATAAGAATATGGATTACGAAATTTTTTTATTAGACGGAAGTGTTTGAAGATCGAACAAATTTTTTTAATTAATTTTGCTGAATTTATATTTTATTTAGGACTCGACTGTATATATAATTGATGTATATTGTATGTATATGTAATAATAAATGTCTATTTGACGATCAAGTAAACAAGGAGGATATAAAAGTAAATAAATTTATTGTGTTTTATTGTGCTGACTTTAGATTACTAGACGTAGACGATAATGTCGATGGAAAAATACGCAGGGTATAAAGGCGGTATATATATTTTTGATTATAAATAAAATGCTAGCGTGGGCCATAAAAATTTTAGCGTAAAAAAATAAATGCAGTAAATTTTTTTTACTATTACCCATAAATATTTGTCGAAAAAAAAATATAAATAACTCCCTTTTAATTTAGTACGCATAAAAAACGTCTATTTTAATGACTTATAGTCATGTCACTATTTCGATAAATTTTTTATATTTTTACGAGTTTAAATTTACTTCTTAAAAAGTAGTAAATATATAATTTTATAGTCATCAGATTTTAAAATTTGAATACAGTTAGAAATTACGAGATAAATTTTTAATGTCACTCAGGTTTAAAAACAGAATTATAATTAAATGTCTATATAAATTTTTAACGGTTCTTTCATCATTTTGCGATAATTTTAATTGCCAGGGTACGATGGGACATGCCAAAAATTTTTTATCTATAATTTATTATCTGTCTATTAAATTTTATTCCCTCAAATTCAACGAATCTGTAATGAGATTTCAACATTTTTAATAAAAATAATTTTTTAGCAGCCCGATTTCAGCCCGAGCGTTTTGTATCATTTGAATTTTACGCAAATCGTAAAAAAAAAGTTTTAATTTTTATAATTTTTGATGAAAAGATACATCGTTCGGAAAAAAAAAAAATTTACTCCCTTATGCCTCTGTAGCAGCATCTTTTGTTCGGATCCGCCCTTATGATATTTTTATCGCAATATAATTATATATATATATATATATTGAAAAAAAAAAAAAAAAAAAAATGACTTTAACAAACTCATAGGTATCGTATAGAAGCCAGAACAAATGATTTGTCCGTTTGAAAATGGGAAAACTTAGATTAGTGCATTTGTCACTCAGTAGTAACGCCCGTATAAAAAACCTCAAGATGCATTTTACCTCTTTCTATTATACTTTTTATTGCAACTACGAATTACATTTAACGTGAATCATCTTTACTTTTTTTTTTATTCGTAACAACCTTATTTCTTCTTTCTCGTAACTTTAAACCCGTCCTCACTCACTCATTCACTATATATATAGATATGTTTTCGTTCGACAGCTAAATGACTATTTTACGACACATTCTAAATGGTGATTGGTAGTTGATACCCAAGAAATAGGTACTTTGAAAAACAATTTAACTATAATGTTGACCTTTTTATTTTTATAGACACGAAATACTACTGGTAGGCGGCGTAGATTTATTATCAATAAAAATATTTTATTGAATCAATAACCCCAATAAAAAAATTATCTTCCGTTCGACGTCAAAATTTCATTACAGACATTAACGTTTATCAATAAAAGTATAAATTAGCAAACTATCATAATAGCCAACGATAGAAGTTTCACTTAATATAGAAACCCGAGGCGAAATAGGACGCGATCCTATCAGTAAGCGCCCAAGGCCTAATAAAACAACAGTTGATTCAAAAAAAAGTTTTTTTTCGACAGTTTTTGGTTTCACCTCATAGACGGGGTACGTTGAGTCTCAATTTTTTTTTTAATAACCAGGTAATCAAATTTCAAGCCAAAATAATAATAACATTTTTCCTGAGCCGAAAAAGGCCCAGATTAATGAACATAAGGCTGCAAAAGGGCCCATTGGGCCTAAAAAAAAACAAAAATAGACTGACTCAATTTATTAAGCAATTTTCGGCCTGTTTATCAAGAATAATAGAATTTTGGTGTTTCCGGCCAACTTTCGACTTTTTCTAATAAAAGCTTACACCGAGAAAAGACAAAACTGTTTTCAAGTATATAAATGGTTGTATCGTACCGAGTAAATATTTATTTAATTTTAGTAAAAATGTACTCCAATCAAGTATATTTTCTTAGAATAAGTATCGAAATTCTTAAATCAAGAAAATATTACTCGGTTGAAGTACATATTTACTATGATTAAGAATATTATTTGGTTGTATAGTACCGAGTAAATATGTTTTAAATGGAGTATTTATACTTGGGAAAAGGTTTTTTTTTTTTCAGTGTATAGCTTCAGCGAAATGTCAACCGAATTTCAGCCTCTTTGAACAAAAAATTCTATGATTTCGGTTTTTTCGATTTTTCCATAAGAAAATTTTTGAAATAACTGACATACTACAGAAGTCCTAGCGGTCAAATGCATCATCCAATTAAATCAAAATAATTTGTAAGCCCGAATAATATTCATATATGTAATGAATAGGAATCGTGAAATAATAAATAAAATTATATGAGCGTTAATTAAGACTGCAGTAAATCTCAGTAGCCTCATTGTCTGTAGAGTTCACTATAGTCTACGTCACTAAATGTATCTGGATTACATTAATAAACGAAGACAAATGAACAACAGTGCGTCTAATAATTTCCAATTAGTGAATACCTAGTATGCTACTACCAGTAATTCTCTAGTATCGATTACAATTTCTTCAGCTCTAATCAGAATTAAGTGATTTTATTCTATTAGACCTCGCCTTTGCATCTTCAATTAATAACATATTAATTACACAACGTGGTGAGATAACTTGTTTGCCCGAAACAAACTCGTAATATTTTTCTAATTAATTAGATAGTCATATAGATTATGAAGCATTCCATGCGTGCTGTACGAGAAATTTTCCACATGAAAAGGAAAACAAACATTTAATCTAAACTGAAATGAAACTGGATTTAATCTAACTGCCGAGGGAATTATTCATCATGAGAACCGCAACCGGTTCGAAAGTAAAATAATATAAAGAAATATGTGGATGGAGGTAGGAAATAAGATACATAGTTTGCTTAATAGGGGTTTAATTACGAGATAAATATCTCTGTAGCTTGTACGAAAGATGAGTTCCAGTTCGCGATCGACAGACAAACGGGAGCTAAAACGGTCAACGGTCTTAAAATGTATTTTACACTGAAGACAAGATGATCCAGATTTGCTGGCGACCAGATCAAAGATTCTCTTGTCGAGTCTCGTGCCACGTTGACATAAAAGGAAAGGTTACGACCCACTTCGTCAGCATCCCAGATTATCAGGGTTTATTATCAAAGAAAATATATAATCTAAGAAAATTTGAGGACAAATTTCGCGACCAAGTATTTTGATAAATTTTTTTTCAAGCTCTTAAGACTGAAGTGAGATCGGCGCACAAGGCGATACCCAAGCAACTAAATAAACTTTTTAGCAAATTTTGTAATGCCCATTTTACCTCAAGTACTTTGTATGGTCTAGAGATCATAATAATTCTACTGCAAATATAAATATATAAAATTTCCGATAGAAACTTAATTTGGATATTTAAAAAATTTTAAATTGCTAGGTATTCCATCTTACCCCGATTCTCCCAGTACAGTGTTGAAGTGCTGAGATTAAATGAATCTATATATATCTAATTAAAACTATAATTAACTGATATAATTGAGTGTAGAACGTATAATTGACACATATATCAATATTGTAGTTTAACTAATTTCGACTTCGGAGAACTAGCAGCTGTCATTCATTTCGAACGTCTAAAGCTAACTGCAGTTATTTGTACATATATCCACACTAATGGCGTATGTGTGAGTATAGGTAGGATTGTCATACGTGACAAGATATATATAACAATAGAATCCTTACCTAAGTAATTGCTTGTTTAGTAAAATGGCTACATTGAATAATCCAATGGTTTCTCCTCCTACTCCGGCAAACAGTTCACTTCAAATATACTCTGGCTCAGCTACTGAGGAGTCGCATCCGTGCTGTTTGATATTCATGCCGAGCTACTGCAAATTTTGATATGTATTCGACGTTATTGATAGGATACACATACTCGTGGATAATTTTAGATTAAGAATTTTAATTAATCACGATTATGGATATTAAGGGACTGGCTTCGAGCGATAATTCAAAATTTGGTTTTTCGTTACTTCAAATATTTAATTTAAAAATCGTCAGCTTAATTTTTATCGAGTCCTGATTTTCTATCGAGTTTCTTAGGTGGCGATAGTCAAAATTGAAATTTTATAAAACAAAAGGAAGTTATTGAGTTCAAAAAGCTCAAAATTTTACTAATAGTAACGTTTTCAAATTGATTGACCTAAAAAACAGCGGGAAATTTTGAGGTTGGTCTACAGAATCAACCATTTTTCAGATTTGTTATCCATGGATATTTTCAAAAAGATTTTGAGAACTCAGAGTAGAATGGGTCAGCGAAAATTGAAACAAAAAATTTTCGAATAGATCGCAGAACTAAATCCGGGCAAATTTCCGGAGTTTTCTTGAGGAAAAATTAAATTTACAGTCTCCCGAAAATATTTAAATAATTTATTAATCCGCCATATTTAATTACACGTCCGTAATTTTGATTTCGCATTAAAAGCATTCGGAGGTGTGAAATCTTGCCCCTAGCTTGTTTGTTCGCAAATAATAATGGGGATTAAAAGTGTGCATGTAAATAGAGTATTTTTTTCTGCATTATGAATGTGCATTAAACATTTGTCACACTAATGACAGACAGTTATATTTGTTGCCACAATTTATAAATATTTTATTAACCGGGTGTAGATTAATCTTAACAGCGTGGACAAATTATTGTTGGACATGTCAAAGTCTGATACTAACAAGAGTAGAGCCAATGATGTTTATCGGATTTACAGATCCCAGTGTCTCCCGGTGATCAAAGGGAGTGTCGCAAACTCGCATTTGTTGTCCCGCGGGTTTGTTGTATTGGGTAATTTATATGTGAGGTCACGCGAGTAATCAGTCCGGACTCGCGTGGCTGTTTTAACCTAAAAGTCGATTCTATCAACGCTGCACGCGATGATGACAGGTTCCAACTACTAACTTTTATGCATATATATATTTATATATATTTTATTTTTTGCAATGCCTAATACATATAGAAAAGTAACGTTTGCGTGAGTTGCGTGTGTTGACTTTTTTATATTTTTTTTTAACTACAAATATAATCAGAGAAACTTTGTTATGACTCTTGAAAAAAAAAAATGCATCGATAAATTCATACCTCTGTATTATATAATATAATAGAATGACTAAGTCACGTTTTGTATGCAAATTTTTTTCGCGCAATTGATATTTTAATAATTAATTTCTCACTGCGACCCGCGATATTGCGCGACTCCATAATTCGAAATCATGAGCGCGAATATTTTCTGGGGCTTGTAAAAAATTGTTGGCTCATTTGAAAATTTCCATTTGTCATTTTTCTGGTTATTCATAGAGTTATCATACATTGGAAAAGTATTCCAGCCACGTAACATCTGATTATTTTGACGGTGATGAATTTGAAAATCATATTTTTTAAAAACTGTTCCAGTTGCAGCCACTGAAATCTAGAATCTTTATTCCGAGGTTTTTTTTTTTAGCTGATAGTCGGTATGGAGATCGGGAAACGATGGAATACCTAGTCCGATCAGCAGCACGATTCAAATCACCACAATTTTTTCCTGTCATTTATATCCGGAAACTTCAATGAAATTATAATGAAGGTCAAATTTTTTTTTTCTGGCAAAAGACATGTTGAAAAAATTTTTTTTGTTATCTGGTGTCCCTTTTACCCGCATTGTACTCTCACTTGGAAATTTTTACAGTCAGAAATTAAATTTAAAAAAAAATTATTTCTGCGACATTTTTCAGAAACTGAATTTTTTTCCAAAAATTGCCATTGCCATGGACTGAAAAATTTTTTGTCAAGATGGAGGCTTGAAAAAAGCAGAGTAATTGTCGCAAGTTAATTACGTGACAAAAGTTTAATTACTTTTAAAGCCACAGAAAAAAAATAAAATGGAAAAGAATAAGAAATTAGCGGAGTAAGTTCAGTTGCATGAAATGGCTTCCCAAGTATTTTCTCAGTGGTAATTTCTGCAGCAGTACTCAGCAACGAGAACGTACTTAAATAATGTAATGTGATTACTCTCAGCAGCGTTAACTCCGAGATGTACTGATAAATTAACATGCGTATGTGTTGGGAGAGAATCTGAGCACTTTTGCATACGTTAGGGTTTAATTATATAGGAATAAGTAGCTGACATAAATTGTTAGTTTCCAACTCTATCGGAGCAACAGAAGACTGAATGTGTATACCCAGCAGGGCTTTTTGGAATCCCCTTCAATCCAAGGATCTGCAGCGAATGGTATTTACCTTCAGTAATCTCAGCTTCATCAACGCATTTTCAAATCTTCATCATAACATTATACCAGACTGCGTTTACTCGACTGTAAATACCTTGTCGCTATTACCTACTGTTCTCTGAGACTCAATACTGAATGTAATTTATGCATACTAATTTATGTAAATAAAAATTTTGATGTTTTTGAATTTCAATGAAGCTCGTGGTCATATATTTAAACTTTAACTCAGTATATCTCGGTAACTATTCGAGATAGATAGGCCTTATTTATAATATTTAGAAAGGAAATTTAATTTCCTACAATTTTGGTCTCATTGAAAATTTCTGTAAAGTCAATTGTTTAGAAGTTATAGCCGTTTAAACATTCATATAATTTTCATAATGATTCAAAAATATATTTTCAAAAATTTAAAACGGCTGTAGCTTTTAAATTATTGATGATATGGTAATTTTTATGAGAAGGAAAATTGTAGGGAATGAAATTTCTGTTCTAATGACTAGCAACGAAGTCTAATTAAATGTATATTAACTACCATTATGAATAATGTTTTGTTATTTTTTTGAATAAAATTAGGTTCGTAAATTCGCTGACACAGTTTCGGGCTCAGACTCGGTAAAAATATTGTGAAAAAAGTAGCAACCTCATAACACCACTAAATATTAAGAGAGCTTTCTAAAAAACAAACAGACAATTTGATAACTGGATATTCTGCACTAGTTCCCAACGTATACGTACATAATACGTAATAATAAACCGGATCATATCTTTCTGTGCCACGGCACCCGTTTTCTTACAAGTAAATATATATCTTTTATCTTCCGGCCTCCGAGGCGGGCATCCCTGTCTTGAAACACTATATCCCTGCTGGCCCGACAAAAAGCTCGAATATATTTCCGCCAATTTAACAATACTAACGCCCTTGTTTATTTAACAATTCACTATTCCTTGCTAACATTTTATTTATTCCCAGGACCCGTTCAAAATAACAAACTGACATTTTTTTTATTTTTCATTTATTTATTTATTTATACGTTCTCAATCAATAAACGTATAAAATACCTGATTTATTTTATTAATCAATTAACCGGGCTTTATTTTTTTTTCTTTTATTGAAATTATATTTATTTTTATTTAATTTAGTCTTTGGATCAAATTTTTCAAATAAACAAAAAAATTAATTTCGAGATACCAGGAAAAAATATATATATATGATCATATATGTTCATATATGATCAGATAGGATTTTATGTATGATCATACATAGTTAGATATGATCACATCTGATCATATTTGATATCATATAAGTCATATATGACCATATATGTTCATATGTGATCGCTGATCAGACAGGATTTTATATACGATTATACATAGTCATTTTAAATTACTACTTAATCTGATATTACCAAGTCTGATCATATAGGTCATATATGATCATATCAGGTGTTATGCATGGTTAATCATATATTATCATACTATTTATTAATTCAAACCTAATCTGATATGATCACATCTAAACATATCAGATATCATATAGGCCGTATATGATCATATCTGGCATTATATATTATTAATGATCATATCTAATGTCATGCAGGATCATATATAATGTCATAAAAGTGTATGGAACCATATATGATCGTATATAACATACTTGTTTATGTATGATCATACATAGTCAGATATGATCACAACTGATCATATTTGATATCATATAAGTCATATATGACCATATATGTTCATATGTGATCGCTGATCAGACAGGATTTTATATACGATTATGCA
Source organism: Microplitis manilae (assembly GCA_030273425.1). NCBI lineage: Eukaryota > Metazoa > Arthropoda > Insecta > Hymenoptera > Braconidae > Microplitis > Microplitis manilae. The sequence goes on from CP092726.1 coordinate 23,607,906, forward strand.
TAGTAATTTTAAATTAAGACTTAATCTGATATTACCAAATCTGATCATATAGGTCATATATGATCATATCAGGTGTTATGCATGATTAATAATCATATATTATCATACTCATTTATTAATTCAAACCTAATCTGATATGATCACATCTAAACATATCAGATATCATATAGGCCGTATATGATCATATCTGGCAATATATTATTAATGATCATATCTAATGTCATGCAGGATCATATATAAAGTCATAAAAGTGTATGGAACCATATATGATCAGATAGAGGCTTTTAATGGGTCTAATCATATCTGAGTGTGTTTCAAGGCTACATATCTCTAGAACAGTTCATATAATGACTATATATACATCAATTTTACTTGGAGTGAATCTGTAAAAAAGTTTTAAGTGAGAGTAGAGTACCACTCAACAATTCGCGTTTGAGATCTTGAATTTATTAGTTTATCATTTGAAAAGTCACTGCCACCATTAAGTTGTAAAAAAAAAAAATTTATTTAAAAAAAGTGAATAAATTATTAAAACTCAAAGCAAAGTATATTTGGTTATCGAAAAATGAAGGAGATAATAGGATGATTTTTCAACTCGATGGATACTCTGAAGGGTTCTTAAGTATCAAGCAAAGAGACATAACGAGGAAAAAGCGACAAGTTGAGACGCGGATAAGAGATAGTAGCATTCAGTTTTCGTTTTCCGTCCTCCAGAAGACGGAAAGGAACTCTTCTTGCCCTTACAATAGCTCAGCCTCCTTCACCCCTCAATAACGATCCTTGCGTAGAGTTTTCCCGGGTTTTAATTAATGCAGCACAATCTCCATAGAATTACAATTAATTTTATTTATTACCAATTATAATTATCTTTATATATATATTTTTGATCACATATAATTATCTCAACACATTTCCAACTTTATTTTTCCATGCGTAATATTTTATCTCAACTTATTGTTTATACATCTAATTTATCTAATTTTAAACATTTTTCACATTTAATAATAGTTATTAATAATTTTAATTTTTATTCAATTAAAATACATTTTTTCACCACTTTAATTTAATAATTAAAATTATTTATCGACAAATATTTTACATTTTTCATTTATTAATATATATATTTATAGGTTATGTAACACATTTATCACTTAGATAATTTCAAATTAAATTAACTAGATATATATTTATATATATTATATATTTACTCAAGTTCGATGCAGCTACAAAACGATAAACTGCTTCCAGAAAAAAAGTTCCTCATTTTTTTTTTTTCACAAATTTTCGTGAAGCCAAATTTAGTAAGGGGTAAATCGGGCCGTTAAAATAAAATGAGGGTAAAATGGGTCGTCCAAAAAAAAAAGATACTTTTTAAAATATTTCCGTAGAGGAATTTTGAAAAATTTCAAATGATCCATTTTGCCCCCTCTTTATTTTCCAAAATGGCCGTAATAATTCTTACCCCAAAAAGTCTCTCCGCTGTAATTTAAAGTAAGTAGCACCGTAATTTAAACTCGAGTTAAATATTATTTCATAAATATATATTATTATTAAATATGTATGTATTTATATAAGTATGTATATATAAGAATTTGAATATACGATAATAAAAATAAAGTAGCAAACAAGTTTTTCATTAAACTTTATACAGAGCACGGAGAAGTAGCACTTTGATAATGCGTATATATATTTATATATATATAGCTCTCTACTTTATGTACAGATTGCATGCATAAAATACAGACAGTTTATCGTTTACAAATATCAAAAAATCTCGCTCCCGATTTCCATGCCCCAAGGGAATTTTCACTCTAACAGTATCATATAACACTCGGCTCTCATGTACCCTTTGTACGTTATATGCAAATATCAACTACATTATTTAAATATTTAAATACATTATACATTTTTTTTACTCTTTTTTCTACATTTCGACAATCTCCCGAAAATAAACACGTTTTTGTAAAAAATAAAATTGCGCACCCCCAACTGCCTCTCCGGCTGGATTTCCATCCTCTGTAATTTTTCCAGTAGCGCGAAATAATTAAAAATGTAAACTAGCCAACAGAGGGCACCCTAATAAACAACTTCAAAAAAAATTCCAATAAAATCCATTGATATTTAGCCGAGAAAATTGAATCCGTACATCCGTACATTTTAACGTACGGATTTACGGATTCTCTGTAACTCGAGAACTACTTGACCGAAGGGAATAATTTTTTTTTCTACGTATTTATAAGTAAATTGTCAGTAGCTTAGGTGAAAAGTTTCGACTAAAATCCATTTTGAAAGTCGGTAAATTAATAAACAAAAAATTAAAAATTGGTGTGGATTTTTATTAAAACTGTTTGTAAAAAATTCCATTGGGGCAAAGTTTAAACTTTTGTACTGCATGACAGAATTCACATACATTTTAATATATTAATTAATGAATAATTTAGAGATTAAATAAAATTATCACTGTCGGTGGTGGATTTGGACATCGGAGTTCACACAATCTTGTCCCGGCATCTGCAAGTGGCTCGACAAAATTGACGGCGCTCATGTCCCTGCTGGGTGTCACTCTCGCAGAGCCAGTTCGGCCACGTTTCGTAGAGTTGTCGGCAATTAGCCCACAAGTCAGCCCAGGGACAAGAATTCTTGCAGAGTTTACCAACCCGACAATGATCCTTGCAGCTGCTGCATGGAGCCCCCGCTTTGTAAGGCGTACCAAGACGATCTGGATAATTACCTCTAATAAAATAACAGATTCGTTAATTATTCAATTACCAATCACTTAATACTAAGCACTAACTACTTGATATTTAATTGTCATTTAACGAACAAACTTTTCACAAATAAAATTTAATTTCTCCATTATTTTATTTCATTTAATTTTAAAAACTCGAGCTAAGCTCCGGACTATTAATTTAATTATTTAAGTAATTATTTAGCAGGAATTTATAATTGACGGCTCAAAACTTGTCGACAATCCCGTGAATTTTATTACATAATTTAATATATTATGAATGTAAGATACTCGGAATGAGATTGCGGATGAAATTTTTTTATTAAACTTTAAATTTACTGCTAACTGTGCGTGTCATGAGTATTAAAGTTTATGAGTGTCTAGTTCGTTTTAAAATTTAATTTTTACCTAGAAAAATCTGGATTATAACTTTATTCTATACTCGTTATTTATAAAAAATATGAAAAAAAAAAAAACACGTACCGCTGAAAAATTGACCGTCGTATTTTGAAGATTTTTCACTTAGTAATTAAAATCTAATGTATATTAATGTTTAATTAGTGGAAAAAAGTTTTCCATTGTTAAGTTTTTATTCATTTTTTCTGTCTCTAAATTAATCAATTTTCTTTTTCCATCGAACGAGGACTTTTTTTCCTTAAAACTTTTAAACTAAGTTATTATTATTGAAAAAAAAAATTAATTAAATTTCAGTCAATCTTTAAATTTAAATAACTTATAAATTATCGCGTTAAAAAAAAATTGATAGAATAACTTTTTATAGCAAATTAAATTCTCTACAAATTTATTTCTATACATTTTTATCGTATCTTTGATAAATAAGTCGCAAATTTGGTTTCAAAGTCCCCGTTTATGAAAAAGTCAAAATTTTGAATTCGAAAAAATTCGCGCGTTTTAAAATTCAAATTCTGAGCTAACTATTGAAAATACGACTAAAATACCTCTCAGCTTTTTTATAGGAAATTAATTTTTCCACAAAAAAGTCAACAATGACTTTTTCTGTAAATTCAATAGTTTATATAGAATTTGAATTTAAAGTAAAGTGAAGATCAGAAACAATCGAGACAGTGAATAAATAAAAATTATAAAAATACTTTGCCTTAAAATAGAAAAGTCAAAGTTCACATAAACCGATAAAAAATAAAAAAGGCTCGTTTATGTCTCAGAATAAAATTCCAATGTCTCGAGGTAAGAAATGTCACAGAAAAGAATGCTGTTGATTTGATCGGTAGTTGCATTTATTTTTCTCAAACTTTTTCATATATTTTTCTCGATAACCAGTTACGGTATCACGTTGCTGCGGCTTCCGGCATTTTCTCGGCGATAAAAACGGAAGGAAGACTCGGTGACAGTTTACCGTAGTACAAAAGTCACCCGTCGATCGATCTACCGATTTCAGACACATAAATTCCCTTTTTTTATCATCCATCACTTTATTTATTTTTATTACAATCTCATGTCTGTCATCCATTATTAAATTTTTTTCATAAGACTCAATACATGGAAATTAAATATCTGAGTAAATATATTTATTGTCTGTCTTGGAAAATTTATAGATTATTAAAGTAATATTTGGCACTCGCGCACCGAATTAAATCGTGATTTAGAAGCTTCACTAAATGCCTCTTTGTCACGAGACTATTATTGCTTTATGTGAGTAATAAATTTCTTGCCGGTAATAACAAAGAGCTTCATTGAAAATAATTATTTTCCCTCGGGAAATAATTTAATTTAATAGACTTTCAATTTATTAAATTATCTAAATTTTTATTCGGTAAATTCGACATCGAAATAAATTTTTTTTACCTAAAAATGTCAATTTTCATAATTTTCTTACTATGTCAGGTCAGAAAATTTTTTCTAACCGTCCGTTTTGCAAAATTTCAATTGAAATTTATAAAAATATCAATTCGAGATATAGTTCAAGAAAAATATACGGAAATTTTCAAAAAATCAATTTTTTCAAGTCTATGGAAATTTTCAGTTCAAAAATTTTGAGTTTTCATACAACAAATTCAAATTTCAAGCTGTACAAAAATTTTTTGAATTTTCATGTCATTCGTTTTTGGAAAAAAATTTTTGTAAATTATGCCTTCAATATTTTGAAAAAAAAAAAAAAAAAAAAATATATTGTTTTTTGAACAATCAAGTGTTTGGTGATATGTAAATAAATGTCTGAAAATAAGTCGAAATGAATGAATAAAAATATGTCTCGAGTACAAAGATAAATAGCGTTAAATTTATGAATTTACGATGTATAGTATGACCTCACGGTCGTTTGGCCGTGAGTCTTTGCAAGAACCTCAACTCTACTCTGTAAACTGTGGATCCGAAGATCTGTCGGCAGATATAAATGAAAAACGAGACCGAAAAATGCATTGTCTCTTTGAAGCGTACTATTTTATCCCGGAGCATGTTGTAGCCGCGACATCTGTTATTTTTATGGGACCCGCAAACTTGCATCCCATATTTTTCCCGAAAGAAAGATTGTATTAGAAAGCAAAAAGGAATAGAAAAAAAATGAACAAATAGAAAAAGGTTTGCTCTAGAATGGATGAAAGTAAAAAATGTTGAGTTAGAGCGAGAGTTAGACTCGAATTTATTTTCGTGCTAAAGAATCAGCTTGAATGATGTCGAAATACTCAGCGAGCATGACGAGAGTGAATAAAAGATTGTTTGGTAGCTTTTTTTTATATATTTATAGTGCCGAAAAAAAAATAAATCGATTCGAGTGCCGAAGGATGTTTGCCGAGTGGAGGAGGTGAATAAAATTTCTTTAACATTTCCGTGATGTGTGAATCGCAGAGCACAGAAGAGTAGAGTGGAGTGAAGAATAATAAAAATAAAATTGGGCAATAAATAACCTTTTGGGTTTTACGGTTTACTTGACGTTATTTAGCACGCGGTCATTGTTAATGTCCTGGAAAAAGTTTTGGATTTGGGATTGAGGAGGCGATAAAATTCAATAATACTTACGCTGGACAGTAGTTGCAGACGTAACTGAAGTAGGGCTGTCCACGTGGCCCTCTGGTACCGTTACACTTAGCCCATCCGCAACCCACGCGATGGGTTGGCGCCCACACCATCTGCGTGTAATGCCCGACCTGGCTTAGGTCATTTTTTGCGTGCGGGCCGTATTTGAATATTTCGTGCTCCAGGTACCAGGTTTTTATGGCGAAAAACCTGAAAACAAATTTTTGGATGACTAATAAGTAAAAAAAAAATTTTAATCTCTTAAGCGATCCATTTTGCCCCGTAAGTTTTTTAATAAATTTCTAGATTAAAGTTCCATAACTAATTAAAATAATAATAAATTAATAAAATTTTTATCTCAATAATTTTTTGTTAAAAAAAAAATCCGCGGGGCAGTAAAAAAATTTTTGGCACTGTCAAACGTAAGAGTCAACAGGTGGCGTTGGCGCAGTGACGCCAAGAATGGCGTCTCGTATGACGTCCGAGTGCTCATTTGATGGGATTATTTTTTCCAGGCCACTGATTCTCACAATGCGAAGTAAAAGCTCTTTTAAACTTAAAAGTTTGTGAGATTGGACGGACGCATTCTCATAAATTGCTGACGCATATATCTCCTACCCCTGTCTTGAGAACTGAATACTCGGTGGCAATACAAATCGCTCGAGAAAGCAACCGATCAATCGATTCGCTAGATTTCGATCGGCCGTTTAGTCCGTGCTCATTCGTACGTGTAATCTGATTTAGTTTCACTGCCAAATCAGAAACTCTCATGCTAACTCTCGACTACTCGATACCCAATACTCCCAACTCGGTATTGCCAAAGACCTTTTTTGCTTTAGAATATTTTTTTTTATTATTTTCAGCTATCGGTGGCGAGAAAAAAGTTGTCGTATTCTCAATCGCGTCTCTACTCAGGATTAGATCCAAAAGCTCTCGACACCGTCGGCGAAAAACGAAACGTGATTCGATTCAAGGAATTGCACCAGTACCCACTGAAAATGGAGCCAAGACGATACTGATACCAAGACATTTAGTTTTTATATTATCACCGGCGAAATAGCTTCAGTTAAATTCGTTTTATATAAGCAAAAAAAAAATTAACCCGCCACCCATCGCCCGTCTCTTGTGTAATAAAAAAAAAAATATTGTTATATTTATTCTGCGAAATGTGACACGTAAGGGAAAAATTTCTTATCACATAATTATCTCCAGCTATTTTTTTCTCTTTTTGAAAACCTCACTTCCGTTGAATAAGTGGAATTCCCGTCCTATCTGATTACATTATACGTTTATAAAAAGAAACTGGAATAAGAATTAGGGTCAGCGGAGATTAAATTGTCAAATCGTAGATTTTTTTTTGGGTTTGCTTGGAAAAAAAAATCAGGTACTCGGGCCGAATTTTTTGCTCTCGAATTATTTAATTAGGGGTCTGAAGTTTGTGAAAAAAATTAATTTCAGTGAAATCAAACTTTATATCATCGTTTTCAGAGAGTTAGTAATTAGAGTTTCCCGAAATTAGTCCAGCGAGTGAGTTTATTTTTTGGGTTCGCTTGAAAAAAAATTTAGGTGTCTCTGCTGAAATTTTTTCTGCCAAGTTATTTAGTGGAGAGTCTAAAGAGTGCGAAAATTGATGTTTTGTGTGAAATTAAAATTTTTTTTCATACTTTCAGAGGGTTCGTAATCAGAATCTTCCGAAATTAGTACAGCGAGTGAAAGTTTAGCTCTTGATTCTAGGTAAGTAATATTAGAGTTTATTTAGTAAACCACAAATGGTTAGGACGGTTGAAATTGAAACTAAGAAAAGTGGTCAAAAGTTTGCAAGAGTTATAGAGAGTAAGTTATAGGTTGCGGCACCTGACGACGCGCCCATCTGCTACCCATCTGGGGCGAGTGTCACGTTCCGGAAATTTTAGCTCTGCGTGACTTCAGATGTAAAACTACCAAACTTGCAAGATGCAAAGCTCCACTTATTATAATTAATACTAAGACGTCATCAAACATTAAGATTTACAAGTTTCACTGACACAACAAATCCTTGGCTTTTATATTTTTCTTCTCGTCAGAAAAAAGTTTTTAAAATCCAAACAATGACTACTGCTATTCTATGATATTTTATCTTTGAAACTGGCGGTATTTTTTACTGATAAAAAATACCAGTAGTTTTTCTCAACTAAAGAATACTCCCAGGTATCGTAACTCGTGGAAAGAAAGAAAAACCAATGACCCGAAACGCGAGACGGAAGCTCACAGATTTGCTCCCGTTTTCTCGGATATTTTCTTATCGCAACCTCGCCATTTTTAACCTATTAAAGAATAATATTTGCGCGGATTTCAATCGTTTGACATATATTTGATATGAATACCATACTATATGATCCGCGTAAAATGAAATATATTTTTATTTCTAAGAAATCTCTGAAATATTTCAGTTAAAAAAAAAAATTCAAGTTCTAATAAAATTATTTAATGTCAATTCGAATTCGCAAAAAATTCTAGAACGGGGTAAAATGGGCCGCAAAAAAAAAATAGAACTTACCAAGGAACTTGAGCTGTTGAAATAAATATATTTTGTCCACAGCTACCGAACGCATCGATATGCAACCCTGTGGCATTGTCATGTGTGAGTGCATAGCAGGCCTCGGCCCATCTTTGCGCTGCTTTGGCTGCTCCACTATGCCATTTCTGAAACATTTAAATAAAAAAAAACAATAGATTTTAAATCAATAAATCTTAAAATTCAACATCGACAGATACCTCGCGTACGACAAATATTTATAAATTTATTCGAAAAAAAAAAAAGTTAAACATGAAGTTTTATTGATCACGTTGGCTATTGACTCGGACGCGGACGCGGACATGGACACGAAGACCGGAGACAGATTGGAAAAAGAAAAAAAGCAATCAAAGTACTTTGACGGGGATATATATAAATATAATATGTTGGGATATAGAACATTTAATAAAAGGGGAGTAGAAAAAGAGCTTGTCCACTCGTTTATTCACCCGAGTTGTTCGACACTTTCACGCCTCATGATACAATTATTATGACAAGCCCGAGAAGAACAGTGTCAATGACCGTGCCAAGCTTTTGTAAGCTCTTATATAAAAAAATCTCCTTCAATAGAACGGAAAAAAGAGATAAATAAATAAACGCCCACAAACTTATTTCACTCAGCATTTTTCATGCTTAACAGTTGAATAGCCTTCATATATTTTACTTTTTTGTTACCATTTTTTTCTCCCAGTCATTAAAATCCCCAAGGCTGAATTTTTAACAACCAGAGCTTTCGAAATAGGGTTCGAGTTATTGTTCAAAGAAAATTTTTTTTTTTCGTAATAAAAAAAATTAATCAATACACTTTTAAGTACTTTAATACAATTATAAAATTTTTAAATTTTTGAAAATTTTTCTGTAAGCAATTTTTAAAAAATCGATTCCAGTTTTCGTTAAAATTTTCCGATTGAATAAATGACTGAACAAAATTTCTCCATTACTCTGAGTCTCTCCCTCCTCTAGAAGTTTGACTTTTCCGAAAAAACTTTCCGAAGACTTGAAAATTTTTTGATATTCTCCTATATTTTACGAAATTCGCATGTCCCTTAATTTTCTCAGGGCTAAAAATGTTTCCATTGCTCTATAAGCCTCGGGCCTCTTTCCCATCAATCGAAAAACGATAAATAGTAATAATTAATAATAATTACCATAGCAAGCATGTTTGCAGCTGTCGGAGTAACGTGAGTCCGAAAAAAGTTGTGGTAAAGAACAATTTTCCTTTGAACTTTTTTATTACTTGGCGTTAAGACTCTCGTGGGAATCTTGTCACCGTACAAACGTGGCACTGAAACAAAATAAAATAAAAAAACTCACTCTTTTTCTATTTCTTTTCTTCGTGTTCTTCTTTTCTTATACAATACTGAAGAATTGTACAAATGTGGGTATATTTTACGAAACACTAGTTATAAGAAAAAAGCCAAAAAAAAATCAGGGAACATAGAGATGAAGAAGGAAAAAGAAAAGAATGAAAGTACATTACTACGACACCCTCGAATCACCGCATAAAAACTTATACATGCAGACTTCTTGGTCCTTTCTTTTTATTTTATTTTCTGTTCTTATTTCGAACCGAATAACTAAACCCGGGACCGGAAAATGACGGAAAAAATTTAATCATAAAAACCGATAAACCATCAGCTGACTTTGCGTTATTTATAAAAGTATTTTTAACGATGCTATTGACGGTTAAACTTTTTTTTTATTGAGAATAAGTGATGTGTGTTTTATAAATTTAAAGCCCGAGTGATAAGAAAGTCAAATGTTCGTGCGTTTTAGTGAAATGAGGTCGAGCTAGTGGCTGTTGTTTAATCTATTTAAAAGGTTCTTTCCCTAGTTCCTGTACTCTGGATTACCATATTTTTATTATTACTGAGTTTGTAATCACTTAATCGTTAGTCATGGTATTACTTTTTTCATTTACACACGATTTAATCGCTGATTTATATTTTATATTTATTATGATAATTAAATTAACCTAAAAGCTTATACCGGCTCAGCTTAAAGCTACTTTCCGACTTATTTTACATCCGAGTTGACCAACACTAGTTCTTTTTCTTTTATTACTTTGAGATTTATTTTATTCATTTTTTATCTCGGATAATTAATTATTTTCTTACTAATTAATTGTGTGATAATTTTTTATTTTTTTCACTCGTGGAATTTTTTATAATTCATTACGTGCGAAGTTGAAATTTTTTTTAATTTATTAACGCAATTATAATTTAACTACTGACGGAAATTATTTAATTTTGATAATTAAAAAAAAAGTACTTCAATTTATATATATATATATATTTTTTTTTTTTTTTTTTTTTTTTTTTTATAGGTAAAATGTGATTTCAAAATTTTTTAATCGGTTTAAAAAATTAAAATAATTTTTGAGTTTTAAAAAAAATTGATTATTGTGATTATGAAGTTAAAAGACAATTTGATTTTTTACTCAAGAGATGGATTTGAATAAAAATTCATGAAAAATGTTTGATCGAAATTAGGACATAAAAAAAAATGGCAGACATTGGAATTAAATGACAGGTTGAAAAAAAAAATGAATAATAATTACGAAATGAATAATAATTGATACTCTACTGGGCTTACTGCGATCCGTTTCCCAGGGCACTGCTGCTGGCAGTGCAGCGACCATGATAATAAACATCCAGAGAAGCCTCATTTTGAATATCCTGAAACATGAAATTTTAAAAATTCCTCATATAATTTTGCTATGCAAATGGAAAAGGTGTAATGTACATCACCATTATTGTTTATTAGCAAATAATCCTCGAGCTAGTTTTAAAAACACACTTTATCACACAACTTTCGAGATAACATACTCAGAAGTTTGACGATGAAAATAAAAAAAAAGCTAATAAGGCGAAAAGTAGGTATGAAAAAGTTTTCAGACACTCTCAAGTTATTTCTTTCGAATTTTCCGTCTTACGGCTTCATATGCACTTCGGAAAATAATAAATTATATTTACTGTTCTATCTTTTCTGTCAATTTTCGAACATGTTCAATTTCTTTTTTTTTTAAATTTTCTATTTTTATTTTTTTCTATGGGAAAGACAAATTCATCATTGAAAATTAATTTTCCATAGAAAAAAATTCCATGAGCTTAAAAATTTTAATTTTTATGTGAAATATATGCGTGAGATATTAAATTATAATCTAAAGAAAAAAAATTTGTGTATAATTATTAGATTATTATTTTCCATTATAAAATATAGCCATTAAAAAATTAAATATCCTGCAATTAATTAAATTAATAAAATAAATTAACGCCAACGATAAATAATTTTTTTAACGACCCGCTATAAAATAACTCGTTAAAAAAATTACAAGAGGAAAATATAAAAAAAAAGAATAATAATAATAATAACCATGATGTCCTTGAAGAAACTCGTAGCCCCGTAATTAACTGTCCCATGCTAATTACTTTGCTCTAATAATCGTTAGAGTGTGTGCTAACGATTCCCATCTAATGTAATATTTTTTTTTTATTTTTTATTGTAATGACCTCCTCTCCCCATTTTCACCAGAATATAAATTCACACTGCTAGTATTACCCAGTAATTTAATGAACTTTATTTTTAACAACCCAAGTTAAAATACCAACCACCTTTTTAATTAATGCGCTTTTAATATTTCATTAATTTAAATCAAAAACTCGTAAAACATAGTCCAAACTATATTTAACTAGCTCTCATTTGAATTAGATGTAACCGAAAAATAATTTATGGTTTTTGTTCAATTCCAGGTCAGGTTAATTCTCGAAAACTTTTTAAATTTATATTTAATTTAAACTCTCGTCATATTTTTTTATCTATTGTCGAGCATTTCATTTTATTTTTATTTCGAATAAATGATAAAATTTGAATAAATTACTATTGAAAATGCATTAATTATCCGATTGCATTAATCAAACGAGTAAGTGTTACTTTGATCAAGTGAATATTATTGACTGTTTTATTGAGAGGAGCCGCGTGTGAAATAAATATATATATATATATATATATATAAATTAAAACAATTATTTTCTCTTTGAATGAATTTTATTGAACTTATCAGTTCAAAGTGTCGAAATTAGTCACTTTCAATCAAACGGTTGAGGTGAAAAATTAATCTTTTTTTAAATTCATTTGAAAAGTATATAAATAAATAAAAAAATTCAAAATTCAAAGTACGGAAAATTTTCCAAATTTTATGAATTGAGTTTCAATGAGTCTGAAATAAAACAAAAAATATCAGAAGGTGACACAATGGATTATCAAATCCATGGAAAATCATAAATTTTACCATAAAATCCTTCGAAGAATTTTTGAAAAAATTCAAAATTTGAAATACAGTATATTCTAAGAATTTTGCTCATTTTTTATGAACTGAGTTTCAATGAGCGTGATTTCGAAAAAAAAGACCGTAGAATGACGCAGTAGGCCTTTGAATTAGTGGACAATTAGGTCTCTCTTTAGAAAATTCTTGAAAAAATTCAAAGTTTGAAATTGAAATTCTTTCTTTGGTCCGACTCTCAACAAGCGCTTTTAGTACCAGCTCTCTTGATAAAAATCCAGTCAACCAGTAACTATTCAATAGTTTTTTTTAAAATAATAATGATAGTAAGTAGTATTCTAAACAAAGCAATGATATTTAAATAATTGAATATAAATGTGAAGTGGATATATGTAAAAAGTGAAAATAAAAAAATTGTAACATTTATATTTTTAAAAAATATAAATGTAATGGAACGTATATAGAGCGATATGTGTATCCCATTTCAGTGTTGCCTTATCCAGTAGAACGATGTCGTTTAGTTCACAACACCCAGTAGCTCTATAACATCGTTCACTGTAACTCCAGCACCAACAGGATCTCGTTTTAAGCTTACGATTACGCTGGCAAAAAGAATAAAATAAAGTTATTCTAGAGTAAAATAAATGGTTAAATTCCAGTGACATCTGTGGATCCACTTTTTACAATTGACGTTTATTTTATCGAACCGATTGTCGGAAAATAATATAAGCCTTTATATATCCAGCTTATTATTTTTTTACAATAGACAAGAGAAATTATTTTCGACTCTAAGTCGTCCATACATGCGATAGCTCCCCGAGCGGTCAATTTAAAAATAATTTGGGTCAAGTAATAATTCAATACTCTGTAAAGATTTGGGAGTAAATTCAGAGTGATCGAGATTTTATTTAAATCCCAAGGGGAGTAAATAAATCCACATTCACTCTGAAAATTTTCCTCAGTGTAATCAATAGATTTAGCTAATTAGCAAATTATGTTTTTGAAAAAAAATTTTGTTTGGTAATATTTAATGTCTTTACTTGAATTTAACTAGTTTATAAATTTATCTGTCGTAATTAGGGCGACGTTCGATGCCACTAGCAAGATGGTCACTTTGAAACTACGATCGTTAAATTTTATCGCACTGTTATTTGACATTAAATTCTCCCTTTCGTGATTGGTTCATTACTAACTAATAATTAAGCGTGGGTTTAAGTAAATAGTAAAGTTCAAAATTATTTTTATACGTGACAAAAAAATTTAAGATCTCCATAAATCAAAAAATCCATAAATTATTTATAAGTAAATATCAAAAATTATTTTTTTTTGACATTAGAATTTTTTTTTTTAATATTGAAATAAATGGGGTAAGTTTGTCGATTGTAGGGGAGGGTGGGGCAGAGTGGGCCCCTTAAGGAAAATAATTATAATATCGTTAATTTTTTCATCGCGTTTACTCATTTTTAGGCCCTTGATACTTATTTTCACTTCATTATGCTGCGTCGATTAAAATTGAAAAATCGAAAATTAGGGGCAGAGTGGGCCCCCCACAAAAATTAGGCAAAAAATATATTTATTTTATTTTCCGTCAAGTTATGACCTTCGTAATGTTATTATCATATTCTAGGCAAATATGTGATATGTGGGGCAAAATGGACCACTCGAAAAAAAAATTGTAACGAAAAAATTTTTTATTTTTCGTTTTCAATTTTTTTCGAGTGTTTCATTTCACCCCAAATATTACATATTGGCCTTAAATATGATAAAAACGTTATAGAGGTCATAACTTGACGGAAAATAAAAAAAAATTTCTTTTTATAATTTTTTGAGAAAGGGGCCGTCGTGTCCCATGTTCTCCTATCTTTAACTTTCTTGATAAATTATATTTAATAAACAGTTTTGGTGGTTTATTTTATCCCTCATTATTTAAGAAATTTCAATAAGCTTATCCGTCCGAATTTATTGACGTATAGAAAATTTTGAGGAGCCCACTGTGCCCCCATATTTTTTGAATTTTTTAAAATTTTAAGGGGCCCACTTTGCCCCCCCCCCCCCTTCCCCTAAATTACTTTAAAAAAAAAAATTTCATGTCATAGTCACTTTGCCCCAGGTACACTTGACCCATTCTGCCCTTATGAAAATAAAAATTCATCTTAAAATGTCTCATTTTTGCTCCGATTCTCCAGAGTAACAAATTCGCTATAAAAATATTTAAACAGTTTTTGAAAATAAATTTGAACCAAAATTAATTTTCGTTAATTAAAATTGTATTTATTACTAAATTAAATAGCGATGGGCGATAACGATAACAATAATAATGATAATAATAATAATAAAAGTATTAACCGATTAACTGAAATAGAACTAGAGGAACAGTTTACCCAATTTACCAAAAAAACTATGGTGCAATAATATCGTGGTCCAATATCGATTCACTATTTCCCAGTAGCATATTCTAAACGGCAGTAGCTGTTCGGTAGCTTCTGCCTGCAATTCTCCAATTCTCTTTATTCGCGAGCAAATTGAAAACATCTATTCTCACCGCGTAGTTGTCTCTGGAAAATGCCTGGAAATTCTCCGCTACCATACACAGATTCTATTCAAAATAAAACATTCCTACAAAATCGAGGCGGATTTTTTTATTCCTAAATAAGTTTATTAATAAATAAATATAAAAAATAAAATACAGTTAAGTGTCTGAGGATCTCGAAAAAAAGGATTTGAGTGAGTACTTTATAAGGGACAATGGATGAGTTTAAAAAGAAAGAAAGATACAAGAGCAAAGAGTTTGCAGGGCAGAGAAGAAATAAAATAGACAAAATGGCGATTGACTAGTGGATACTGTTCTTAGGAAGCAGAAGTACCCGAGCGAGAAAAAAACCCAAGAAAGTACTTTACAAGAGTCTTACAAAGAAAATAGTAAAGATGCAGAGGAAGCTATTTTTCCCGTCATTCACTCCCACGACTTATTCTTTTTACTCTTTTACTTCTAAGTAAAATAATTCTTTAACTTTCCAATGCCCATGCTCTCTAAGTAAATTTATACCAGCAAAACTTTTTGCTGAAATAAAATTCCCTTCCTTAAATTTACTCAATCAAGTCTATTTATGATAAATATTTACCTTCAGATAAATATTTTACTCGTTTTTTTGGGAAACTCGGGCGCAGGGGACGCGGGAAGTTTTCTAACAAATGGTATCCGGGGGACAATGGGCAGTTTAAATTTTTCCATTCAATGTGAAAAATGAATTACGTCATGCCCTGATCTGAATTAATTATAAAAATGAATTTATTTGTTTATAAATATTTATTAAAGTGTTAGAGTTGATATAGTGAAGGTGTAAATGTCATTGGATGAATGTCTGTAGTGCAATTTCCCTGAGACCGAGAGAGAATCGTTGGCCCGTGCTATGACTGTCGATATCGGGCGATCGAACGAATCCCACACCACATTCGATTCAGTGCACGCTCACTCTGACCCCCTGCCGGGTCTCCAAGGAGAGGAGGTATCTGTCTCTGTTCCTCTCTCTCATTTCTCTTCTCATTCCGGTCCCGGTGAATATGCATGAGACGAGCAGCGCGAGAATAGAACGCCTTGCGTTTCAAACTACACTATTCGCTGGCTATACAACTGCAATAGTACTAGTACCAGCAGCTATAGTAGTCCAAGTAGTAGGAGTACTGTCTACACCAGGGGTTGCACCAGGGAACCAAGGAATTTACAACTCTAGTGTGAAAATGGAAAACCCGAGATCAGTATAGCCAATTGCGTTTTATATAGAATAGCAAACAATTTGTGAACTCGATTGGGATTTCTCAATGTTACGTTATCGCTCTGTATATTTGTTTAAATCCAACTATTTTGCATATACATTTTTTTATTTTTACATGTCGGTGTATTTAATTTTATTCATTTTATTCAAGTCATTGATAAATCACTATCGATTTCTATTGAATCTATCACTCACTTATTAATTTCCCGAGTCAAAAAAATAAAAAATTTTACCATGGATGCCAAGTAGGTCAAGTTAACCAAAAGTAAGTAAAAACCAAACGTGTTTTTCAATGCTACTGAAGTTCGCCTACTTCTAATAATTTTTTGGATTCTTTTTAAAACGATAAATTATCGAAAAAAAAATATTTTTAAAAAATGCACTTATAGGTTTTTTAATTTTCTACATGTGCATATTTTTTTTTTTTTTTTTTTGTAATTTATTTGTTAAAAAAAAAATACAAAATTCGTTAATTGTCTACAAATTTAAGGATCGTGTTTTTTTCCATTTTTAATAAGAATTATAAAAAACTGAGTAATTACGCACATATTTCAATTAAGAAATATAAAATTTTTCAGCAGCAATAAACAATTTGGAAAAAAAAAATCAGTAAATTTAAAGTTTAAAAAAAAACTCCGGGCAAGGATTTTCCTGAGGTGAATCGAAATCTGGGCTCCATAAATCCGCAGCCAACCTTTTCGTTATACTCTACACTATATACACCCACCATATACATCTATATATATATTTATATACACTATATATTCTCAGTAGCATTACCGGGTGAAACTTTTGCCTCTAGTTGCACGTCTACTCTTTTTGGCACGCCCAACACTCGTCTGCATGAATCACGATTACATTTCTCCGTAATAGTATATAATACATATGTGGTTGTTCATTTATACGTATATACATCCATACTCATACATATATATCTCGGCTGAAAAGGGGGTCTTTTTAACGAGATCAAATTCACTCGCATTGCTTCAGCGTAATGAGACACGCTCAAATAAATTCAAATACCTTAAAACGAAATTTTGTCAAAAGAATTATTATGATATTATTATCAAAATATCTCAAGTATCATAATAATATATATCATATATTTTTAATAATCTCATAAATATTGCGTTCATCATTCAACACAATTTCCTTTATTATATTTTTTATTTTCGATACCCGGTAAATTAAATAATAATAATGATCAAATTCGCAAATTTAACACTCAGTACCCGGCTACGTTTCGATGAGGCTAAATATTTAATTATTTATACACGAAATATGTAATAAATTAAATGTTGCTTTTGTAGATTTTTCAATTTTCCGTAATTAATAACGCGAGTCATAAATACCTTGTTAATTAATAATATATCGCGTAGAAATAAATTTATAAATTACAATGGCGGCTTATTTAATGCGAAACAAATGTATGTGTATGTACATATATTTATAATGTAAAAGAATTTGGATTCCGAGGATGAATTTACGAACAAACGTTTCATTGATGTGGCTTTTATTGAAATAAATTAAATGGTTATGTATACTCGCGTTTGATGATTGTTTCGCGCACTCGAACAAAACGTTTGAGCTTTAACCACGACCTAATTCTATTTTATTTATTTCAATTAATTAATTATTTACATTTATTTTAATTTTTAATTAAGCTTTTGTCGGCCACTAATAAGAAATTTAATGCTTGTTAATTTATAGAGAATTAACATCGTTACCCGGTTAGAAATAGATGAACTAAAATTCACCGGAAACAGCTGAAAAAAATTAATTTCACCGAAATCGTACCGAAATCATAGAATTCTATTCAGAGAAGCCTAATTTCGACCGAAATCTACATAAGCCATAGATTATTTGTAGAAAAAGTCGAAATTTGGCTGATAAATTGAGTCAGCTTATTTTCGGTTTTTTTTTTGGGCCCAAATATCAGCCATTTTTCGGCCCAGCAACTTTTCAGTCTTATTTTTACTACCTGGGAATTTTTTCGGCTGAAAAAAAATTTGGTTATTATTTTGGCTGGAAATTTTTGTACCAGGGTTAAAATCAAAAAAGTTATTTAATATTTTGATGAAATAGACGATGTAAAAATAAATGATAATTATTTTTGAAGGAATATATATAATGTACCATAAATAGGAATGAAACTTTATGAAAACTGACGTTATCTTTATTAATGACTGCCTCGGGATGTTTAGCTAACCCATAGACTTGATATAAGGATTATGTTACTAAAACCCACGATGGATTAACGATATTATTATTATTATACCTCTATCATTAAATCATTATTTATGATGCCCACTACTCGTTAGATATTACATTTCATTCAAACCTCCGGAATAAATGAATACATTTATTAATAAATAAATAACCATACATATAAAACCCGATATTTCATTCTATAAAAAAATCGACTAATTTTTAATATTCAAATGTCTTGTTCCCAATATTTTATTTTTTTTTTTTTTTTATACTTTTTTGTCGAGGACGGTGTAAAAATAATTCAAATAGTTTTTGTGTGTTTTCTATTGACGGAGCGAATGCAATATAACTTTATTATTAATTTAGACGTGTCGGTCATTTCAATATAAAAATTCAAAACAACGAGAATGTTTATAATAAAAACGTTGCAGTGATGTTTGAAATATTTATCGTAAGCAAAAAATTTCCATGGAAAAAAAAAAGTTATTAGAAATTAAAACAAAGACTAAAAATATTAAGTAATTTTAATTGAACGTCAAGAAATCTGTCAATTAATTAATCACCAATCCCAATCAGTCTAATAATTGGACGTCTCTCAATGCTCGAACTCACCTCTTAATTTTAGTAATTAAAAATAAACCAAATCAATTTTCTTAATTTGAATATGACCTAAATCAATAAATCAATTGATAAAAAATTTCATATTTTTTTTTTAAATATATATCGAGGTGACATTTAAATAGAGTATCAATTATAACACGAGTAATTTACAGCACGCGAGTTTAAAATTTAATTAAAATCTTTAGACATAAGTATATATATAGATATATATTCATATATATATGAGTAAATGTTAGTGAGTATCAAGGGAAACTACTAGTGGACATGCTACGACGTGTACAATAATCGTGTTATACTATACATATATGTCTATGTATATATATGTGGATGCAGAATAGGGTTTGTCGATAACTAAACTTGTTGTTGTATTATATGACAAGAGGAAGAGCACACAGTAGAAGCAGATGAGAATAATAATCATACGATAGTTGGAAGTACATGTGGATGATATGCCGATGCAATGGAAAATGGAAGATGGAAAATGGAAGACTATAGTTAATGCTCTGAGAGGACTAGAGATGAATTAGGATCGGGATCAGGATATGAAAGCGGTAGTTCGGTTGTTCGGTAGCAGATGGATGCAGGAACATGGGAGTTTAGGTGGCTGATGAATGGGACGGCATCTGATCCGAAGTGAACTGGATGGAACGGAACCGAAGATTCCAGTGTTCTGTCGAGTAGTTATTAGTAGTTAATGTGTACGTATGGTCAGCCATTGTTTCGCGGGTGCACACGATCTGTTTCGAGCGATACTTAATCATCTGCTAATATACTTTGCTTCTTAATAATTAATTACTGGCTTTGTTTTATTAATTGGTGAGATGATTAAGATCGCAATGAATTTCCTTGCTCTATTATTCAGGGGATTACTGGCGTTAACGTGGGGCGTTAAACCCGGTAATAGCTGATAATGGGATATATCAGTACTGATAAATTTTATATATTTTATTTAAATGGGATTTCGACAAAGGGGTGATTTGGTCGAGTATTTAGAGAGCTGATACCTAGACCTCTGAGATTTCAATAGAGTAAAATTATTCTGGGAAAAATTCACAAGCTCGGGCTACGATGAAAGGATTTATAATTATAAATTTTAATCTCGAAAAAATCGATGACAAAAAAATTAATTACTTCACCGCCCCTCGGGATTAAAGACATACATCAATGCGTCGCCGAGGGAATTCTTCAATTTTTTTCCGCGTAATTACTTTTCGTTTCGTGCAAGTCTGCTGGGATTATCACGCACATTTTTTCATATTTTTTTTACTCATTACCCTCGATCATAAATTACAGTCTGTATATATATTTATAGAAAACCAGCCTACGCGGTACTGAAATAATTCAATACCATAAATATGAAATATCTATACATAAATACATATATATATATATATATATATATATATTTTATATTCTACCTACTTACATTATTATTCTTAACTCTAAAGAAAACCCTGATTACAAATAGCCTGGAGGTGTTGTTAGCAATTTAACGCACTAGAACAAAAATAACCTCGGGATAAATTTCACAACTGCGTTCATTAAAACTTTCTTTTGTAATAAACTTTAAGCTTAAAGACAAAGAAAATTTATAAATAAAGGGGAAAATAAAACTAATAGATGAAAAAAATAAAAATTAAAATATTACTTGAAAAAAAAAAATTCGACAAAATTTCATTGAGAAATTTCTTTAAATAATTTATCATTTATTTCCAATAAATGACAAATATAAGTGGCAAGAATAATTTATAATCAATCAAGAGACGTCAATCTGACAGCAAATATTTAACGTCGAAGGTTAATAATTAACAAGAGGATAAATGAGGTTAATGAGAGTTCGAAATTGAGAAGGGTCTCAGTATAGTCTTTTGATAAAAGAGAAGGTGGAAGAGTAAAGTATACTGGGACTGGTTTATAATGATAACAGGAAGTGTAGATGCATGAAGCAGAAAGTTAAAAGTCCTTGCGCCCCTGACAAGTAAATATACATATACATATACATGTCTATAGATATATATGTGTATAGATCTATAGAGGAATAGCTGAATAGAGGAGGTTGTTTGCCGTTACGTGGGGTCGTTCGATAATCAATGAGGTCGATGCAGCAGAGTATAGAGAGCATAAGACGTTGTTATGCCGCACATAACACACGCCAGTGAGTACTAGTCGGCTTTATAGCTACGTCGTATGAATAAGTAGTGAGCTATTGGGTGGCTGAAACATGAAATACACATGAGATACATTGTTGATGTGTTGCTCTAATGGATCTTATACCTTACTGACCCATCATTCATTCGGCCTTACGGGTATTAATTTATAACCACTGGTATTATGTCTATCGTCAATCATTGTTAGCAACATTTAACGCTTGGCTATTCATTCCAAGCAATAATTGTGATTTATCGAAAAATTTTCGGGTTAAATGGACGTTCAAGGAGGGTTTTGGAAAAGAAATTTAATTTCCTACAACTTTTGTCTGATTAAAAAATCTTGTAGAACTGATAGTTCAGGAGATAGCGCCATTTGAAGTCTTAAAAGAAAATTTTTAATTTAAAAAATTTGATATGATTATAACTTGTCAACTATTGATTTCTGTAAATTTTTCAATGGAACCAAAGTTGTAGAGAATCAAATTTCCTTTCCAACGACCATATATAACATATACTTTTCTGATATATTTACTGAGATACTGAAGTTAAAGCCTCGACTTAATAAATTTAAAAATGACCGTAAATATTTATGAAGTAATTAAAATAAAATAAATAATGAGTTTAAAAAGTTTTGTAGAATTTATAAAATATTTAAATATAAATATATGTATAGGTATAAAGTTGTTCTATATAGTTGGATATTAACTAAAGTCTCAGAGTCGATCGGCTCATGAATACACGGAAAGTGTCACTTTGGGATGCTAATCCTAGTCTCGAGACTCTTGAGAAACTATTCTCACCCCTATCCAACCCACCCCTTCCGCAACCCAATCTGCCGAGCCACGTAGAAGAGGGTGCCAGAGATTAGCAACTGAGTAAATGTCGGCAAGATATTTTAGAAATTCCGATACCCGAACAAACAACTTGCTTCTTATAAACTGTTTACTTTTTTTTAAATTACACTATTTTTTAACGAAGCAGTGAGTTTAATTATCGTAATTGCCCAAGTTTTAGTATTAAAAAAAAATTCAATTAAACTTGATAGAACATCGATAAGACATATCCGATTTGCTACAATTGCGATGGCATTAGTCTGAGCATTTGGACAAGCTTCTAAGAGCTAATACCTTGCGATTCCCTTCTACCCTCGTCTTTACCCTTGTCCTTATCCTCACTCTCATCCTTATCCTTATCCTATCGCTGTCCCTGTCTTTCCTGTGTCTAAAGTAACCACTTTTGCTGGTGTATCTCATCCCTCTTCTATTATCCCAATGAAATTTCTCTTTGGCCACAAGAGATTTAGACAATTCCCAAAATTCCTCATCCGAATCACTTATGTCGTGCATTACAACATTGACAAATTTCACGTTCTTGGGCTACGATACACTAATACGTTACATTATTGGGGATAATCCTTTCGGATAGACATTTATCTTTATTTACAAAAAAAATAAGAAATAGCCAATTTACGTATAGAAAATTTTTTAACTGAATTTTTTTGGGTAAAAATTTTAAAAAATTCTAGTACTGGCAATACTTCAATAGGCAAAAAAAATGTAATTGATGAATTTCAGACCTAAGTGAGACAAAATGGCGGCGATGTAATAAAATGGCGACCCAATGCACACTAGCGCCGTAACAAATTAAATTTAAAAATCCCGCCATAAAAAATGAATGGAAAAAAATGCATGTATTTTAAATTATTTAAAAAAAAAGTCGTTCTTAGAGGAAAAAATAAAATCGATAAAAAATAGTAATAAAATTAGGGATAAAAAATGAACACGGGTGTTCTAGAGACTGAGCATTAAGGCCAATTGAGTTAGGGGTAGTTAATGAATGCACGGAAAATCAAAGGCTCAGAGCTCTAATAGTACTATAGACTCGAGATAATACACGGTCGTAAGCAAAATTTTCATTAATAACTCCTTTGACTTATGATACTTAATTTTACTTCCCCGACTCTGGGTTTCCAACAAATTCAAATCTCCCAAGTTTAACTCAAGGGAAAAATCTTTATTGAAACAGAAAGCACAAAAGTTTTGTATAAATCGGAGGGATATAAAATCCTCCGACATTTAAAAGTTTATTAAATTTTTATTTAAACCTACACCCTAATTCGTACCCAAGCATTTTGTTATTTTTCTTTCTTACTACTCTTTATAAACTTATTATTAAAAATACCAAATGCTACTTTTCATTTTAAATTACCCCCGCGGCAATTTATTAAATTTTTAATTAAACCGAATTTCATTATCTTCCATTTCTTTAAATTTTATTTGAAATCAATAAAATATTTTTTTATTAATTACAAAAGTAAATTAAAATTTCGGATTTAAAAAAAACTCCACAAAATTTCTCAGCTGCCTTATAATGCTCGAGCTTAATTTTCCCTTCTCCCAATTAAATATTAAATAAATTTTCTCGTATTAAAATCTGCGTAAGTAAGTAAGTAACGAGATGGAATTTTATAATGATAATAATAATTATGAATAATAAAAAATGTAAAAAGAATAATTTATCCAAAAAGTGTAAGTACTAATTGCATTAAGCTACTTACTCAGCAGTTATATATAGATAGCATTGAAATCTCTGGGGTGCAATGTGACTGCAGGCTCTCTACAGACATCAGAGTACAATAATAGTGGTACCAGTACCAGCATTGTAGAGGTGAAAGAGGAGATACCACATCGGTCAGTAAGTACCGAAACGTTTGGTATTTTCCCAAGGGGACAGCTTCTCACCATAGCTGAACTGTCCTCTGGCTACTGAGATCGATAACAACTGCATCTGTGTCAGCTGTAGTCCGACAAATTTCTCACCAGTAATTCGGACACTAATATTATATTTTTTTTCTTCGAGATTCGGTTGCACAATTTTTAAAAATTTCCCGGCAAAATTTAAAAAAATAAATTTTTTATTATTTTTAGTTCCAGTGAGGTCTTCTGGACATGTTTTACAATGTACTTAAAAAATTTACTTTTGTCAGTTACTGTGTTTTGAAATCGTGCAACGAAGTAGTCGTGGGCGGGTGATAAAAAAATTAATTAATTAATTAATTAAAATAATAGGAATGTAAATTGAGTAAGTTTATTATAAACTTAAGCCTTAAATCTTGTGGGTGTAAAATTTGTTCTTGAACAGAAAACAAACCGAATAAACTGGTAAGTCGGATTAACCAGAGAACGAGTTTGCTGATTCAGAAGGAGCCCGGGACGGGATAAATTTCCGAGGATGTGTTGACGCCCACGTTTGTGTGTGGCCATAGTTTAAAACTACCCGACGACTTTCATTAGCTGACCGTCCTATTCTATCTAGTGTGTATGTGTGGGTGGACGGGTGGACTCTCAGGTAATTCTCACTTACGAATCACTGAAAGCCCTCGTGTATTGTGTACTGAAGTGTGTCCGCAGGAAAATTCATCTCGACATTTAAAAGTCTAAACGTTTTATGTATTTAATTGTATGTCGACAGAGCAAATATTTTTTAATCAACAGAGGTTTCGTAGTATGCTAAAAGTTACCTACTCGTTTCCAAGTTGATAAATAGTCAGTACATGTGGAAATATTTTATAGAGTTTACGTTGGTTTAAAGTTTTATGCACTGATTATTAAAATATATACTTTTTAAATTCATATATTTACTTTTGAGTTATTTATTTTTTTTTTTCATCCCAAGAACTTTTATATTTTAATCCTAAATAAATTTATCTATATTTCAAAGAATTTTTATTGACAAACTTAATTTTTTTTTTCAATTAAAAAATGTCTTTTTACACTGAACGGGATTCGAACCTCGATCCTTCAGATGACGTAAAAATTCTTTAGAATAAATTCTAACGTTAATTATCAATAATTACCGTAACCCAAAATTGGTAATGTGATTAAAGAAGAATTAATTATTTAAATTAAAATAAAAAAATGTAAGACGTCATAAAATGGCGTAAACTATGAAGTAGCAGTAGAGATAACGGGCTTAATTGAGAGTATTAATATGGATAAACTCACATATAAGATTTGCATGTTCAAGTCAAATGCACTTACACTCCCGGTTCCACAGCATCTTCCATCTGTATATATCTCATCCTGAGAATTCTATTCACTTGTGCTCTTGTCTTTCTCCCATTTCATCTTTAATACTGAGTACTGAGTTCTGAGTACTGAGCACTGAAGTGAAGGTACTTCTCGCCCACTTCTCACCTGATTCCGTTCATTTCGTGAATATATATATCTATATATCTATATATACTTCACTGGGTTGATTAAAGCCAAAGTTCTCATCCAAAAGTTATCCTCTCCGTCTCTCACTCTCTCTATCAGTCTTTCTTAGGTCACAAGTGAAGTAATAGTCAGTAAGCGGCGGTTAAGATTTGCTCTGGTAGTGTCGTAGTAAAACCCAGAAACTCTTTGCGTCTCTCATTCTCGGTTTTCGCCCTCCCTCGCTCAACCGTTAACTTCTTTAGTATAAACTCTGCAGATATGTATGTATATATATCAGCAGTAATGTGAGTTCATCATTAACGTTCTTGCCATTTAACTTTTTTTTTTAAAACCACCGTTTTTTTATCACAAACTCACCGACTGTGACGAATTGTAACGACGAATTGGATGATAGCCTCTAGATTTATGAGAATAAATCCTCGCGGTTGGTTTTTATATTTTTTATCTTTAGATTTTTATTTTCCATTCCTTGAACTCAAACTCGCCAATTAATGAGTTTGTTTTTATAACTCGAAATCAGGTCAAATTTAAAATGATAATATTCATTTTTTTATGACAGCAAAAAATATATTATGAAAACATATTTTGGTACTCTAAAATATCGTTGAAAGTTTATTTAAGCAACGGCGTAGTAAAATAGTTAATAGTCATATAAAAACAGGCGCTCGCGTATTTACAATTGAAATAGATAATAAATATTCATGAAAAGACATTTTAAATTGAACAAATAAACTTAACTCGGGCAATTACGTATGCAGAATCTTTAAATCAAAACATCTTACCAACAAATTACTCATCTGTACACTACCCTAGATTAATATATTTATTCATTATTATTTGTTTGTTTGTTAGTTAATAATTTATGATAAATGACAGATGCATTACTTAATTGCATCCTTATAAACAATCCAAGCTTCCTATAAAAAAATTTACCACGAAAATTTAATCTTTATACTACAAAAATATAAATTCAAATTTTGATCATTATACATCTTTTATAATTTCATCTATTTTAGGTCATAAAAAATTCATTCAAGACTTTTTCATCGTAATTTGTTTTAATTCTGCTCTACATACTCCCAAGTAATTAAAAAAAAATATTACAACCCACTGAAGCGAGAGTTTTATCAACAAATGTCACTATATAGATCAAAATATTGATTTTTGGTCATTATACATTATATCTACAGTTTTCAATATTTTTTAACTATTTTTGTACTGTATTTTTTTTTAAATCTCATCTACAGGCTCCCTAATTAACAACAAAAAATGTTGCAACCTAGTCGTCTCTCAAATTCATTTAAAAAAAAAAGTTCTAATTATAACTGTAAATTTCAAATTCAATAGAATTTAAAGCCGCGTTAGTACTAAAAAAAATTAAAAGCTACTTAATAATTTAAAAATTATAATTTTTCGCGGCCCTCGACTGTATAATTACGTGTCTATTGTTTCTTATCATAGTCAGCCCATTGTACTTGAATAATTCTGCCAATCAAGGGAGAAGACTTAAGAGAAATTTGAAGACTAAGCCTTCACTATTACAAATTAACCTTAACATCTGCAGAATGTATCCTACCCAATGATAATGAATAGTTTTTATAGGTTCTAAAAGATGTTTAATTTCGATTTTTTAGAATTCATAGGACCTAATAAGAGTATAAAGTATGAAAAATACTTATTTAGGTCCATTTAAGAATCTCAAGTACTAAGCTAGGAGCATTCAAGTATATTGAGTACTCAAATCGAAGTTAAATTTCGACTCGGGTGCGTACCTGAACATCACTTACGGGCTTTTCAAAATAAATGAACAGAATTTATATTTATTTGCTAAATCTCATGACTTGAATATTAAAAAATCTATTTTGCTTAAAATGATCCTGATAATTTTTGAAAAGTTTATCAATGAAAGTAACGTGAGCTCATTGCGCAATCAATAATATGTACACATTTCTATCACGATAAATTGTCTGTGAATTGAAAGGCAGCTCGGAGTAGTGTATAACCACAAAACCACCCGCAACTTTATGCCGCACTGTGTCGAAACTACAAACGTTCAATCGACACTTTCCAGGTCAAGGATGTCGCCTTACCTCTATTAATTCACATAACATTCTTGTATAAATAATGCCCTTAATTTATTTTAAATGAACTGATAATTAATTTATTTTTAAAAAATAATTGTTCAGAAAAACAGATGAAATAAATAAATATTATAATATGTTATTTATATAAAAAATAAAAGAGTAAATAAGGATTTAAAGACTTAGCGAGTGAGTGAGTGAATGAATGAATGAATGAATATTTTTATGCAAATCCAGACGCTGACATTATTAAAATGAGTGTTGGAGTTTATATTAAATTTTATTTTTATTTAAAAAAAAAAAAAAAAATATCTACGGAGAGTATAATAGAAAAAGAAACGAATGTCATAAAAATAAAAAATAAATTATAACTTTTTTCATACAGCTGATGAAATTATTCAGCAGTAAATAAAAGCTTAAATATGATGGATTTTTAAATTCCGTATTTAAAATATGACAAATAGATTTTTTTACAAATGTAAATTTATGCAGAGTTGAAAATGGAAAAGTTTTAAAATTAAGGCTGTCTATTAACACGCGAATTTTTAGTTTTATTTTTTTTGAAAGGTTGAGTTGTCAGTAGGGAGTTTATTCTGTAGGGTCTCAGCCGGTACGGCGTATGAGGCCAGATCGGAAGACTTTATAGCTGGGTGTGTGTAGTCGTGGCGCAATTTCCGGTGTAGGTTGAAGCGCGTTATCGAGCTTTTGCACGCGATGCCAATCTCGATACTGTCAGAACGATTAAAATACATTTTCGATGCGTCGTGTTTACTTTACACAATTTTACTTGTTATACTTTTGATTTATTTTAATTTTCATGCTTTTGTCTCTATTTACAACCTGTTTACTCTATCGAAAAATTGCAGCACTCATTTTTTCAAATCGAATTTCTTTTGAATTACTAAAAAATTCATAATACTGAAGTTAGCTGACGTCTATTAATTTATTAATTTTTTTTTAAACAATAAATTATAAAAAAAAAAAGTTTGAAAAAATTGCACCTATAGTTTTATAAATTTTCTACATGTGCATATTTTTTGTTTTTATTATTTTGTAATTTATTTAATGAAAAAAAAAATAAAAAAACTTCAAGATCATAAAAAATTCACATGAAAGATAAAAATCTCAAAGAAGAAGGAGGGGGGGGGGGGGGTGAATTTTGAAAAAAAATTGTACATAGAGCTTACATGGACTATATGGGGTAATTCGGGTCACTCGAAATTCAGAAAAAAAATTAAAGCCCTTTTAAAATCAATTATGATTAAGAAAAAATATTCGACCCTAATTTAAAAAAATTAAATGATTGATTTTTTATAAAAAAATTTGAATCTTGATGAAAAAATAAATTAAAAAAGTTCTTTTAGATCTATTTTGGAATTTTTAAGTGAAAGCTGAAGGTTTTAGCTCAAATAACTTTTTTCATTTTATTTTTAACGTCAATTAGTTCCAGACTTATTGGCTGACGAAGCAAAACAGTCGAGTTCCGTTAAGAATTGTAATGGTGAAAAAAAAAGCCTTTCTACGTCAAAACCACTAAAAGCAACGTAGAGATATTTTGAGCTTCCACATGAAATTTAGCCACCCCGTAGTTACGGTTTGTAGACTTTCAATAACTTTTTCTGGCTACAACTTTTTTATTAATTTTCTTTGCATTTGTCAGAGGAGTACAAGCTATGGAGATACAGATCAAAATATCCTGACGACAGTCTAGACGATTTAATTAACTAAAAAAGTTTTCTTTATATAAGCGAGTAAAAATAATGTAATAAAAATATTATATTAAGATACTAGCTGCTATTAAATATTCATCCCTTTTAACAAGGATTAAAAATATTTTCCGACTATATTTAACTAGGCCTTGAATAATTAATTATCAATATCCGGATAATCGAGGAATTATTGATGAGATAAGATAATCAAGACCTACATTTCATAGTAACTTTTTTTTTCGATATCGATATTCGATCACTGGTTTTCTGAATTGATTACACAATTATATTTTGTAATTAACGAGTTATCTCCTTAATTTATCTAATGAATATACTGAAGATCTGCGCAAACGAGACGAACTTTTTTTTTTTAAATCTCCCGACGCAAATTAAAATTTTCCATAGCAAAAAATTTTTTCTTCATAACCGTGGCCCATTTTACCTCATGGTTCATTTTTTCGGTTATTTTCATTCAATAATGGTGGAATTTTTTTCTAGTTTTTCATAAATATGCATATATGTATATATTTGTTAAAAATGTATGAGAATTGGAATAGATATTGGAGACAAAAAATAAGAACAATCAGTGTAGTGCTCTCTTTATTTGTTTCAATCGCAAAAGACTCGTTTAAATGTGTACGAGTATATTTGACACGCGCGAATAGAGTTCGAAGGAAGATAATAATAAAAAAAGTTAAAATAAAAAGAAAAGACAGAATGAAAAGAAGTGGAGGAAAGTAGTAGTAGCATAAGCGTGGAAACGAGAGGACAAAGAGAGAAACAGAACAGGAATGCGGGTTAAAGGAAACGAGTAAGGTTGAAAGAGGGATGTACCTAGTGAACGGAAGCGAGACACGTTCTCGGATAACGAACCGACAGTTCGGAATTTAATTTTGCCCCCGGGAGAGCGAACCAAAAAAAAACCTTCGAATCAAACGTACACTAAATTCTACAGCACGCAGTTATTTTTTTTTGTTTTATATATATTTTATAATATCTAATTAAATATTTATGTTTATTACGGTCTAATTAAATTTACTCTGTCTTTGAAAAAATATACTTTTTTTTTTACCGCAATCGGAGTAAAAAAATGAAAGTATCATTTTTTGATTGTCGGTATTTTTCAGCAATTGGTAGAATTTATTTTACAACTCGATTTTTTAAACTTCATATTTCATTTTTCATTTCGTGTTTTACTAGAAATATCGGCAATTTAATTTTTAAAATTCAACTGTCGATACCTCTAAAAAAAATTATCGTAAATTTTTTTTTATCCAGTTTTGATTATTTAAATTTTAGACACGAAATATTATAAAAAAAAATTTTAACTCAATAATTAAATTTATTATATTTTTTTTGACTAAAAAATGTAAAATTTTTCTTTGAAATATGATGTCATAAAAAATGTAATAGAAATTTATTTATATTTTGATATAAAAACTCGGTTGTTTATAAATTGAAATTAAATTTCCCCTGAACTGTTGAAAAGCAAAAAAACTAAAGCACACTGACATCAAAGAAACATAAAATTACTATAGCAGCCGGGATATTTTTCTCGTTTATTAAATAAAACAGCACATTGATCACTTATCGTCTCTTAAAAAGTAGTTAAACAAAAAAACCAATGCAATTAATTTGGTACTCTAAATCAGCCTCACATCAGCATCAAGTGCACTCGTTAAAAAAACCCTCGGAAATAAAATAAATAAAAAGGTATAATAGAATAGAATTGAAAAAATGCAAAGCCAAAGAGATTTATTAAAACGTGAGTAATGAATAGAGTCTTTGAAATGAAAGAAATGTGGACTACCGCTACTTAGCAGATGTCAAACAGAATAATGGACGCAGAAAACGACCTTAAAAATAATACAAAAAATAAAAAATAAATAAACAACTAAATAAAAACAGGAATATTTATCTTTTTCCATTTAATTCTCCGGCGGAAGGACGTGGGTGACCTTTTTTTGTCCCTTAGGAC
The DNA here is from genome assembly GCA_030273425.1 of Microplitis manilae. Lineage (NCBI taxonomy): Eukaryota > Metazoa > Arthropoda > Insecta > Hymenoptera > Braconidae > Microplitis > Microplitis manilae. Next base: position 23,639,201 of record CP092726.1, read on the forward strand.
AATATTTATACTCTTTGTAAACCTTAAATATTTTTTTTATCATTCCTCAGTCTTATTCACCTCAGCTCTTCTTTGATACGAATACTACGGGGTTGATACATATATTTATATATTTATTCATCGCTTATTGCGTCTACTGACATGACATGATGAGGCTACACATCAAATGTCAACATATATTTGTATGTATGTATTTATCATATTTATTCCCTCATGAAAAAATTTTCAGATAGAAAAAAAATAAATCGCCATTTTTTTATCAGCGAAAAATGTTTTGAATTTAAATTTCACTATAAAAATTGCGGATTTTTTGTTACGAAAAAAAAAATTTTTAAAGCGTAAATAAAAATTTTTTTATTTAACCCCGGAGTCTTTAACCGGTGACTTGACGTGCTCGAAAGAGGCTTGGCAAGAGGCCAGACTCGAGAATTGCCCTCTGAAATACTACGGCGTAGCCTAATTTTCACTGCATGGATTTTTATAGAAAAAATATAATAAAAAAAAAAAATATTATATATAAACAGAGGAGGATAAAAAGTACGAAAACTTTTTTCACGACATGAGTACGTGAGTAAATGAGTTATGTTGGACATTACGGGGTAAATTATAATCTAGAGCGTGTTTTTTTTTTTTTGTTTGTTTTTTTAAGAGAAGTGGGTTACAGCTAAGGGTAGTGGGATAATTAATGTCATTTTTTTTTTAAATAGATTTAGGTAAATGAATAATTTACGGTAGAATTATTTTTCACAAACAAAACTCAATAATTTAATTATTTTTAAAATAATTTTTTTTTTTTAAATTTCCCATTTTACCCACTCTTTTTTAACGTCAATTTATTCGTGTCATAAAATATAAATGAGATGAAAAAGATTCAGTGTTAAAGTTCATAAAAGCATGTTCTTACCCCCACCCCCATCCCCTTTTAACGCGACGGATCCGCGGATTCGATTTTCCGGTTGGACTGTCAATTAAATAAATATCAAAACGCTCTAAACTTTAATAAAACATTACCAAGCCAGCAGTTTAATTAAAAAAAAAAATCAAAGTTACAATTAAAATTAATCTCTAAACAAGGATATAATTAAAAACAAATGATATGGAATTACTGAGGTATCAAACACGGAACAAAGTTTGTGTGCGTCAAAGTTGAGTAAAGGGTATAAGTTAAAGAGGAGTAAAGTTTGACAAAGTACTACTCGTGTAGGTTCTGATCAGAGCGAAGGTGGGGTAAAAAGGCGCCTTAGAGTTGCTGACAGGCATGCGGCGTCGGTTTTAATAGAAACAGTGTTTAGTTAGCTGCCGCCTGAAAGTACCAGTCGAGTGGCACCAGTGTACTGATGGTTAAAGCTCAGGCACATTTTATGTACGCACAAAGTAGAGTTGCATTGGCATTAACAAGCCACGTACATCCCTCACCCGCTAACACAATATACACAGAATCTCCATTCTCCCAGCCCTTACAGTTTAACCCCTCCCACCCTTACTGGCACTAGTACTCGAAGTTCTGCTGGTACTGGTAGTGGTACTACTTGAAACTCTTGTATTTATCCCCTTTAGATGGGTGGTGCTGGTGCTGGTGCTGGTTGTCGTATAACTTGTTAATTAGTAAGAGCGTGTCGCTCTTACCACGAACCAAGCGTCGAAATTGCCCCCAATAAAACCGAGATAACAACGTGCGCCTTAATGTCATCGTTTGCGCGACCTACTGCTCACCTTTTCCCTCTTACTCTTATGTACACTTGGGTTTCTGTTGTGCTGCTTGTGTTTGTAATTCTTGGACTTATTTTACTTAAACTTATTCGTCAGCTCCTCTTTTAATGGCTAAACCCAATTAACCCAACCAACCGGTACCCCACAGATACTTTAAACACTTTGCAGCCTTTTCTTTCTACTTAACTTTTTACGGCTTTTGTTATTGCACGTAAATGGTACTGAATGCTGAACCTAAATGTTCTTATTTGTTTTTTGACGTTAATGCCACTGGGCGCTGAATTTTAATGGCGGGCATGAAAATATTTACGGGAGAGATCGCTGATCTTTTTAGAGTTAAGAGTTAAGGGCTCAAGTATTATGATTATGATTATAAATGGACATCATGGGAGGTTTTTGGAAAGGAAATTTGATTTCCTGCAACTTTTGTATCTTTAGAAAATCTTCTAGGATCGATATTTTTCGAGATATTGTTTTTTCAAGGTTTGGTTTCGAGGTTAATGAGATAAATAATTATAAAATTTGAATAATGGGAGTAAGTGGTCGGATGCTTGGAGGAAAGTAGAGTAGATATAGTGAAGAAATAAATAATATATAACGCAAGTAAGATCTAAAAGGGTGTAATGTCTGAGAAGATCCTCGGCTCGTTAGACGTAAACTCGAGAGGGTGAAAGTGTGTCATAAAAGGAACTTATTCATACACTTACGTACATACTTGGTATTTAATGTGTTCAACTCTCAGAGCTAAGTGCTCGTACGTCACTACGCGCTTTTACACCCTACGTCATAATCTCTTTATGTTCAGCATTTACCGTAAATATTTTAATATCACGCGCGCATTACGTAATAAAAAATCAGTAGAAACGGCCTCGATGATCAGACTTTAATTTTAATCAAACTTTAAATTTAAATAACTTGGAAACTATTGAGTCTACAAAAAAATTTACAGAGTCATTTTTTGTCGCAAATTTAATTCTCTATAAACTTGTTCCTATACATTTTTGCCATATCTTCAATAGATAATTCACAATATCGATTTTAAAGCCAAGTTTATGAAAAAGTTATAAACTCAACGTTATTAAAATTCATGAGACTTTAAACTTGAATTCTGACTAAACTATTAATAATACCGCAAATATACTTCTTAACACTTTTGCAGGAAATTAAATTCTCTGCAAAAAAGGTCCTTACAACTTTATCTGTAAGTTCAATAGTTTCGTCTCTATTTTAATTAAAAGCCAGCTTAATAATTTATCTGTTTTTCTAATTTTGGCGCGAACGTTTTTTTAAATAATTTCTATTATAATTATTTTTGCATGACACAGTTTTGGGATAGACTATTGTAACTACAATCGGAAATTGTTGGTCATACATTAGCGAATTCTTGCGAAATGGTTAACGATTAATTGCCATGACAATTGGATCGTGGTGATTAATGACATGAGTTGTACTTGTGGGCCAACTGAGCGTGTCTGTCATGTGTACTTGAGTACACATACACATATATGTGTGTTGACCAGTATGTGAGTATGTGTGAATGATTCGGAATAGTGTGTGAATCTTATCGGATGGAAATTTAATAGCGTGAGTTGACATCCCCGGGTTGTTTATCGAGAAACTCGTCCGCCAGCAGCTGAGTATAACAAAACAATGTGGACCGCCAGGTTTCAAAGCATCAATACTACCACTAGCTGGATATTCTCTTTGGATTTGTTATCCTCTATCTCTGTACCACCGCCACAAACCGGATATTAAACCGCAATTCAAACTGATTAATACTTGAACCAACATACACTGAATTTAGGTGACAAAATTAAAGTCGAATGATATTTGTGGTTGTTATTTCTATCTTGATTGTTTTTACTGTAAAGCTATTTGCTATTGATCGATTGTCATTGATAGCCATTTGTCAGCTTTACTATTTATTTGTTTCAAAGTCCTGTTAGTTTTTGAATATTCTTCAAGCCGAAATTTTTATTCCACTTGCCCCCACTAATTGTTTTTTAATGAAGGAAAAAATTGGAGCTCGGAAAAAAATTTATAATTATTCTTGTAATTTTTAGGGGCAAGTTGGGCATGTGAAAGTTTTCTCGTTAAATAATTATTAATTAATTAATTAATTAATTAATTAATAAAAAAAGAAATACAAGTCGTAAAAATTTTACAAGCGATTATTTTCTACCGAATATCTGTCAGCGTGAATTAAGAAGTCATCCGTAAATTAGTAGGCAGTATAAAAATAAAAATAGAAATAAATTTTAATAAAAGAGTAGAAAAAAATGTTAATTCGAGTTGATAAAATGAAATGTCTATTTGAGGAGAATAAAAAATAAATTAATTAAATTTGATGTTAAAAGAGAAATAAACAGGAATATATTATGGAGATAATATCGAATATACAATAGAATATCTGATAGATAATATCGTATGTAAATATTTAGTGAGCAAACGTCATCAGCGTTTATGGTAGGTGACAATACACAGAAACGCGGAAATGAGGGTCCTGCTGCTAATGTTCGTACACGGAATTCCACTTAAAACCAGTAGTTGTTGGTTTGCTATTCTGTAATCATCTGGCTTTTATTCAAACTAAACACCAGCAAATGACCGAGTGAGACCGAGCGAGTTGGCGGTCTCTGGATCGACGTAGACACTAAACTTAGACCATTATTACACAGAGGGCCGGAGGGTCACCCAAGCCCAAGCTTACGCAGCCATTATATACCTTGATGAAATTGAAACCTTTTATATGAATTATTTTCTCTCTAATCTTTGTTCAGGCGGGATTGCGTTATCATTATTATTTTACTTTGATCTCTGACGTTTTATTAAAATCTCTTCATTCGATATTTTTTTATTCATTTGAAATATTTATTCATTCAAAATAACATCTTAATTAAATATAAAACGTCCAATTAGTATTCTGAAATTCAAACATTATAAACGTGTTTGTCTTTTAATTAATTTCTTGTTAATTTATTATCATTTCTTTTTTTTTTTTTTAATTGAATCTATTCAATTCCTTTGCTCAATATTTCTACAGACAATTTAGTAGATTTTATTCTACATAAAGACTCTTTTATATTTTATAGTAAAAATAAACTCTACTTCTTTAGAAATCGACCGAAAAAAATTAACAGACTTTTTTTTTAATTTTATAGAAAAATATTTTCAAACATAGTTTTTTTTTAATGTATTAATTAATTATAAGTAATTTAGGTCACAATAGGGACAAGATTTTTGCCAATTTCGAAATGAATGGTTCAAATGTTAGATTTTAGGGCGAAAATATTGGTGTCATGAGTAAAGTTTTCAAACAAAAATTGTAGGAAATTTAATTTTATAAAAAAAATGTGTCTTATGATTTTTTTATACGACCAATATTTTCACTGTAATTCCAAAATTAAGAATCATTGTGAATGATTCAAATTTTTGATAATTATGAAAATCTTAATTTTGAAATTACGGCTTTTTTATTCGTCATATAAAAAAATCATAAGAGACATTTTTTCTAGAAAATTAAATTTCCTACAACTTTTGTTTGAAAAATTTTTATATACACCCAATATTTTTACAGAAATTTAAAAATAAAGATTCATAATGAATGATTCAAATTTTGATAATTATGAAATCTTAATTTTCAAATTACGGCTTTCTTATTAGTCATATGAAAAAATTATAAGAGACATTTTTTTTATAAAATTAAATTTCCTACAACTTTTGTTTGAAAAATTTTTTTATACGACCAATATTTTCGCCGTAACATACAAAATTTGACATTGCCAAAAAAATTCTAATAATTTTAGGTGGCCCAATTTGCCCCACACCTGTTTCTCTCGATCAGATATTAAAAAAAATAAAAGCCGTCCATTTTACCCCACTGGCCTTATTTTCCTCTTTCCTATTTTTAAAAACAACAATAAATTTTCGCATTCGTTAAATTATTTTTAAAATTCAACATTCTAGAGCAGAAGTATAAAATTAAACGTAGCATAAAAAGTACAAAGTGGAATGCAGTTAACATGTAATAGATTCACTCGATCGCCTATCATCCCAACTCTCGAGTACTTAAACACTAATTTTACTTTACATGACTCTCAAAGATCGCGTGACTCTAAATACATACAAAGTACAGAAACAAACCACTCGTGTATACAAAATTTCAAAAATTGTTAGTGCTTTTGCCTCAATGCTGCCCCGATCCATACAACGAACTAACAACTCAGTAAACAATTTCATATAATTCTTATAAATTACCTTCAGATAAACAATCGACTTAATTTTTCACCGCAACAGAATTTATACTCGCGATCTCCTTTTATTATTTTTCCCATGTGAAAATTAAATCAATAAATACTAGTTACGTAACATGTAATTGCAATCATTCAATATTTCTATCATGACATTATAATTTTTAAAATAAATATATACATATTAATATATATATTAATAATGCATTGAGCTATTAATTATCCATATGTGAAATAAGTTATGAGTAATGACTAATGAGTAATTAATTGAACACATGTCAAGCATTATTAATAATAATATTATAATTATTATAAATAATATATATATGATAAATGCATAGGTGCGTTATGAAATAATTTATAATTAATAGCCAAGTATTATCGAAGTAATGACTATAAGTAATAATTAATTAGTCGTGTACATATTTAATTATCTGAGAGTATCTTTTACTTTTGCGTACTGGATCAAATGGATTTTAGTATCAAGTTCTCTTCTAGTTAATAGCGATCGTTAACCTTTATCGTGTTACTGATAATTTTAAAACTAGAAACTAGATCAACAAATGGGGGAGGGGTGGGAGCGGCTCGACGGACTGCGAAAATTTGATAAAAAAAAATTAGTCAATTTTTTAAGAATTTATGAGCGATATCTAGAAAAAATTGGGTTACTTAGAAATGTAATTAAGATTTCTTTTGAGCTTTCCGTGGCGGGAATTTTTGAAAAGTAAATTTAATTTAAAATTTGAAATTGGCGGCAAAAATTGAATAGTAATTTTTGTGTGATTAAATGAAGGAAAATAAATTATTTTTTAAAAATCTACGTCATACGTGAATTTAGATAAAAATCGATGGAATTGATGGGCTCTGATGAAACGTGTAAGTATGTAAATTTTTTAACTTTTTTTTTAAAATTATTTTTTAGACAGTGGGCGGAGCAAAAGCATAAATCAAACGCGAGCTTAGTAAAATCCCTATAAATGAAAGCAAACTTTGTCATTAGTTCAAAAAAGGATTTTCGTTCATTTGTTCGGTGTACAGTTAAACCTTTTGTCAAAACTTTTACAGATTTGTTGTAAAAAATTCACTGACTGTTTGATATTTAAAATATCTGATTTTTAGTAGAAAAACATTTTTGATAAAAAAATTTTTTTCATGCAGAATGTCGATAGAAGTAAAAATGAAATTTAATTAAAATCATAAATTTGATTAATAATATCTACAAAAAAAAAGGATAATTTAATTTTATCTCACTATTAAAAAATTTAAATAAAACCGACAAGTAATAAATATTTTTTAGTATCAATGAAAAAAAAGTCAAAATAAACAAACAAACCATCAATTAGGAATAAAAAAAATATTATCCAGAAAACACCCAAGCATAATTGAATAGTAATAAATTCTGAGTTATAAATAATGACAAAAATGACATATGATTAAATAACGGGCGATTAATAAATCAATTACTCCGAAACACCCATCAGCATAATTATAATAATGATAAACTATCAACCACGTGAATGTGAATTGTTTCGTCGTGTCATCGGGTGGTTAGACATCCCGACGCTGAATATCTGTCTCCGGACCGCAGTAATTTATAGAATGCCTATTGCCCAATGTACTCATGTTAATTCATCCACACTCACATCCTCTACCTCAACCTAAGCCTCTTTCTCTTTCTCTTTCTCTTTCTCTTTCTCTTTCTCTTCCTCTTTCTCTTCCTCTTCTCGTCCCCGGGCCCGACCCGTCCTCGGCATCGTCTCTGTCCCTTTCCTATAAAACCAGCCCACTCTCGACTTCTACTCACACAAACACACATGCACACAAATCGATAATTATGGCATAAATCATTATCGCAACATGATTTTGATGAATGATAACTGTCACTCGATTTTACATAATCAACTAATGCCAGTCATCTAATGAATTTCAAGATAATTTTAAATAAATAAAATTCATCAGAATGTAGGGGAAGGCTGAGCAAAATGAGTCCGGGTGGGTAAAACGGACCACTCCAAAAATTTAAAAAAAATTTTTGTACATCTTTGGGTCCCCAAATTTTTTTTTTACTTTTTTAGGCAGTGGCCCATTTTGCCCGCCAAGGAAAAAAATTTTTCTATAGCATTTGAAAATTTTGTCTATTTCAAATAAAAGTCAAAAAAATTCACATGCGCAATCCATTATTCGCCCGCCCTTCCCTTATATATTCAAATATATATATATTTTATATGTCACTAATTAGTGACCCTCTATTAAAATTATGTATATATAAAATTTATAAAGTTGAAAGCATTAATTAAGACACTCACCTAAGATATTACGCTGAGTGATTAATTAACAGCCTAGACGTCAAGAGTGTCACCTCTTAATACACAGTAACTGCTAATTACTTATAATACAACCCAATTAAACTTCAAGACGAGTTTATGTCATCACAATCACTCGATACTTGACAAATATAATTATTTATATTTATGTTAAATATCACTTTAATAATAAAATTAAATAAATAAATAAATAATTTATTTATTCAAAAAGTCAATGACCAGCGTTGATAATTTATTTAAAAATAAAAAAGTGATAATGAGTTCTAAGTTGGCCCATAAAACAGCCATCAGACAGCTTTGCACTAAAACATCTTATAAACATAATCGAACGGTCTAAGACCTTAACCCACGACGATAAATCACTACGTGTTGGGTTCTTATGTCCGTCTGGTTACTGCTTTACTAAACAACTTATAAATATATTATATTATACCCTTATTCTTTACTCATATTTATTATTATCATTATTAGGCTGTTGTTCGTGGGTCAATAACATGTCAGAATTTATAATTTTACAAGATCGACTTCTGACATGTTTTTCTATTTATTTGTATGCTGATAACTGTCACTATTTTTTCTTCACTTAATTTGATTGGTAAAAAAAAATGATCGAAGCTCGAAATTAACGGAAGTTGAATTAAATCTTTAGAGAGGATTATGGTGAGATAACGAGTGTCCGAATACTTGGGACAAATCTGATTGAGTTAAACTTCTGAATGACGTTTGAAATAGTCAGTCTGCGGTAAGAATCTACCACTTGAATCTGCAGTGAACCAGATGGTCACTGGGTACAAGTTAGCACAAGTAATCCTTCACCCTCTCTTGGAACCTCTGACCTTCCGCGGGATCTTAATTTGATTTAAATTTTTTTGAATTAATTTTTGAATTTTTTTTTACTGCGAATTAGTGGCTGGTTTGAAGCTGGGTCAAGTGGTTGTTTTACTATTTCTTACTCGGGCACACTGATAAATATCAATGAGAGAAGGTAAGATGAGCGTGTAGAACGCGACGCCGGCACGTATCGTACTGTCGGATTTAGCAGCGCGCGGCTCTGGGAACAAGCGCGTAAACCGGGTGGCGCAAACTCTTCGCTCTACTCCAGTCCTGTCCATAAGAACGCTCAACAAAAGTATTAAGTACTTGGCGTGTTCTTGGTACACTAGATACACCCCAGTAAACTACACTAAACTAGTTATGTACATTATATTTTTTTTATATTTATTTATACTTCCAGTCACATGTTAATGTTATACCATTTTATTTTTTTATCAACGCAAACTTTTTGTTTATGATAACTTTTTTACTTACGATCGATGTAATATCATTGTTGTTTAAACTTAATATTCGTGTGCAGTAAGAAATTTAATAACAACTTTATTCTCAAATGGAAATGGATTTTTTTATAGAATGTTCTTTGAGATTTTTTTTGTGAACGACTGAAATTACTGATACAATTTTTTTTTCATAGTCAAGGAGACATTTTGACAGATTAAATTGTCTATTTTTATTGAACTTTAGACGACGGGAAGATTGACAAAAAAAAATTTATTTTAGAACCAGTCCATTTATTTTAACGAAAACGATTTTGGTTTTTTGAGATTTTCTATTTTAAAATAAAATATTTAGATGTAATTTTATTTTTTATATCAAAGTAGACATCCTGACGAGTAAAATGGTCTATTATTTTTTAGCTTTAGACAACGGGAAGATTGCAAAAAAAAAATTTATAAATTTTGGAGTCAGTCGTTCGGATTCAACGGAAACGGTTTTGGTTTTTTGATATTTTCTAATTAAAAATGAAATATTCGCCTATAAATTTTTTTTTTATATTAAAGTAGACATTTGAACGAGTAGAATGACGTATTTTGATTTCATTTTAGACAACAGTAACTGTCAAAAAAGAAATTTTCAAAAATTTCAACGAGCCCTAATTTTGTGTTTTAAAAATATTTTTTGAGATTTTCTTTTCCAAAGGATAAAATTTTATCATCAGCAGTCATTTTACATCAGAATAGACATTCCAACAAATAAAATGACGTATTCATATTTAATTTTGCCTTAAGAAATATTGAATAATTTCAAAAAACTCTTAAACGTTTTAAATTTCATTACTTTTCATACGAAATTATATATATCAATTCCTCGCTATTGTCCCACATCGAACTAGATACTAAATGAAATATTTTACATAAAAAATCGTGAAGAAAAATAATCTTTATTCAAAAATTGGATTTAAGATCTCAAAATTAAAAAATATTTTTTCATGCAGAGTAAATTTGTGATCTGAATATAAAATTTATGTACATCGTAAATTTATTCGAGTTGTAACAATAAATAAAATAAAAATACTGAATACTTTATCAGAAATATTCAATAATGTACTCATCGGTGAATTCATTTCAGAAAAAGTATAGTACATTGATGTAAAGAGCTTGCGAGTTACAAGTTTATTCATATTTCCGCGATCACATTTATCCTAAATCGTAATCGCGTCGAAAAGAAGAAACTTTTCGGATATATTCCCTGATTTTTATTTTAAAAGTAAATAAATCATTTATGAATAAAATTATAGTATTTTAAAAAATTAATTGCTATGGAATAAAAAATAAATTTCGTTAATAATTTGTTCTGGAAATATTTTACAACTTTTTTCAAAAAATCAGGAAACAAAGGGTTTGAAAGCTTTTGTTTACTGCAGAATTTTTTATTAAACAATATATATAACATATAGGAACCATAGTTATGAAAAAACCTTTGACAAGTACTTGCGAAATAAAAATCTAAATAAATATTATAAAAATAATTTTCAAAATATGTTTGGTTTTGTATTAAAATAACAAAAGCTTCTCCGCTGAGGTCTAATGGCTTCGAGTGCTGGGTAAATCATATTTATTGTCAAAAGCCATTTTAATATAATTCGTTTAATAAAAATATTTGCTTTTAAAATTTTTTCATACATTCAATCGCGTTAGCGTTTTATTAAAAATATTTTCAAAAAAAAAAAAAAATTGATTGAATTTCGTCTATTAAAATTATTAGGTTTCGATAAATTTAATTGATTGAATTTTTATTGCTCCAATTTGAATGAAAACATAAAATTTCATTAGAAGACAATGTAATAAAATATTCAAGCCGTAAAAAATTATAGAAGATAAAATTTATTTAAACTTATAATTGGGTCAACTTTTTTTTTTACGACATTAATTAACAATTTATTAATCAAGCCACTCAATAATTTATGATTTCAAAAAAATCTCAGAATGAGACCTCATCCTGAAGAAATTTTTTTTTTTTGGTCAAATTTTTAATTATTGGGCCTCAGTTCGACAAAAAAAAATTTAGTCCAAATTTTGAAGTTTTTGGAAATTTTTTTTTTGCCAAGCAAAATTTCGTTTTCGTACATTAGATTTAAAATAGATTAAATTTAATATAATAATTCAGGTTATCGTTACAAAAACTACTTTTATAACTTTAAGTAGATAAAGACTTTATGTGTCGTGACTTAAAAACCGATAAAATGATTTAAGATATATTTATTTTTTGGGTTCGTCATATTTTTTTTTATCAATACGATAAGACGAAGTGAAAAGAAACCAAATCAAAAATAGGCCGACCATATACTTTTTTTTTTTTTTCTACTAAAATTAATTGAGAAAGTTTTTAAATTCTTATAATAATTTTTTAACGAAACAATTTTCCAATTAACCCGTGATCCGAGCATACGATATTAACTATTGAAAATTAGATTCCCGGTCAGCATAAAATTTAAAGCCTCCGGCTTGTCCTATAAATCATATCACTAGAATCGATCCGCGAGCCCCGATAACCAAAAGCAATCTTCCCGCGTGGATACTCCAGGTTACCGCGGCTTCATTTTTTTTCTTCGCCACCCGCTTTGGGATCCAGCGTACTCAACTTTTTCACCTTTTACTCTATTTTTAATTTACTTTTTGTTAATTCTTTTTCTCAGTACTTTCGCTCGTTAGGAAACTGTCTTCCAAAGTTCCGCGGTACTAATTCCCCGAGCAGATAAGCCTACATGTTAGCTAAGAATTGACAGAAAAAAAAATAAAAGTGCAGAGTATGTAGATTGAATTTATTATTTTAGTTAAACATTTAACTAGCAGAGTCGAAATCGCGCTTTTAATTATTCATTACTAAATATTTTACTTCATTGAGCTTCTCATATATTACTTATAATAAAATACAATATTCATTCAATACTAATAAATTCACATTGAAAAAAAAAATAATTAAAAATTTTTATGGTGGCCATAAAACCTTCTTTAAAATCTTATCTACTCATCAGGTCATTAACGTCGAGTAAAATAAACCCTCAGACAAAAAAAATAATGCAATTCCCGATCTAAAAAATTTCAAATCATAATAAATATCCCGAAAATTAGCCAATAAGGCTGTACAATAAACTTATCACGTTAAAGCTATTATACGTTAGTTAATAGTTCGATTATGCTTCATCATGATCGGAATCTCGAGCGGACCGAGTGGGCTTACTATCCGGCGAACAACAACAGCAGCAGCTCCAGCAGCAACAAGACAACTAAACTGAACACTAAACTAGTGTAGAGTCCAGGCCGGTCTGCACGGATAGTACTTTCCAAGTAAAGGGTTATGCAGCGCTTTCAGTGCGGTTGAATAGCTGTGCACCTCCCTCCCCCCAACCTTCATTTATAGCCTCCAGCACCCTCCAGTGCTTTAACTTCACGGAAGAGTAAGAGGTTCCTTGGGAAGTTTCAATCAAGTTAAGATTAGTTAAGATAACAATGCATAGGCGTACTGGCGCTATATATATTCATATCTACACCCATGTGTTATAAATATATACACATACACATATATACATGTAGTAGTTGAAGCTGATCCTATAATTAATAGAGTAGGGTAATTGCAATTAGTTTAGGTATGTCGTTGGCATTAATGACGAATCATAAAAATGAACGTTCGATAAAATATATATGCACATTATATACCCTTATACTCATGTGCATATTATATATTTATATATGTATGTGTATATGTGTGCTTAACTTCCTGGAGCTATAAATGGAAATGAGTGTGCAGTTGAGCTTCGGGTGAGTTCAGATACGGGAGCTGGATCCCAGCCTCAACTCAACAACTTCTATTCTACACCTTTCGAGAGTATAGAGGTTAAATGGATGCGCTAGGCTATAGAATAGCGTAGAATACCACGGTATGGAAAAATTGAGCTTTTTTTTTTAGTCTTTTTACTGCCCCGGGATTTGATCTCGAGAGCTCGCGAGCTCGTGACATTAAGACCAAGTCGGTGATAAAAAACCCGAGGAAAATGCACGAGATAAAGGTCGAGTAGGGCTGCTGGGTAATGTAATGTGCTGATGGGAAGTTGGTATTTATGTTCGATGTGAAAAGAAATTGACCTTAACCTTTTGTGGGAAAGGTTGTTATGCCTCTCTCAATTAGCTGAATTTTTTTTACGTCTGATAGTTTTTGTTGGCTGAGAAGTTGGTAATTTTTTGTTGCGGGATAATTAAAGTTTTTTTTATTGGAAACCGTAATTTAGATTATTTTTGATAATTAAAAAAAAATCATTTATTCAAATTTTAAATTTGAGTCGACAAATTGATTTTTTTTTGTTTTAAAAAAATTCTAAATAAAAGTTTGAATAAAGCCTCGAGCGTTTGCTTACAAAATGAGCTGGGGCACTAAAAAATAAAGTATTAAAATTTGGTCTAAAAAAAAAGCCAAGTGAAAAATAGAGCACCAGTTCAACTCTTAAAAGTATTATTATTATAAAGAGGTATGATAGCGAAAGACAAGAGTTGTTATCGAGGTGTCCGAGTGACCTAGCAAGGCAGAGGCACAAACCCGTCCAACAAGTTGTCATTGTTCCGAGCGTGTGTGCCCCGGGTGTTCCTCCCGCCAGCTATTACCTACCCTGCAGTACGAGGATACCAAATGGGCGGCCGCTACAAGATCCAAGAAAGTACTCGAGGGTCCACTTACTCTTGTGCACTGCACTACTAACATCTAAGCTTACACTACACCCACAGCACCCGCTCTCCTATATATATACCCAACACACACGCAGATACATACTACAACAACAATGCCGTGTCAGAGAAGACAATGAAGAGTATACATAAATATGAGTACGTACAGGAAATGTATAGAAGGTTAAAGCGACTAAGAAAGGAAATGTGAGAATGAGAATGCTAGAGAATATTCTATACGATCTTACAATCCTGAGCTAGAGTAAGAGACTGTAATTCCTTCTAGTATTTAGATCATCCACAATGATAAATATGTATATGTATATTATATATATTATATATATTATATATATGTGTCGAGGGTACAGGAGGTTCACTTACCCTCTTGACTTTATATTCTATCCCTAGACTAACTCCGGACGTGCAGCATTGCTTTACAGGAAATCTGCATGAAATTATTATTTATCTCGAGTCTAAATTATGTTTGCGTCTTTTGTTCTCGATTTAAACTTTTTTTAAACTTATTTTATAATATAAATAAAATTTAAATAAGTATTCATTTTTTTTATTAAAATTTTGAGGTCCATTTTACCCCTGACGATTTTGAGGGAGCGTTAAAAAGTAATTGAGAAAAAAAAAATATTTCGAAGCCTGGATTTATGAGTTGTTATTTTAGGAAAAAAAAAAAAAAAGATTTTAGATCCTAGTCGAGGTAAATAAAACAGTGCACGTTAACATTTATTAAATGAACAATGAACAGAGTTTGTTATTACGTAGACTAAAGGAAATGATAAAACAGCTCCCACGTTGGTCACTTTGGCATTTGCCCACAAACCATCTTCGTACTGTACCACTGAAATTTAGTTTTGTTCCCGACGATAACAAGCTACTTCATATTCCGTGTAGTTAAATTTACATTTACGATCCACGATAACTCAATTGTGTTTGCAAATATTTGCATTTATTATAAAATATATAAATAAATAAGAGAAACCGGGGAAAAAATTATTAATATTTTTTTTTTAATTTGTATCAAATAATTGAATTACTCAGCAAATATTATATATTTTTTTAGCTGGATAATTAACAGCTTTAATTAAGCTTTCATAATTAATTTATTAATTGCAAGACTCCTAATTAGAAGTAATTAATAGCCAGTGACGTTGGAATTATTTTTAAATATTTCATTTCTCAGTTCTGTGGTTAATTTGACAGCTGTTAATTTCGTTGTAATTAGAGACAAGTGCCCAAGTACATAATATATATATATATATATATATATATATTTACATATATTGATTGTTGACGCATGTAATACGTGACTACATATAGATTCCATTATCGCACTGATGATCAATCGTATTGAGATAATGATAATAATCACAATGATAATTATTAAGTAATCACTACATAATGTCAGTATGGAATTTATTGTCGACTTAATAAAAATAAAAAAAAATTTTCGACCTTAAGAAATAATTTATTGTGTTTATTTATTTATTATTGAAAAATTTTAATTGCCAATAAATTATTAAAAATTGAATTCTACGATTGTCAATCATTGAATTTTTTTCTTATTATTAGTGAAGGAAGTATATAATTACATAGAGGTATTTTTTTTTTATGAGAGATAAAAATTGCTGACTCAAGGAAATAGTATCTTTTTATTGCGAAATTGTGTAATTATTATTTTTTTGTTTAAAATGAATTTTTGTACTGGAAAAATGTACCCGTATGTGTGTTGAGTCTTATAACTGACTATAGGTTGCCGGACTCATATAGCAGCCTCCATAGCTCAGGGGTTAGAGCACTGGTCTTGTAAACCAGGGGTCGAGAGTTCAAATCTCTCTGGGGGCAAAATTTTTTTTCTTTGATTGTAAAAATTATTTGGCGGCTTTTAAATAACTGTCAATTAAAAATTATAAAATTTCGATAATTTACTCGCGAAAAATTAAATAATTTATAAAGAAATTAAACGTTGTGACTTGAAGTCAGTATAAAAATATGAAAATATAAATAATAAGTATTTATAAAAATATAAATTTTAATAAAATTTCAAATCAGAGATCAAGAGTCTGAATTTCTATGACAGTAAAATTTTATTTATATTCAAAAATTTTTTTTCAATTACGTCCATTTTTAAAATAAAAATTTCATTATTTTTAATTTCGTAATTGAAATCAAAAATTTAATTAGTAATTTAATTTTGATTATAAACATTTTTATTAAATTTTATCGACAGGTTTACTAACGATGTAAAATCAAATTATTCCATAATATAAATATATATAAAAATATACACATATATATGTATATATTGTAACATCAATTTATATAGGCAACACGTAATAAAGTTAATAAACGAGGTAAATATACATAAAATGCGTGTATGCGCGATCTAAATTTATCCGCTTTCATAACCCGGGATAATAAACTGCAATTTAAATATTTTATCAATATTTAAAAAATTATTTTAAATTAATAATTACCTCATTATTAATTTATTTTAAAATAAAGAAATCAGTAACTCGAAAAAGTTATTTTTTTAATGAATAAAAAAGTTGATTACATTTAATTAAAATTACTTGTGGGGATAAAATGGCTAAAGAATTAAAATAATATGATGAATTTTTAAAAAAATATGTAATCCCCCTTTGGGGTTTAATTCCACAGAGGATTTTTGAAATTATAATAAAGAGCGACTTGCGTAGTTTTTTTTTTTTTTTTTTTTTTTTTTTAACAAAAATTAGTAACATAGAAGAAGTATATAATCTAGACGGATTTTTAGTGAGATATAATTAATAGTGAACGTGATGAGTATCATATCATAGAAATGGAATGAAGATTAAAGCGGGAGCTGAGCCGTCAAAAGAAAAATCCTTTGATGTCTTTTTAGCCCTTTTGCGTCCCTCTGCTGCGCAATTTTCATTTTATAATTATCGTCATTTAAAAGCTATATTTATTTACATCTTAATCAAAAATTTTTCTAAGGATTCTTATCAATTTCAAATGAATAACAAAATTTGTGAATGCCCTGCCGGGGGATCGGGAAAGTAGTAATTAATTGGTTTTAATTATAAAGAGATAAATAGCGGAGAAATTTTCCGCCGGAAAACTGTTAAAGGAGACGCAATATTGAGAAAATTTGTACAAGAGCTATTGATATATTTAACGAGATATAATATCCTGTTGCTTTTAATAAGACTCTTATTACAAAGAACATTATTGATACGCGTTTTCAAAAGCTTCACTTCTGGGTACTGTGAAAAAATTTCATGAAGAATAGAAAAGAAGAGTTTAATTAAAATAATATTTTAAAAGTTGAAAAACTTTTTAATGGTTGCACTGAAAAATGATTCTTCAAGTTTTAGTTACTAAATAAATATTTTTTAAAATTATTACGGTAGCTAAAATTAAATTAAAATGGACAAATTTTCAAATTTTAGAAAAATACTACAACTCTAAATTGGGACAGCAGTTTTTTTTCAGTACCATTTTTATTCAAAAACTTAAAAAAATGATTATCGCTTTGCAAAGGTTCGCAAAATGGAGTCGAATGTCTGACAAAATGGCGGCCTGCGCGCGCATGACGCAGGCTTAGAAAAATTTATCGCAAAATAGGCTAGTGGAACAAAATCGATCCCGTAAAATTTGATATAAGAAATACATAAGAGAGCAAAACGAAAGTGGGCAAGTTAGGTCACCAAAATTTTTTTTTAAGAATTGAATCAAAATTTAAAATCATTAAAAAAACTGCAATCTCAGCCACTTATTGCTCTCTATCATACAATATGGAATGAAAAATCTAAAAAACAATCTGAACTTTGGCCTAATAAGAATAACATAATATCTTAATAATTATTTGATAACCCTCGTGGAATTATTTACTCAAAATCCTTAATCTCCGCTCCTCAGATCTCTATCTAAGTCCTGATTACGTTACGTATCGGCTTGATAAGGAATCGAGTTTGGCTATCGGTTGTAAATCCCAAGGCCATTGTTACATTATCCCAGAAATTCTTATAATCGTTATCTCAAAGTTTCATAAATATATATAGTTTATAATTATTTTTTCCCACAATCCCGACACCCGATCGCTTAATTTTTTATTTACTCTCTATTCTATTCCTTTTGTACACAAAAAAGATCTATGTCTGGAAAGTATATAAATATATATATGGCGACTTTGCACACCAACGAACGCTAGTCACGTTTATAGACTTTTCAATTTAGTTTCTGCACACCAAGTGCGCTGCATACATGACGACGTCTTGGTTGTGTCGGTAAAACCTTATACACAACCGTTTATATTTTCAAAGCGACAGCATTCTTTAAGCCATTATGATTTTTCTTTAAATTATATATCATATATACATATATTCATATATATATATATGTGCATTTTTATATACTTTATACCCCAGGAAACAATGACACAACAATAAAAAATGAAAAAGAAGCTTAAAAAGTGAGAAAATATTGTATTTTTTTTTTTTTTTTTTTTTTTTTTTCATACTAAAATGTATGTATAGTTTACGACAGTATACAGAGTGAAATATAAAAAGTGTTGAAAGGAATCATAGTTGGTGCAGCAAAGAAATGGGAAAATAATTGACTGCGACGCAGCTTGCAAGAGCTTTCGTAAATTTTATTTGATATATAGTTTTACTAAGAATTGTTGTTGTTTATGGAACTGAAAGTAATACTACTCAAAATATATATATTGTTGTACAAAATGTTATAGATGATTTATATATTTATTTATACTAATGGAATGTTTGGTCTTTGTTTCTTTTTCCTGTCAAAAATTCTGTCGGGCACGATATTAAATGCAATCTGTACCTCAAGGTTATGATGTACAGTCGTTTCAAAGTCGATTTAATATTCTGTGTTTCGTTTTTTTTTTAAAAAAATGTCAACTTGAATTTTTAAAACTCAATTTATTAGACGACATGAATTCTTCTCATACTTTTTAAGACTTTTCACTCTGTATCTTTTAAACTATCAATCCTACGGTTTTTTTTCATGAGACCGAAATTGTAGAGAATTAAATTTCCTAAAAAAATGTCCCAGTCAACTTTTATCGTATTTTGATAACTCAGCCGGAAATTCGATTTTGAAAATTTTTTCCGAAAACTGATACTGACTTTAATTAATTAATGACTTGAAATTCAAATTCTAGCTCAAGGATTAGAGATACGAAAAAAGTTCCGAAGTCAAAATTTATTTAAAATAAAATTTCCTTTCTAAAGACCTCATTAAATATATGTTTATCGTATTTGGTTCCTGTAGAATTGAAATATTAACGACAGTTAGTAGTCGCAAGAGTTTTTGACGTTTCTTTGCCTTGACTTTTATTTTATTATTTAAAAATATCTTTTAGCTGAGCTAAATATTTATTCAGGAGAGGAAATAAATAAAAAACAAAGAAATATAATAAGTATAAAGAGTAATAATCGGTTGTTAGAGAGAAACTCGGTTGATTTGAAAAGTTTAAAAGATATGGATGTCAGTAATGAGAAAAAGAGGGTTAGAAAAAAAATATATATATATATTGTAGGAAAGTAAGAAAAGTGAGGGTTGAAAGTAATAGGAGAACGTAGTGACGGTATCATTCTGACAAAAAGGGTAAAAGATCTATATATTAAAAGAGAAAGACGTAGATGAGTGGGAAGACTTTTCTGAGGATTAATTAAGCCAGGACGGCGTAAATTGCACGGGGTATCCGATCTGTTTAAAAAAAAAAACCAAGAAAAAAAAACATTAAAATAAAATAGAGTTTAAAAAAAGATAAAAAGGTCATCTCGAAAGTTTTAGCTCTTCTCAGTATTCCAGGAAATTAATTTAATGGAGAATTGAAATTTTCAATAGCCAGTTCAAGTAATAAAACTGAGAAAGTTAAATCCCAAGATTGATTACGGTTTTTTTCATTGTGTCAGTTGTGTAGCTACAGACTGGACGTTTAATTGGCTCACTATTTACCCTCAGTGTTCTTTTATTTATTTATTTTTTTTTTTTTAATTATATTAATTAAGTTTTGCCCCGCCATTTTAATTTTATTTATTAAAAAAAATTTTATTGGGAATTTCAAGTCGCAATAACTCGCAGGAAATTTGAGATAAATACATATCATATGAGGTCATTGGAAAGCTGCTTTAATTTACTAAAAGATTTTATATAAATACTTTGGTCGCATCTTTGATATTTTAGCTTCTAATTTAATTCGAAGAAAATTTTACTAGAAGACTGGTTCGCATTTCTTAAGATGCATTACTTTGAATTTAAATTACAGGTTAATTATTAGAGATACGAAAAAAATGAATGAGACCAAATTGATAGGGGATTTAATTTTCCACAACTTTGCTATCATTAAAAAATTTCATAAAACCAATTTTTGAAGAGTTACGATCATTTAAACAGCGAAACGAAATTTTAATTGAAATTTTATTTTTAAATTTTCAAATTGCCGCTCATTTTAGCGTAAATAAAATAAATAAATAATTTAAAGTTGTTAATTTTTGCTAATGAATAAATAAATGACTAAAAAAACTAATTAAAAAAATTGAAAGAGCCGAGATAAAAGAAAATGTACCCATATTGATAGAGAGAAAAAAAATCTGTCATGTGTCACAGAAGGCTGACGTACAAGTGAAGTTTTATTACCCAGGCTTTAATGGCTTAAATTTTTTGTCAATCTCTACCATCTCTACTCTTTGCTAGTATAACTAGTATAGAGCTCGGGTCCATATATTGAACACCGTAAACTTGATTTTTCGTCGCGCTCAGTACCTTATCCACCGAAAATTAAATTGTGTCGGCAATCGCTGTCAAATGGAGTCGATGATAGACATCCAACAAAATTTTCTTTTATTCTTATTTCACATTTTTTATTCATCTAAAAAAAAAATTTTCAAACCTTTTTCTTTTACTCCCTACCGCGTAATTTTCTAGTGCATTCAATTTCAACGAAATTTAAAATTCTTCCAGTAAAGTTAAAAAAAAACAAATCACGAGTCAGTTGGGGTAAAATGGACACCAAAATTTTAAATAAAAATTAAATTTTTCATTGAGTATTTTAATTTTTATCTCTATAAATAAAAATAGCCATCACGAAAATTTTTAAGGAAATTTATTTTTTAAAAAAATTTTATTTTACAAAATGGAGTTTCATTGTGACCGAATCAGTTCTATTCCAACGATGACTTAGTACAATGATAAGATTTTTAAAAATATAAATCAAGACGGAAACGTAGAATTCGATAATTAACTTAATTACTTATAAGAAATAAACTATAAAAAAAAATATGTGGTAACTTTATATCACCTTATCAATAGCTTCCAGCACTTAAAATAACGTTATAAAGGTAAATGAGTTTTTTTTTCACAGTTGTAAATATTCTAGTAAGTGAATGGACACAAAGAAAATTTTCAAATTTATATTTTTTACTAAAAGTTATTTTAATTCATAATTAATTTTTTTATGTAAATACTAGAATATTTATTTCATTGATAAATTATTAAATAATGAAATTATTTTTAAGTCAAATTATACTTAGTATTTATGTATTAATAAAAATAACTGTCGGTGCTTTGAATTATCAAGGATTTCCTAAAATTTGTCATCAAATAGTACAGCATTCATTCCAACTGTTCGACCACGGACATGGTAAATTATTTAGCTCTTATTATTTAAATATATACCCGAGTCGAAATATTCAACGTTTTAAACGTTTTGAACTTGAATTGAACATTTTGGACAGTGACTGGCCTATGAGAAAGAAAAGAGATCGAGAAAAGAAAGCACTGAGCTCTATCGCGAAGTTTTCCAGACTTGTTATCAAAAAGATAAGTAGTATCCACAAGGTCTTTGAAAATGATCTTAAATTATTATAATTGAGTATAAATTAAATTATAATAATTTGAAATCATTTTTGATTCTTGGATTAAGTGACAGCATCATAGATTGTGTTCTAGAGAAAGACCTTGAGAGTACTACTTATCTTTTTGATAATTAGTCTGGAAAACTTCGCGATAGAGCTCAGTGCTTTCTTTTCCCGATCTCTTTTCTTTCTCATAGGCCGGTCACTGTCCAAAATGTTCAATTCAAGTTCAAAACGTTGAATACGTTGAATTTAAGTTAAATATTTGGACTCGGGTAATTTATTAATGAGTAAAAACTTTAAATTCCAGATTACACACAAATAACCGAATGTAAATTCGTAAACGTCGAAGTAGACGTTCATGACTTTTTACATAAGGACAAGTTGGAGTTGAAAATATTTTATCATAACAAACAAATTGAATCGCTGGAATTACGTAAAACTGATGGATTGTTAGCTAATGGAAGTACGCCAGTTTATGTAACTAAATTAATATCAGGAATTAATTACACTGATGTTAATACTAACTATGTGTTTGAAACTTTAAATATTGATAAGGTAATTAAATGTACTTGTGATTATAATTATTCAAAGGGCCGAGTGAAATGGAAAATTTATAATGCGTTTGAAACTTTTATTTTAAATTTCAAATTTATTTATTTTACCCGGTTCATTTTTATTCATTATTATTATTGTTTATAATTTAAATTATTTTACAGTTTGTACCAGAAATGGGAAATTTTACTTTATATCATGATAAAAATAAAACTGCATCAATTATAGTTTTTAGAAAATTTCATGGTTTCCATGTGGTAATTAATTTTCTTTTTGTAATTTTTTTTCCAATTGTCATAATTTTTAATCACAAATTTTGTTCTAGGAAGGAAATGTAGGTAATCATGTACTCCGTAGATTACCACATATTTATTATCTAAACACAAAATATGTGTATTTAAAATTAAGAAAAAAAGAACAAGGTATTTATTTTCGGAAAATAAAAAATAGAGCCATTTTTTAATTCAAAATTTTTTTCGCACCCAATTAGACAGCGAGTGGAATAATTATGTAAATAATACGAACTTGTCATATGATTTACAAGTACCTGCTTTGAACAATGTCACTATTAATTTTTTTGTCATACTTGACAGTTCTTCCGTAAGGTAAAGTAAATTTTTGAATCTCGCGCCTAAACTATTGGCCCCACAAAAAAATCATCTGATATCATTTTATAGAAAATTTTATTTCCTACAAAAAAGGTCTCTTACGAATTTCTGTAAAATCATTAATTTAAAAATTACAGGCATCCAAAGATTTTTTTCTTCTCCAAAAATAATCAATTTTATTCTTTCAATCAGAAGTTTAATATGTAACTGTCAAACTATTGGCTCTACGGTAATTTTGTATAGGACACTTTTTGTAGAGAATTAAATTTGCTACAAAATGTACTTAAACAATTTTTTTGTAAAATCAATAGTTTAGCCATAATAAGCATTCAAACCATTAATCAAAATTTTTCAAAGCAAATTTTTCTAATTTATACTATTATTAATTATTAATTAAAATTTTTTATACAGTAATATACGTGAGGAATTTATGGCAACACTTTTGATGTATTACAATTACATCGACATGTTTCATGGAAACTTTACATTTCCAAAAATACGATTTTCTATCAAAGGAATCGTCATCCCATCGGTAAATACGCAAAAAATTAAACCTTTTTAAAAAAAAAAAAAAACCTAAGTTACAATTATCATTAATTATAATTTTTCCTAACAAGTCGGACGAATATATTCCATATCTGGGAAACAATCGTATAGGAAATTTATCTTTGAATATATCTGGTATACAAACAACAATTCAAAAAATGGTGAAAGTCCACAATAAACTATTTAATTTAAATAGCCACGATATTATCACAGTTATGTCACAGTATGTATGATACTAATAACAAAAAACCAAATAACCAACTACATATTAAATTTATTATTCATATTTTTTTAGGCGACAATTATGCGATAGAGATGTTAGTGATGAAACAGAAGATAATTGTTATGTTTCATGTAAATTATTTATTTATTTTATTATAAATTAATAGTGGATTCAAAAAATAATTGCTTGATTTTATATTTTTTAGCTACATACAGTGATAATATTTGTCAAGAAAATAAATATCCAAATATTATTATATCAGTTCATGCTGATTTTCAAGGCTTCCATGGTATTTTTTTGGAAGCATTGTCTTCAATGTAAATATATATATGAATACAAATATAAGGAAACTCGGGGCAAAATAAGACTGATGAGACAAAAAATTTTTCGTTTGAAATTACTATTGACGTTTTAAAAAAGGGGCAAGTTGACCGGCCCGCAAATTGCCGGAAATTTAAAATTTTCACTGAAATTTCTTTTTTATTTATTTTAAAAAAATTTGTTGTCAATCATTGTATTGATAACCGAAGGGTCTCATTTTGCCCTGGGATCCCTTAGCGCCAAATTTATTTATTTTTGAAATCTAATTTAGATTTTATTACAAATCAGATTTATTTTTATTAATAAAAATAAAATTTTACTAGTTTAGGATACTATGAGGAAACAGACGAGCGTCAGAAAAATTGCACAGGATTCGTGCAGGAAGAAATTTTTTACGGTGACTTGAAATATCCTTTATCATGGAGTCCTTGTATTATCGAACGTTATTCCAATCAATTCAAGTAAATTACATGTAGTTTCCAACAATTAACTTGTTATTTAAAAAAAAATTTGTTTTAACTCGGCAATTATTTCTTTCAGAAAATTCGACTGTTCGTATTTCAATGGAGATCATAAACATCTTATATTAAATAATACTCAACTAAGTGTCCCTCAAAATTTAACATTTAATGAATTATATGCCCTATCAAAATATTTAGTAAACCAATTTATAGAAAATTCAAAGAAAAAAAGTGCTAATCATACACACGTGTAATAAAATATTAAGTTTGTATATTTTTGTATATAAATTGTTTTTTTTTCGTAGGCCTTAATAAAATTATTTAGATTTTATAAAAAAAAAAATAACAATAATAATTTTTAAATCATTATAGGGGAGGGGGGAACACTTACGGAAATAATAAGTTTTGGGAACTCAATTTCGTTAATTCTTCTTTTTTTTAATGATATTCAAGTGATTAGAAAAAATTTTCAGCTGCGGTTAAAAAAGAATTTTTCGTCTCTAAAAAATGTGAAAAATTTTGAGGATACACCATTTCCTATTTATATATTGAAAATGTTTCATAAATGTTCGATGCCTGCATATTGAAGGCCTGAAATAGAGGCAATAAAAAAAGCGATATGTAAATTTCGAGTATAAAAATAAATTAAATAGATAAATAAAAAAAATTGGTGAGAAACGTTATATAGAGAAATAAAAGGACCACAAGCTATCGTAAAACTGCGGTTCAACAAACACAACCAAATAGTAGAGATAACAAACCATCAATCTACCGTAAATTTAACGATTCAATGAATTGACGAATCCGTAACCCATTGGTTCATACCAATATCTACACACAAGATTAGGTTATAAAAAAATCTACAATTCAAAATATTTTTGATACCGTCATTCAATTATCTATAACGCCATTTTAGATTTCTGCTTCTATATATTTTTTATTATTTTATTCAATTATTATTTTTTTTTTCCATGCCCCAATTTTATGAACTTGTCCTATACATTTTCAGCCACCGCCCAAAGAAGCGGCAGTCTCAATAATTTGGACAAATCGTTCAATGAAATAATTTCTAATTTCTAAATAACTGGGAACTACTCAACCAATTAATTCCAAAATTACAGGATACCTTATTTACAATACACACTCTCAATCACGACGGTAATTATTTGAATCAGTTAATTAACACGCGAGATATTTGCAATCCGTACATCCGTACATTCGCACGAATTAAAGTCCCACGACTTTGGTCGACTGTAGCTCTTAAACTATCAGTCCTAGGATATTTTTTACAAGGACTAAAGTTGTAGGAAATTAAATTTCCTACAAGATTGTCCCTCATCATTTTTGTCATATCTTCAATATTTCAGCCTCAAAATCAATCAGAACCCAACGTTTGTAAATTTTCTGTATTTGTCGTAATTCTTAACTTTGAGTTCAAATTCCCGCTAAAATTTAAGAGATACAGTAAAAAGACATAGAAGTAAATTTATAGAAAATTTAATTTCCTACAACTTTGGTCTCTTTAAAAAATTCGTAAAAACTAATTGTTGCAAAGTTACAATCATTTAAACAATTACAAAATTTTTTGAGTAAAATACTTGATAATTTTTACTGACTTTTTTAATGTCCAAGTTTTCCTTCAATTAAATGACGATTTTTATTTTTTTGTACATGAAAAATATGATGCTAAAAATATAAAAATCTTTGAATCAAACAAACAAAACAAAAAAAAGTAAATTTAATAAAAAAAAAAAAAGGAAATAATAATAATAAAAATATATTGTCAATTGAATTCAGTGAATCGTATAAAATAACGTGTCCCTATATTGAGTATTTGATAACATACACCTGACACACTACACTCTATTTCAATATAAATACATTCATCTGCTATTTTATCCAACAACATTGTGAATTTAAATTCGTAACAAGATACAAATTTTAAAAAAATACTAAAAAAAGTCATCCTCTAACAGTAAAAATATAAATTCATTTTTGTTATTACGTTATTTAATTTATCCAGAGTTATTATTAAATTTAATTAAATTCAACTGTATTAAATTTAAATCAATTCAATTTAATTGGATATTTTTTTTTGTTTTTGTTTTGTTTTATCCTCGTCTATTTAGTTTGTGTAATTAAAATAAACGTGATAGTACTGATAAATATAACCCGATGGATTTATTAAAATTATTAACACATCGTTTAATTTACGATCCCTTCGTTAACGATAAATTTTTATGTCAAAAATAAACAAACTAATTTTATTTTATTTATTCATGCGCTCATTCATTTATTTATTCATTTATCAATAAAATAAATCCACAGGCCAGATTATTTAAATTAAAAATTGATACCGTCAAATTCGCGAACAAGCTTTAAAGTCAACTCCAGAGTATCCGTGTCATTATGCCACTTGGCGGATGAATTATTGGGATCAATAGAGTGCGGGGTTGGTAAATACAGCCGGTACTTGGGGCTGCGGATGTCGAAAAATTCCGACTCAACAGTAAGTTCAACATTTTTAACAGACTCGCCGGGTAATTTAACTAAAACTGTGATCCATTCGCAAGAGGCTGACCCGGGAGTTTTGAATCCCATCTATAGACAGTTTTTTTTATTTTAAATTTTATTGCAATTTAAGTAATTTTCTGATTGTAGTCAAAAAAATTACCCCTAAAAAAATGTCTTCTGAAGTGACAGACTGCTTGAACTTAATTTCATATTCCGGAACTACTCTGGGATCTAAAAGTTCGGCTGATGAACTGGCTGTCGCTTCTGATGAATGCCAAATTTCGTCACCTTCTGATTTAAGTGGCGCATGCGGTCCAGTGAAATTTTTTGATGATGATGATGATGGCGATTCTTTCAATGGACCGATATCACCAGGCCCTTCATTTTATTATATATCGAAATGAGTGATAAATGATAAGTTTTTTTTATAATTAACAGGGCGCCAAATTTTTAAACTATTTTTTTTTAAAAAAAAGGCTGACGACTTGAAATAATTTTTAATTTTTTTTTTCGCGATAATCTTAACCCGGGAGTTAAAAACTTGAGTATGTTGAGAGTTAATCAGTTTTTGTTCTTTTCAATCCTGATAATAAGCCGAAGTTTCAATAGATTCGAATAGTTGGGGTAACAATCCCAAGGATTAATCGAGATTCAGAACCAATTACAATGATTTAGATTCAGTTTAAGACAATCGAAACTATTTAAGCTCAAAAGTTTATCAAATTAGTAAATCTACCGAAAGTGATTTACAAATTAACAGAAAAAAAAATATATATTTTTTTTATGAAAACTAGATCTAAAAATATTTTTTGCAAAAATTGAATTTTGAATTCAAATAAAAATTTTTTTTTCAAACCGACAAAGAGGTTACAGGATTTTTTTATTTTTTTACGACTTCCCGAGTTAATTAAAAATTATTTCATTAATTTTACCGATTGGCGACCACATAATTGTAATTAATTTACATAATTGAAGAAAATATACCCAATTTACGCGATCCTTGTTGTGAAATATCAGTATCTGAGTCAGAATCATCATTCGGTGGATTAATCAATTCTTGTAATGCTTTCAAATCATTAAAATTCATCATTCCGTCCATTTTTATTACTTATATACTTTATAAATTTATTTATAAATCCTTATCAATCACTAATTCCAACTAATATAAAGGTTACACAGATAAAAAACAACAAACTCCGGTAGTCATGGTTACAATTTTCCCGCTTATTTCTTTTTGAATTTAAAATAAATTATTTTAATGATTTTTATTATTATTTATCATTGAAATTATTAATATTATATACAAAAATGGCGGAAAAAATTTAATTGTTACTTTTTTTAGTAAATTTGAATTTTAAAAAAAAGCGCGGGAAAGTTAAAATTTCAAAATGCTGCCAATGGAAGGAAACGAAAAGTTCAAGCGCACCAACGGTAATTGGAGGGTAAAAAATAAATTTCTGTAAAATAAAAAAGTATTTTGGAGCACGATGGCAGAGTCGGGTGAAAAATTATCAAAAAAGTGAGTAATCGATTGATAAAAATTTAAATCGTGGACAATTTCAAACAAAAAATTATCTTTTAAATCTCGCAAAAATTATTCTCATAAATTATTAAGTCATAAACAAACTTAACCTCTCAGTTATTATATTTAAATGATGCCCCCCACGTTTTCGTTATCACAAATACTATAAAAATAATATTTATTTATGATAAAATAATTTAAATTTAAATTTTAGTTTACAGATTTAACAAATGGGGTTTCAGTGTCGGGAGTTTATTTTCTTTAATATTTAATCAAATGTGATAATTTTATTTTTAAAAATGCTACTTCATATAACCAAACATATGACTTATTTTTTCCCGGCATTGTCATGTTCGGCTGTGATTAAACCATATGGAAAATTACGTCACATTTCATTACATGCAGCCTCATTTAATCGGTACCAATTAATCAAAAAAAAAAATTTGACAGCCGAAAATTTTTAACGTCAATTCTAACTGTCTAATAATTTATTAATTACTAATTTTTTTTGTAATAATTACAGTAATTACTCAAATAATTGTAACTTTTAAATAATTTATTTTACAGAATTTTTTATGAGACCAAAATTGTAGGAAATCAAATTTCCGTTCCAAAAATATCCCATAATGTCTAATTATTTCTAATAGTTAATAAAATATCACCCATATTAATTAATAAATTTTTTAGTCTGCTAATTAATTAATGAATTTATTTATTTCTTGTAGTGAATTAAAAAGAAGACTAAAAGCTGAACAAAAGCTCAAAGAAAAAGCCGAAAAAGATGCCAAGGCCTTAGCGGAAGCCGACCCATCAAAAGAAAAGAAGGAAAAAATAAAAGAAGAAGAAATCAGTCCCAATGTAACCCATCGTTTCTATTAATTTAAATATTTAAATTAATTATTGATTTAACTAATTACCCATTAATTACCACAGGAATATTTTAAGTTACGTGTCAATGCAATTAACGAATTGAAGAATTCAAATGACAGCCCGTATCCTCACAAGTTCCATGTATCGTCTTCCCTTGAAAACTTCATCGGAAAATTTGCGGAAAAAGTAAAACCCGGTGAAATTTTTGACAAGGAAGTCCACAGTATTGCCGGGCGCATCCACTCGATACGCAGAGCCGGCGCAAAATTAATTTTCTATGATCTGAGAGCCGAGGGATTGAAGGTTCAGATGATGGCCAACGCCAAGTATTATGAGAGCGACGAGAGTTTCGTTACTGACAACGATAAACTTGGACGCGGTGACATCGTTGGAGTACTCGGAGTACCGACTAAATCTAAACTAGGAGAATTTTCAATTTTGCCGCGCAAAATTACACTTCTGAGTCCGTGTCTTCATATGCTGCCGCATTTGCACTACGGACTTAAAGACAAAGTAATTTATTTATTTAATTAATATTTAAATTTTGACTATTTGTTTACTTTTTTTTTATTGGTTTTAGGAGACGAGATTCCGTCAACGTTATTTAGATTTAATATTAAATGCGAGTGTACGCGAAAAGTTTCAAATTAGAGCCAAAATAATTGCGTACATACGTAAATTTTTTGACGAGATGGGATTTTTGGAAGTTGAAACCCCGATGATGAACATGATCGCGGGTGGTGCGACTGCTAAACCATTTGTCACGCATCACAACGATTTAAATATGGATCTTTTTATGCGCGTCGCGCCAGAATTGTATCTCAAGGTATTTTTTAAAATAATTTTCAATTTAATTGATGACAGCTATGAATTTTTATAACAATGGCTGTAACTCTGAAACTTTTGGTTTTAGACGATTTTTCATAAGGACCAAAGTTGTAGGAAATTAAATTTCCTATAAATTTGGTCTTATATGTTTTTATTGTATCTCCCATACTTTAGCCAGAATTTTAATCCCAAATAATCAGTAGAATAAAAATCAGTTTTTTGAAAGTATTTTCTTAAAAGTTAATTTCTGGGTAAATTATCAAAGATACGACAAAAATATATAAGTACAATTTTATAGAAAATTAAATTTTCTACAACTTTGGTCCTTATAAAAAATTTCATAGAATCCATAGTTTGGTAGATACAGTCATTTGAAGATTTTATTAAAACCTCAAGTTATGAAAATTAAACTTTCGATTAAAAAAAAATGAAATTTTTTATTGAAATAAAAAAGTAAATTGATGATTTAATTAATTAGATGTTAGTAGTCGGAGGATTTGATCGAGTCTATGAAATAGGCCGGCTATTTCGTAACGAAGGAATAGACATGACCCACAACCCCGAGTTCACATCATGCGAATTCTACATGGCGTACGCAGACTACAACGACCTGATGTCAATAACAGAGAGCCTGGTCTCAGGAATGGTCAAGAGCATCCACGGGAGCTACAAAATAGTTTACCACCCCGACGGACCGGAAGGCGAAGGAGTAGAAATAGATTTCACGCCTCCATTCAAACGCGTCCCGATGATAAAAACCCTCGAGGAGAAGCTCAACGTCAAGTTCCCCGAGCCGGACAAACTCAGCACCGATGAAGCGAACAAGTTCCTGAGCGAGCTGTGCGTCAAACACGCAGTCGAGTGTCCCGCGCCTAGAACTACCGCGCGGTTGCTGGACAAACTGGTCGGAGAATTCATAGAAGAGACTTGCATCCACCCGACATTCATCACAGATCATCCCCAAATAATGTCCCCTCTCGCCAAGTGGCATCGCTCCGCCAAGGGCCTCACCGAGAGGTTCGAGATGTTCGTCATGAAGAAAGAACTCTGCAACGCGTACACTGAATTAAATGACCCGATTGTCCAGCGGGAGAGATTTGAGCAGCAGGCAAAGGACAAGGATGCCGGTGACGATGAAGCTCAGATGATTGATGAAAATTTCTGCACTGCCTTGGAGTATGGGCTACCACCTACTGCCGGTTGGGGAATGGGTATCGATCGGTTGACGATGTTCTTAACTGACTCTAATAATATTAAGGTAATTCATTTATTTATATAATAATTTATTCATTAGTAGTGATGCAAGATGACTGTCATTTTGAGTTTCGGTCATAAGACGGTCCGCTGACGGTCTTGTGACCATGACGTGACGGTAAAAAATTATTCGTAATAATTATTAATGAATAATTAATTTTTTTAGGAGGTTTTATTATTCCCAGCAATGAAACCTGATGATAACCCAACCAAACACAAGGAAGATGGAGAATTAAAAACTGAACCTGACCAATAGAATGTCCTTTAATTTTTGTAACAGTTAAATAAACTCAACAGTTAATTACATACTGTTTATATTTATTATCAATATGTAGATTTTTTTAAACATTTCGATCCCTAGTATAAGTAACGCTTACATGTTTCACGGGACTAAGCTAGTAAGTGGCTATAAAATAAAAATTACAAAAGATTTAAATAAAAATTTTCTAGTTGTGCTGTCGACTTAAAATAAAGTTTATAAAATAAAATTTAATTTATAATTGTGCTATTTTTTATTCGTTAATTTGATTCTTATATTATTTTTACTTCGTTGAACTTTTTTTCGATAAATCTATTTTTTAAATTCACTTTTAAGATTTGGCAGTTTAAATATTGTCGATATCAACAAAAAATGATTAATTAACTAATTAATAAATTTACAGGTAAATTAATTGTTGCAGTGAATTGTAAAAATTCTATACGTTGGCAGTAAATGACAGTGATGTAAAAATGATATTTTTAAAAGATCTCAAAAAAATTTTTTAAATTTTCAAATCCGAGCTGACGATCCTGATATCAAGTTAGCAGACAATTAAAAATTTTCGGATTTTTTTCAACAATTTAATAAAAAAAAAAAAATGCACATGTAGAAAATTAAAAAAACTATAAGTGCAATTTTTTGAAAATATCTTTTTTTTACAATCAATCATTTTTAAAAAAATCCAAAAATTAATCGGCTAGTTTCAGTGTCGAGCTGGCAAATGTCCAGAAAAAATTAAACTGACAAAATATTTAAAAATAAATAACGCAGTAATCAAAAGTAAAATCAACTGTCCTCATTTTCATCTTTAACGAACTTGGTAACAGAGTTGTAATGAGCACCGAGTTCATACATGTGCCGATGGTAAGTCAAAGTTATTTTCTTACAGCTTTCAAACTCATCTCCAACAATATAAGGACTCCCAGTAGCCTGGACGACTTCGATAGGGCAGCTGAGAATTCGGGAGAGCACTTGGAGCTCGATGGCGCCTCCCCAGGCACTCGTCGACTCGACGTTGTCACAGTACTGCTGGTACTGTTCCTCCGTCAGAGCATCGTCCGAGTCCGGATTGGTCAGGAAGGGCAGGAAGTCATTTACATTTCCGCGCAAGTACTCGGCAGTTTTCTGTCTCAGGTCTTCCAGTCTCATGGGCACCCCGATGACCTTCAGCTGATGCGACACCGCGTTGTAGAGACAATGCCCATCACTGGGTATCTCATAGATCATCAGGTCTCGTTCCACAAGAATTTTTTTGATCGTCTGGATCTCAAGGTTCCGTTTCCCGAAGACGTTGAGCGCTTCCGCTTCTATTAATCTCTGATTACGTTCCCGCTCCGCCAGAGCTTTCTTGTCCCTCCGTTTTTGTGCTTTTGATATTTTCTGCGGGTTCGCTTCTGCTTTATTGTCGTCATTATCATTGTCATTGACGTTTGTGTCGTCATCAGTTGGCAGTATTATTGTTTCCTTTGTCGGTAAACCAGTTAAAGTTATTTGTGACAATTTGTAATTATTTAATTCTTCATCATGACGTTTGTCTAGATCTGATTCTAATTGTGCAATACGTTCTGTTATCTCACGTTTTTTTTTCTTGTCACCTTTACAGACTGATTTTTTTAATACTTGAATTTGTGCTTTAAAAAAATTAATTATTATTATAATTATTAATTATTATTATTGTTAATTATTGATTTAATCAATAAAAATAAATACCTTGTAATTCTTTACGTTCTTTCTTGTGTTTTTGTAATAAATAATCTTCACTATTATCATCATCGGACATTATTTATTATTATTAATTATTAATTAGTTTACAATAAAAATAATTATTTTATTTATAATTATTTGTTATTGTCGTAAATATTAAATAATAATGAATTTATACACTCTCACGCTTGCAATAACCTCTTAAATATATTTTCAAAAATTGCCGCCAGAGGCGCGGACGAAACAAAATGGCTGCCGTGTGGCGGCAACGAAATTTTTTCGGAAAATAAATGACTATCGTAGTAATTAAATTTTTGTTTGAGAAATTTTTTTAAATATCGCGGTTATTAAAATTTAAGTAACGTGGGTTGTAACTTTTTATGATACCGAATTTTCCTACCAGCCATAATTTAATTTTTTTTTTTCTAATTTAATTATTTTAAACAATTTAATTTAAAATTTAATGAGTTTAAAATATATTTTTCAAATTTACAAATCAATAGATTTGCTGTAAAATAAAAATTAAAAATTAATTAAGACTCACCATCCTGCTCTCCAACATCTAGATGTCCAACTTTAAATAATTTTGAAGCTAGGAGTATCAGCTACTTGAATCCAATTTCAAAATCACTCACTCAATTAACTAACACACGACACTTAACACTTAACACTTAATCAAACACACGACACTTAACACTTAATCACTATCATCACTTATTAATTAATTAATTAATTTATATAACTATAATTATTATTTAAAATCTCCGCGACTACACAAAACGACCCGATCCCATGAAAAAACAGCACCAACTGACCACCATCGCGTCACTGATCAGTCAATTTAAAGTTTTGTCAAATCGATTTTAAAATCGAATCGAAAATTCAAAAATTTTTAGACGCGGGACAACTTCAGTATCATCAACTTCAATCCATTTTCAAAATCACTCACTAAATTAATTAACACACGTCATTTAACAATTAATCACTTTCATTACTGTCATCTCTTATTAATGAATTAATTAATCTACGTAATTATAATTATTATTCGAAAACCTACACCGCGACCGCACAAACCGACCCAGACCCCACGAAAATAAAATTCCAACTGACTATCATGGCGTCACTGATCAGCGAATCAAAAATTTTTCCCAATCGATTTTAAAATCGAATCGAAAATTCAAAAATTTTTAGACGCGGGACAACTTCAGTATCATCAACTTCAATCCGTTTTCAAAATTACTCACTAAATTAATTCACACACGCTACTTAACACTTAATCACTATCGTTACTTATTAATTAATCAATTAATTAATTCATTTATATAATTATTATTATTATTTAAAAACTCCGCGACTGCATAAAACGATCCGGATCCAATGAAAAAAAATCAGCAACTGACCACCTTCGCGTCACTGATCAGCAATAAAAAATTTTATCAAATCGATTCAAAAATCGAATCGTAAAATTCAAAAATTATCAAGCGCGCGCTCTGCCATCGAGTTTTAAAATCACTCTGCGCACAATCTACTGCACAGAAAATTCTCATTTTTTACTAGCATGTAAATTAAAGGTTATAAAATAATTTAAAGGCCCTTTAATTATAAATATAAATGATATAAATATATAAAATAGTGTTTTCATCCTATATATTCATTAATCATAAATAAATAGATGAGTAAAATAATTAATTAATAAACAAAAATCATGGGGTCTTTTATAAAAATGCGTTCCGGATTTAATGTCCTCAGTAATTTATTAAAGCCCAGGTAATTTAAATTATTTATTACAACAATAATCTATAATTATTAATTATCATTATCATTATTAATTATAATGAATTTTTAAAAAAAGGCTCGAGGTAATGACAACAGTTCCATATCGTGAGCGATACAGTAAATTAAATCCAAAGCCAAGGAAACGTCTCCCGCCGTGGCTGCCAAAGCAAACTCGAACAGTAATTACCTAATTAAATAATTAGTCAATTGAATAAACAATAAATAATTAAGACAACGTGATTTATTTAAATATTTTAGTTGTACAGAGATGACGTGACGTCAGAAAACCAATCGTTTGTCAAAGAAATACTAGAAACTAAGTACGGAACTCCAGATCCATTAAGCAAATGCTACTCGCCTTTGAAAGTCGCTCCTATTGAACCAGCCGCTGAATGGTTTCCTGGGTCTAAAAGAACTGGAACTATCGCTCGCAAAATAGGAATTTATCCCATGTGGTTGAAAAATGGCAAGAAAGTTCTCACAACTTTATTACATGTATTTATTTTTCTCTGAATATTCCCTCTATCTAATGACTGGATCATCTAATTAATTAATTAATAAAATTGCAGATTTGTGATAACCACGTAATCAAATATATTCCCCCAGAAGAATGGGAACCGGGTTTCAGGACCAGACATATTATTCCTAAAAAAAAAAATGGATGTTTGGTCGTCGGCGCCGAGAGCTCTGACCCGCAATATGTAATTTTAATTTATAGTTTATCTATTAATTAATTAATTAAAGAAAATAAACTTGATGTTCATTATTTCAGTTCACTAAACAATACTGCGGATTGTTCACCCAAGCTGGCGTGATGCCTAAAAGATTGCTGACGCGTTTCACTGTCAGTCCAAATGCGGCATTGCAGCCTGGAACTCCATTGCTGGCAACTCATTACAGAGCTGGTGACGTCGTTGACATTAGAGGGAAAACGTGAGATGCAAAATAATAAAATTCATTTATGAGTTGATGTCTAGAAATTTTAATTTTACTTTAAAAATAGAATGGATCGTGGATTTCAAGGGGTTATGAAACGTTGGGGTTTCCATGGTATGCCGGCGACTCACGGTGTCACCAAAACCCATCGACGACCTGGTAACATTGGATCCGGTGGTCAGAAAGCTCGAGTTATGCCTGGTACTAAACTACCTGGACACATGGGCAATAGATACCGTATATTCCGTGGTATCAGAGTAAGTTTTTGCTGGCTATTACTGAATAATAAATTTTTACTAATTAATGATCAATGATTACAGATTCTGCGGGTTAATTACAAGTACAACGTGATATGGGTACTAGGGCAAGCATGTCCAGGAGAAACAAACTGTCTGGTCCACGTCTACGATACGGTGCTGCCTACGAGATGGTCCAAGACACCTCCACACTTTCCTACTTACATCCCCAAGGAAGGCGAAACTCTCCCCGAAGAAGTATGGGCTGAAGACGTCCACCAGTTCGACTCGCCCACACTTGAGTTCGAGCCAGAAAAATAAAATCTTTTATACAGTTTATAGTTTTAATAAAAATTTATGTATTTAAAAGAAGTACAACCCATTAATTATTACCCAGGTAATTAATAATTAACCTGTAGTTGATACAGGATGGAAAATTAGAGTAAAAAATTTAATTTTCAATTTCAGGCTCAACTTTTTTTCGAGTCGCGGCAATTTTTAATAAATTGAGGGAATTAACTAAATAAGCAGTCATTCGCTCCGCATTTAATCCGCAATTTTTTTGCAGTGTAAAGAAATTGTCAGATGTCTGTTACTTTCAGTATCAATTTTTCCAGTACCGGAACACTTCAGTTTAAAATTATATACATAATTATTATAATTAATAGTATGACATAATAAAAATAAATAAAGTAATGCATTATTATTATTGACAAAAAAATTACTTTAAATGCTAATTTTATTGTGGCTCCATACAGAATGTCTGTAACGCTACTTAATGTAGTAAATTTATTTAAATTAATTGTCAGTTAATAAACTTGTTTTTATTATCATTATTATTATTATTAATATTACTTCAGTAATCAATCACTATAAATTTTAAACCGCCTAAAATATACATAAATTTATTTATTTTTAATAAATTCAATGAGAATGAGTATGAACCAAGACTCACTTTCAGTAATTAATAATAATTAATAATAATAATAATCAATATAATTATAAAGAGCAACGATTATAAGCACAAAACATATTTATTATTATTATTTTTCTTTCTTAATATCTGTAACTCGTCATAAAAAAACTTTTTACGTCATTAGTCATTACACAATTATTTTAATTATTCTTCAATTAATTAATAATAATAATTATTAAATCTATACATTTCCGATGTCAAAGATAAAAAATAAAGAAAAGTGATTATTTTTTAAATGGAAGATAACGGAGAATGTAAAAAAAAAAAAATTATTGTAATTGTAATTATAAATAATAATTATTTAAGCTTTATCGCAGCTCGTTCATGCTTTGCCAAATGTGACTGAAAGATTACTTCGGATGGTCTTTTATTAATTAACGTATTGATTTTGTCTTGAGATCCAGGCCGTGGTTTAGTCTTTCATGGCATTTGGAGGCCACATTGCGAATCTTGGTTCTGGTGCCGTCGCTCTCGGTGATAAGCGTGCTGATGGCCAAGCGCTTTTATCATCGAAGTAAAATTATTATTGGATTATTTTGAGTTAGAGTTAAATTTAGATTTAGATGATGATGATAATAGTGATGGTGTCTTTTTGACTGCGGCACGGATAAATAATTCGTTATTGTTTTTACGTCTCAGAACTTGAACCCTTCGTTCGGAATAGTCGCCGTTGGGTCGAAGTCGAATGATCCTTCACCGACTTGCGGTGCCAGGTTTGTGTCATCCGCCTGAGGAAATTTTTTTTCATTAATTACCAGATACTAGATAGTTTAAATTTTTTTAAGGTGATCTCAGACAGCGACAGGAAGTGGTGTCTGAGAATGATCTTAAGGACTTACCTCGTCTGAGAAGTATTGCTCAATAATATCATAAGCTAATTTATAAATTTCTACATTCTCATGAGCTTGCAGCGCTTCTATTTTATCCAAACCTATTTAAATAAATAAATTTTATTAATAAATAAAAGAACGCAAAAGTTATCGGTGATTAAAAATGAAATAAAAAATATACCAGAGCACTCTTCGATCATATTAGCGAGCTGTTCAACTTCGGGACCGGCGAGCTTGAGCATATTGTTAATACCATCCAGCACAACTTGAATAACCTGAGTGTCTTTACACGAGAGTAAATCACAGAAGGGTGCGATGACTCCTTCGTGAATTAACCGCGCGACTTGGTCCCTGTTTCCACTTATCGTGAAGTTGCTGATCGCCCAGGCGGCTTCCTTTTGCGTTTGGAAGTCGGACTTCGAGAGGTTGCGAATAATGAGGGGCAGAAGACCCGCCTCGATCACCGCCTCAACCTGGGACTGATTTCCCGCGGTGATGTTTGACAAAAACCACACGGCTTCTTTGCATATTTTGTCCTTGGAGTGAGTCAGCAGGTTGTGGAAATGCGATAGCGCACCGCAGTTTAATACAGTCTGTGTCTGCTCGTCAGTTCCTGTCACAATATTACCCACCGCGCGGAGTGCCGCTGTCTGTAATTTAACTTCTTTGTGCGAAAGAAGCGGTATCAGTCGCGGTACAACTCCGCTATTTATCACCATCTGGATTTGTTCATTCCCACCGTCTGTTAAATAACTTAATGCCCAAACGGTATCAACAAGAATCTGTAATTAAATATCACATAAATTGAAATCTTTATAAGCTTCCTTCTTTTTTAATTTTTATAGCGGGAAATTTAAAAAATAAATAATAAAATTATAATTACATTGACGTCTGTATGAAGAATGAGAGCGTTGAGTGCTGGTAGAATTTCTTGTATAGTTTGTACTGGTGGCGGTGGGTCTTTATTTCGACATAAATTGACAATTACCCATGTAACGTTACGTAAAAATGTTATTGGTATTTCTGGTTTGATAAATGTCAATAGTGGTTGTACTACTCCAAGTTTGATAACGTAATCTCGAGGTATTGGTCCATCACCAATGATATTTCCTGTTAAAAATAATATGCCGCGATAATAACTCAGTCTCGAGTATATTTACTTCATAAAAGAGTTTATTAAATTTGATGGGTTACCTAGAGCCCACACGGCTTGTTCACAAACATTTTGTTGACTTGAACGTAGTAACTGTAAAAATAGTGGTACTGCACCAGCCTGCATTACTGCTTGTGTCTGAGCAGAGGTCCCGCTTGCGATGTTTGTTAAAGCCCATGCTGCTTCAAATTGCAACGACGGACTGTAAATAATTTTTCAAAAATGAATCATTTTCCCTCGGTACTTGCAACAGATAAGTCGCCTCTTCATTATCACTGAGTCAGATCCCCGATTTTAAATATTTAAAATAATAAAATACATACTTTTCATGTTGCTCAAGACAACGTACTAGTATCGGTAAGATTCCACTTTCAATTAATGGATCAATTGGAGGATTACGATCAGATGAAAGTAATTTTCTGGCGGATTGCACAGCAGCCAACTGCTCAGCAGGATCTGAACTCGCCGCTTTTTGTACCAATTCCATTAAGTTTATTTTCGATAATGTCTTTTCAATGTCGTCTTCATCTAAAAATTTTTTAAATTCATTTTTAAATTACCATAAACATTTTACCGCTCATTTATTTCGCAGCTCAATTACCAGCACTACTAATTATTTAAAATTCGCGCTCAAATGTTCCAAGTCTCATTAATAAAAAAAAATTCCACTAATATTAAATTTATTTATTTAAAAATAAATAAAATACCTGACGGATGCTTTTACTGATTTTTATCACGTGCTATTGTCATTCATATAAAATTACGTGATTAAAATAAACCATTGCAAGAAATTAATTGATCAATTACATAACTAATCAATTAATTAATAAATATAATTACCAGTAGATTCAGTAGCTGGGACATTTCTACGTTTCTGTAAAGTTTCCTCGCGTTTATTTTTTCTCAACTCAACAGTAACTTCATTCCTCCTTCTCCTCATTTCCTAAAATTCAAAAAAAAAAAATGATTAATTATCATTAAAAATTAATTAATCTACCATTAAAATAATAATTAATTAATCATCCAATCAGCACGTGGTTTAATTACAGCCTCAGTAGGCTACAAAATATCACCATTAAATATTTATGATTAATTATTAAAAATAATTTAAAAATATATATATATGTATACATATATATATGTAATTATTTTATCACAATTTAAATGCCGAACATTCTAGTTCCCACGCCTAATTTTTCATCCATAAAAATTCAATTCCATGAAAAAAAAAAATTTCTGAGACGAAACTAAAAAGGTCTAGGATGATAATTATAAAAAATAATGAAAATATAAATTAAAAATATGTAATAAATAATAATTAATGTTAACTTACGTCCTGGTCTTTGCCTTTGTTCTTGAACACCATCATCCGATTCTTGTTTTGCATTTCAGCGGCCATTTTTTAACACTAACCAAAATTAACTTTTTGTTAACAATTACAAACTTAAAAAATGTTTGCTCAAATAAAATAATAAATGCCGGTTCCTAAAAATAATTATTCTGGGCTAATTAATTTATAAATTTGTTATTTATTTATAAATAAATTTAACTAAATAAATATTTATTAATAAAAGAGTAACCCAACGTTTATTACGTTGAAATTTCACTTGAGCAACTGCATTACGTCGCGTGGTCGTAATGTGAATAGTGTCTCTTTTATATATATTATATATTATATATATATAAAGTAGCCTATACTATACACTACTACGTTATACTTGATACTTATATATTTTATCAATATTCTTATCAAATGAGAACATAAAACATGATATAGATTTAAATTTTAAATTAGAATTTTTTTAAAAAATTTATTTTACCGGGTAATTTTAAATTAATTATTTTTCTATGGTATTTATACTTAAATGTCACTTTTGTTAAAAACGTGGACGAGGATAAGTATTTTTTTTAAAGAAAAAAAATGCTGGTTGCTGGTTGGAAAAAAAATCGCAATCTTGAGCTCAAGACTGTTCAGAATTCGCAGAAACAGAAAATCCTGGCGACGTGATGATGATTTCGTGCCCGGTGGAAATGGATCTTGAGCTTTAGTTGTGTGCTTTTGACTAATGGGAAAACAAGACGCGGGATTGTGATGAAATACTGGGAGCTTATTGGTGTAAAACAGGAAGTTGTCACGTGGGTTATTTTCTGCGTGGGACGACGAGCGTGGAAATTAAATAAAAGAAACTGATTGGCCGGTTGTAGATTTAAGTCGTCGTGGAAATGGTACTTGAATGGTAAATTAGGAATCGATACTTATACAATTTTGAAATTTTGCGCCAAGTTGGCGCCACTACGCGTCGCTGTAGTCGACGCGCAAGTTTAAGCTAGAGTGGGGGAAGGAGAATGAATCGCAAAATCGATTGCTTTATAATCAACTGACGGTTCGATAGCGAC
Organism: Microplitis manilae; assembly: GCA_030273425.1. Taxonomy (NCBI): domain Eukaryota; kingdom Metazoa; phylum Arthropoda; class Insecta; order Hymenoptera; family Braconidae; genus Microplitis; species Microplitis manilae. The sequence goes on from CP092726.1 coordinate 23,681,324, forward strand.
AGTCAGTATCATCGAAAATGGCAGTAGTAGTCCAAATCCTTCTTTACGTTTAAATTGAAGCCCAGTATTGCAGTTGTGTAAAATTGTGCAGTGATTTTAAAATTTATCTTTTATTAATTTAAATTGTGCAAAGTGTTTGTAAAATGTAAATTGTGTAATGTGTCTGTGGTGTCGTGAAGTGTTGAGTGTTCAGTTCTAGTGTAAAATGTTGCTGATGGCTGATGCTGATATCTTCCTGATTCCTGATCAAAATCATCTGGCATCGTCTGGTGGGGAAATAGCAGTTAAGTGAAGTTTTTTAGCTGCAATACACTTGGAGCAATTTAAATTAAATCTCCAAGTGTATTAGGACACCCTTCTGCATATTATTTTCCCGCCAAGGTTTGTTCAAACACCCAAGTGTTTTTTTTTAATATTTCAAATATTTTTCTATCATATGCCGCCATTTTATTTTAGCATACGAATTTTAATTTGCCTCAAATTTTTAATAATTTATTTTCAAACATTTAAATTTACCGCGCAAATAATAATAATTAATAAAGTGTATTACACACCAAGGGAGGGAAATAGGGTATTCCCACCCGAGTATATAATTGAGCCAAAGGTGCGACTATTTTTCACTAGATCTCTATCTGAAACTTTAAATTCTTGCGCTAATTTTTATCGTCCGTTTTCCATAAGAGAAAAGTATGACTTTTTTCCCGCTAAACAGGATAGGAATTTAAACACAAGAAATTATGCTATTGAAAAGTGTCAATCTTACATATTTTTAGTTAAAGAATTTGAAAATTTTATTCAAAATCAATTTTATTCAGTTTATTGATCATCCATCAATATCTTAAACTTTTAATTTTTTATAAAAATAAACACAATTATTTGTGTACAATATAAAAATCTTTATTTATTACATGGTTTTATTAAAAAAACAAATTAGTTTTATGAAAAAAATGATTATCATAAATTTAATTAATTTATGAAATGATAAGTAAATTAGCTGCTGAATGTGTTCATGCAGGTTCTGTAAGCGTTCTCGTACTTAGGAGGTAATCCACCGTTGCACCCATTTCCGCCAAGGTAATGAATGCGCACAAAGTCATCGCAGTTTACTACACCGTCTCCATTACAATCCTATGGTGCATTCAATAAAATATTTAATATAAATTACACAAATAAACTGAAAATAAAAATAAAATAAATAAATTACCTGAGCAAAACGGTCCATGTAACCTTGGACGGCGTTAGCGGCACAGAAGGGATCATTTACACAGCGAGTCCATGCTGTTGATAAATTTAATAATGATAATTAAATATAGTTAAATATACATGGTATGTAATTGGAATTAAAATTACCGCCATCAGCATTCGGTGATTCATTATTGAGCGTTGGCTTTCCACCGTCAGCCCAGTAGGCCCAAGTGATACGAAATGGACCGCAGACATCGCCAAGACATCCGGTGCTGGTATCGCATTCAGAGGCGGCTTCACACATGCATCCCAAGCATGTTTTTGGAATCTGCTGCGCCAAAGCTGATTTGCCTTCTGGTGCTTCTTGTGCTGAAGAATAATAAATAAATAAATTTTATTACTCGCGTGCTTGGAATAAAATAATTATTTTTATTATTAAACAAACGATTTAATTATTTAGATGAGAAAGAGAACGTGACTGTGATAAATAATTGAGGTTTAGGATTTTTTTAAAAATCACTCCGCATACCGAGTGAATAGGGAGTTTTTTTACAGCAGAGTGATCTAGATTTTACTGAAATTTGCATCCATTCCGATTCGGAGTTTTAATATTAAAATAAACCCTTACTCCGAAGCGCAAAAAAAAATAAACTACAGCAGAACGAAACAGAAAATATGATTTTAAAATCCTTGGAGATCGCGATGTTGTATTGATGAAATCGCATTGAAGCTCTCGCGAAACCAGATTCCCTTGAACTTGCATTTTATTTAACAAACTGGAATTCAAAAAGTTGCGGTAGAGGAACTCGCGAAACCGGATTCCCATTTATTTTATCTGATACTTTATTTATTTATTTTCGGGACTTTAATACTTTGAATGCAGCATATCTATATATAAATAAATGAATGTAAATTATGTATATGTATATAGATTGCAATATAAAAAAGTTTGATAATGGAATGATGACGTAGTTTTACGCCCACGCGGATGTTTGTCCTTCGACGACCACGCAAACGAAATCGGGCCTTAAAATTAGAGTTGATAAATATTTGTTATGGTGAATAATAAAGGAATTGGTGGATGATGAATATGAATTATGAATAGTGGGCTAAAAACATGTTGATAATTTAGATGGGGGTTTAGATATTTAAATTTATTTGAAAGCTGATTGATGACTATAACTGATGATTGAGTAAATTATTATATATTATATGGGGAAGATGCGAGGTCGTTTTCTATTGTACCCGGCACTAGATTATTTAATTTTAATTTAAATAATAAAAAAATAGGTCATACATTTATCTATTATCTAGTTTGTTTGAATTATTTTTATTGGGCGTCAGCTTATTTGTTTATTCAGGATTTTTTTTTTTAATTTGGAAAATTAAAAATTCAAATATGGGATAGTGAAATTTTGAGTTAAAAAAAATTATTAAAGGAAATTCAAATTTGTTTTTTCAACTTCTAAATAGATTTAAATTATTAGAAAAATTAAATCTGTCTGTAAAATTCAAGATTAAGGTCACTGTAAATCAAAATTAATTTTTGTAATTATCAAAGTACCGTAAAAAAATCATCAGTAAAATTAATGAGTAATTTAACAAAAAAGAAATAATTTAAGAAAACAATTAAATCTGTCATTAAAAATCTAATTATTTGAAAAAAAATTTAAGTTTGCATCGAAATTTTGGTTTCAAAAATTTTTGAGTAAAAAAAAATTCAATTGTAATTTTTGAAAACTCAAAAATAGTTTTTTAAAGGAAATGTTTACTAAAAAAAAATTTTAAATGATAATAATAATTTTGAAAATGACTTACCATAAACACAAGCAACGACAAACAATAAAACAAAAATTTTCATTGTTATTGAAGTATTTAAAAACATAAAAATTAATTAAGTAAATAAACAGACAGAAAGATCAACGAGAATAACAGTAAACTGGATACCGATTCGCTAGATCGTGTCTTTATATACCAGGCTTCAATGTCGCGAGTCGTCATCCCGCGAATTCGAGTGGGGAATCCAAGAACGTCCATTGCATCCACCGACCAGCAATTACATGTACTCACTAGATTTCAATTAATTCAAAAAAAATTATATTAAATAACTCAAATAACTATTTCATAAATAACATAAATTTTTTCGCCAACAAAAAACTCAAACTCTTTTTTTAGCGGCTGTTTTTTTCCTTTTTAATCGAAAAGGAAAAAATGAGTGAATAAAAAATCTTGTCATTTCATTGTTTCTATTCATAGTAATATGTTACATTATAATTGAACTTGAAGACTCTTAATGATAACGATCAGTAAAATCCCAATGATATAATAGAATTATCAGAATAAAAAATAAATAAAGAATTTAATTTTTATAAATTACATCCGCGATATATTTTTTTAGGTAAAAAGAATTTTATTTACTTGTAATTTATAATATTTTTTAAATTCTTTAATAAAAATGTGGCCTTTTAAATAAATAAATAATGAGTCATTAAAAATATCATTCAAATTATTTCAATTACTCAATCTATATTATATCGATTGCAATTTTTTTAGACAAAGAAATTTAAAAATGAATCAAGTGACCAAATAAAATGAAAATGCTTCAGATTTATTTGTCTAAAGTTTAAATTTTTTTTTCAATGACTCAATTTAATGAAAGATAATTGTTTAGACTTTTTCACAGTACTTGCAATTAATTAATTATTAGTAACGAGAACTAATTGCTCAATATATATATTTTATATACATATATAAAGTTAAATATAATAGACTGATAATAAAAGTGATGACGTATTTTTTTAACGAGTTAGAGAATAAAAATTGCGGTTATTTATTGAAATTGTTCCAGTAGAAAAAAATGATATGAGAGTAAAATATTTTTATTTTGGATAAACCGGCTTTTAGGAAATATACAAGTTTTAAATTTCCGATGCAGATGAGTTGGTTTTTTTTTTAAATTCATCTTAAATGAGAAAGAAATTTTTTTTAAAGAATAAAAGTTTCTTTAACGATAGTTATATTTCATACAAATATATGGGATGTATACACGATATATGGGCAGTAAAAAGGGAATTTAACTTTCTAAAGTTCGGAGTTCGATAAAAAATTAAGTGAGATTAAAAAGATCATGAGTTTAAATTTTATAGTTGTAAGATAACTGTTTTTTTTCTTTTCTTCATGGAAAATATTGAGATTAGAAATAATTGAGATAAAAAGTTGAAAAAATTTATTTTTCAATGGTCACCTTTGCCTTATAAATTTTTTCTGTCCGAACTATCAGAAAAAAATTTTAATATTTTTAAAATAAATTCTGTAGTGTTAGTGGCTGCAATCAGTTAATTATTCGTGGGAAAAATTTTATAAATATCAAATTTAATGGATATTTTGTCCTCTATACTTTCATTCCTGATAAAGGTTACTGTCAAGTCAATACTTTATAAGATAAATCGATTTCTCAAACAAATATTTTAAAAAATCTAATTTTCTTCTGAAAATTCAAATGAAACTTCCAAACTATCGATCCTATGACATTTTTTGCCAGGAGCAAAATTGTAGGAAATTAAATTCTCTACAATTTTTGTATCTTTGAAAAATTCTCCAAAACTCATCGTTTCCAAGTTATAGTTCTCGTTTACCTAAACGACTATCTAATTTTTTTCTGAGACTCAAAATTACTAAATCGTAATTAATTTAATAAATTAATCGATAATTATCATAACGTCAATACTATAAACAATTCGAAAAATAATTACCGACAAAAATTACTCTCAATAAAATCTAAAAAATGATTTTTCATTTCGATTAAACATTTAAGACTCCGCAAATTAAATTACTAATTAATTAAAAAATAAATTACTTACAATTAAATTAAATACACAGACAAAACTCAAGAATTATTCAAAAACGAATTACTTTATTTAAATTCCAAAATAATAGACGATTAAATAAAATTTAAATTTTATTGAAAGCTGCGATGTCAACCGACTGAACATGATCCTCGAAGTCCTGAATCATCTCGGTCAGCAAATCGACTGACACTTTGTCATCCTCGACTACACACATAATCTGTAGTTTGTTGATTCCATGGCAAACTGGCACCAGTTTAGCTGAAAAGAACACCACCCATTAGGCCACGAAATAAATTCGAAAAATAAAATTTAAATATCAAGACTTACAAGCTCCCCAAACAAGACCATCCATCTCAATAGAACGAACTTTGTCTTCTATTTCCTTCATGTTGGTCTCATCGTCCCAGGGTTTGACATCAAGGACAATACTGGACTTGGCAATGAGTGCCGGCTTCTTGGACTTCTTTTCAGCGTAAGCTTTGAGTCTCTCCTCTTTAATTTTCGCAGCCTCAGCGTCTTCTTCTTCGTCTGATCCAAACAAATCGAGGTCGTCATCATCATCAGCCTTGGCAGCAGCTGGTGCTGATGCTGATGCGCCGACGCCCAAACTTGCTGGTATTTTTTTAGCACCAGGTAATTTTGACAGCTCATGAGACTTGATGTGAGTGTACCACCTCAGGACATGGGGATTTGATGCAGTCGGTGCTTGTCCAAGTGCTTCAAGTACTGCGACATCAGCTTGAGATGCCTGCCAACTGCAATTTACAAAATATATCAGCAAAAAAAAATATATATGAAAGAGAGTAAAAGAAATAACCCAAGATCTAGAATCTTGAATTCTTGGATCAGTTCCAGGACCAAGAATTTGTAGAAAAAAATAAAAAAAAATGAAAATTATTTATTTATAAATTTAAAAAATGCCGACACGTGCTGAATAATTATAATTATATTTAATTACCCTTCAACGTAACTGCGCTCTGATAAGAAAGTATCAAGATCCTTAAGACCTTTTGGAGTTTTCAAATCACCGATAGCCATTTTTAAAATTATTTAAATATTAGAATATTATTTTTTAATAAGATAAAGGCAAGACAACCTCAAAAGTATGATACGTTGCCGGAAGAAAGAGAAATTTCAGCAAAATTATAGAAAGAGAACGAAGGAATGGACCGACTGCAATGGTGACGTTTATTCCGGGAGTTGGAAACTTTTAAAACGTGCTCTGGTGTTTTTTTGTGTAACTATTTTTGAATTTACCAACAGTAAGTACTGTCATTTATTATTATAATCATGAAAATTTGAATTTTGGTGTTGGTTTAGAGGTTAAGTTTAAAATTATAAATTTAAATTAATTAATAATTGTCGTGTAATTTTTTAAAATTTAAATATTTAAATAATGAGTAACAAAAAACAAAAAAATGTGTCTGCTAAAAAATCAATGCGCAATGTTTTAGCGCAGCCATATGAATTTATTTGGTAATTAAATTTAATTGTTAATTAATTTATTATTTTAAAATATTTTCGAATAATTAATTCATTATTTACATAATTACAGGCCAATTTTAAAAGACACTGATGATATTAATGAATTAAATGACACTTTGGAAGAGTAAGTAATTAAAAGATAATTAACTAAATTAATTGTTAATTAAAATTAATTTTTTTAGATTGTTACCCAAGAAAAAGACTGGTAGGAAATTGAGCTGGACACAGTTACGTAAACTGAGCAAAGAAGAACGCAAGGATTTAAAAAATAAAGCTGGGGATGAGCTGGATGTCAATGCGTGAGTTTTAATTGATGAAATTATTTATTGATTGAGATGTTAATTGGTGGTAATTATTTGTTTTTAGTGATAAAATAATTGTAGGAGTTAACGCAGTGACACGTGCAGTTGAGAAAAAAAATATTTCCTGCATTCTGTTGGAGGCAGATGTCGATCCCATGATGATGATCAAACATATCGTGGTGATGGGACAGAATAATGACATCCCAGTTGTTCTGCTGCCTGGATTAAAAAAAATAACTTTGGGAAAAATAGGGTTTGCTAGTCTTGTACTAGGTCTCAAAGTAATTTTCTCATTTTACTTTAAAAAATTTTTTTTATTCAGTATCTTTAGTAAATTAAAATTTTCTGATTTATTTCTAATAAAAATTACAATAAATTTTGTACAGAAGTCTGAAGCAGAAGAAAATTCTCATTTTTATAAATTATATGAGAAAATATCAAATTTATCAAAATCATTCCCGAGGCCTAAAGATCCTGAGGAATTATTCAAAGAAGATTTACTCAATCAGACTCAGCCGGACTCAATCATTCAAGACTTGCCATCAGAATTAAAGGATTCGAATGATAAAAAGTCGTCTAAACCTTTCGTTCTGTCCTCTAGTGTCTACAAATATCGCGGCTCTGTCTCAGAAAGAGTTTTCATTCCCCCAGAATTTAAAGTTGAAGCTGAGGACTTTATTTCGCTCGCTGACATCAGTGACCTGAAAGAGCCCAAGCTCCAGGTGTCAGGAAATCGCTACATGGACATCGATCAGAATAAAATTCAAGACAAAAATCAAGAAGAAGAAGAACCAGAAGAAGAACCGATGGATCAAGAAGAAATAAAACCAATAAATAAATTAAATAAAAAACTAGAATTATCAATTTACCAACCGCTCAAAGTAAAACAAATTCAAAAGAATCCAAAACGTTTGAAGGCAACGAAAATTCCCAAGTCGAAGACGAAAGTTCCGATTAAAAAGAAAAATAAATAGATAATTTATTTAAATTTATTTATTAGATTTTAATTGGAAGATTCTATAAAATATTTACAATTTGGTGTTACACGTTATCACAAGTACGCGAAATATCAATTAATTAATTAATTACTTAAATGAACATACGTATGTACCAGTCTTATATACATTTATTGGTAATTGATATGGATGGGATGTGAGGGAGATGCAGATGCCTCAGATCGGCAAAGTCGGCTTGACAGAAGACTTGAACATCCTGCCGAAGAACATGAGTCCGGTAGTGCCCCCGGGGATGTGACTCACGAGGAATGACAAGAGCGCTATTATCTGGAGGACTGCGCACAAGACCGTCAGAGGTGTCGACTGAAGGTGCAGAGCGAAGTACAGAGTCCCTGATAATGTCAGCAAGTAGGACAGTGTGAAGCAACGCTTCTCTTTTGTGAACAGAGACTTCAAGTAGCTGATAGGTCCCCAGAGGAAACAGAAACTGCAAATAGATTTTGGTGAGGTTCAATTTGGTGGTTTACTGATTCATTGATATTTTTAAATTTAATTTGAAATCATTTTTTTTTATTATGAGTTGAAAGTTTTTAAAAGTTGTTTTTTTTTTTAAATTTAAAATTGAAGTGATTGAAAAATTTCCTCTAGCGAATTTTGAACTAGAACTGGTACAAATTTTTTAAAAACGAAATAAATTTAGAATGATTTCAAACTATAAATTAAAATTAATTTTAAGATTAGAATTATTAAAAAAAAAAAAAAATGAATTATATTTTTAATAAATAATTGAAATCTTAAATGAGTTGGTAGTAAATTAATTACCTCATTAAAAAAAATACACTTCCTAGTGAATACAACAAAGCAAATTTACGTGCTTTTAAAAGTAAAACAGGAATATAAATTGCTGATAATGAAAAACAAAGAACTCCCATAAATATACAGATTGCGAACCCAGTCAGCCGTTGGAATTTCGTCTGATAAACAAAATGAAATGATAATTAAATTATTAGTGAGGGTAAATTTAAATAGATATGTTTTGACGTGTCAATCTAACCAGACTGGGACAGCAACTCCGCTGTGTGTCTTGCAACCATCCAGGCTCCTCAGTGTTTTCCTCTGTTGATTTTCCGAACCATTTTCCCAGCGATGGCTTCGGTATCGTCACTGTCGGGATCGTTAGTTTATATTGTTTTTCATTTTTGTTACTCAGTAAATACTCGCTCAACTCTCTGTTTAAATCGGCCATTTTTTAAGCATAACCTCTTTGCTCTAGTGCTTTGACAACTCGAGTTTCAAATTTATCGACAACTTCTTTATCAACTCAACCGCTAGATTACTTTTTATCAGATATAGATAAGACTTTATTGTAATTTAAATTTTATAAATTAGAAAACTTCCGTAATTTTTATCAGGAAAAATTTGATTACAGTTTCGAAGAATAATTTTATTAATAAAACTCTTAGTAATTAATTTTACAGTTAAAACTTTTTTTCATTTAATGACGTAAATAAATTATGAAATTATTATTTGAAACTGTAATTTATTTTTGTTTTTCGTCTATTAATTTTAAATTTATTTAATGAACTTTTTTAAATTTTATTTTGAAATGTCAAATTTTAAATACTAACTTCCAATCAAAATTTTACTTTAACTACTAACGTTACACCTAATTTGTATTTGAAAATTTTTTGAATCGAAGCTTCTTTACGCGCCTTCAGGATCGGGATATAACACGTCCTTTGTTTCCTGGTCTTATGTATATATTATGTGTAACTTGTAGTTTCGTCCTGTTTTGTCCTCTTTACACTGTGACCATTTTCACCCACAGTAGTTCATACCCAGACAGCATTAAAGTCGGAATGACTGCTTTACGACATCTTTTTGAAGGAGTCCTCAAGAAGTCTTATGATGACTTCTTAAAAATGTCATTTTTAAGAACTTTTAATTAAGAGTTCTTGAAGACTCCATGAATAAGACGTCAGTTTTTTGCTCCTCAAAGACGTCATGGTAAATTCATAATGAAGTCTTATTTACGAAGTCAGAAAAAAGAATTCTTTGAGAACTCTTTTTAAAGACGTCTTACTGAGTTCGCTAGGTGGCTCATTCGACATCTTGAGAACTTCTTAAAGACTTCTTTAAGATGTTGATGAGACGTCCAAATCATAAACAGGAACTCATTCAGAACTCATTAAGACGTCATTTTGCTATCTGGGTAACTTTGCCTCTTTTAAAACTAACTACAAATATTAACATTTTTCGTTACTTTTTACGTATTCTACCAGGAAAAACTCAAATTTCGGATAAAAATTTTTATTTATGGGCAAACGAGACTCAAAGTTTCGTCTTGAAAATTTTTTTAAAAATTTCTTTATTAATTTTTTAAAGTTTAATTAATAAACTCCCATTTCTTATTAGAAACTTATTACCCCCACCCTTAATTTTCTCATTCATCAATGATTACTAATTCATCTGTCAAAAAATTTTTAAACTTTAAGTAAAAAAATCTGAAAAATTGACCCTGTGGACGGATCCCAAAATTTCCCGGCGTTTCCGAACTTGATTTTGAAAAATTCTCTCACAGCCAATAACTTTCTTTTTCTTTTAAATTTAAAATTTTTATAGCGGGAAGTAAAAATTAGGGATAGAAAAATAATTACCAATTTTTTTTAGACTTACATTTATTTTATTTAAACAAATCAACATTGACCTCATATTACGGGTTTAATTATTATTATTATTTTACTTTTGTTTATTCATTTAATATTATTATTTTTCACTTTATATTTATTGTTGCACAAATAATCGCTCTATTACAGGGATAAATATTATTCCATTAATACGCTGAATTGTTAAGTTTTCGATCACAAATCATTCGGGGCTCAGGAGTTCGGGCTCGATATGTATATAAATATAAATATAAATGTACATATACATATACATATACATATATTTATATACATAGACACACACAGCTAACAAAAGATATGACAATTACTCGATATGAGTCTTATCCAATAACTACTAATAGTTTTACAATAAAATAATAAATAAATAATTATCACAAACAAAACAAATCGGATGGACGAATAATTTAAATAAACAAGTAATTGATAAAATAAAAATCTCATCAATTAATATCCTCATTGAGATAACAGGGTATGAATCACATTTGTTTACAATGCTTACAATTAGGTGGTTAAATTATAGACGCTAATTTATTTAATGTAATTAAATTAGTTTTTTTTTCTAGTCTAAATAAATTTTGGGACTGATTAATTGATTACAATAATCGGACTAGCATTAATTACTATAGTAAATAATAAATATATCGATACATTTTATATACAGACGTAAATATATCAATCAATTAAATAGCATGCGCACAATTGCTGCCTATTTATGACACTTTCAGTAACTAAGCTTATGATTATCATTATTATTATTAATTTTTTTTTTCCGAGCATTAATCAATGCTGGTAATTAATTAAACAAATGCTAAATTTGGAAATTTTTTATGTAATTTTTTTTCTCAGTAATTCAAGTAAAAATTGCATCGGAAATTTTGGCCGTAAAAAAATGAATTTTAAAGTTTTTGAAATTATTTTCTACGAAAAAAAAATTGTTTATAATTTTTTTAAAAAGATTTTGTTGATAAAAAAATAAAGGAAAAATTTTTACGACCAAAAAAAGTAATGAAAGTTTGAAATTAAAATGTCTCCTAAAATATGAGTATGATTTTTAGACAAGACTTTATTTTAAATTTGAATTAAAAGTACCCTAAGCCCGCGCTTTTACAAAATACCGTTTATGAAAAAAATCGGATGAAGCGCGAGCAGTTTTTTAATATCTCTGAGTATTTTTTATTTTTCTATTTTAGCTTTTACATTTTGAATTATTAAATTAATTAATTAATGAACAAAAAAAAAATTTTACCTAACCCTTAATGCTACAGAATCGTTACGATTGTATTTTAAATATTGCACGACCCGGCGCAAGACCATTTGATAATCAACTGACAACAAAATGGCCGCCCTCCAGTACTGTATATATATTATTGTTAAAATAAAAATATAAGTACCGAGAGAGTCCGGAATTATAATAAAGTACCGGCAAGCGCGGCAAAATATTACGCCCTTGCATGAAAAAATTTTAATAATAACACAGTTTTTTTTTTATTTATTATTAACTTCGCTACAAATGCGAACAAATATTCAAACGGCTGATCCGACGAGACATTTCCCGCTTCAACTATTTTTCTTATTAATTATTATTATTTATTTAATTAATTAATTAATATCCCACTAATCACGGATTTTTAAACCTTATATTTGTCTGAGCGTTAGATTATCATCTATACTTAAGTATATTATATATCAAGTACTATAATATTAAGTATAATGTGTTACTGAACTTCAATGGCTACTTATATGCTACGATTATTTACCATTAAGTTATTAATGAATATCAATTATTAATAATTATTTATCATTATACCGCTATCACCTTTATTAAAACACCGGCGATTAATTAACCGATGGACAAAGTCCTCTCGTCGGCAGTCTCAGCAAACAAGCTCATACAAAAAACGTAATGTAGTAATTGTAATATTATTTATTTATTATTTAATTATTTTTTGTTCTACGGCCCGATTGTTACTCGTACAAGCCCGGCATGTTGCCCCTGAGCATTAATTTCCTGCGATGAGAATAATACATTACGATATTTAAATGCGATTCCTATCGTACCGGCAGTCGATTACTATTACTAGCAGCGCCACCTTGGCTGGCGTCCATTAACTAGTCCACTTCCATTTTGTTGTCATTAATAATATTATTTTTAAAAATGATGTCACGAGAATTTAAGTCCGTAAGAGCTGGATAAACGCGTAGGCCGCGGCTTGTAGTCAATGTCAAGTTGTTTCAACAAATAGACCGGCCTTTGGTGTTGTAACAAAGATAACGAGGAAATAATTCGCATTGTCCACGGTAAAAAGTCTGAGCATATATCTCAAGCACGTACTCACTGCAGGCAGTAATAAATAAACTCGTAGAAAAAGCCATTTACTTATTTTTCAATCCATTTTAAACCGTCGTCACGTACTGACGTACTTCGGACTCGTCTCCCCAGGGGTAGCGAGAGGCTTCCTCGCTTTTTGCACGGCTTGGTCCGCGATGAGCTTCACGGGAACGTGACCTGGGGACTTCTTCGCTGAGCGAGCGCTTGGTCGGGTCGATTCCCCTGCTGCGAGGCAGCTCCAAAAAGGCATTGGAACGGGTCAAAATGGGTCTTTGGCGCTTGGGATCCTCACTTGCTGCACGTACAATCACTGTGGGTGGTACCAACATACTTTCTTTGCGTGACTGAGTGCTTTCTGCACGGCCACGCAGCTTTTTGCGCTTTGATTCCTTGGTGGGTTTCACGGGTTCCTGGTAAGCAGGTGACGGAGTGCGAGGTCTGACGGGACTTGGCGGTTCCATGGGCTTCCAGATTGGCGGTTCGAAGTCTTCTGGAGTCATGATTCTCTGCGGTGACTGCTCGGGCGATTCGTCTTTCCAGGCGCCCTGATAAATAGGGAACGGAGATATTTGATTGAGGAATCTCCAGCGCTCGCGTTCCTCGTCGGTTTCTTCATCTTTTAGATCTGGAGCCCTCGGCGGTGGATGACAGGTGGGTGTGATGTGATACTCGTCATTGGCTTCAGCCTCTTCAGGAACCTCTAGGATGCTCAGCTCTGAAGCTGATCCATCGTAAGGCGTCCATTTGATCTCGCTGATACGTTTGGGTTCACGTTTCTTGATTCCTACTGACGGCAACGGCGAGTATCCCTCATAAGGCGCCCACTTGGCATCGGTGATAGTTATTTCAGGCGAAATCAAACGCTTTACAATTCTACTATTGACACGTACAATCGTTCTTGGATCGGGTTCTGGTGATAAGCTTCTTCGTACACTGTATCTCTGCTTTTCCTTCAGGCTCTTACTCTTAGGGTCACCATACTTTATTTCTTTCTTTTCCGGTTGCAGTGAAAAATGCGTCATTCCAGCCCACCTTGAACGTTGAGCTCTTCGCGAATCTTCTGGACTGACAACCGGGTCCTTTGGCTCCCACTTTTTAATAGAACCTACAACAGCTTTCTGCTGAACAAGTCTACCTCGCTCTTTCTTAACTGGTTGACGGGTATCCTCGCTCGCATGCTTCTTCAATTCTGGCCTCTCGACAGCAGCTTCTGATTCGTCAGCCGTCGGAGTCAAGGATTTGGAGAACAAGGTTCTATTTTCTTGGTCCTGGAACCGCTGAGCACGTTTTTCGTTGACCGGCGACGGGGACAGAGTCTTGGGCTTTGGGCAAGTGCACCGAGGCTTGGGATTTGGCAGGACCTCTGGCACCTGAAGAGTTCGTGCCGTTGGCTGAGTGCCATCACGTGCCATTCCCGAAGCATCGCTCGAGTGCTTCCTCAAATCGTGAGGCGGACTCAAGCGATCTGGACGAAGTGACCACTTGTCAGTTTCCGCACTGTGATGTTTCCTCAAGTCACTGCGGTCTGGATGCCTCTTTTCCTCGGGTGTGAGGTCATGGCAACTGCACTTGGTGCGACGATTGAGGTCAACATCAGTGCGTGACGTGCTCAATTCCCATCGGTACTCCGTGTTATCTTCAGGCTGACGTTTAAGATCCCAAAGAGCATCGTCTGGCGACAAATAGTTGCTTCCCCACCTAGAGGATGACGTCTCAACACTGCGGTACTTTCTCAAATCCGGATGAGGTTTCTTGAAGTGCGGCGACACATCCGGTGGAAGCGGCAACGTTTTCTGGTCACAAGTGCACACCAATCCCGTGAAACTGCTTTCGAGTGGTGCCGAGCCAACCGCGTCCAAGTCTTCAATAGTGTACGAAATAGCATCCTCACGTTTTTTACCACAATCCGGACAACGGCCCGATATACCAGCGCTGCTTCTGCGTCGCCTTAATAACGGCTGAGAAGGCGGCTCTAATAACGAATGCTGATGACGTAGGGCTGATGCGCCTGATGTGGACGGGACCGGTGGTGGCGACGATGACGGTGTCACCGACACGTCAGGCCGCGTACGCGACTTTTCCTCGTGCTGCGGGATGTCAGATGGGCTCGAGATCCCATTCGTTTCTGGTGATGCGGTCCAAGAATTCTCTGTAGCTTTGTCAAGCTGCCTTGGTTGGAACTGCGACTCCGGAGACGACGAGACTTCGCTCGAGACCACTCCCAGTAAGACTCCCGCGTTCCCCGATTCCGCAAGCCTGCCAAATAAACAAACAAACACATCTATTTACCAAATGTCCTGTTCAATCTCATCAGCAGTCGTGCCCTGGTAGTAATTATCCGATCATAATTAGTACCAAAGCTCTTATAACTATCTACGCTTTTCTAAATTGTACAAAACGAGGCGTCGTTACGTACAAGCCGGTTTGATTTTATAGACCCATGTTCAGTGACGGACGCCTCCAGGGGGTGTCATATACCTTGAGCTCGGTGAAAATCTCCGTGAAGAATCCGGGCTCGCTGTTGATGCGCAGCATTTTGGAGCTCAGTCGGTTAACAATCAGCAGACACCTGTCCCAGAATTTGTCTTTGCTGTCTTCCACCAAAAACGGTTTCAACGGGTAGCTTATTTCATTTCCCATGTAGCTGTAGCTCAAATACAGACACGTCAATACCGTGGCTTGTAACTCACGTTCCGAAGCTTCGTCCCCGTCCACCAATTCGCGTACCAGCATGTACACAAAGACCACATTCGCTGGATTGATGAACGCAACATCCTGAAACAAAGTAAACAACACTTTTATTCCTCAATTCTAAACACGTATCCACCTGCTCACTAATTAGTAATTCCAAACCCCCAGATTCCGTATCGACCCGTACGAAATACCCCAGTCGAATCGATGCCCTATTAAAATAAATCTCTCATCCGAGCCCGTCTGCCCCACTTAAATTCTACTAATTAATGAAAATTACCGCAATAACACGCCATCAGAAGACTCATTATAATATCTATTCATTAGCAAACGCGCCCCTTAAACTTTCTATGCTAAATAATTAAAAGCTCTGCTACGTCTGACGTCAGTGGCAGCAGGCTTCTAATTTTAGGCACACCCGCCATTATAATAATCATAATCATCATCATCATCATTATCATCATCATCATCATCATAGTTAGCATTATCATAGATGCTAATTATTAACAAATTTGTCACTCTCGCTGGCTCTTTAGCTTAATTTACTCTGTTTGCAATGCCCGAGAGCAGATAAGAGCCAACCAGGCATGTCTGCTTAATAAAAATGGCCTGGCCGATCCTTATAAAAGATATCCAAGTGCTGGTATATCGTCATTAGTGAATTGGAGTGTACCGCTCGATTTAGACCGTGTATGACGACGAGTAGACCGTGAAGCTGCTCGTGTCGTTGTTGCTTTGCATGCTGAATATTCCTGGGGACAGAGCCACTGCGAGAGCATTGGCTGCAAGGTAAACACACGCCACTTGCACACATTGTCAACATCATTGTTCTTCTATACATACATATATGAGAGCGTGTGTGTGCGTATGTGTGTGTTGAGGTAATGGAGGTACATAAAATGATGGCAGCGTTGCGCGACCCGTGCACCCAAGATCGATGCCCTCGATATCGCCTCTGCGCGAAACCTAACCTCGAAACCATTGCCATTATTCTCGCCTTTACTGTGGCCTCTGCATTTATGAGATGCATACCTTACTCGTCATTGAAGAGCATTATTGTTTACCAATAAGGTAACGTGTCGTCTGATAATCGAATTAAATTACAGCTATTATAAATTATTGTCTGAGAACTTCGATTGCAGGTTATTAGGAAAGTCTTAGAGGAAATTCAAATTTTCCAAGGGTTTTATTAAAAATATTTTCGGAATGAAAACACTCAGGTTTTTGATAAATTTTCAGTTTAAGTTGAGAGCTTTACGTTTTTTATGAAAATTAAATTTAAATTTGAATTCCTAGAGGCTTTCAAAGCGAATTTATTTTAAATTTAAATATTCAAGAGATTTTTATGAAAATTCATTGAAATTTAAGCTTGTGAAGGATTTCGAGAATAATTTATTCCATTTTAAGTTTTCAATGTAAATTTAATTTCGAAAGAATTTTTTTAAAAAATTTAAAGAATTTATTCGAAATTGAAATATTTGCAGACTGTAAATTCACTCGACAGGAAAATATTCAGTTTCAATGAGAGTTAATTCGAAATCCCGGAATTTAAACGCTTTCATATAAAATTAAATTCGAGTGACCTTCTTTAGAAAATTCAACAAAAGTTTACTTAAATTATTACAATGGCGGCAATCTAGCTAATGCCTGTAATAAAGACAATGCCTTATTATTATTATTTTCTTTTAAAATATCTTCAATACTAGAGTTTCTACTCGTGACACTAATAAGCTGGCGTGAAATCTGTGTCAGTTTACAAGAAAGCCCGAGGTTTTTCTGTTCTTTCATGATTATCGCCCACGCAATTGAGCGTTAATAAGTAAGTGTGCAATAGCGACGTGTAAAAAAGCACGACTCGCTGGCCACCTCGCCATTCCAACCATCGTCCTTACGCTAATGATGATGATGCGGTTTTTTTTATACTCTTCACGCTATACGGTCGTCGACATGACGTTTTTTTCCCGCGAGGTCTCAGTACTCGTGTCATTCTATCGATTTTATTTTTTTATGTTAATAATAACATCAACTACAACATTAAAAAAAAAAAAACTATTAATATTAACAAGAGGGTAAATTTATCGGCTTAAACTCTCAGTAAATACCGACATGGAAAAATCGAGAAAAGTCCAAAGTAAGCGACTCCACTTACACTAGTCATGAAGTTACAATAATAATTCATACATACATATATATATGGAAAATGTATAAAACAAAGACTATAGCCACGATCAATATTGGGGTGACTGCCCTCTTTACTGCGGTTTTTAAGTATTTCGCAATAGTTGTTAACTTTGCCCTCTGAAAACCGGGAAAATATTTTTTTTATATCAATTTTTTTTATTTATAGTCTCAAGTAAGTGTAAATAGATGTTTCTAGGCTAGTAAATCAATACAAACACGTGTGGTTTAATGTATACTTATTTGAGACAATAAAAAAAAAAAAAAAACGGGAGAAAATGTCAATCCAGTTGTGGCTAACGAGATTAAATGATTTACTTTTGAAACTAGAGTATTCTGCACGTTTTTTAGTTTAAGCACAAGGTCATTGGCAGGGTCACGTTGAAAAATTATAGAATTGAGGGCTGGGAAAATATTTTTGGGTTGATGATAACTTGGAAATGAGATTTTTTTGTAAGGACGCGCAATCATGGAGAACATGTTGGTTCTGATACACCTGACCTTTTACTCGATGTATATTTATGCATTGGGCACGAGGCCAATGTATATAGTTAACATATATTTGCCAGCGGAACCGCGGGTAGTATAAACATGAACGTTTTACCCTGTGAGCAATTAGACGCGCCTAAATTGGAGGTTTTTTTTATTATGCTGGTCTGAGGACGAAAATCGCGATGAGTCATAGGGACGTTTAATTTCGATTAGAATTTATAATCTAGGCGAGGTGGGACGAGCAGACGGTTTCGGCGCAAAGGGATACGTATGATGGTAAACGTGCATGTAGGGAGAATGTGGAATATTGAGATGGAAAAATGTAAATTTTTCAGTCAGAGGTCAGGGTTTATGGGCAGAAATATCGCAGGGCTCGAAGGCAAAGATTGCCGCTGGAAAAAAATTTTAAGAAAATGCTTGAATTTGTGATAAAAATGGAAATTTAGGACAAGTGGGAATTTTTCGAGATGTTTGAATTTATGAAAAAGATTGGGAAGAAACGGAAAAAGTTATGGTTTTGTTTACAAATGGTTTAAATTTATGGAAATAAAGTTTTTAACTTTAAACTGTGGGGAATATCGAAAATAGGATTTGAAATTTATGAAAAATATGTAAAGTTATCTTGAAAAATTTTGAAATTTATGAATGTGGTTTAGAACTTCAGTAAATTATTAAATTTATCAACAAAAGTTGAGGTTCACACGAAAATTATTTTTCTTCGTGAAAAAGTTTGAAAATTTTTGGAAAAAGTTGAAATATTTAAAAATTGTGACAAAAACTCGACTATTGGTTAATTTCGAGTTAAAAGTTGTCTGAATTTTTGAAATCAGTGGAAAAAATTTCGGAAAAAGGTCCGGGTCTTGTTTTAAGCCATGAAAAAACTCTTACTGAACGAAATTCAGTCAAAAATTATAAATCAATGTTCGGGATTGAATAATAAAACCTTATAAGGTCTTGGTGACGAGACTGTGAGAGCGAAATTTGTAAAACCGGGAAATGGAACCGAAATCCAGGGTTAGAAACTAAATATCCGAGGATGGGAAATAGAAAGTACTGAGGGGACGTAAATTTTTAGCAACGCTGCACACCCTCGCCCTCGTACATGTTTGTATACAATTCCCTTCTGTTCGGTGGTGATCCACCCTCGCCACGTGACCCCATCACTGCATTGCTTCAGAGACACCCTCGATCCAGCCCAAACTCTAGCTCTAACTCTAGCTCTATCCCCGACCCCGACCCAACCCCAATCTAACGAAAACCCTCATCTTCCTGACGCTATGTAACGCTCGCAGACGCGCGGGGGTTCTTTTGAGCTTACGCATGAAAAATTCCTCAAGTCTCTCAATCTTTATTTCCACTCTCATTAAAAAAACATTTCGCTCATAATAAAAAAAAAAATGTTTAATTATTTTTTCACCGGCATATTTATTATTTATACTCTCGTCGCAACTCCGACTGTTAATAAAATAATAAAGACCCAGATATTCAGTTTATCGGAAAATATATATATTATTTTTAGAACCTCGGCGTCATCCCAGGGGTTTAGATTCATTTCTCGTAAGTTTAAATCCCGGGCTTTGGAAAATAGATGAGTACAGACGGAAAGTATAAAATTTTCATTCACTAGTAATTAATTTTCCTCTATCATAGCAAATCGAATTTAAATTTTTATTGAGTTATTAAATACTTTTTTTAGCTGACATTTAAATGCTAATAAAAAAATTATATTTTCATTGGAGAATATTTTTAAATAATTTCATTAATTTTTCATCCTCGGCTCTATTGATTTTTTTGTTTTTTTTTCAATAAAACTCTTTGTTAGCAAACTGGATTTTAATTAAATTTATGTGTTATATAATTAATTTATTTAATTTCCTTTTAAATATACGTGTAAAAAAATAAATTGAATAAAATAATACTGTACGGAAGCCTGGTTGATATTTTATCCGAAGTCATAGATTCTCAAGGGTGTTATTCTATTCCAATGTATTCGTTCATTACTCTCTCGTAATATCACGTTACAGTATATGTACATATATATACATATAAGGGTGATAATTATTCCCTCTAATTAATTATAAAATTTATAAACTGTGCAAAAATATTCAAATTATCATTTTTAAAATTTTTAAATTTACCGCGAAAAATTTATTCCGGCCGCGACTTTTTGAATTTTCAAAAATATATACAAGTTAATATATAATGACAGTTAATTAAAATTTTAACTAAATTTATCAGAAATAAAAATTCGCTATTTTATTTAAAATAATTTTCGCGCTCAAAATTCAAAATTCGCGCCAAGTAAAAAAAATTAAAATTGTCGACTTTCAAAATTTCCGCGGCCAAATTGAAGGCTCCCTATTCAAATAATGATTAAAAATTTGTGTGACCCTCATATATTTGTATACTAAATAAATAACTGACCTGCCATCCCTGAAGCAGCAAACTCCTGTCTACGGTTCTCAGCCACATGACTGCATCCCCAGCTTGAAAATCTCTGAGCCTTGTGCATTTTCCATGCAAGTAAACTCCGAGGCACCTCAGTAATTCGGATGTCGATGCCTGGATTACTGTTTTCCTTGGCCCTGCCGGCTGTGGCCTTTCTGATATTTTTTCACATTTTAAATTGTGCGTCGTGTGATTGTTGTTTGACGCCGGGGCTTTTGTCTGGGAAAGAAAACAATAAATTATTTATTTACTGAGAAAATAAATAAAATGTAGGGCAATTTTATTTTAAATTCCATTGTCGTGAGTACATTTAATGTCCTTGAAGTAAGTGATTTCTATTAATGTATGAATATATATAGACAGAAGTATAGAAAGACTGTCACAAGTCACAAGTGCTTAGACTTTGTCACGTGTATTCGACATAGAAGACGGAAATGTATATAGATAGTTAACGTCATAAATTATATTAAAGTTGTAAGTTTATTATGATAGTGTGAAAATATTTGTTGTGACTCGTGACTGAATCAATAAATTTCCACGGCAATTTCTGATTGCATCCAGCCGGTGGAGAATAACACGATCCCGAGAGGCTGGAGGAGGCGTGCGCGGATTCGTCCAAACAAACTCGACTATACCATCGATTTACATATAACTCTATTTAATTGTGTACGACTGGCTTTAGTGAGATGTATAGAGACTTATATCCACAAATTTATATTATTTATCAAGTAATTCATTACTCGATAACTCAATATTTATTTATGGATGCAAAACAGCTGGAATTTTTTATTATTTTCATTTTAAATTAATATCTCGGTAATTATTTGAGATAAATAGACATCATGGTTGATTGTTGGAAAGGAAATTTAAATTTCTACAATAATGGAATGAGGAAAAAATTTCCTGAAATCAATAGTTTTAAAGTTATGGCCATTCAAAGACAGATACTTTTTTTTTTAATTCTAATTATAGAGATTTTGATTTTTAAAGTTTGAGAGGCTGTATCTTTCAAACTTTTGATTTTAGCGAAATTTTTAAAGAGACCAAAGTTGTAGAAAATTAAATTTCCCACAAATTTAGTTCAGACAAAAAATGTCGTAGCATCAATAGTTCGTGAGATAAAGCCATTTAAAGCCCTGAAAAAATTGCATTAATAAAAAATAATGAAGTCAAAATAGTAACTTTGAAATTATTGATTTTTGATAAAATTTATAAGAGACAAAAGTTACAGGAAATGAAATTTCCTGTGGAAAGAGCACCCACAACGTCAAGTTATCTCAATTAGTTACCGATATCATGACTGAACCAACCTGCGGCGTCTGG
This sequence comes from Microplitis manilae, assembly GCA_030273425.1. Classification (NCBI taxonomy): domain Eukaryota; kingdom Metazoa; phylum Arthropoda; class Insecta; order Hymenoptera; family Braconidae; genus Microplitis; species Microplitis manilae. Next base: position 23,703,248 of record CP092726.1, read on the forward strand.
ATATTTTTATTCTTGTCAACAATAGGAATGTTATCAAGCGGCTGCCTGAAAGTAATATTTTTATTTTTGTTGTTATCGAGCTTCTTCTTGTTGTTATTGGTGGTGCTAAACCGCTTCCAGGAGAGCGCGTTGATAAACAGCGAGTGTTTCTTGAGATTTTTCTCTAGCGCATTTTTTTCCGAAATTATTCTCGCGCTGTCATTGTTCAAATTAATGTTATTATTTTGCAGCGAGTTGTTATTCGTCTGCGGATTGTTGTTCGTATTAGCAGGCGCTGGTGCGACCGCAGCAACGTTTTTATTTTCTCTATTTTTCGCGTTATTGAGCTGCTCGTAATTAAAATTGTTGAGAGTGAAATCATTGGGATGCTGGCTCCCAATTGGCGGATAGACGGACGAGTTCCGTCTCTCCTTGGGGCTGAAGGACAGGACAGTGCCCATGGTGACGATGTTGCTCGTCGGCTCGCTGCTCTGGTGTAGAAGCTGGGGCTGGTGATTTATCTGGACAGAACTGTGGCTTTTGGTCAGCGTCAGTCCTGTTGTCGTCTGGCTGATCACCGTCTGGTGGGTCTCCGTGGGGTTCGGATGCAGATGGACCTGAAGTTGGTGCAACTGCTGCTGCTGGGGCTGGCTCTGGATCTGGACTTTGGCTTGCGTTTGCTGAGGCGGTGGCGGCGGAGGTGGAGGTCGCGGAGGACTCGGGGTCGTGATTCGCGGGGGTGGCGGAGGTGCTCGAGGAATTGAGACCTCCCTAACGGGTCCCGTCAGCGGGGTCGCATCCCCTGGCTCAATGGCCTCCTCCACGACGGGACCCACAACTTCACTCAAACGACCTCCCAGCCTGATGCCTTCACTTACTTTTTTTTTCACTATTTTATCACTCTAATTATAATTACTACTGTCTATTACCGTAAAGACAAAACTTATTCTAGAGTTATTACTTTTTAAATTATCTAGACTACTGTTTTTGTGTTTTTACGTCCGTCGTCTTAACAGCCACTGGCCAATAAGCGACTACACCAATAAAACCAAGTTCGTCGCCACGCACCCTCGAAGGAGAAAACTCCGCGACTAATATGGCGCTCGATCAATACACTAAACTCGGCGCGCGTTCGCGACTACGAAATATTTTTTTTTTTTTCAAGTCTTAAAAAAGTAATGAGCCAACAATAATAATAACAAAGTTTGTAACAATAAAATAATAATTACAAAATTGAGTGAAAAAATAATCTAGTCCAAAAATTAATTTTTTCACTCCACAGTTTCTTTTTTTTTTTTTTTTAAATTTCGATAGCACTAATTAGTTCACTAAAAATTGCAATGCAAACTCGATAAAGTTTAAAAAGTAAGAAAATTTAGTGAATAAATTTCGTCGGCTGCGAGCTGACGGGTGATAAAAAATCAGATGATAAAATAATCTGGCTCACGCTGATGATGGTGGTGCCAGAGCGATGTGAGGTGTCAGCCCTTGGGTACGAGATGTACGTCCACTAAGAGCATCACCCCGTATCATCGGCACCGCCGTCGAAGTCGACGTCTACGTCGTGGGACGCATGTACACGATAACACACTACTGAACGCCCCTCGCGATTTATGCGCGCGCACTCGTTCGATAAAACGCCACCAATGTCGACGTCGGACTCGAGGGTGAGACGGACCTTTTTAGACTATAATATTTAAATTAACTATTTTTTATATCATCATTAATTTATTTATCATTTTTTTCGACACAAATTTGTCATTAATTTTTTTTACGGACATGGAAAAATTTTTTTTCTCAACTTTTTTTTTTTTATTCGAATTTTGCTTTAGGGTTGAAGGATTAGATGATGTAATTCGAGTGAAGGAATGACGCATTGGGAATCTGTAAATAAATGTATTTATCTATATAAATATATAAAAAGAAATATTAGATGTTATAGAGTTCGTTTGCGGTCACTCGAGGTCATGATACCTGGACTATGGTAGTGAGGACTGAGTATTATACAGAAGCTGAGGGTCTGCAGCAGAGTATCTGATGTGTGTGGGACGCGGAAAGAGGATGAAGCGGGAGGAAGTGGATGTACTAGTGTATATGTCGATGTCCAGGATAAGGAAGTGGGTTTATATAGATGATGGGTATTATACGATAGCTTCGCTCGAGAGTTTGCGGTACCGGTTGTTATAGAGCTTGTAAGCTCCCATTTGGCATTACGATAATCCACTTAAATTTTTTTATCAACTCATTATTTTATTATACAACTTTTACTGTCATCAACTTATTACTTTCAGTATTCATTTACGCGCTTTAATTTTTTTTTGTTGTTCAGGCTGTAACTTTTTAACTGTTGGTTTTAGGGCTTTTTTTAATGAGACAAAAATTGTGGGAAATTTAATTTTCTACAAGATTGATCATGATAAAAATTATCGTGGAGTTGATAGTTTCAAAGATACGGCTGCTTTGAAGTCGAGTATCAAATTTTAAATTTTGAATTTACGGTAAAAGTCGATTCATTAGAAAGGGACACTTTGAATTTAATTTATGGCTAAAATATCGAAGATATGACAAAAATATATGAATACTTTTTTGTAGGAAATTTAATTTCCTACAATTTATGTCTTTATAAAAAATACTTAAAAATCAATACTTAGGGAGTTACGACCCTTCGAGCCCTTAATTTTCAAATTAATCCTGAAAAATGTAATTCAATTGCTTTAGTGGCTGTAACTTTTGAACAATCGATCTTAGGAAATTTTTTAATCAGTCCAAAGTTGTAGATAATTAAATTTCCTTTCCAACGACTATATATAACGTATACTTTGCTCATATATTTTGCAAGATATATCTGATTGAACTGAAAACAAAATTTACTCTAGTTCTATCTCCATTAATTACAATTATTGTTATTATAATTTGTACAAAAGTATTTTTATCCACAAAGTAAATCCTCTCTACTCAAAGATATTTCATAAAACTAAAAATTCATTTTTCATAAATTTTATTTTTGACAAAAAATCAATTTCCATTTAAAGATAACCCAGAAATGAATGTAATCAATCAATCAGCTCTCACTCAGTGCATTTATATAATCAAGATCTTATTCCGATTAATTTGCGATAAGAATAAACAGAATCCAAATTTAGACTCTGATTTAAAATAAATTTACAGAAACTTAAAAGTACAATGCGAAATATTTAATAGCGCGCACGATTGCTCGGTTTCATTGATAAAAAAATGAAAAAAAAGTTTGCATGTTAACCAGTAGTAAAAACCATTAATCGATCAGACATAAAGACGCGATTAACAGATTGTTGATTGTCCTGACGAGATAGAGACGCAGATAAACCGGCACTCCCTTAATCGCGTGGACGGAGATCGAGTCCGTCTGTTGTTGGGCGCCCGGTATTTCTAGCAACAGAAAGTGACGTTGGACAAAAGCTAACAACAGGCCACGTAATAATTAGCGCATTTGCTCAGTGTATCTCATCTGTGTGCCGAGTTCACTATATGTATAATGTGTTGGTGGTCGTACACGTGCTGCCAGGTCACGTAATTCAAAACCAACTTGCGAGCTAATTGAAAACTTTTTTAGCCGTAGCTAGTAACTAAATCCGTGCGGTTTTAACTCTACTCAGTTAACTTTTTTTATGAAATATATAACAAGTTTTATTCAGTACAAAGATTATAATTGATCAATTTTAATTAAATTTTTTTTTAATCGATAACTAGAGAGTAAAAAAAATTATTTATTTGTTCCACTTTTTTATTATCAAATTAAAAAAAAATTATTCATTTATTTAGTATTTAATTTTTGCTTGTATTCAGTAAAAATTTCTATGTTACGTTTGTTGGCAGCATTAGCCGAAGGCTCGCGCAGTAAACAATTTGATCTGGGCTTCAAAATCAATCCCAGGTCACTAAAACTACTTAATAATGTTTAAAATAATTCATTTAGGCTGATAATTAGTGAAAAAATGGGAAAATTCATACATTGGTAGCATAAGCCGAAGGCTCGTGCAGCAAACAATTTGACCTGGGCTTCAAAATTAATCCCAAGACACTAAAACTACTGGATAATGTTTAAAATAATTCATTTAGACTGATAATTAGTGAAAAAATGGGAAAATTCATACATTGGTAGCATAAGCCGAAGGCTCGTGCGGCAAACAACTCGCTTCGGGTATTAAAACTTGATTTCTATATGATTAAAATTACTTTGATATTGAGTTTTGTATTAAAGAAAAAATTACTGGGTAGAAATATAATGAGTTTTAATAAAGCGGGGGGTAAATATATTTTTTATTAATAAAGTCGATTACAGTTTGCAAGATTGGAAAGACTGATGAAGCATCCATAAAAAAAATGATATAAATTTATAAATAAAAAAGATCTATAAATAATTTTCCTCTGATATCGCGTTGGCGTTCTCACAACTTGTATCTCGCTCAACAATTTTTTTCCCATCCCGTATCGATGTGACCCCGATTTGCGATCTAACACATTCAGTTACGTCGTTATCTTGCTGCTGCAGATTTATACAATCCAATGACTTAGTAACAATGCATTTGTTTCTATTTATTCACACTGACACTTTTACTTACTCTTCGATAAAAAATAATAATTTCTTCATTTTTTTTCTATTTATTAATATACGACTTGTAAAAGTACATTTTACGGTCTCTAGGCATTTATTGTATATTAATTGTTCATTTTATACAATATTTATTGCTTGTATCTAGTATAAATGAGCATAATCTGCATGTTGGCAGCATTAGCCTAAGGCTCGTGCAGCAAACGATTTGATCTGATCATCAAAATCAATTCCATTTCACTAAAAATAATAATTGAGTACCGTAACGATATTTTTTTAATGAATATTTAGTAAAATACACGACTAAAACGTATGTAAGCCGCATTAGCCTAAGGCTGGTGAAGCAAATGGCTGATTCTAGGCATCAGAACCACTTCTATTGTATAAAAAATGTCTATCTAGTACATAAACACTTATTTTTAATACATATTGAAGTAAAATCGAAGCTGGAACATTCGTTGGCAGCATTAACCATAGGCTGGTGTAGCAAACGACTTACTCTGGGCACTGAGGCCAATTTTATGTCATTAAAAATACTTATTGTGTCCCTTAATGATATTTTTTGATGAATATTTAGTGAAAAACGTGAGTAGGATGTATGTTGGCAGCATTAGCCTAAGGCTCGCGAAGCAAATGACTTGTTTTTTGCTTTAAAAAAATTCAGCATCACTAAGCAGACATATTAGATAGTAAAATTGCTTTTTTTAACTGCCCGTAAGTAGAAAAAAAATTATTGGATATCAATTTCTTTAGTACGCAGTAAAAGTTGTTCCAGACATTTTAGTTTCTTATAACATCAATGCAACCATAGCCGTACTTTTAGTCGCTATGTCGTGAGTTAAGTACAGAATCGTCATAGCAACCCCCGTACACGCACTTGGCACTACCTACCCCAATCAAAAAAATATCCCTTCATGTTTTATTACTTTAGTATATATGTAAATTAATTCAAGTCGTAAATTTTATAAACAAAACTACTCCATAAATAAATAATAAAATTTAGGGGATAAATTTTTAAACTTTCATCAGCTAATAAATATAAAGTATATTTATCTTGTTTACTTATATAAGTAGGTGAGGTAAAATGGACACCGTTAAATTTTCCAGTTAAATTTTCAACCTTGACTTGATCGATTTGTTTTTCAAGAGATTTTATTTTTTTTTAATTCAGAATTGACGTCACTGAAGTATAAAAGCTCTAACTTCATTGAAGTTATATATATATATTTCATATATATATAGAGTTGAAACAAAGAAACTTTATTTAGTATATTGATGTCCATGTTCAATAAATTATCGACGTGACATTGATTTTAAATAAATAAATAATTTTATCAAAATCATAATAAAAAATATTTCATGTCCATTTTACCTCGACAGTTATATTTATATTTTTCATTATAAAAATCAAATTATAACTGTATATTAAATTAATTTATTCATCGAAGCAGATGATAACTTTGAAATACAATAAATTACTTTAATATAAATAACCGTAATTTGAATTGTAAAATACTTATTCCGCATTCGGGTTTTAAATAAACGCGGGATAATAAAACAATTTTAGTCTTTGCACAAAATCCGAAGATGAAGTACCGAATTCTCGCTTTTATATTTATCGAACCTATATTCGTTAATTTTGCGAATGCTTTGCCGCCTACGGTGATGTTTCCCGATAATCAAACGACGCTTTTAAATCCTATTTCGAGCCCCACTAGTCCTAGTAGCAATACTCCGATGCTAAATACGGTTTTAAATACGACGGTAGTGAGAAAAAATGAGTGGTGGCCACCTAGTAACGCTGAAGTGATGCAAACGTCACCTTATTCTACAGAAGTACATCAATCAATGCCTCCGGCTTATTATTTGCCCGGTAATTATTCATTTTTTAATTATTTGCAAGTCGAAAACTGGGATAATTATTTTTTTTACTGTCCGCAGATGTTTCTTATACATTATAAGTGCAATTTATTAATAAATTACTGATTGTGTCCAGTAAAAAGTTGAATATTACATATGTTGGCAGCATTAGCCAACGGCTCATGCAGCCAATCACTCGCTCCGGGCTTTAAAATCAATCCTTCATCACTAAAACTACTTAATAATGTTTACACTAATTCATTTAGAGTATTAATTAGTGAAAAAATTGAATAACTCATACATTGGTAGCATTAGCCAAAGGCTCGCGCGGCAAATTACTTGCTCCGGATTTTAAAATCAATCCTAAATCTTTATAAATACTTAATAATGTTCGGATCAATTCATTTCGAGTAATAATTAGTAAAAAAACGGGATAGTTCATAATACGTTGGCAGCATTAGCCGAAGGCTCGTGCGGCAAACATTTCGCTCAAGGCATTAAAACTCGATTTTACGTGATTAAAAGTCATTATAAATGATAAAAATACTTTTTTCAAGTGACTATTCAATTAAAAAAATGAATTTCAAGCACAAAATTAAAAAAAAATTTTGGAGTTTTAAATTTACTTACTACTGATTTAAATCACCCGCGTATAAAAGCGAACGTCTAAAATATATTTAATAAAATTAGCTTTCAATAAAAAACATAAGATATTCAATCGATAGTAAACCAAATCATATTATAAAGTAATGAATTTTATATAAGTACTTTAACACATTCCAAATTAAATTCTCTAGTACTTTCATTATCTTTACCCTTGACGAAATCCATTTCCTCGCTCTTGATTTTTCTCTCCCATCTACGCTTTTATCCAGACAAAGAACTTTCGTTAGACTTCAGAGTCTCTAAACTTTTAAAATTTATTAAAATTTTATTCTGTTTTTAAATGACAAAATAAAAAAACTATTAATAACCATAATAATTACAGAACCAATACCACCGACATTAGCGTATCGCAGTGAACCTTGGACACCTTACGGTTATCCCGAAATCAGTTATCCCTTAATAGGCCAGAATCCAAACAACCAATTAGGTATGTCGGCTAAATTTATGACCGTCGCACTGTTTATTGGTCTCCTTACACTATTTGCGATAATTCAAGGATCGATGGTCGCTGCAAAACGCAAAGATGATCTCGTAGATGCTCTATCGTCCCGAAAAAAAAGAGATTTGTCTTTTGAAATCGATTCCATGGTAAATCCAGAAACAATCAATTAGCATTTGAAGTTTTAAATTAAGTAATAAATTAAAGTTAAGTAAAATAAATTAACAGACTCCAGAGCAACAAGAAATTTTGAACACTGACTCAAAAGTGAGATGCATCCAAAGAACAATTTGCCTGGAAAACCGGGAGCTGATGACCAACTTTGGGTACCGAGGGATTAAAGTTGCTAAATATTTAACGTTAGTATTCATCAACTTTATTGTTCAACTATACAATATATTTATTGATTATAAATATAATCTTTTAAATTTATGAATAATCAAAAATACAGACGTAGTGTTAAAAAGACATTGAAACGTATTTCCGGATGGGATCGTCTTGTTCAAGATGCTGCGGCCGCTGGACTCCGCGGGGATGACTGCCATGTTATTTACCGTGATTGCGTACTTCCGGTTGATAAGCCGCATTAATGACAATTGTACTGTGAGCTGACATAGAAATAAATGATGTAACAAATGAGATGAAAATAAAGTGAAATTAATTTTGTCTTCATTTTTTTTTTCCTTGATTGATTGGGAGGGAATTTTTTAGGGCAAATTAGTTTCCTTTTTTTGTCAGGTAGAGTTCGTTGACATCTCATCAATTTTATTCAGTGGAGGTTGGTTGTATCAGGCTACGGCTGATAAAGAAAATGATAGATGTCGGTAGTAATTAAATTTATTTTGTCCTGAAAATGTCCCCGAGGTGTCAGAGTCCTTTATCTTTTTGAGAAATAGGGAACTTTGTCTCATTCTAGGTGAAAGTAATCATACTCTAATATTTTTTAAGGCCTCCTAAGCTAAAATAGTTGAAAATACTCGCGAAAAAAATTGAATTTGTCTTAAATCTTCAACAGATACATGGGTCAGGGTATATTGTCCCGCTTCTAAGTAAACCTCGTGACTAATATGTCCCGAAATTTTCTCGAAATGGCCCGAAATTCTCCCGGAGGTGTCAGAACTCTTTTTTTACAAAAAGAATAGAGGAATTTTTTTCATTCCATGTGAAAATATTCATGTCTTGATATTTTCTAGGGTCTTCTAAATTAAAATACCCGAAAATACTGGTGACTTTTGGCTCATGTTCGGAGTTAAATCTTCAAGGAACAATTGAATACCGTTTGTTCAATTTCACAGCAACGGACACCTCGTGTCGGGTCTGCAGACACTCCCTATTCAAGAAACCCATGGTTTGCTATCTTATGGTAATGTAACTTGGTCGTGAGCTATACTATCTACATAGGGGTTCTCTAGTCCAGAATTTTATGCATATACCTGAAGAATCTCTATTACCTACTCCGTATTTACAAAATTCATTAGGGTCATTAGTGACATTGCTTCAGAGGGCTCAGGATTTTTCCCTACTACCCTTACTCCCTCTACTCAATTCGCATGCGCACATGAAAAGAGAGGCCCAAACATTCTCTAGCGTTACGACAGCATCTGGCACGTGGCCCTATCGGGACGATAGCCAAAAGGGAAGAAAAAAACATTCTCTAGCGTTCAGTGAACGAAGTGAGTACGTGGTTATTGCAAAGTAGTTTATATTTTCCAAAACTTACTTCCATTTTGGAAAATATTAAAGTGATATCATGAGCAGGAATCAAATATGTAAGTACTTGGTTAATTTAATAAATAAATAATTTGAATCGATATTTTATACTAAAATAAAAAAATAGATTTTCCAAGGTGGGGAGGCTTAATAAGAGAGCATGCATCTGACAGAAATTATTTGGACTTCAATACAACCGACAAAAGGGGGACACCGTGGCTACACTTGGCTGCCAAATGTGACTGCCGACAATCAATTTCTGTTTTGGTTAGACATGAGGCGTTTGTTGATTTCAAAGATAAATATGGGAGAACTGCGCTTCATATTGCGGTTCAAGGTGGAAAAGCAATGGCCATAAAGACTCTACTGAATTTGGGCGCTGACATTAACATCAGGTCCAAAAATGGCCGCAATCCAATTGATGACTTTTATCATTGTTGTTATGTTAGTTGCTCTATGAATTATAATTTTGATATTAAAAATGACGAGAGAATAGAACGGATTTTGAATGAGCATATTTTCAAATTAAAACTCAGTGGTTTTTATGTGAATGAAAAAAATTATGACTCGGCTTGTCATTATTTAAAAAAAAATACCAAGGATCCGGATGATGAAAGTGATTTTGAAAGGAGATGTAAATTAGAAATAGAAAATTTGAAAAAAGAAAAACTTACGGACAATGTTTTTTTGTATGATATTTTGACGAAGCATAGATACTTAGATTTGTATGTAAGAAACGAAAAAATTGTAAATGTCTTTTATTCGAATAATTATTGGTCGAGATTTCCGTTATATTTTCACATAATCAATGGAAAATTTGTTCGAGCGAAAAATAAAAGTCTAATGATGGAAAAAATTCGTGCGCATGGTTCGAATGAAATTTTGAGACAACTACCAATGGATTGTTGGGAGGAAATAATGACTTTTCTCGATGAGTATGATTTGAAGTTATTGGCTGCTGCTTGTTGTATAGAATTGCATTAGTTTGAATAAAGTGTCATGTAGCACATTTATCCTGGTTAAAAATACTGATCGAAAAAAATTTAGAAGCGGTCACTCCATGCAAATTGTACATCTATATATACAAACAAATAATTAAAATTACTGAAAAGAATTCGAATTTCATCATTTTTAATTCTTTTCAATCAATATTTTCAAACAGAGTAAGTATCACCATTGTCATCATTCTTCACTTAAATTGTGAAATTTTTTTTCTTGTAAATAATTGTAATTTATATTATATACTTAATAAATATATTGTAGTTCATATTATGTAATAAAAAATGAGGCTAGAAATTCCAAAAATGCACACATCAATCATTAGGTGTTACTTTTACTTTTTCAATTCTTCCTGTGACATTAGAGCTGCTGCCAGAAGTTAGTGGGCAGATGGGGGTCCAAAAATACATACTTTCCTATGGGTTTCCATGCAAACCCACATGGATTTTTTTGATAAAGTAGATTTTCTATAGATTTTTTTAGACGGTGACAAGCCTGAAATTATTATAAATCAAAAAACGATAGTGAATTAGCCGAAAAAGAAATTTCGATTGCACACCCTCAAGGTATGCATTAAATAAAAAATAACCTAACCAAACTAAGAATCAAAACCACAAATGTTTTTTTCATTTATTATTTATTATCATTTTTTACAACTTTATAATCATTTTAATCGCATCTCTTACAATTAACGTGTTGTCCTGCTACTCTTAAAAAAACCTCACATCAGCCTTAAAAAAAAAACTATCTTATTCTTCCTTCTATCTCTATCTCTTACCAAGTCTTAAATAAAATCGACATTGATAATAATAATTATTTAAAATAATTGTCACATACAAAAGAAAATTCACTTAATAATCAATCAATAAACAACTAATATTCATCAATTACCAACTAATACAATATCAATTACAATTACAACTTATAATTAATAACTGATAAATCAATTAAGGACAATTATTAATAATATTTACAACACGTTAACTCTAGTTTTAAATCGTCCTTTCACATAAATCTACCACTCGCCCGATTATAAAATAGTATTATCATAATTACAAGACAGTAGTGCTTTATATTTTCCATCCAAGTTTGCATATTATATTTTTTTTATTTTTTTCCAAATAATAATCAAATTTTTAATTAATAATCAATAAATAATAATAAAAATTATTATTTATTACATTAATAATTATTAATTACTTAGCTCGTGCTTCCAGTTAAATCATCACTTTATTTATTTATTTATAAATTATTTATTTGTACATGTACTCGTTCATGTTAATAATCGTGTCTATTTTCATTTATTTATTAATAAACTTTATGTTATTCATTCATTTATTTGTTGTTTATTTATTCATTTATTTAATACGCTAGTAAATGTGCTCTGTGCGATGTTTAGGCTTGGCGGTGTTACTTTGTTTCACTTTGTTTTGCTTTGTTTCACTGAACACCAGATGAGGATAACCGAGAAAAAATAAACAATAATATTTATATATATTTTTTTATTCATTTATATATAAATGATTATATATTATTTCTCTTAATACATCTCATTTTAATAAAATGACCCTTACTTAAACTTTTTATTATTTTATTTACTTTGTTTCTATACAATCAGTGTAATGCACACCCACGAATTTGAGGTTACAATTCGTGATTGTTTTCTTTAATTGTTTTATTTTATTTAGATTCCTTTTACTTATAGTTTGTAGATACAAATTATTTTGTTTGTTTGTTTTAGAATGGCAAACTGAGAAGTAATTAGACAAATACACGAGGGTGTGCAATTGTATTTACAGGGACGGGCTACTCTTTTGTGAGATCATTTTTTTAAAAAATCAATTGTTTGTTTATTCTTTATATATTTTAATTGGTTTTATTAATTAACGATTGAAAAAGTTCGAAACAAAGTTCAATTTGGAAGACAACCTGTATTGCGCAGGATTGTTTTACTTTTTTAATTACTCATTAAAAAGTAATCAACTTTATTTTTATAAATTAAGATTTTAAAAAAGTCTATACCGGGCGCGAAATGTGCATTTGTAGGTTAGAACTTTGTTTGTAGAAATGGAGGTTAGGAAAGAAAAGTAATTACGGCTGAAACAAAGAAATGAATTTCGCCATGATCGAAACCTACGAAACAAAGCTCTTGTTTTTATTTAAACAATCGTTTATATAAAAATCAATTTATTTAAATGACTAATTTTAATTAATTATTTATTTTATTTATTCATTAATTATAACTTGTAATTACAATATACGCATTAAAAAGCTTATGAAAAATTATTCATAAGCTTAAATTACTTTCTTAATTTTTTTCTTTATAGAAAAAGCAAATTTTATTTATTTTTTTTTCTTTTTAACCATAAACCGCACACTCTAGCTCAAATACAAGAACCTTAATCTTACTAATTCTTTTTAATCCTCATCTTAATCATCGAACTCATTTAATAAACCTGCCTCTTATTTCATACACACCATTAATATATATATACATATACATATACATATGTATATATACATATATAAAATTAATTAATCAGTATTTAAAACTAACATGCTTAGAAAATATTTTTTTGAGTCTATGGAAGTTATAAAGTTCTTCCGTCAATTTATCAATAATTAATAACCAATAATTAATTAATTAATTAATAATAATAATAATCAATTAATCATTAATAATCTTAATAAATCACTATACACACTCGCAGTTATTTAGTCCATTATCTATATTTATAATTATACATAATATATATATATATATGTATATATATTTATACTCCTGATTAAAAACTTCGATTAAGCCTGATTGAAAGTTAATCGGAAATTGGAAAAAAAAATATTTATCGACCCATCTGATAAATATCTGATGGAGTTTAAATCAGACTCAATCGGAATTTCTAATCAGGGATATTAATATATATATTTATATGTATATGTATATATATATATCGAGAAACCGCTCGTTGCACTTGATTTAAAATTTTAAATTTTCGTCGACAAAAATGTGCCCACAATTAAAATAATAAATTATGCCCTTGAACGCTGGACTAGGCTTGCACCTGATGTTTTGTTAATATATTGTTACTTAATTGGTTATTGGCTAGCTAGCGAAGGCTTGTAAAAATAATCCACGGCTCGACTAAGTCTAGATTTTTTTACTGGCCAATCGTGGATTATTTTTTTACAATCGGTTCCGTCGTGTCTCTCAATAATTTTCATGTCAGGTTTCTCGTATTTTTTTTAGTTAATTAATTTACTTAATTATGATGATTATTTAATTATAATTAAGAGAAAAAATAATAAAACAAAATCACACTTATTTTTATCACGTAGATAATTATTTTTCAAATTAAATACTTGCAAATAATAATTATTCATATTATTTTTGACCATTGTACTAACGATTAATTTTAAAAATCTGGTAATTGTAATCAAATATCGATAACATAAAAAAATAACAAATAATTATCTAATAACTTTCTATAATTAATTTATTTATTTATTAATTTACCGACTCTGCGGATTTTTTACTATCAATAATTATGGTTCTTGTATTTTTTTAATTATTTATTGTGATTAATGACGTAATTAATTTTCCTAGAAGATGTGCGAATAATATTTAAATCAAATATTAATTATTCGATTACAAATTTGAAATTTCAAATTATTTTTAAATTATTCGATCATACTTCAATTACCTAGTTCTAATTGCGAATATTAAATTTTATTCTGACATGTGATAAATTACAAATTTTTTTTGATAATTTATCAATAAATTGAAGTATTTGAAAATTTTAAAAATATTCAAATTTTTACGAATAATTGAAAAATATTAAAATTTTTGCAAATAATTTGAATTATTAAATTTGGGTTTAAAATCGAAAATTAATATTCGGTCTACAAAATTATTCGCACACTTCTGGTAATTTATAAATTTTAATAGAACAATTATTTATTTTTTCAATAAATATATGAGACACGCGGTTACTTGTGGGCATGAGACCGAGGTCCTGGTTTTTGTTGCGACGATGCGGTTTAGTAGCAGTCGAAATAATAAAATTATTTTTATTTATATTTATATCTTTACTGTTAGTATTTAGATTTAGGTTTAGGTTTAGATTTTCAGCGGTCGCTGCTGCTGGCGGTTTCGCTGACGATGACGATGGGCTCGTTTGGCTGGTTAGTGTGGCTATTTTACCCTCAGCTTCAATTGGTTACCTCCTGTCGCGGTAGAGGAGATAAGTTTTCATAGCTTGAGGAAGGTTTAGTTCCTGGATTTTTTCCAGCCGGTGTTTGCCGACTCGCTGGCGGATTACTCGCCGGCACAGGTCCATTAGTGGCAGTGGTTCGGCTGCAAGTTTATACATTAATTAATAAACTATCCAGCAGGAAGTTTTCGCGGCAATAGTACTAGAATTTTTTCCGACTTACGATCAAGACCGCCGATATATTTCATTGTTATTTCACAATGGCCCCATACTGCTGATACTATTGGGTAGAGTTTGCGGCCTTTTAAATTACGAAATGCTACTCCTAGATACTGACCATCCACTACGAAGGCTAGTGTTCCTTCATCCATGTCTAAGACAACTGAAAATATTATATTTTATTATTAATATTTATACTTAAATAAAATAAAAAAATTTTTTATAAAAAAAAATGTAAATGTACCCAAAAATTTATCTGGTACAACAAAAGTTTCATCAGGTTTCAATAACGAAGGGTAAACATCACCCTGTGAGTTTTTCGAATCATGATAAAGTCTATTTCTAGTGAGATCCCAGCCCCAACTGAGCGCGTTGTTGCCGACTAGGCTCTGATAACCGACACTGTGTAGCGGCGCTTCGGCCGTCGCGACGCCCACCACCGCGTGAGTGCCTCGTTGTCTCGTGCTCCAGTGCACCTCCCAGACGTGCATGCCCTTAGTGTACCCCACCTTCCCTCGTATGCAGTCTGTGCTCTGTGCAACGGGGTGTCGATGGAACGTCAGTTTGTCGTCCTCCTGAAACCAGACCATCAATCAATCATCATCATAATCATCTCTCCCCTTCTCAATAAAAACATAAATATAAAGTATGCGTACTTTGACAAATATATTGAGACTTCTGTCCTCAGCGTTCCACCCATGGTGGACTTGTGTGTCCTTGGTGGCTGATGGCATGTCAAGTAATACATCGAGTCTAGTTGGTCGTGAAAAATCTTGTGCTATTTCTCGTGGTACCACGGGTTTGTACGCTACTGCAACTCCACCCCCGATACCAACGCCGCCGCCTGCTCCGGCTCCGCTTTCGCGCGTCACGCTCTTCACGCCACCTAAAAAAAAGTCAAAAAAATATAAGTAAATAACTAAAATACTTGTTTATTACAATTACTCTGCTTTATTTTTATTCGTTTGTGCTTTGCACCAGCTACCATCCACACCCCATTTACTTTTTTTTTTTTTTTTTTCTTTTTTTTCTACTGTAAACTTAATTACTTGCTCGGCAACAATACAAAACCTACAATTATATCCTTCATTTTAATTAGCTTAATTAATTCTTGGCATTACTTTTGTAGTTTTAATTCAACCGTTTAAATGCATCATCAAAGAATACCTTTATTGTTATTCTTATTACTATTTTTTTTTTTTTTTTTACTTTTAGATAAATTAAAATTCTCAATTATAACTGCGCATACTAAGTAGTCTAGCATTTAATATCTCGAAAGTAATTGAGTAAATTAGATCAATGGGTTGTGAAAATTATAGCTGGGAGTCTGATCTCTTAATTGGGACCGAGGAGTTATTTTGAGGACAATTAAGTCGGGGATTGGAATTTTAGCAGGATTAGAAATTAAAATGGAAGATGGTAATTTTCTGGGGAGAGTTGTTGGGTTTTTAATTTAGTATCAGGGAAAGTAGTGGTGGGAAAGTGATAGATGGTTAATGAAAATTGTAGGGGAATGTTTGAGCTTTAAAATGAGCGCAAGAAGAAGGACTTCGGGTGATTGGTTAAGGAGATATGAATTTTTGAAGGGTGAAAAGTCAAAATAGATGGTAATTTTTTGGAAAATTAGGAAGTAGTTGGGTTTAAAATTTTATATCGGGGAAAATGTTGATGGAAAAGTGATAGATGGCTAATGAAAATTGTAGGGGAATGTTTGAGCTTTAAAATGAGCGCAAGAAGAAGGAATTCGGGTAATTGGTTAAGAAGATATGAATTTTTGAAGGGTGAAAAGTCAAAATAGATGGTAATTTTTTGGGAAATTAGGAAGTAGTTAGGTTTAAAATTTTATATCAAGGAAAATATTAATGGGAAAGTGATAGATGGCTAATGAAAATTGTAGGGGAATGTTTGAGCTTTAAAATGAGTGCGAGAAAAAGGACTTCGGGTGATTGGTTGAGGAGATATGAATTTTATAAGTTTTAATTGTTTTCTTTAGGGTCTGGAACAAGAGAATTTAATTTTTGAAGGTTAAAATGAAATTTAAAGAGTGAGTGACGGAATCGAGGCGAAATTTTCAGTCAAAAAATTAAAGAGAGCGGGGTGAAGGAAAAGTTGAGGATCAGGACAACGAGGATAATACGTAGGACGGATCGTAAATTTATCTGGATAGCAGGAGTTGAGCTGCAGACCGAGCCGTTGGACAGATTAATGAAATGCCATAAATCGATTTTTATTGTCTGGAAAAGAGGCAAAATGGGACGAGGGACGAGGGACAAGAGACGGTAGCTTTATGCTTTGGCTCAGCTTTTCTCTTCCCTCGGCAGCTCAATGGCTCCCTCATTTTTTACTTCACTCTATACTATTTCATTTTATTTTGGGTCTTTTTTATGCCTTTTCTTCTGCCAGCTCCCTATGCTCTGTGCTCTATACTCTGTTTCCAAGCAAAGAACCTTACAGTGAGCTTAAGCCATTTTCTGAGACGGTTCCTGACAGTCTAGGTGGACCATGAAAGACATAAAATGGTGTCGTGGATTTTATTTTACCAAAATGCAGAAAATAAAGATGAAATATAACCGAAAAAAAATATTTAAAATATGAGAATGTCTTCGGTGACAGAATTCCACGTCGTAAATAAATATGATTTATTTTCTACATTCTTTTTACAAAATTCGTTCTTTTATCGAAGTAATTAATTGAGTATTTTTACTTAAAGTCATGGATCTAAAGTATTATTTAAATTTTTTATGAAATATTAAAATTTCAAATATAAATATTTCAAAGTATTGATTCAAATTTTAATATGGAACTGGAGTTCATTAAATTTTCATTAAAATTACTTATTGAAAATTTGAATGGTAAATTTATTATTTAAAAATATTGATTGAATATTTTTATTTAAATTATTTATTGAAAGTCAGTTTTATTGTTAATTTTAAATTTGAAATTATTGTAGTTATTCCCTACAAATTATCAACTAAATGATTTTAAATTCAATTGTTAATGAGAAATTAATTACTCGGATCTTTGAATTGAATTTTAAAAATTATCAATTAAAACGTTTTCAATTCAATTTTTTACAGGATATTTTTTACTCGAATTTTTAAAATAAATTTTGTAGTTGAGATATAAATCATTAGTGTTTAGCAAATAGACATAAAAAAATAAAAAATATTCGTGATAAAGCTATTAAAGTGACGTAAGAATATAAAATAAGAAAAAAAGAAAAAAAATTCATTAAACTTTTCAAGATAAATCGTCGCGACGTGAAGAAAACTCTTTTATCATACAGCTAAAAAAATAAACAAATCGCAGTAATGTAAAAAAGAGAGTGCGAATGGAGAGAAAAGACGGCAAGAATAATGTAATGTAATCTAATGTACTGTAAGATATCTTGAGCAGAGTCGGGCCGCGGGTGTGGGTGGGAGTGAAGTGGGAGTGGGAACGAACGAGTTGTTTTAAAAAGATCTTCAGATGGCCTAGTTGATTTAAACTAAACTTGTTGTATCTGAAGTAGCTGAGAAGTTAGAACTTGTATTTAAGTCCCCGTGGGATCTAGACCTTGACCTCAGTACGTATATGTATAAGCTAATCTCTTTATATTTACTCGATACCAACTATTTATCAACTTGTAAGCTCTATTTACTGAGCTTAGATATTCGTTTTCTTATGAAACTGATATAATTAATCATATCTTACGAAATGTATGAGATAAGTATACATAATATACGGTCATTCGAAAGGAAATTTAATTCTCTGCAACTTTGGTCTCTTTGAAACTTTCTCTGTAATCAATAGTTTCGAAGTTACAGCCGCTTAAATAATTAATCATTTTTTTAAAATTTAAATTCTTGTAAGCGCATCAAAGGGCTTTATCTTCAAAACTATTGATCCTACGGAATTTTTTATAAGGACTGAAATTGTAGGAAATTTAATTCTCTACAAATTTTGTCTGATAAAAAAATACCGTAAACTCAATAGTTTAAAAGTTACAGGCTTCTAAACAAATAATAAATATATTTTTCAAAATTCCAAAATGCTATTTTGAAAACTATCGACTCTAGGGAATTTTTCAAAGAGACAAAAATTGTAGGGAATTAAATTTCCTGTGAAACGAGTACCAACAAGGGGTATAAATATCTTAAATTGAATAACCACCTGATAACTTTTGGCCCATGGTCATGCCCCTATGGTGGGCGCGATAGTGTGGGTGGTGCCGATGGTGGTGGGAATGATGACGGACCTCAACGCAGCCCGTCGATAGCTTCTGCCGATAGGGTCTCGTCCCAATATTATTGTGATGATGGTGTCCGGTGGACAAAGGTACTCCACCTTCTTGAACAGCAACCCGTCTGGGGCTGCCACCGCCTACTACACCACCTCCTCCTCCAACTACGACACCTCCTGCCCCACCGTAGCTAGGTCCTCGTGTTCCTAAGACACTGAGATCTCCCACGAGTCCGTTGGTGCCTCCGGTCGCGCCAGTCGTCGGGCCGGTCCCCCCGGATCCGCCGCGGCTCCCGCCACCGTTCACGCAACGAGTTGATTTATACCTGGAACAATCAAAATCATTATCATTAACATCACTGTCGCCAAAAATAATCAACAATCACAATAAAAAAAAAATTAAATTAAATTTCTAAACAAATCGATAGAATGAACTATCGAAGAAAGCCAATAGCGGATGGATGACACATTCGATTGAGCAATACCCTTCTTTTTTTTTTACATATATATTTGTGTATTGTGTAGTTTTGATGGTAAAGTAAAACGTGACCACGAGTGCTGGCTCAACAGTAACACCAGCAGAACAACTCAGACTCACTTCCGGTCTCTCTTGTACACTATACACGTTTCCGTTTGTGGAAAAGCGCCGGACGGGCATCCTGGATCCGTTGTATGTTTTCGTTCATCATTATCTTTTTTTTTCGACTCAAATGTCTATTGTTGATCAGCTTTTATTTTTATTATGTATATATTTGCTCAACAATTGCAACTGAATTGACATTTAATTCAATTGGGGGGAAGCGAAATGGGACCGAAAAAATTTACGAAAAATTTAAGGAGTCTATTTTGGCCCTCTCTCCTTGGAGGTATTGGGGACAAGTTGATTGATTGATCGGGAAGTTGGAAACTGTTAAATCTCGGGCTTGATGTTGGAGATGGTCATTGGCATGTGAAGTTTGTTGAATGGAAATGGAACTGAAGTAATAGTATCCGACTTGTTACGTCGAGTTGAGAGAATAGATGAGGAGATGAGGATGAGGATGAGGTGGAGGGTACAAACTCCTCGACTCATCGTGGATTTCATAGGCAGCAAGTAAAGGCGGAAGCAGCATCGAATGTTTAATGCTAGCAGAGGCACGGTATTGATCCGTTTCCCCTCAGCTTCAACCACTGCTCCCCTTGGCACTTCACTCTACAGCTCCTCGTTGTAGCAACCAACCAAAATACCCTCTGTGTACATTAAACTCAACTGTCTCACTACCGCACCCTCAAATTTAAATAAGAAATATTATTTATGTGCTCAACTTTTTTCTATAATTTCGTTGCATTTTTCATTTTTTTTTGCTTAGAAGAATTGATCAGCTCGAAAAGTAGCCCAGTGCTCAGGGAATACTCGAATTAATACGACAGATTTTTTTTTTCATCGATCTACGCAAATTTAAAGCCGAAAAACCGAATCCGTACATCCGTACACTTTAACGTTCGAATGTACGGAAGCTCTGTATCTCCCGAATTACTCAACGTATCGTCTCAATTTTTTTTTCATTTTTTTCAGAAGACACTTCCCCACAGCCATGTAAAAAATTTCACAAAAACTCCTCAGCCTTCATCTAAAATAAAACAAATAACAAAAATTCCAGTCGCCAATCGCGAGCCGAATTAATAAACGACTAAACCAAACCCCGCTAATCAGTATCATTAATAGCCAGTAAATTAAAATCAATAGTTTAATGAACACGTTGCCCAGGTGTGTAAAAAATGAAAATGTGACCAGCGCATCAGACTAGCTGGCTAAATAGAAGGATTAGGTGGATTAACTGGTTGAATAGTAAACTAGTAGGAATAATTAATGGACGTGTGTGTGATGGGAGCGTTAGAAGACCGCGTGTGTGAGTGATACTAAATACACTAGTATATCTTGATTGCATAGTGTGGTATCCGCGGAATCTCCGCTAATCCTCGATGTTGCCGAGTTGAATTGGAAACCTCATTGGCAATCAGTGGAAGCGGGCAACCCTCTCGCTCACTCTTTATATAAATACATATAGATATAACCAAGACTGGTAGTACTGGGTGCGTGTATATCGAACTATAATCCCATCCTCGTCGTTTGTGTTTGATCGATTCCTGCTGTTTCAACGTGTCAACGAATCCCCAATATTCCCAGGATAGGCTTCCTCACGCAAATCCTCTGCCAAAGCTTTGCATTGTTCGCTCGCTCTATCTATATATATATATATATATATATAAAGTGTACAGAGTACAGAGAGTACAGAATACAACTATACACAGCAAAGTAAAGTATATATGTACAGATATAGATATAAATGTATATAGAGCATAGCGAAATCCCCCGGGGGCTGGAACTACGGTTACAAGTACTGTAGGTACTGGTGGATGCACGTGAGCAAGCAATTACTCCTTTCTACCTTTTCATATATATATTCAACCCGGAGACAAACTAAATAACCAGATAAATCTATATAAACATTTAAGATAAACAAACTCTAGTTTATATCATTTAAAAGTTATATTTTAGTTTCAGCTTCAAAATTTATTTAGCGTAGCTCTGATATTATTTTTATTTTCTTTCAAATTTTCAGTTTAAATAATTATTTTTTTTGCGGGTATATTTTTGTTGGGAAATAATATTTAGTTTGCTGAAAAGTTTACTATTGTACTTAAAAATTCTGTAGAATGGTCTAAGGCGGGAGTTTAATATTTAAAATAGTCGAATTAATATTTATCAATAGACTTTTTGCAAGTTTATTTAAAGAGTATGGAGTGTAGAGTTTATAGAGTACTTTGTTCTTTGCTGTATATAGAGTACAGAGAGTACAGAGTAGTGAAGTAACAGCTGACAACCAGGTTTCAACCCCACACACCTGTTCGCCAGCTGCCACGACAAAGGGCCATTTCGTGTGCAAGCCCCGAGGGCCTAGACGGAAGCCTTTGTCAGCTCGTACGTTCGATGATTCCGTCTCTCTTTCTACAGACTACTGACTCCAGCCTTTGCTATTTCTTCTCTTGTCTCTATTGTAGACCGTATTTTTACGGTCTCGGTACATGGATTTTTTATCCGCCATATCCATGCTGATATTACAGTCGAGCTCGGCAAGGCCACACCCCGCGAGACCGGGGAATATCCTGCTGGCCACGAAACAATCCTCGTTCAGATTAAAGTCATTTAGCGAACGTTGTTTGCTGTTTTAAATATTATTATTTTCCGCAAGGTCAAACTTCCTAGAGCGCCCGGTCTCAAAAGCCGGATATTAATAATCGGGACGCGTTTTTTGCAAAAAGTTTCATCTCGTCGGCATTTTTTTTGCTGTTACCGTAAAAAATGGTCTTTATATTTTGTGAAGTTTATTTCATCAAACGGCGCTACTAGATTATTAATAAAAATTTATACAACCTCATAAACTTCATCACTTCAAAGTTACAGAGCTTTCGATAAAAAAAGGCTGAGCTAAAATCGATAGTTTAAATTTTCTTTCAATTATTTTTTTCTCTATCAAATCCTAATATTTTTCCATCAATCCCCAGATGTCCATATGAGATTTTAAAAAAATCTAAATGAATATTTTTTACTGAAAAAAATAGGTCAAGTCTTAAAATTCCAATCAACTGCTCTTTTTATTTCTCGTCATAAAAAATCTTTTTCTTTTTCTATACACTTCCAATTCACAAAAAAAAAATTTAAAACCAGTAAAAAAAATTATATTACAAAGTAACGTTCCCTAAATCCAAACACAAATTTTACGAACAATTTTACAGTCTAATAATTTTTTGTCCCTATCAAATTACAAAATTGCCACGTTCTAATAATTTCTTTATCCCTGAGCATTCAATACAAGACTAAAAAGAAGCACAAAAAAAAATTTCACAATAGCATGTTACATTTCCAAAAAAAATGCATTCCAACTTTCCACTTTTACATGACTCCAAAATGGATTCTCGTAAAAAAATAAAACAAAATGGCGGTGGGGTCGTGAGCAGTTAAATTTACCAACCAGCAGCAATCACCCATCTATATAAATATATATATGTTCATATATATTTACCGGGACGTAGGATTTCAGGTGGCAAATATCTAATGATTGGGTTTGTTTCCGGGATTTATCGAGTAAATTGCAAACGATATGCCAGCAAATGTAATCCGATAATCGTGAGAATGCCATGTGTGAGAGTGTGAGTATGTCAGTGTGTTCTATAGAATAACAGCAGCCAGTACATCTACAACTAGACTATAAACGATATATAATACGTTAATCTGGCAGTAACCGCGATCATTTTAGAGCTTTAGCATTAGCTTTAGCTTCAACTTCCCTTGATCGAGTATTAAACGTCCAATGAAATTAGACTCGATATTAGCTGGTCGCAGCCACTACTCTAGTCCCTGCCCTATCTATCTACTGTAGCACCGAATCCATGCCACGGAACATGAACCATTTATTAAACTTATACAATCTCGATCCGTCTATACCCAGATCAAGCTGCTCTGTGGCATAACAGGTCTATCGATTCGCTATAATCTACGGTATTTAAGTCGCTGCGACCTGGCTCTAGCTCCGAGTAATATAATATAATCAAAGATACGATTACAGAGCAGTGAATACTGACGAATCGAATCTATTCTTTGAAAGGTCTTCAATAAGAAAGTGATGACAAGATGATGAATAATAGCTCGCTGGCTGGGGTTATTTCATTTTTTATTTTCTATCAGCTATTTGTCGTCGGTTGAGAAATGTCGAGACACGAGACAGGAGATGATAAGATGATTGGCGACTGAAACGCCTAATTTACATCGAGTATTGTCGTTGTAGTAAACTCTTGTTGCGATTGAGGAGATACGGATGTCAAGTTGTTGACTTTTTAAATATTTAAATGTCTTACATTTGTATGGGCCTTCAAGTTGAAGCGGACAATAAATAACGAGAGTTATTTTTTTAAAAATAAAAATAAAGTGAGTGGTAAGAGGTAGAGGTAAGATGGTTCTGTCATAGAGATTGTGATGATCGTTGATCCAGTCGCGAATTAGAGGCCTTTCGAATCCCGATTACTTGATTCACTTTCATTTTGCAATTACGGGAAAATATTTTTTTTAGAGAGATAATTATTATTTTGACATTTGGCGGGAAAAAAATTAGTGAGTGTACATGAGGTCATTTTGCGGAGACGATGGAATTTGTGAATGTTTTATTTATTTATGAGCAATAAGATATGACTTTTGTTGACACGAAAAGTCAGTCAATTTTTTATTATTTAATTTAGTGGTTTTTTTTTCTGAGAATAGATTGGGAGTAAAAATAAAAGCTGGTTATTTTTCGAGGTAAATTTAATTTGATAAATTTCATGACAGAGATCGAGTTTAATTTGATAAAATGTCAAATTGTCAGAGTAATGCAATTAGGAGTTTATATTGAGGATATATTTGAATAGGAATGATAAAATATTTAATTGGAAAAAATAAGTAATTGAAATATGATTGAAATTTCATTTTTTAAAACTGAGGTATATTTAAGTGACTAACTCATTAACTATTGAGACTACAGAAATTTCCATTGAAGACTTAATTATTGAGAATTAAATTCTCTTCAATTTTGGTCTCTCTGAAAATTTTCGTAGCGTTAATATTTAAAAAGTTATAACCGCGCAATTTTAAATAGAATATAAATTGACCTATTGCTGGTAATTATTTAGTTACTTATTAAAAACTGTTGTAACTCATTAAGAATTGAATTTATGATAATTATTAATAAGAGGTAATTTCTTGAGGATTAAATTCTCTACAATTTTTGTCATAGATAAAATTATCGTAATATCAATATTTACCGAGTTACAGCTCAGTTTTCTTGCCGAATAAAAATTTTCGTAAATTTCTAGTCGGCAATAATTTTTTTTTTAAATTTTAATCTTTATGGCAGTAAAAGTTGTGACTTTTAAAAACGTTATTTCGATAAAATCCGCCTGATTATTCAATAGAACCTTTTAAATTATCCTCAATTGGACAAAAAATAAATAAATTTAATTAAAGTTAGGACAATTTAAAAATAAATGATGAAATAATTAAATTAAATGAAATAATTATCGCGAGTTAGTTGAAGAAAATTTTCCAATAATGGATTTAATAAACTTTCTAGTGTGAAAAAAAAATATTTCTCAACTTATTTAAGATATCAGACCGCGTAAACGAGCCTGAAGCTTTTCTGTTCTCGAATTACGCTCTACCACTTTACTTTGCTCACGAACTCTGTACTGAGCCAATGAGGAAGAGATTGTAGAAGAAAAAAAATAAATTGGTAAAAATTATTAAATCTTATTGTTCTTATTGCCATTTAACTCGCGCGCTAAAATGCTCTTGATTTAAATTACTTTAGAAAAAAAAAATAATGTAAAGTCAAGTAAATAATAGTATGTATGAATAACCATTAATTATGAGTAATTACAGATAATAATAATAATAATAACAATAATAATAATATTAAAAATTTATCAACTTGAACTTTAATTAGTAATATCTTATTAAGTATATAAGATAAACAGACTTTGTGGGTGGTCATTGAAAAGGTCATTCGATTCTCAACATTTTTGATCTCAATAAAAAATATCAAAAAATTAATATTTCAAAAGTTATAACCATTTAAAGAATTTATGTACCTGAAGATCGGAACGTTTTTCGCGCAATGAAAAGAAAAATTTTAAACTAAAAAATCTACTGGATGACTAGATTTCCGAACTGTTTCGCATATAGGTGCTGGTATGTCAGCTGAAAATCTTAGGCCAAGTTAAACAGTGAAATTACAAATATTTTTCATTTTCGTTGTGTTAAAATCGTTCTGATCTTCAAGTACATAAGAATTTAGTAATTTTCTGTGGTATATTTTTTTACTCCAATGCTAAAAATGGCTGTAACTTCAAAACTATCGATTAAAATTAAATTTTCACAAGAACAAAAATTATAGGAAATTAAATTTCCTAAAAAAATGTACTGAGTTATTTTTCTCATATCTGTGATATTTTGACCAGAACTTTAATTCAAAGACATTTTCAAAGAACAGAAATTAAATTTTTCCATTCAAGACTTCTTTGACTCCAATTTCCGGCCTAATTATCAAAGATATGATAAAAATATATCTAAAAAAAATTGTAGAGAATTAAATTCTCTACAATTTTGGTCTCAGTACAAATGCCCCTAAATTAAACCGTTCAAAAGTTACAGCCATTTTATCAAAACCATTTGCTCAAATATATTTTTCAGTGATTTTAGAATTTAAAAAAAAATATATGACTAGTGGGAATATTAAAAGCAAACGTTTTATAAATAGTTGAATCGTAAACGATCTCAATGATGAAATTGAGAATTGAGGCAAGAAGATTTTTCTCAAGGACCAGGTTGCCATCGAAGGAAAAACGAAAGGCGTCTCGATAGTTTTTTTAGCATACACTCGGACATTAATGTGTATGTTTATATTCCACTCACGCACGTGTCTCAATGATAGCTGTGTCTGTCCGTATATTCATGTATTTTATTAAACTTGTCTATGTAATGCAGCATAGAACCTTCATAACATAATGTAACATTCACGCGTAGGCTTTATCCTCACGGGACATGACAGGTTTCGCATTGCCTTTTGCCTTTGTCCTTGCAGATCTCACAACTCGCGAATCACTTGACGACACTATGCTACAACAGCTACAACTCCTATTATTGTCAGTGCAACTTTTATTTAATAATATGTGGATTTAATAACTTATTACCTCTACGCCAGATTATTTACTTTGTTTACCGATTTAACCTCCGCACGTCACCGTTTTAGTGTTTATTTTATACATTTTTTATTTATTTTCTTTTACCAAGGTTACGTATATATATTTCAATATATTTACAAACATCTACATATTTATATTAACAATTTTTTATATTTTTTTATACATGACATTTCGTCATGTCCCTAAATATTATTTATTGACGGCCGAATTCATTTAATTGAGCAAGTGGAACTGAGACCGTACTTAAAAGTCAGGGTTCGGACTCAGTCCAGTTTTTTTATTTTTATTAACCGAGTTCAGAATTATTAGACCTGAGAGTTCATAGTTCAAATCCTCCTCATACTTTTATAGAAAAAAAAAAATTATTTAAATTTCCGCGGGTAATTTGTAATTATAAAAAAAAACAAGACTGTAATTATAAAGTTCACGGTTCGAATCCCATTCAAGTTCATATTTATTTTGATAAAAAATAAATTTGTATTAATAATGAGCGTTATTAAATATTATTACAAGTGAAAAGTGTGTGTTTGATGACAGAAAAAAAATGATTGGAATTAGTAATTGAATAATTAAAAAATAACTAAGAATGAGACTAAGACTAAGAATAAAAAAATGTAAATAAGAGGAAATAAATAAAGAGGGAAAAAACAAAGTTGCAATGGGACAATGAACAATCGTACATTGTTAGGAGTTATGGCATTGTTACTCCACCATGCCTGGACCGTGTTCACATAATTAGGCTGTAAACGTTTCGAGACAATCACCATTGTCTTGGCGACCGCCCTGGCAACGATCGCACCCTACCCCCGATTAAAGGAAGCACCCGATTCTTGGTGCGCTCGTGGGCAACAAAATCCCCAATAACAGACTCAAGACTAAAGACTAAACAATTAAATAAATATATAAATATATATAAGTATTTGTGGAGAAAATGGAGCCGAGATAAATAATTCAGAGGATCTTTGTTCTTATTTAGTTGAGTGGCCGGCATGAGTTAGGTAGATCGCCGATAGCCAGACGTATATCATGTCGACGTTTGTTTCGTCTATCTATAAATATATGTATATATGTATATATGTGTGAAATATAAGCAAGCCACGACAAATTTTATCACTTCCTCTTAGCGGGCAAGTGGAAATTCGTATTTATTTATGTTTCGTTCAGTTTTGCTGGCGGTATAGACTAAATAAACGAATAAAATGGACCCGGTGTGGCGGAGTTTGGGCGGAACGACAAAATGGCGGACAGAATAAAATGGAATGGAGACTATCGTAAACCTTGACGTTTACTTCTCGAGATAAGAGAGATAGGGTGAGTTGAAACGAGATAATATAGAGAGAAATGAAAGGGATCTTGATGCCAAGTTTTTGTGTTGATAAGAAACACGGCAATGAAACTTGTAAGATCGAGAGGATGTTTTAACGGAGATGTCAACCAACATAAGTTTAACATTTTTATTTATTTTTTAATTAATTAAATTATTTTTTTTGTAATTTGTCTGAATAATTTCATCTGATAGCTTTCATTTAAAATTTATCTCTATTTTTATTTATATTAATTACTAATTAGTCCTTATCAATGGCTTTAATTAATTAATCAATTAATTAAAAATCTTTATATAAAGTAATTAAAAATTTTGTTATCAATTATTTATTGTACATTTGTTAAATGAAATAATTAATTAAAAATCTGATTGATAATTTTTAGCAGGTGATTAACTAAAAAATATTGATTTGAATTTAATTAATTAGCATTAAAACAAAAATTGTTTAAAAAAAAAAATTTAAAAAACGTTAAACATGACTGGATTTAACAAAAGTCGACTCAACCGAACCAGCTACAGCAGCATAGTCTAGAGAGCTTGGTAGCCGTGACCTTGTCTGGTCTCGACCCCACTGTAAAACCAGCTCATGTATTCACACATACACCTATGACATCCTTCGCGACTGCCCCCCACCACTTTCCACGAAAGAGAGAGGTGTAAACACTTGTGAAGACGGTTAGCTATATAATACATGCTTTCATATATATCTGTATACACATACATATGTAGATATGTATATTTACACATTTATAATGCAGCTCCAGGTCAACTCCATTGGCATCAAAAATTGCAGTTGCACATAAATACTAAAATTTTTAAATTTTAACCAACAAATTACCTAATTTTGATTAATACCCCCAGCTAAAAATTTAACAAAACGTGCGCTCGTTAGTTTGTGCATCAGCGTGAAATGACAATGGGCGTACGTATCAGCTGAAAAAATTATTTCAACAATTGGCTTTGAATTTCGCTCTTTGTTAAAATCACAATTCTATTTTTATATTTTTTTTAAAATTTCATTTAACAAGATCAAGAAGTTTAAATTTAATTATTTGCTACTAAGTGCGAAAGCATTTTAAACAAGAGCTTGTAACATTTTTTATTTATTTTATTTTATTTTACTTAGGGACTTTTATTTTTTCTGTTTTCTTTTAATTTTTTTTTTTTTACACAACGTCGTTTCGCTGAACTCGTTCAAGTTCTTGTACACGATTACGCACTCGTGAGAGAGTACTTGCACTTCTTTGTTCATATATATAGATATATATGAACAAGTCTTTGTATATATGTTTAGTTGTATTGCATTAAATCCAAGACTAAAACTTTAAAAGACTAAAAAAACCCAAGACCGAGTCTTTAACTTGACTCAACTCCACGGGGAAGTTGAGCAAGAAAGAAAAAATAAATAAAAGACTACACTAGAATGTAGGCATCCAGCAAAGTCACATTGTAAAAATCAAGCTTTTATTTTTCAAGGTTTTTTTTATGTCAACTTGATTCTTCATATGTGGATTATGCCTTTATTTTTAGAATTCACCTCAAGGATAAAGAAATTTCATATTCCTTCCCCCACAGAATTTTTAAAAACCTTCTTACCGCCAACGGCGGGTGTGTCGTTCGACAAATTGCATTATTGTCACCAAATTCAATTTTTTTCCATCAAGTTGATGGAGTTTATTGTTGATTTTACCAGGGGCTGCCCACAAAAGTGCCCTGAGTAAAACAAAAAAAAACCAAGTCGATATATCGAGTAGTTTCTGAGATACAGAGCTTCCGTACATTCGTACGCTAGACGTTCGGATGTACGGATCGCGTTTTCTGAAGCTCCTATCACGAAATTGGTACTTTTTTCTTCAGAATATCGTAGTGTGTGAACTGTGAGACGATTTCGAGTCGATTAGAGCTATAAATAATTTAAATATAAATTTATTACGACCGACAGCTGGTGGGTCGGGATGAGTCAATGCCGCACCAAATGCTGTAGCTCAAGTAATATAATGTAAAGGAAATGCTTGCGATTGAGATGAAGTGGTTACGTCAGCTTCAACAATCGTACCAATTCAATCTCCTTTCCCGTCTCGTCTCTCTCTCATCTCATCTCCAGTCGGTTGAACCCTCGGTTACTCGGTATC
Organism: Microplitis manilae; assembly: GCA_030273425.1. Classification (NCBI taxonomy): domain Eukaryota; kingdom Metazoa; phylum Arthropoda; class Insecta; order Hymenoptera; family Braconidae; genus Microplitis; species Microplitis manilae. The sequence continues at coordinate 23,733,372 of CP092726.1, forward strand.
GTATCGTTACAGCCATAGTACAGTATCTGTCCCTGCATTTGTTAAAAACGTTTTTCGTTCGCATCATAAAATGGCCCCTTGACAACAAGATAAATTATTGCTCAAAATATAAACCTCGAAAAACCCCAAACCCAAACCCGAGTCCTGAGCGATAGAATTATTTTATACCGTAATATACCAGGATATATATATGTTTGTATAGTTTTTTTTATAAAAAAAATATATATAATTTTTAATAAATATCACATTCATTACAAAGAGCCCGCATTAAATTCTGCGGGATCATTGTAGTTGTGAATTAAATCAAAGTAAAAAAATATTTTCACTTTAACAATAAAGTTACCGCAGCCTCAAACTAAAAGAACCTTAACAAATATAATGTCTTGGAAGTCTTTTGCTCAGCCCAAGTAAATTGTATGAAATAAAAAATGTCCCTCATAACCATGGGACCAGCTGAGTCCCCTGGCACTCGGGTCATTCCTCTTTCTTCACAATCCAACATATTCTAATAAAAACTTTTATATAAACATATATATAAATTTATGAGTTACAACTATGACAAAACTAAAAAACGTAAATAAAATAATTTACTTTGTTTGCAATGAGAGTAAGTCTACAGTGAATTTATTTAGTTTTCAAGTCACATAGCCGGATTATGTGCGACAACGAGTGAAGTTAATGTAATGTAAGGTCCAACCTACCACTGAGAATGCTGCTAAAAAGAAGAAAAAAAAACTAAATAAATAAAGTGTATGGGTATACCCTAGTGGAAAGAAAGCTGACGAGAAACACGCACGCGAACACGTGCAACGGACGTGCGGGTGCTTTCGATAGGGACATATGTGAATGTGTGAGTGTGTGTGTGCTGTGTGCGTGGGCACGCAAGCAAATGGATCCTATCCCTTTTTTTCTTTACCATTTATGTTGTGCTACGAACCGCCCGATAAACATTGGTCTTCTCATACTTCTGTATATATATTTATATATAATATATGCTACCTCCCCGATTCCAAAAAAAAACTCAAACTTTACATTTTTGACTTAAATGGATACTAAGTAAGTCAAATTAGCCAAAAATGTATGAATTTGACTTGTTTTTGGTTAATTAGATCTATTAAGCATCTATTTGAATCTAAAAAGCCAAATTTTAATTGGGCTAGACTGTTGACTCAAATTTAAGTCAAAAAAGTCATATTTGTTCTATTTTGACCCGGGTTCGAGCCTTAGATGTCTTTATATATTTGAGAAATTTCATAATGCTGCGTTCAATTATTTTTTTGATATAGAAATTTCGAATTGAAATGTACAGACGTGAGTCAATTTTTGACTATAAGCTTATTGTTATATAATTATGATATATATTATCAATTTATATGTTAATTTGATGTAATCATTTTTTGGACAGCAACAAGAGATTTTGATCTCATGGTCGGATAAAATTTACTATCTATGAATATATATATATAGATATATAGGTATATATGTGTTTATATATATATGAAAAACTAAGTTTTATAACATAAGTAAATTAGTTACAGTGCTCTATGTGTCTATACTTATAGACAACTAAAATATATAACCTGTGAGAAATTTCCATATGCATTGAATCAATTTATAATTCATAGTTATAAATAATTTATAAAAATAGTTTATTTACACTTTTTACAACTTGTTTGAGTTTAATGATACCATTAGTTATTTTTAAAACTTTAATTTATTTTAGTTCTTTAATTATAGTTATCGTACTAATGGATATTTAAATGATTAGTTGATTAATTGATTTAATTATGAGTAATTTGTCGGGTGTTTGAAGTGAAATTTATTTAAATTTATACTGGGAGGTAATGGAGACTTTTGTCAGGCACTAAATTTAATTTCAAGTCGATTCGATTGTAAGTTCGCTAGATACAGCGAGTTCGTACATTCGTACGGCGGAATGTGCGGATGTACGGAAACGCGATTGGAGGGAAACTATTGAGAGAAAAAAAAAATTCAAAATTTCTAGTGAGAGAGCGGAATTTTCTGGGTGGGATTTTTCAGTAAAAAATGAAAAAAAAAAAATTTTTTTTAAGGAAAATAAGTAAATTTTAACTGAAAATCTCTAGTGAGTAATATTTAGCAATTTTAAACGAAATGCTTCTCTTATATTCTGGTAGACAGCACATAAAATAGGACAAAATACAGCAAAGAAACTCGTAGAGAACAAATGAAATAATTTTCCGACGTAAAGTCCCAACTTAGAGCGACTTTAGCTTTCAGATCTTTCTTTGCTATCAAGATATCTAATAGCGCCAATTGTCTACGACAAATGACGCGATCGCCTTTATATACTAACAAGAATATCAGTTTATATTATCTAGATCTTTAGGAGCCACTGAACTAAAAGCTCTTTCACTTTATTTCATTTTATTTCCACCGCATTATTTATACAACTTAAGGTTTTAAAAATAAAAAAAAACGCTATTGGCATCGGGGGCTCTGACCGATACCGGTACTACGCAAGACGACTTTTTATTATATTTTCTTTAGCTTCCAGTAAGTCCCTCAGTTAACTTTTATTTACTCCGCAGTATAACGTCATACCATCATATGATTCATTATTGTCGGCCATCGGCCTTCCCTTCACTAATGTAATAAATAAAACAACGCCCTGGGATACTCATATGCTCAATTCCACTTATTTATCATATCACTCGATCCAAAAATCCAATTATCTAATCAGCTAATTGTTTACTCACTCTTTTAAAACCTACAACCAAAACCCTTTCGACTAAAATTTCAAATCTGCCAGAAATTTCCCGCGAAACCGAAAAAAATCAAAGTCGTATTTTGAATGACTCAATCGACTTTTCAAAATTCAGTCGCGGGTTCGAATCCCGGTTACAAATTTTGTAAAAATTAAATTTTTTTTAAACCTCATATTTATTACAAATATAAATATGTGTTAATGTATGTGTAAACAAGGCTTATTAACATTCATATATATATATGTATATATATGAAACGTTCTTACATAAATAGGTCAGCGAGTGGGCAAATGTAACGATTGAGTCTGGTAACCGTCAAATGTATACACAACATACAGAGTGTACGTAATATATTTATGACTGCTTGCGAAAAAAAGTATCATCAAAAGCGTGAGCGTTTTTAAATATTGTCGAAACGTTTTCACTTATTGTGCGCTCGGAAGAACGTGCTATCAACTTGACTTTTCTTTTTCTTATTCACTTTTTTTTTTTTTTTTATTACATATGTAATTTACATTATGTTGACATTTAATTTAGGTCATACACTTTCTCTACCAGCGAGATAAAAAATAAAATTTGAATTTGAATAAAAACGAATTTGATTGTCTATGAAATTATATAGATACGAAAATTTGAATATGGGCCAGAATAGCGTAGTGGAGATTACAAATTAAATGTTACAAGTTTAAAGTTGTAGATTAGATTAGATGTCAACTATACATTATACTTGATATATATGAGCTGGAGCTCGTGTGGAAATATATGTATAGATTCAGGCAGAGATGTAGGAAGAGGGAGAGGCAGAGACTGTTCAAACTACGGTCTAGTGTGTGTAGAATGGAGTCAAGTAGAGTGGATAGAGTCGAGAGCATGTATATAGGATGATGGTGCTTGATGTTAGTTATAATGAAGTCGTGGGCGGATTTTGGAGGTTAGGCGAAGGATAGTCCAGCGGGAGTGTCCGGGCTTAGGTTGAATTGAGGAAGTTGTTGCGATTAAACGGGAGCCAGAGTAATGTTGTGTATGGGTTATGTGTACTCTGTACACTGTCTGTGTATTTATGGATAGAGGGCATGCAAGTGGATAGTGGATTGTAACGCATGACGTCGAGGACCCAATTAGGACTCGTTAGCTTGGGGATTCACTCGGGTTACGCTCTCACATTGTGCCGCCGCCACGTTTGAAAGCTTGTTGCCAAGAGAAATACCAACGCCACACTACAAGCGCTTCGGGTACTCCAAATTATATTTTCTGGGCTTAAGTACTTCTAAGTGAGTTCAAAAGTATCCCAGTCTACAGAGAATGTCTAAATTGACACGGCTGATTTTTTTCGGGATCGATTTACGAGAAAATTAGCCCAGAAAATTGAATCCGTACATTCGTACTGTTTTGTGTTCGTATGTACGGAAGCTCTGTATCTACTGAACTAATTGACGGATTGACTTAATTTTTCTTTTGTTGGCTTCAGAATACTTTTGTCTGTGGCCCTAATAGTTATTTTTTAAGTAAATCCTTTAATTATGACTATAGATTAAGGAAAAGTCGAATTTATGAATGAGAATTTAAATTTGGCGGCTGGTATAAATATTGTAGAGGTAAAAAAAAAAGAGTCAACTAAATTGTGTACAGAAGTACAAGGTAAGCCAGTCGTTAAATGTAACAGCAGGAAGAAACCGTTTCTAATGTAAAGAGAGGAAGGACTTGCAGTGGAAACGAAACAAGAGAAGCGTCGAGCCACGACGAACGCGGGTTCTTTTATATTAACCTACGCAGATACTAGCCATTCTACTGACATCGTAATCCGTTTTTTTTTTTTGTTGATATTCGGTGGAAAAAAAAGTAATGAAATTGGGTAACTAAAAAATTCATAGCCTTGGACGTTAAAAAATTTAAAAAGAAATAGAAATGAAAGTTATAATAAAGTGTAATAAAAGTAAGAGAGTGAAAGACGTCTTTGAATTTGGCAACCGATGCACGAGTCGGAAGTTCCTCAAGGACGGCCGGATGCCAAGAAAACTTAGTTGCCTTTCTCAAAACTTTTTATCCCTTTTCACTATCGTCCCACTCATCGTCGCATCACCTCAACCTCATATATATTTACACAAGTTCTTTCTCTACACGTGCGTCTCTTTCACTGGATCCTAACTCCTTTCATTCCTGCTATAGGTTCTTTTGACAGAGAAGAGCAAACTATTGCTCTTCATCTCTCATCTCCCTTCCTCTGTGGCTCCTACGAAATTTCAAAGTTTCTCAAACAAACTAAAACCATCCTAGAGAAACGTATTCCCGATATCTAATAATGGACGTGACTCTCGCATTTCTTGGCAAGGAATCCAATAGTTGATCTTATGTTCTATTGAAATGTAACGAAACTATATATATATTTTTGTTTTTCCGAGAGCCAATAATTGAGATCGAAATTTTTAATTAAAAAAAGTCTTCAGTTTGATCAAAATTTCTTTCTAAAAAGAATTGAATTTTTTTTCAATTTACTTTAAGGAATTGAATGATGCTTTTCATCAGGGCTGCACACAACCCTACTCTGAAGAAAATAAAAAAAAAATCAGGTCAATACATTGAGTAGTTTCGGAGATATTGACTTTCCGTAAATTCGAACGTTAAACTGTACGGATGTACGGAGTCCGTTTTTCCGGCGAATTTACAGACGAATTGTAAAAAAAATGCATGGATCGGGTTCACAAGAGTCTTACCCGCGAAACAGTTGACATTGAAAGTTATTTTGATGATTACATGAGTTAAATTTGAATTTTAATTTAAAACTGAACCTTAGAGGTCAGAGATGCTGAGTAAGAAAGTCTGAAAGATAAGTGATGAAATTAATGGGACGTACGCAAAGTAAAATAAGCTGAAGATGAGGAAGTTGTGAAGCAACTTAACATTATTGTAATGTAAGATCGCGAGTACATAGCGCCGTTGAATGAAAACAGCTGCTCGAATGACGAGAGAGAAATAAAGACCACGAGGTAAGAGAAGAGGACAGAGAAGGCTGAGCGAGAGGACGCGGGGGTGGAAGTGGTCGCGAGGGCGGAACAGATGAAAGAGACGCGAGCTTCGGAGTGTAAGTGACAGCACACGCTTGCGCGCTAACGTCCTCTCCTCTTTCTACGTATTCCTATACATATATTCATATATTTTACAGACACAAAGAACCATCGAGTATCGAATCGAGTAAGAGATGTTGCGGACGAAGCCGCTATTTCCATTTGCAAATAAACCGTTGGCCCACCCACACCTCGCAGACCTATACTATATTTACTAAGCGATAAGTAAAGAGGCTTGCGGGTGTTACACACGTTCAATGCGCACGTGTTCCAAATTCGTTTCTCTACCACACTTTATATATCTATATATATATCAATTATTCGCGATTGCGCTGTAGAAACATCAAAAGATATTTTTCTATAATTAAATTAAAATTTTTTTCCGTGGAAAAAATAATTCTTTTGATGCTTCAGCTAAAAAAAAATATCTAATTAACCGTAATTTAAAAACTACTGATTGAATGAATGATACCTCGTGTCTTCATTTTTTCTCGTGATACGGCTCAGCCTGAAAGAAAAAAACGACAGGCGTCAGTACACGGTTTCATTTTAAATATCTCGTACGCCGCATAAATTTATAAATTATTTGAATTTTTTTTCTAACAAAAAAAAAAAAAAGAAAAAAAAGGAAATAATTTATTTGTGATATTAATCTTTAAAATATGAATACCTGTATGTATATTTTATTAGGATCATTATCATTATATTTAAAAATTTTATTTGCGAAATAAAACGGTACTGGGATTTATTAGAAAGTATTTGACGTGTTTAGAAGGTCATATTCTTTGTTCTGTTTCGGCATTTACCAAACTTGTATATTGTGAAATTTACACATATATATATATATGTATATAAATATATATGAATAAGCAAAGATCTCGAGATTAGTAATGGGTGTTAGAGAATGATCCTAAAATTAGTAGATAATTAACAATTTTCGGTTTTTTTTTTCCAAAATCAATAAAAAAAAAAAAAAAAGAAAAAAATGCACGTGTAGAAAATTAAAAAAACTACAAGTGCATTTTTTTGGATAGTTTAGTTTTTTGAAAAAAACCCCAAAAATTACAAGTCAGTTTACTCTAGTATCGTTAGAGAAAATTAAAAAGCACAAAGTGCCGAAATTTTGTCTAATTAAAACAAACTGTAATTAGTGCTTACAGAGTAGAAGCTTACAAATAATTTGAATTATCACCATATATATCTATATACATTTGTATGTAATTAAACTTTGTACTTATAGGAGTATAGGTATAGAAATAGAGAGATAACCGATACGTTAATGAACGTTTAAATTTGTTGTTCACTTTAGTGTTTAGTGTAATGAGAATTGGTTCGTTAGACGCACGTTAAATAACGAGGAAATCCGATCACAACCTCCTAAGTCTGTCATTATGATCACTATTATTTACTAAAATTATCAAAGTCAGTTATCATTATATTCACATCAAAGTAATTTCGCATTACTTTTACTGCCGCTAATTAGACGAACAATTTTAAGAAAGAGTGTAAAAGAAATTGGTAATTTAGGGATCGATAGTTTTAATGGCATTTTGAAAAGAAAATAATTTGAATGAAATTGATGTGTTTAAAACTGACTCAAGTCGACGAACGGCAAATTCTCGTTGCACTTGCGCAGTAAATGGAAACTGTCCACGTTTTTTCTCTTGAGCAAATGGCAATTTTTGAAAAATGAAAACGTAGATCACGAGATGATAGAGAAATGTATGGAGCCTCGGTCTTAATTTTGCGATTAAGGTTTTGTTTGAGAGAAAAACGGGCAGAAATTACTGTGGACCCTTGAGCAAAGATATTTCCAACATGTGGCACACACGCACACACACAGAGGGCTAATTATAGTTGATATAGTTAAGTGAATAGATGGTAAATAAATATAAAGAGACGTTACTGACCACGACGCAGAACGCACTGGGTGTATTTAAAGATACAAGAGGATGCACTCAAGTTTGCAGACTACAGACTGTAGCTTCTACTTGGCCATCGGTATATGCCATCATCGGCTCTTCCTCGTATGCTTACGGTATGTGCACACGTGCAACACGTGCGTGTGAGCATAAAAGGAAATTCAACACATGTATATATATATATATATGTATATATATTTCAACGATGATATTACAAGACTCAAGTCTCGGTGAATAAAGCAGAGATAGAATTTTATTAAATGAATTTTTAAAATAATTAAGCTTTTTAAAGAAAAGAAAAATTTTAATTACTTTCTAATTAAATTTAATGAAATCTTTTACTGGGGGTAAATTAAAATTTTTGTTAACTTCTATAAGGAAAAAAAAAAAATTTCTCGAAACAAATAGAAATTTTTTTGAGCTCTAAAAAAATTTTTTTTCTGTGTAGAAATTAAGAGAAAATTTTCAATTTATCCTCAGTAAAAATTTAAAAAAATATTTTATGGAATTATAAAATTTTAATACCCATTAAAATGTCAATTAAAAAAAAAAAAATGAATATTAAATTAAAAAAAAAATGTTATTTCAACGATAAAAGATGCAAGTGTTAAATTAATAGTATTTATTATTTTTATTAAACCGTTGGAAGAGAAAAGTCGATGGTTATCACCCATTACATCGTGTAGCATGTAATATATGCTCATATATATATATAGAGTATTGCAATGAGTATAACTTTGAATGTGATTATAACAAGCGCGTTCGCTTTCACTTGACATCATTTATTCACTTGAATAGTGGATCAAGTCCACGGGATACTTTTTTTGCTCGGTAACCTCTCGGCACCGTCGTCGTCGTCGCATTTATTGTGCAACGGTATATAATTATGGGCATTACCATGGATGTGTACGAGATTTCATTGCATTCACAAGACCTTGATTTTTTTTTTAATTAAATCAATTTGTATTTTTTTTCGAGTGAAAAATTATCGCAATTTGGAGCTCGAGGAAAAAAAGTCGGAAAATGAACAAACGTCGATGAGGTTTTTCATTATTCTCCTCGAGTTTTATTCGTTGAATAACTCGACTTTTTTTTTATTATCATCATTATTATTTTCTGCACTTTATGAGACTTTAAAAGCTGAAGATCGTTACACTCAATGAAGCTTTCATCGATCAACGAGACAATGGACGCATCATTTGTTCCTTCTATCAGTTCTTTGAGCTCTTTTATTATTTCTATTTTTACTAAATTTTTCTTTCATAATACGTGAGTTAGTAAAAATAAAAATGTTAAAGTTTAAAATTCATTCGAATATTATAATATCGATTCCCTTTCATAAACATAATGAAAGGAAAATGTTTTTTTGCATGAAAAGATATTTTTTAGGGAGTTTTTAGTTTTAAATGCGAACTGTGTTCACTCACTTCAACTTGACTGAGTTTTTCCTCCCAGTTTTGCGCATGAGTAATTATTAATTTTTATTTTATAATAAAATATATAAAGTGAAATGGATTCGGTGTCGGTGCTGGTGCTGATGAATACGAGTAATGAGTTTAATTGAAGAGCGAATCACTTTTTTAGCTAATTTAAAATTCAAAGTTTTTAATGACACTGTGTAATACTATATAGAGTTTTATGTTTCTTTATTAAAATATTTTATTAAACCCGAGAGACGGATCGGGTTTTAATGCATATAATCTTCTGATTACTCTGTCGTTAAGATCAAATTTATTTAAGATTATACATATTATATATACATAAATATATATACTATGCATATTTTTTGTATTTAAATTCTTCAAATAAATCTTTCTCGAATATTTACTCCTCCCCTTCGCTAAACGTAATAAAAAAAAATTTTGGAGTAAATAAATATTTAAAAAAATTAAATTTTTTAAAAAATGCACATGAAGATTTTTGAATTTTCTAAATGTGCATTTTTTTATTTTTTCTTTTTTATAAACATTTGACTTTATTATTTCAAAATTTTAAAAATTTCCAGATGCCCGCTAACAATAGTCTTGAAAAAAAATTTTTAAATTGCGCGCGCATGATTCAAAAAATTTTTAGAAGTAATTAATGCAATCGTAGTCCATAAATAATCTGATTGAAATATTTATTGAAAAAAAAGCGCGCGTAAATTTGAAAAATTCAAATATTTTAAATTGTAATTGTTTATAATTAAAGATTTGAATGATTTTGAAATTCGTAAACGCGTGCGCACAAGAGTAGAAATATTTAAAATTTATGAATTAAGTCTGAAAGTTATCATAATTAGGATACGTCACGCTTAGAGATAATAACGTCTGAAATTCAAAAACCCAACTGACAAAATTATGAATCATTAAAAAAAAAAAAAAAGAAAGTAAAGAAAAATTTTCCAGTGACTAAACCAAGATTAGTACAATCACGCGCATCCTGTCCTTGAATATTATTTAAATACCACGTACAATAATAATAAACATTTATTAATTAAAAATTCCACGAATAAAAACACGTCATATAAACGACAAAACTTGAGAATTCACAATATACACACAAGTGTAACACACACGTGTTTATTTTATGGCGGCAAACATCCGATTAAACAAAACTCGCGTCCGAGCCAGCCAACTGCCTCATAAATTTTATCTGCCCACATTACCTCCATGCAAAACCTCTATCGAATATAAATATTCATAATATATATATATCTATACACATATATATGTGAAAAATATATATCCCAATTATCAAGTCAATTAATCACAATAAATAACCACAGCCCAAGCCACGCCAAGCCAACATGGCGGATTTGAATTTCGCGGGACTTTTTAAATTCAAAAATTTGCCGCGAATTTCAAACGCCTCAATTAATCACCCACACATTTAGCTCTCATCAATTGAACTCTTACCAAATTAGTTAATTAATTAATTAACAAAAATAATTATAATTAAAAAAAAAAAACTTACGTCCGTCGCGCTTTAACCGTCCAATCGGTCATCATTGTGGTCTACGACGTATCCAACGATCGAATTATAAAAATTAATTATCCACACAATTGAAAAACTAAATTTTAAATCACGTTTATGTTTTATTATATTTTTAAAAATATATACTGATATATATTTATATATTCCTAAGTAAATTTATCCGGGAATTTAAAATTAATAAATTAATATTGCACTCGCGCACATAAATATTAACTAATTATTCAATTAATTAATTATAAACGATGAAAAATAAAACTAACAACACACTTAGAATTATCTCATCGACTTTTGCTCCTCGATGGCCGTTGGCGCAAGCGTCACTCGAACAGTTCGTCCGGGACGCTCAGCAATAAATCGTCCACGAGACATATAACGCAACAAATAATAACTCTTTGTACATCTATATGTATATGTATATATATATAAATATATATATACTGTCTTTAAACTTCACTCATCAATCGCAGCTACAATAAACGACGATTACCTCACGTACGATGCGTAAAAAAATTAACGACCAACTTTTACGGTAAAACAAATGACACTCGCGTCGGGCTTTTATATATTTGTCTGATAATTATAAATTTAATTATTGTTGGTTACTAATATTTAAATTGAGTCTAGGCTGGTTATTATTAAAATTATTTTTAAATATTTAAATTTAATTGAGTTGCGTGAAAAAAAAAGAGTCGCGAAGCTGCCACGACGACGGCCCAGCGAAGACTGAGAATGAACGCGCCGAACCCGACGCGCATGCCGACTGGTGGGGACGGATTGCATGCGCTCGGGAGAAGGGTCGACAAGTGAGGAGTGGGAGTGGAGAGGGGAAGTGCAGTCTCGTGTATGGGAAGACCAGAGCCCTGTGGCCCTCGATTTATTTTCAACGCCAGTCGTTGGCTGGATGTAGACCCTAGACCCTAGACCCTACACCCTGAAGCTCGTACCCTAGACCCTAGATGGTAGATGAAGTAATAGAGCTGGGGATAGAGGATGTAAACGGAGCCCTATATTACGATCCCCGAATTCAGGATCCCATGGGCTTGGTTGGTTACGATATTGGGGAGCGACACCCTAAAAGGGCGATACTGATTGTACGGAGGGTCACGGTTTTGTGTTAAAGGGACTGGGTTTGTATGGGTGTGATGGTAAGTGCTGATGGAGATTTCGATGTCGACGTGGATATGGATGTCGACGTGGATATGCTTGTGGAGGAAGGTTCGTTGGGGTTTCATGGACTGGCAAGGCTATAGGGTGAAAGGGAGGTTATAGACCTATGGATACCCATGTACACGAATGTCCTTGTATTTGCTGTGGAATTAATATGAATTTTAACGGAGATATCGAGGGACTTTTAGCTTTTTTTATTAATATGAAAATTTTAATTTTATGGATTTCAATGGGGAGCGAAGCTGGGAAACGCAATTCGGTTTTGCCGAAAATAAAGTTTGTGAAATAGGGCAGGGAATAAATGCATCTATTTTAAAAGAGAGTTCTGATGGGTAAATGGCTGAGCATTTATAGAAAAGCTTGGGCCGATTAACTTACGCTGAAAATCGCGGCTTCTTATTTAATAATTCTGGAGCTTACGTTCGAACACTTTTTGTAAAAAAAACGTCAATTTGGCAAATTGATGAAGCAGAAGCTCACTAATGGCTTCGAAAATATTTCAACTAACCGATTTTTTTGTGAAAAAACTTTCTGTTGAAATCAACAGATTTGGAGTAAAAATAATTGTTTAGCCCAAGCTCGAGTAGTTTTATTTAACTTTTGATTTTTTTTTATTCCCAGCTCTGGCGATTTTTATAGAAGTAATTAATAGAGCTTCAAACAAGAGACTCAGTTTCAAATAAATTTTTACCTATACACTTTTTAAATTTTTTCAATACAGTAGCAATTTTGGGATTTTTTTTTCAACAGATTAATTACAAAAAAATAAAAAAATGCACTTGTAGAAAATTAAAAAAACTGAAAGTGCAATTTTTCAAAATATTTCTTATAATTTACAAAATTATAAAAAATAATTAACGAATTTAAAAAATGAAAATTTCGTAGATGAAAAAGGTTGAATATTGTAGTAGGATTTTGGACATTGAAGAAGGTTAGATGAGATAAATGTATAATACAAGTATATATGTATATTAAATAAAAGATAGGAGTAGCAATTCCGTAGTCTGTAGTCTGTAGTCTGGATCAGAGAAAGCAAGAGAGCAAGAAAGAGGGAAAGCTGAGAGCTGGCTGCAATTAGATTGGACTTGGGATGAGAGTGAGAGGTTTAGGTGTCGCGCGTCTTGAATTTTTATGCGGCTACCCCTGGTGCTATTTCCGAGTGGATGGTAATGTGTCTCCGTGCGGTTGAAAATTAATCGTTGTGGTTTACAGGGTAATCTCAGTCTCTCAACTCTATATACATACACTTACTTACTTATTTACTCGCTTACTTACTTACTTACTTACGTACTTAATAAACTTTATGTACATATATGATGTACATGGTACATCTACTATACGAGTACATAGTATGCACTTTGATTGTAACCAAAGGATATATATGTGTATACACTATTCCCGATATGTTACACCGGACGCGATTTCTCTGGCTAAATATTTTTATTATATTTTAAATAATTTTATTGCGCTGACGTAAATAGAGAATTTTCTGTTGGGTTAATTCCTTTTCTGTTGTGCGTATAATTTTGTTATAATAGTAATGATAATTTATATAATTATTATGTATATATTGTGTATAACAGCAGTAATTGGTTGTTTTTAAAAAACGAAATGGAAAATTTAATATCGCGGTGAATGGGAAAGTTTAATATGCAAATTAATAAAATATGGAGTTATATTAAAATTCATTATTAATGTTGTAGATTGTATATTGTAGATTGGATAATTATTGGTGATTATTAATTAATAATTAGTGTCGATACGTAAAAATATTGAATTATGAAATTCATTTCCGGCAGTATAAATTTAAATAAAAAAAAATGGGTGAATTATTTTTTATTTAAATTTATACTGGGGTCAGATAATTATTTTTTATTAGTCATGTTTAAGTGGGGTAAAATGGGTCATTTTTTTGTTACGTCTAATAATTACGTATAGTGAAAATTTATCGAAATTTGTTTCGCTGAAAATTTGTCGCTTGTGATTTTGGTGGGAAATTTGAAAAAAATTAATTCGAAATTATGTTTTAGTATAGAAAAACTTCCGACAACTCATTTTTTTTTTTTTTTTTTTTTGTAAATATTTATTATTTCTGGTGTAACTGCATCTAAAATGAGTTTCATTTAGTGCAGCTTTGAAGTTTTTAAATTCTTGAGTAACCCAAGGTTAAGCAACTGGGACTCTCTAAATTATAAAGAGAAAAAAAAAGCATGAATCAGGAGTTTAGAAACCGTCCAGGTATAGAGACCTGGGGCTCGAAGGCCCAGGTAGAGAAAAAAAACACGAAACCAAGACTAAATGACAAATGTTGCAAGTCGGTAACCGAACTGAGTACCTGGATATCGGTGTAATAAAGGAAAAGAAAGGAAATCTTGAAGCCTCAGCAAAGCCGGATAAGTAGGGACAAAAGAATTAAATTTAAAGAAAATTTTTTCAGTATAATATCGATGGATTTTAGATTCTAATGTGAGATTATTTCATTTCGAATTAGATATTTTAGATTTTTTAATTTAGGTTATGTTATATGTTTTGATATTAGCTGCGCGCATGCGCCAATTCCACTTGCAGATGAGTGTTTTCGCAGATGAAATTAGTTTAAAGGCGGCTTTCTATGTAATATGTTTTTTAAGAGATAAAAGTATTTGATATCCGCCTGGAACTTCATCTCAGAGTAAAATGAAGTGAAGTACATTGAAGTGAAGTTCAACGCAGCGTAGTCTTGTCGAGTCCCAGAGCTATATAATATTAATACTGACTATAAAGACTCCTGTGTTGTGGTCTCTTGGGACATGGGACTGAGCTACATCGACTTATTTTTTACCACCTCGAGTTCTTGCCTCGACTGACTCAACTCGCGCGCCAACTTCTCAGGGTGAGCGACTTCTACTATCCGCCATCCTCCATTCGACCAAACATATAAATTTATATACATATATATATACTTTCTTAAATGCGCCGGGATATCCAATTTGTTGGCAGCCTCACATTCGTCCAATTTCTCTCAATTTTATTAAAAAATAAAATTTATTCATTGAATATTTGTTATTTATTAAATATCATACAAAGTATTCAATAAATCCTCGTTCTCGAGCAAATTGATGGATCGAGTGGGGAATAATCGATAAATATTCTCTTGTATATTATGTACCTGGTCTCTTTATACTCAATAGGAAAAAAATCATGATGAATACACCATCAGACCTTCGAATGACGAAGGTCAAATGCGACTAAAAATGATCGATTATCCTTCGAAACTTTAATGTAAATATATACATTCTACAAGCTATACTACATTGTGCCAAAATTCTTACTTCCTTTTAACAAAAGTCTTACTTTCTACGTATCCAGAGTAGAGACCTTTCGGTTTTAAATAAAGCTTAACAATTATGCAAATGCTCGGGAGTCCACAGCCTAGTGTATAGATTCCATCGAACAATATTCCAGCACCGATTGAGTTAAATTAATTTGGCGATGCTCCAAAATCGGGGCATTTATATTCCCATCGGGTAGAGATAGAGACAAAGATAGATATAACTAAACATAACGAGTTTACATAAATCGTATATTTGCCGGTAGAATGTCATGGCCGTTTCTAAGACGCACGTGGAATAATCTTATAACATAATATATATAATATATATAATGCTGGTATGTATAATACATCCATTCACATCAACATCCTCGATCATTACTATCTCCGTCTATATCTATACGAATAAGTTATACCGTTACAAGCTGAGTCAATTATAGTTGAATAATTAATAGCCACGTGGATTCACATTACAACAAGATCTAGGACTGGAAACAGCCAAGATTTAAATACTAAATTAGTGAGATGGTGCAACGAAACCGGACTAAGACGTCCTTGACTGACGTTAAATTTCCTCAGTATCAACCAGGCATTCTCTTGTTATTATCCAGTTTAGCTGTAGTCTGTAGCCTGCAGCCGAGTTTATGCAGAGGACGAGGACGAGGATCAAAAGGGAGCCTCGACAAGGATACGGCGGGCTCACAACCGGGCCTTTGTTATGGCCCGTGGTCGTTTCCTCGGACTCTGGGCCAGTTTGGCTCTTCTAGCTGCGGCTTGGGTTGGGTTCTACGGAGTATAAACTTGAGAGAAAGATCGTGGGTAATAAGAGAAATAAGAGAATGTGTTAGCAGAGGAGTAGACCCAGCACCGAGTGAATGTCAGCTTGAAGGCCGGCTTTTGTCAGTTCCGAGAGTGTCTTTGGCTTCTACTGTGGATCCATCCATTGCTATATATATATAGTTACCATTAACATGTGTGGTGTACACACACATATATATATATATATAGACGTATGCTGGCGAGGTTGTCCACCGGCCGGTACTGCCCGTTGCTATACAGACAACCTATATGTCCCACTACAGTCCTATATATCCATTTATATATCGCACATGCAGCTGGCCACGATGTGTATAGATAGCCAGTACACAGAGTGTACGCCGAGTATTGCTGGTGCTGCTGGTGGGGGCAATGACCACGAGGAACAAATCCACGGCGAGATGTGTAGAGGGACAGGGGACGCAAAGCGTCATTGACCGTATGCTATACAACGCTGTCGCTAGTTTGCTTAACTTGGTACTCTGGATGGCTTCGCACGTCTGTACACTGTATCTGTGCGATGTGTGGATGTATGGATGTGCGAGTGTCCTCTAACTGATATGTTTCGAGGTGTTGCGACACTCTGGGTGTTGTATCTTGCACTTGATTACCTTTGAACACAACAGCACCAGCAATTCAATACTCCAGACACTGGGTATCTATAATCCAGAATAGAGATCTAGATGTTATGCCGTAGTTTCGGTGGCGTTTAAAATTTATTTCCGACGCGGCATTTCATCCAACACACATCCAGACTACATTAACGAGCTACGATGCGAGCCAGAGCATAAATTGTACTTAGGTTACTCTGATACCGTTTATCATATCTGGATTACGTTGGATGTTCTAGCCAGCACTCAATCATGTTGTGAGTTGAATTGAGCACTCGGGGTCCATGTGTGCGGGTGGCTGTGTGTGAATGTGTATGTTAATGCAGAGCCAGCTATCCCAGTGGCACATAATTCGGAATGGTGGCTGGTAGTTGACGGTATTAGACGTAGTTCGCACCCGATCGCACATTCTGGGAATGCAGACTAGGATACCGCATCCAGTGGCTCAAAATCTCATGCGACGGGTCTCCAGGCACCTCATCAGCATCGCCAGGCTGCGGTTGGCTCCTCTGGGACTGCTCTAGAATAGCTATAGTCGATGACGATAATTCGTTGGACGGCAAAGCGACGCGACGACGGTAATCGTATTAACCAACGTCACGTTACTTGCTGGGCTCGGTTCACTAGTACATACATAGACTGGATGCATACATATGTAGATACGTAACAGGAAATTCTCTGCAGCGGTTAACGAATGGTGTGAGAAAGAGACAGTGAGTAAGTAAGTAAGATAGATAGATATTAGAGAGTAAGGTACCGAAGAGCACTTTGGAAGGTGCATTAGCGACCGAAATGCCGCGTTTAAATTTTTGCCAAATTGCATTCCTCATACCCGCTATCAGAAAATAACCAACACCAGAGATAGCTCAACCAAGAGCTAAATAGAACAGAGTAGAGTAGAGTAGAATGGAGCACAGTGGAGTGGGAACACCCAGAGAGTTTAGTGATAATCCAAGCTGCAGATGCTTTAATTTTCGTCCCCGTGTTTGGTGAATTTTTTTAATCCCCAGCAAGTGATGGGAAATAGCAGTGGCTCTTCCAGCAGCCCAAGGTTCTGAGCTGCGTTGCGTTTGAATTAAGGTGATGGAGCCGGTAATTTAAATAATTGGATGAAGGCTGAGGAGTATTATTTTTATTACTCGCTTTTTTAGCTAGAGCTCCGCGTCGTCTACCTTGGAGTAGGTCCGTATTAGTACAGCACCTGCCCTTAGCTTCACTTTTATTTATCCCACTTCTATATGCTACAGCACAACTACGTCTGCCGGCTTTTATTTCCTTCACTTTTATACCTTATATATATATTTATATTATATTCTGTTTGTGCGCCTGTGTGTGTCTGTGTGTTGTAAAAGTACAGTCTCGCTCATCTTTCTCTTTTATCCTCGGCAATCCATCCCCAGTCTGCAGGTATTAGGTTTATACCTGCCGTACAGCTTGCTTCAAAATTTTTTTTGACTCAACCAACTTTATTATCGCTCAGGAATTTTGTTTCCCGTGATACGACTTCTAGTTCCTCTGACTAATGCCCAAATTAGGGAGAAGGAGCCATTTCATTTGAGCTGTACAAGGAAGCTTATTTACTTCTTGTTTTAATGCTGGATTTCAGTTCATTGTCCCAGTGCTCTCGAGTGTTTTCAGTCAAGGCTGAATTTGTAAACTATTTCAAACGCTATTAATTCCACTACGTAGGAGTCTAATGAGAATGTCTCTATATGTATGTAGATGAATATGAATCATGTCAATAAATTTGATAAAGTTCCGGGATCAAATAATTCGTTGGTAAATCCAATCTTTGATTCCGCTGTCCTATTTGGGTCAATAAGTCCTGCTGTGAGCTTTTGCGATAAATACTGACAGCATGCAACTTGAAACAGGTTTTTTTTTTTTTTTTAATCGAGAATAGCTGAAATTTTTGAACGCTAACGCAAAATTGCGTTGGATTATTAACTAATGGTTTGAATATTTTATCGTGAAGGTGAAAGGCGATGAATTTTGTTGTGTAGTATCTGTATTATAAATCAAATAGACTAAAAATTAATAACAGCTGATTTCAAAATCGGTCATCTGTTTTATAGCAGCTGGCGATAACTGTCGGCTTTTTCTACCGTAAATTTTGTACTTTCGAGTTTTAATTATTTTTTTTTGTTTTGGGTGGGGGAACATGCTTTGTTTTGAATCGACGTGAATACATTTACTGTCGGAAAATTTTATTTATGACCAATTTTTGGTATTGAAAGAAATTGATGATAGAAATTGGTTTTTTTTTTTTTTTTTATTTCGGGTGTAAATTAAATTTTTCATGGAATTTTTTTGAAAATACGAATAGGAGTAACTAGTTTATGAACTTGGGCGCAAATTGATATAAATTTTTAACAAAATAAAGCTATTAAATAAATTTATGCAGTCGAAAATAAAATTTATAAAATTGATTATTTAAATTAGATTTAAAAGATTAAAAAAATTTTTCTCATGCGAGATAAAAATTGTTCGCTGCAGTAAATTGAGAGTAAAATGACCTACAATCATTAATATATTTTTATTCACAAACCCGGTCAACTAATTATTTTAAAAAATAACAAAAGACCAACTGAAAAAATTTAATTTCCGTCCCATTCGAATTCAATTTCAAACAATTTTTTTTTTTTATTACAAACTAGTTGCACTTTTCCATCCATTAAATTTCCCGAGAACTATAAACATTAAAATCTCCCCTCCCCCATCCATTTTCCCGTAAATAAATTTCCAAACAAAATCCATCTCATTTCGCTTCATCCAGGCCCAGCTTCCCCAGTAAAAATATAAATTCAATTTATCACCCGAAATGAATTTAAAAAAAAGAAACTCTTCATAAATAAACAATTTATTTAAAAACAAATTGAATGAACGTAAACACTGTAAATATTTGAACGTTTAGTTGAATAAAACAGTAATAGCAAAAGATAATTTATCTGATGACACAAATACAATTTTATCGATTGTCAGTTGGAAAAATAAAATAGTTTGTCATATGAGTGAGTGAATGGAGGGTAGGGGGAGGGTGATAATAAATTCGAATCGCCGGAATAATCCACGGCCCAGCGTGTATTAAACGTGCTGAACAACCTCGCATCATATATGTACGCTATTTTCATTCTCCTATTCAATATCATATATATATACCCCCGTGGGATCATGTAATCGATATATATGTATATATATTTCGCTTAGCGACAGTGAAATGAAACGATTGTGGTTAAAGGGATGAGAAATCCGAGTACTTTGATTCCCTGCAGTCCTGCCTCTTCTCCTACTTTACTTTATAATTGTGTTTTTTTTTTTTGGTATTAGTATTTATATTTTCCTCTGAGCGTAATACAAACTCGAGCTTCAATGCTATTTACTCAGTACTTTTCATTAAATTTAATTTATATAACATCCTCTTATTATAAGGACTTAAATAATATTTATCAACAGTTTTAGTAATTTTTTTTTTTTTTTTTGTAATTATTTTAATTTTTGAAGAATCATTTGTCGGATTATTTTATCATTAATTAAAAGTTCGTTTTGCAGCTACTTTTTGAAAATAAGTGCTTATTGAAAGCGCGCGAATTGTTTTGAATCAAATATGAAATTTAATAATTTAAATTTTGAATTTGAATACTTGGTCAAAATTTTGAATTGATCAATTACTAATTTTTTTTAAAATCACAGATAATTTGAATTTTTAAACAATTTGTAAACTTGCTTAGAGTTTTGAAATTTTTGACTACATAATTCAAATTTTTCGCACAATGGGTTTTAAAAAAAATTTTTAGATGACAAAAATAAGTTCGTCAACAAAATTATCCAATTAAATAATATCAATCGTCAAAAATACCCATGACCCTATTAATTAACCTACAGAATGGATTAAAATACTATTTTCGAATACGGATGTCATTTCATTGAATAAATTTGACATGAGTATATTTGGCCATAGATATTTTTACTTTGAACAATTACTTTTAGTTATGAATATTTTTGGTAAGCCAACTCTTTATATTGAGTACATATTTGATAAAAAAAAATTTTCAAGTAAAAATTCAAAGCTAGATAATTTTCGTTTATGAATTTGCGACTGCAGACTCAAAATATAAATTCGATACTTCAAACATTTTTTATCGTTTAGAAAACAAGCGGTAGAAGAAATATTTATTTAGGATTTCGGATTTTCTAAAAATCTTATCTCCACATGTGGTCATAAAAAATTTTAGAACGCAAGCATCAAAGTTTACCCTTCAAAAATTTTGAGTTATAAATTTCAATTTCAAAAGGTCCTGAGAAATTTTTTTTATTTCCCGCCGTCAGAGTCCGAAATATAAAAACAAACCAATAAATCAGATAAAAAAATCAATAAATCAGTTAACTGACAGTTCGATCCCTATTATCTTTTATCGAATAATAATTTAATATCCTCCCCTTTATTTTCATAAATAATTAACAACTTCTGACTAAATTTCATTTACTTAGCCGTAATGTATAAATACATATATAAGCTTCTATTTATTACGGAAGCAATCAATTATTTATCGCGATAATTTTAACAAAACCCTCATCATTTTCATCATCCTCATTCCCCAGACATTAATTTTAATTTATTTAACTTCAATAAACAATTAAAAATTCAAGTGTCAGACAGACTAATTCAATTACCCTAGATAGAATATTTAAAATGCACCGAAAAAGGGCTGAAAATTATAAATTTCGCCGAAATCGTGTCTAAGTCTTCGAATTTTATCGAAAAAGGCCGAAATTGGCCGAATCCTTAATTAACAGACCGGAAATTGGCTGAATTTCTGTAGAACGTAGAAATTTCAAGCAATTTCAGCCTTGTATTCACTACCTGGGTCTTCTGTCAGTCACTTTTCAGTCAAGAAAAAATTTCCTTATTTTTTCTGCTTGAAATTTCTTTACCTGGATGACTTTTAGTTTATAAACTTTTTGAAAATTCAATTTAAATTTTTAATTTGGGATTTTTGTAAGCTGAAGAATCTGTAGGATGCCTGGACCCTGTACTGGGGATTGATACTAGAAGGAGTATACGAGCTGAAGAGGAATAAGAACAAGTTAACGATGTAGGTAATGGGTAAGAGTAATGCAAGAGGTAAAGGCAGCCAAGAGGCAGAGGCAAGAGGGCTGGTGTATAGCGACAAGATATTGAGCCAAGGAATTCGGAATTACTTGTATTGGGTTTAGAGGAAGTGTGCAGCTGGTCCTTAGGGATTGGCCAGCTGTTGAGGGTATACATATATATGTCTATAAGGCAGTATGAGGGAATGAAGTTTAGGTATGTATGCCGATCGAGCGCACGTCCTTTGGGTCGTGAGAAAGGACGTAAGGCGACTTTGGACTTTGATGCATTTTCAGCTATCTGCTTGTGCACTCAACCATTACGTCATTATAGGATCAAGACTTTCAAGTCTTCGGTTTTATTATACTATGTTATCATTATTCTATCCTCATATATGTATTTATCTAAGTCAGACCCAATAAAAATTTATGAAACTTGTACTTCGACTTTTTTTCTTCCCTATAAATTTTGAACTGCATTCGAACCTCTAAATAATATTTTAACCTGGGTAAAATGGGCCGACCAAAACTCTGTTAATTTTTTTTTGCATCCATTGGCGTTAAAACTGTCACTGAGATTTCTAGACCAGAAGACCCGGGTTCGAATCCCATCATCGGTATTTTTTTTACAAATTTAAATTAAAACCAAATTTCGATTTTTGGCTACAAATTCTGTAGTAAAAATAATTAATAAATAAATTTAATTAAAGAAAATTGCTCACAAATAAATATTAATGAGTTTAATAAAAAAAAACAGTAAGTATTTATAAAGTAATGATGTAAGTAGATAAGTATATCCAAAGTTTTGAAATTAAAGCTAAGCAGTAAAGTGAGATCGATTGTAAATATAATAACAATAATAATAATAGCGAGGTTGATAAATGATGTACACACATTTGTCGATACAGTTAAGCGAGCGAAAACAATTCTACTAAGTAAACTTGTGGTTTCTCAAGCGTTATAGCTTGACGACTACGACTACGACTACGACTACGACTACGACTACGACTACAACTACGACGAAGCTTCTGCACCGGACACCTGTTGGAACAGTCGTAAACCCATTCGAAAGTTTAACAATGTAAATGAAATAGAATAACGGCTTGAAGCATAACGCACATGACACTTATATTTATATATATTTTATTAACCGATTAGCGAGTATTTGGTAAAATTCGCGAGCTCTGCTCTTTGAGAGCTGAGTAATTGCTCGGCTGGATGCTGGTTCTTGATAAATAGTAGCTATTAATAAATTATTTATACATGTATATATGTATGGATTATATTTATCATGGGTACATAAAATGAGTGAGTATATATATAAAATAATTTATCAAACACGTGTTTATCTTGGTCTGGTATTTAGCCTGAGTTAACGTATTTATTGCAACGTCGTGCTGCAGCGCACTTGATTACAAGTAGCACTATTAATAAATCTTTAACACAATGTGAGAAGGCGTTACGCGAGATTATCTCGTGGCAAATCTCTTCTACTATTAGCACCACCACCACCACCACCACCAGCACTATCGGCAAAAGTATTGTAGAGTAGGCTAGAGTTAAGTACCAGCGGCGCACGAGTATGAGCATAAACTGTAAAAGTAAATCCGCGGATTTCTGGTTATTCCCTTTGCTCAGCTCGTAAATTACTATCTTATATCACTTTAAGACTTGTACGTAATCCACATTTAGATCGTATAGAAAATTGACTTGTTTCCATTTATTATTATGTTGTTGTTGTTGTTGTTGTTGATTGTTGTTGTTGTTATTAAAATTTTTTATTATTCTAATGGATTACATGTGGTGGATTATTTATTTTCTTTGTCACGAAGTAGATTGAAATTTAATGGCAAATTTAACTTTACGTTTTTTTAGAAAATTATGATATAATTTGTAAAAGGGATTGTTGGAATTTAAATATGCGCGGTTTTATATTTTCTTATTTTTTTGTAGAGTTCTTCTTAATACTGAGATTCGGAAATATTTTTTTTTATAAAAAAATCAAAATTTCGATAAAAATTTTAAAATACCGAAAAAAATAAAATTTTTGGAAACAGAAAAAAAATTAATTTTGAAAACAGTTAAAAGGTCTATGTAAATATATATAGCTTCTAAGTCAGCTATTTTGCCTCCATTTTAGAGTGAAAAAAATTTGAACCGAGTGCATGGGCGCCAAAATTTGAATAATGGTCAAAATTTTTAAACACAGGCAGGCTTTTCATATATATTTGAATAAATAGCAATGAAATGCTACTACGTACTTAAAATTTTTCGAGTGATTTTCGGATTAATAGCAAATTATCAGTATTTACGATATGAAAAAAATTCATGACAGTTATTATCATGAAAGCTCTCAATAAGCCAATTGAAACTTGAACATAATTCACCCGTCATTTAAAATTTCGTGAGAATATTATTTTCCATATTATATACCGAGTTAAACTGTTTAATATACATATTATTGTGCATGTATATATTAGATTTATATTGAAAAATATGAAAAAGGCGATGCACTGGGTTTAGTATTGTATTAAGCGAGGAAATAAAAATCAATAGAAGCCAGACATATGAAATACACAATATTGAATAGTTGAGGATACAATTGGCGAGTAGAGAGCTCAAAAATATCTTTTCTGGGGACATTCTCGCAGCTGGTGGCTGCTACAGCGACGAGGATACTTCCGAAACATCAGGTATATTATATATATATATGGTAACATAGATACTTATAAAGTTTCTCAACTGTCATCTTGAAATTGAAAGCGTGGGCACTTTTTTATTTTTTTCTTCTCTCGTCGACTTTGCTCGGCTCGGTTTGGAATATTTTTTTCACTCCTACACTCGTACGCTGGGTGCTGTAGCTGCTGGGACTAGATACGGGCTGCAGTGAGAAGTGCACAGTACACTTACTTGCACGCTGGGTGGTGTAATATAAGATATATAGCCGACGAGATTCACAGTTCTCGTAGGACACTCGACAGATGTTGGAGAATATACAGTAAAGTACAGTCTAATGTATATTATATGGTATGATGGGAAAGGTATATGGATGGTGGGTAACACCCTAGTTGCTGAGAAGAAGCTTTACTTGAAAAGAAACTCATTTGAGTCCCGTGGGTGCAACAAAAGAGAAACGTGTCTCTTACCTCGACATTTATTATCATCTTTACTTCTTCACTTTTGTAAAAGACTCTATAAAATCTTCTCATTTCAACACTATTTTATCTGCTAAATGTTTTTTAATTACTTTACTGTTTCTAACCGTTCAAAGTTGGAATACTTTTTTATTTTTATTGACTCCTTTTGACGTTTGACTCCGGAGTTGAAACCAAAATGCAGAAAACAGTTCAAAAATGACGGCAGGTAGAAATTACATTTTTAGACTCCTTTGTAAGCATAAAAAATAGTGGAGTCAAATTTGACTCCGGAGTTAAAATGGATATGGGAAAAATTAATTTTGAATCAACTGACATTTAGATAAAAGTTTGTTTCATTGATTGACAAGCATAAAAAATTACCGGAGTCAATTCGGAGTAGTTAAATTAATTTAATTTCAATTCGTAGCAGTTAAATTAGTTTTCTGAAGAGTTAATGATTTGAATAAAACGCCAATTTATAAAATATCAACAAAATTTGACTCCGGAGTCAATACCAAAAATGCCAGAAAAGCATGAAAATAAACTCCGAATCGAGTAAAAATTTTTTTGCAGCATATTTGCGATGTACTGAGTACCGACAAAGATTAAAACGAGTAAATGAGTGCGCTGTTTAAAAGTATTTATTAGTAGATTATTTAAAAGTCGGTTGTCGTTTAGCCGTTCATAGGTCACTGTAATAAATCATGGGACATAAAAAGAATACTCGTGCTTTATTTATGAGCGCTTGATTACACGTCTATTAATTGACGCGTTGCCAACAAAACGTGAGACGCGATAAAAAGTCGATGAAAAAATAAAATCACCAGCACGTACTCCAGCATCCGGTTTTTATTTTTATTTTCATTTTAAAATTTCAGCCCCGGAAAAAGTAAACTTTTATTGATAATTATTTTTCTTGGATTCTCACCGCAGTAAACTCTCCTATTCAGGACTAAACGGAAATATATGTATGTGTTTATATTGCGGAGGCGACTGTTGAACGTGCGTTTATAACCCACGAATCGTGATATAATGTAAATCGTTTTATCCCAGCAAGACTTCTCTGTATCTGGGAGCACAATGATGTCAATGGTACAAACTCCGTTGTCCGTAACAAAATTGTAAGCTCTTCTATTATACTATATATACTATGTATATAAATATATGGATAGATAGACATATAGACATATATATTTATGTATGTAAAAGTGTTATATATGGAATGGAAAGAGAAAGATGGAAATGTGAGAATGAAAGGGGAAAGATAACCCGAGACAGCTCTACGTGACTCGACGTCTTCGTCGGGTCGGCACTACGTCTTCTCCACTGACAAGTGAACGCTCGGAACGACTATCACTCTCAATATTTCGACAGATCTCTGTGCGGTGAACGTTGTGGAGCTCAAGACTTTCCCTTCAATCTCTTTCTCCTTTATATACTATCATATATATCTATATATCTATATATATTATACCTTACCTAAACTATCGCACCAGTATATTTACATTTTAAATACTCTTTACTCTATTTTATAACTGATAACTTCACTTAATAGAATGTAAAATAGACTTAGAAGAAAAAATTTATGAAAATTTTTCTAATCTTTTTCATTTCAACCGGCGATATCTTGCGAAATATAAGAGATAGGTAGGAAGTATAATAATGAATTTTGTAGGAAATTTAATTCTCTACAAAATTGTATTGAGATAATTTTGTCGTATCTTTGATAGTTTGGCCAGAATTTGAAATTAAAGACCCGATTTTGGAAAACTGATTTCTTCGTTTTTGATAGAGGGAAACTTTGAATGGAGATTCTGGCTCAGCTATTGGAGATACGATAAAAATGTATAGGAACGAATTTGTAGGGAATTAAATTTCCTACAACTTTTGTATCAGTGAAAAATGTGTATAAGTTGATGGTTTGAAAGTAACAGCCATTGAAAGGCAATTAAAATTTTCGATTATGTATATATTTAAAAAATAAAAATAATAATTACAAGGCAAACGAATTATAATTTAAAATTTCCTTTGAAAGGTGAATGATTAAAAGAGTTAGACGATTACGTGATTGGAGTTAGTGCAAGGAAGGAGAATGTCGCTCGGTTTTCATTTTCTTTCGCAAGTAGACCGTTTCTAAACTTAACCGTACTGATATCATTTCCGCGTTTTAAAATCTTTATATATTAAACAGCCCGCATTACATACTTTCAAAGCCGCGGAAGAGGTAAATGAAAACTTTTTTACCCTCTAAGAAATCCATCATACATCAAAGTAGTGCACCTTCCTTTGATCCCGGTTAATTCGATTAACGCACCGATACCGCCCCCGACGGGAACAAGCTAAAAAACCTCATTTTTTTTAAATTCATAAAAAAAGATTAAAAAATGAACACCATTTACCCATTCGGAGCAAAGTTAAAAGGCTTTAAGCTCGGCCTTGATACTCAACTAAAAACCCCGAGCTTTCACCTGTTATTTAAAAAGGGGGAGGGGTTCTCTAAATCCTGCGATAAAAAATTGAAGAGTATACAATCGATGAGAAATTGCAATCTTGGAATGAACCTTTAACGCATTTCACTTCGATAAGCTCACAATATCCACATATATATTTATATATATAGATATATACAAGTATCACTAGTCTGAATGATTAATTTCTCTGATAAAACTTGAAATAGCTGTATCTTTCAAACTATCGATTTTACCGCAATTTTTTATCAGACCAAAGTTGTAGAAAATTTAATTCCCTATAAATTTTAATATCAACATTTTTATCGTATCTCTGATGGTTTAGCCAGAATTTCAAATTTAGTCACATGACCAAATTTATCGGAAATTAAATTTCCTACAACTTTGGTCTCTTCAAAAATTACGCTAAAGTTAATGGTTCAAAAGTTACAGCTAGTTAAACATTTATAAAATTTTTTTTCAAACGAGATTTCTATATATTTCTGTATATAAATATACAGAGTATCTATAAATATACCCACACCCTCGAAAATATTTTCCCTTTGCTACTTTTTTCTATCGCACGCTGTGTGCTGTCAATGAACACTTACCGATCTCACCGAAAACTCTTTGCGCAAACTCTGCGGTATCCGCGACATTATCTCGCTCGTGTGCCAACGACACGCCCAACGACATGACACATAGAAAACCTGTGCGACTACCAACTAAACCAAGTCAACCCAACCGAACCCAAGTAAAGCCAAGCCAAACCAAACCACACTTTGTTGTCGCGGTAAATCTGTACAGATTCGCACGACAACGCTTTTTAATAAATCCCATAAATTTCCCTCGCCTTAAATTTGTTTTATAAATTTCATCGTATAAAAGTATGATAAGCTAATGATTTAGCTGACGTACGGTAGTATAAGCGACGAAAACATCAAGAGTAAGAGGTTCAATAAGAGTTGTGCGAGTAGCTATAGGCTACAGTCGGGTGAAATAGTTTTAAAAGTAGAGTTTAGTCGTAAAAGTCATTTCGTAGCAACGCTTGAAAGTGACATTAACGGTTTTCAGCATTTACGGTGACATTTGGTCTTATCGTCAGTCGTAAAGGGAAATCGAAAATTGCACATTGGCTCATTGATTACTCCCTGAATGTCTTTCATCGGTTTTTCTTTTTTTTTCCTATTCCAAATACATATAAATAGCAGCTCTATAGCTACAGCTACAGCTTTTCCAATTTCTGCAGGATTATAGCGCAGACATTAATAATATTTTGAGGTCGACCTCTGACAAAAACCTGTAAGCTACAAATTAATTTTAATCAAGAGCGATACGATAAAAATAAAGTGCCTGCATTCTCGCAATAATTCTGAACCGGCTCTTAGTGAAGGAAAAAAAAGGGCATCCACATAAAACCATGGATTTAGATGATTTACGAATATGCCAGTCAGCTACTTATAAGGCAGGAGCTCTAAAAACAAATTAATAATGCACCGAGTTTGGCATAAGTTCCCGAGGCTCCGAGCCAAAACTTGGATACATCCTGGTATACTGTAAAGACCCAACTATATCCAAGTAGCACAGGAATAAACGGAGTTTCCATACCCTAAGTACTCTTCCTAGTGGGGTCCAAGAACGCATTAGCTGACGCACATGCAAAGAAGCTTTTCACTCCATGCCCAGCTTCCATTTTGCCCGAACTTTGATACCGGCCATGAGTATTCATTAGTTTACCCGTTTAGATTTTTTGCCCATTGATGCTCGCGGCCGGTTCCAAAAACATGCATTCGTAAAATCCTTCCTTAGTCTCGACTTTGTTGGGCGTAAAATTTGTAAACTGAAAACTCCCTTTCATCGGAGAGACCGGGAAAGTTGTAAGCTTGTAAAGAACTCTTTGAGTAACCGCAGAATTTCAAACTCTCATCGTTTGAATAGATTAATAGCCTACCTGGGATGTTGTAAATTCAAACCAAAACCTCTCACTGTTCCAGCATAATTTCGAAAATAACTTTCGTTGCGTATCTTACCTCTAACGCACCCGCAATGTTATCAGCAATAATGCAGCCGGAAGCCGCGAGCTTCTTATAGAACTAAGACCCGGAATAAAACACAGGCTTACCTGAAACACATGATAGCCGTGATATATATATTATTTGAATAGAAATTGATCGGACGGAGTTGCCGAGTATCTGGCAAATTATAATCAAGTATTTAAACAAAATTATAAAGTCAAAGTTTAGCAAAACAAAGACCAGTTTCCTTTACCCAGTATCAGCTCGAGTTCCGAGTTCCCAGTCTCCAGTTCCCAGCTCTATCCGAGTTCCGAGTCAACTCTAACCAGAATAGATTGTACTAAAGTAGTAACTAATGTAACAAGAGTAAAGTGTCGATCGTGGTTGGGTTCGTTCATTGAGTATGTACCAACTGGTTATATCAAGTTACTGTAGTTTCCTGAGAAACAAAACCCGCCTTTAAATATATAGCGCACTGCCGCCGACTGACTAAACATATTCGAGATAACGCAAAAGGTGATGTGTATTTTATGTTAAATAACTGCAGAGACGAATACAGATACCGAAATAGTTAATTTATATAAGAGTCGCTTTGATATTAGCACATCTCAGTTAATGACAAATTAACTCAGTCGAGCCAGATGATGAATCCCATCTACATCTCGGCACCGACATTAACACAGTCCCGGGCTCGTCTTGTAGTCCCAGAGTCCCAATATTAGTAATCTCAAGTACATTAACTGTCTATACAACCGTATGGAAACGTCATGATACATCAGGTGCTGTGATGAGATATAACATTTGTGTTTACATACAAGTACACGTCTCTAGTGTATCGCGAATCTCATCATAATAATTATAGATATACACCAATTTAGCTCTAGCCGTCTCTTGAAAGATAATTCCCATGGTTGTAATTATAACCCAGCTCGAATTGCACAAACAGAAAAATGACACTGTTTTTCGTGTAATTAGCAATTAGTAATTAAAATAAATTTATTTTAAGGCTGGGGGCTGATGAGTGACGCAATGTTTGTTCTTGGCGTGGATCCTGACGAAACCTCATCAGTTGGGAGTTTATTTAAAAATAAAAAAGCTGACAGGTGTTTGTTGATGCCGGAGATGCATTAGGTGCTTTACGAGATGTGGAAACGGAATATCGAAGACTGCCGAGGCGAGTCGAGTAGAGCAAAGAAATAGAAGACTTGGAGGCAAGTAATTTAGTGAAAGAAACGAGCGAACGTAACTGTTCGGTACGTGCCGTCCTCGTTATTCTTGGAGGAAAAATAGGCGACGTAAAGTGAAGCAAAGAGAGCAAAAAGCGGAGAATAAATGACAGAAATAGAAGACTGTTGTCTAGTGTCGTGTGTCTGTAGATACAACAAAGACTGGATGGCTGAGTGATGGGATGCTGAGTTTCCTGATGCTAAACCTGGGTGATGTGATCACCTGGCATCAAAGGAAGGCACTTGCTGGAGCGGCGCATTGCAAACGAGACCTTTCAAGACGGCATGATCATTTCTCTATAGATACTCTGCTTTAAATCTCAAGTTTCCTATGCTCTGCAATTATGCTTTAGGTATCTGGGTATCTGGTATATGGTTTCTCGAATGCTGGTTCTTATTCGTATTCTTGTTCCCTCATATCTTTCAGCATATATGTGAATCACGAATGCAATCATGGAGTACTATTGCTTATATTGCCTTGATATCGCTGGTTCTCGCAGTACGGGAATCGCTTGCACGACTTCTCGGGTCTATCTTAGCTCGCATTCATAGAAAATTGAGAATATTCCTCGTGTTTTTCCCTCTGTTTTTTTGTCAACGCTGATTTTTATGCGGAATGTCTTGGAAAATTTTGGTCGGGCGCCAACCAATGAAATTTAATTTTATTACATTTTATGATTTGTAGCTAACGAAATATATTTACGGCCAAGTGTCAAAGGAATGAATTTAACACTAAAGGTTATTAAAGTGTTTATTTAAATTCTACGGTCTTTCGGAGCAAACGACTCGAGTTTATTTGATTACGCTAAACATTTATAAGCTCTCATTAAAATTACATAAACGTTTACTGCTATAGACTATCATAAAATGAGGCTATTAATATGTTATCTTAAAATTGCTGTAATTGTATTGCATTTTTTTGCAACCACTTGAAATATGAAATAATCTTGACATCAGTTTATTTTTCCTACTTCACTGGAACCCGATAGTAGAAGCAGATTTGAATTGTTGATGGTAATTTTTATCGTCATGAATTTTAATAGTTACGAGTTTGTTTCCATTTCTTAGATTATTAATTTAGCAAATGGAATCTCGCTGTTAGAATCCTCGGTTATCCGAAAAGTTGTTTAGTAAATGTCGAAATAAATAATCCGGTGAATGTGATTACATAAATTTATTGGGTTGGACTGGGTCACAATGTAAGTAAGTAAAAGTTTGCTTATGAAGCAGCAGCCTCAATGCGAGGAGGTGATTTAAGTGTAGACAGAGCATGTCCTTGGGTGTAAGGTGTGTGTGAGATCGAGGTATTGTTCGAAAACAGATGTGACATTGCACTTTGCTCTTTGGCATCACGATCAGGAGACAAGAAGGAGGCGTGGGTGTGAGGAATGAAGCGCGAGTAGAGGCGTGAGGTGTTCTCCGGTTTATAACACAACGAATAAGACGACGACGGAAGGAGACATGTGCGGAGATTGCATGTTGAGGTATGTTTAATACCGCAGCCCAACATACATCTAAATCATATTTCCAGGCACCTTATAGATGTCGTGTGCAGAAGACGATTAACATATCGCAGAACGAGTGAATCGTGACATTTCGATGGCACTTGAATTCATCTTTCTTCGAGATATTGGAATACTTATATATTTTATGGATCTGTGTACATATCGTGAGCTGCGGAATAAAAATTCTCGAGAATTTTGCTGCTGGATCGAAATCAGAGACTGAGCTGAGCTACGGAGCCCAGAACCCAGTTCATTGGCCTCTAATGCATAGGGGACGTTGCCCTATGTAATGACATTACGTGGAGAGCAGACCGAATTTCGATCACGCTGATTCTAAAGCCTCCATATGGCTCAACTTCTCCCGGCTATGACGTGTCGACCCTTTCAATAGGCTTGAAAGCTTAGCATTCAGTTGCACTCGTCCAGTGGTCCTAGTGCCCAATACTCAGTTCCCAGTTCCCAATATCCAGTACCCAGTCTATAGTTCGGAGCCCACAGCCCCTAGTCCCCTTTTGTTGGGATCACGGAGGGTTAAAAGTGCAATAAACTTTGCCAACCCTCATAGATCTTCGCTTGGCTTCAGTTTTTCTAATTTCGGTCTCCGGATCGAAGCTATAAATTTATAAATTTCGTCATGAGAAACATCGAGGATATTGACGGGTAAGCTGTGATGTGCTCATTAATTTCAGGTCGCTTGATTGGAGTTAAATATTCAGGTGATATGATGGTAATAACATCTAAATATCATTTGACAATTAAATCGCATTTAGAGGGATAGAGATCTGCGGTTGAATTCCTGGAATTTCTAAACTCGAATTAAACTTGTCATCAACTTGTCGCTACAACAATCACCGAAGTTTCGCCATCCCTTGTACAATTTACTCGTTTATTTTTCGATCCCACATACCTTCTGCCAAATACAATTACGTGTCTTTTAATAGAAAAAAGCTTTAGATAAAAATAAATAGAGAGTACGGGCTGACCGTTATAAACGTCAGTGTCTTTCAAGGATCCAGTCCAAAGGCGTCTTTGTGCCTGTAGATTTCTCAAGCGATCCTTGGAGCAATCGTAAGTCATCGCCCACGGGCAAGTTGTACTGTCGCTCGCCGAGGTGTGTAAAAGAATTACGTGTGTGTTTGTGCTGTTGTACTTTCATACGGTCCGTAGCCTCCACAAACACCTGTAATGCAATTAATAGCTCGGCATAGTTGCCGTCTTGGCTTTACTGAAAAATCAATTTATCGGCAGTGTCACACTTTAAACTTTATTTCCAACACCAGCACCTTATTTTAGTCGAGTAAATTTATGATACACGATGAAAATACTCTCAAAGTCTTGTGTCGCAAACAGAAAGCTGGCAAACAGAACTGATAAAATTCCAGCGAATCAAACTAAAATATTTATCTAACCTGTTTGGGAAATTAGCGAGGGTTGTTAGGATGCTAGGATATGCTGTAGTGTAGGAGGCCGTTTTATTAATTAATTAACCCGTATCAAGGAGAATGAGCCAACAGTTAAATCACTGGTTTGTCAATACTCTCAGCAGTACCAGCAGTTGAGTGAGCAGCTT
The DNA here is from genome assembly GCA_030273425.1 of Microplitis manilae. NCBI lineage: Eukaryota > Metazoa > Arthropoda > Insecta > Hymenoptera > Braconidae > Microplitis > Microplitis manilae. The sequence goes on from CP092726.1 coordinate 23,766,971, forward strand.
ACGAGCCAGAGCCAGAGCCAGAACCAGGGCTGGCTCTGCCTCCATCACTCCAAGCACTAATTTACTCAAGTGTCTCTAGAAATGTACATTAGCAATTCGCGCAAGCGTTAAACTGGAGCTATTCCGAATTTCGCTGTTCGGAATAACGCCTTCTCACGATTTCTGCAGGTACCTGGCACTTTGCAATCAGGCTGCTTCACATTGACATCGTGACCTCGTCGAAAACAAAGACCCTTTTAACAGCGCTCACATTATTGCGCCGACTTAAATTCGGTGCAGTAAAAAAGTACGGAATGGGTAAACCGGTTCGACCGGTTTGCCGAAAATCATTCGTTTCTAGACGGCGAAGGGTTGGTAGGGTTGAAGGCTGGCTGGTAGGATGCACCCAGGACGGTCATGGGAAACGCGGTTAACTGTCTCTTCCGCTGGTGCCATAAACCCGGGTTACCCAAGTAAAGGAGACAACTGAGTCCCTCGAGTCCCTGCCAGATAACGATTCTTATATATACCAGACTAGAAAACGTTTTGTGTCCGCAATGAGAACTTTTAACCGTTCAACTTCTTCCACAGGCACTGTATGCTACTCCTTTTTATTCTTGCTCTTTTTTCATCCGCAGTAACAGTCTTGCCAGCCGAGTATATAAAAGTCCCACGGATGCTTTTTTACGTTCCCCGAAGGATAAGATATAAAACTCGGGATTTAACGCGATCCTCGCTGGGAAATCGAATTTATTATGATTCAAGTTTGAGTTAATTCGAGTGACTGAAGGGAAAGTCGTTAACGCAGCCAACTACAACGTGGGAATCTAAATGTCGAGGGTATAATTTTGGATTTGTTGATGGAGGAGGATAAATTGTAAGACAAAGCAGTAAACAATAGTGAAGAAGAGGTAATTTGAAGGTATAGCTCGTCAATGAGAGGGTTTCGGGGTTTAGACCCGGTCTCAGTGAATTAGGTTCGGAGATGGCCAGCGGACTGGTACGGGTATGGGTCTCGTTCAAAGGGTTGGACACACATTAAAGGACAGTTTGACCAGTGTAACGAACGAAAGGGTCGTTCGCGGTGGACACTGAAGCTATTGCTTATTGTGTACCTTCTGACAAAGGACTCTCAAGCTTTAGTCCAAAGTAAACTTACCAATGAGACTTGACCCGAGTTAAAACTTTCCAGCTGTACATCTATGTTTCTCTCGGCGTATTCCCACCCTCTGGCTTTGTTCTCACTCTCACTCTCGCTCTTTTCAATGCAACGCCCAAAGTTATAACTTCGGGTTAACGTTTGCGAATGAGCAAGACGATTAAATACGATTAGTTCAATTAAATATTGTTTCTAAGAGTTTAATATTAAATAACATTATCCTGAGTGTTTTATCCGTGACCCAGCCTCCGAAGTTTTGATTAAAATCTGTTGTTCCTATTCGGATAAATAGTTAACGCATAACACTCATACTTTTGTGAACCTCAGCTATACTAATAAATGTAAATGCAAATTCACATTGTATATATATATTTAAATATATATGTGTACTTCTGGCGTGAATTTTACCCAGCTAAATGTCTTGGATATTCATAAAGCGCTTCGAAAATCCTGAGATATAGTTCACACCGTCAACACTAAATTTTCATGGCTCCGAGCCTGGGGATTAATTCCCAGAGACTTTATGGGATACTTTGATGTCACTAAACTCAACAAATAATCTTTATTAATTGCTTACACTGCTTACACTCATATTTATTTATTAAAATTAATTAATCTTATTAACGAGTATCGTTGCTTGGTCCTTTTAGTTACTGCTCTGAGGATTATTTCCGACTTCTGGTCTTTGATTTTGAAATATCTGTTTCCAAGTTTTATTTAATTACAGTTAAACTTTTATAAGTTATATATTTCTCACGGCATCCTTGCCAGTAACTTTATGCTGTTAAGATTTTATAAAAGTATTTATTTTATAGTTTTATAAAGAAACTTTTAGTCGAGAGCTGAATTTATTATTTTTTTTTACTGATAACCAAACCACCGAATACTCTTTTTAAGTATGAAAATATTTTACGATAACCAGGGGTTTCTAATAATCTTAGGCAACGGGGTAAAATGGGCTTCTTAAAAAAATTTCAATAGAATAGTTTTTTTTTTTCTAATCGAATTTTTGTTTAGTCTCGAAAAATTTGATGTCAGTACGACTGAGGCATGA